>CAJVGC010000060.1:21881343-22000741 GCA_910822075.1 Senecio squalidus | reverse complement strand
TTGCCAAATTTTGAAACACATTTCCAAAGTAACTTGAAAGTTTGCAATATTTTCGAAAAGACGCTCCCCCTCAACATATGCATGACAAAAATGTTTTTGATTATGGGATGTCGTTTTCGAAAATACATTTGATGTGTTCATGAAAGAATATTGCAATTTGAAATATTTATTTGATTTTTTTTTTTTCCGTTGAAGCTCATTTGAAAGATTTAGGAGGTAGTTTGAAAAATGATTTTATGAACTCCTCCTCAAAGTTTGATTCTCCATGTTTGATCAAACAAGTGTTTTTCAAACTAGATAAAATAAGAAAAACCGCTACTAAATCTTCTCTAAAAGATGAAATAATTCTAGTCGAGATTCAAAATCCGCTATCAAATCATCTTTTTCCATTGAATTTTGTTTTAGTCGAGTTAATCAACTTTTCTAGTTTACAATTTTGAAAATATATTAGTCAATTTGAAAATACTTGTTAATTACGAAAATTCTATCAAACACAACGATAATACTTTGAATATGTTAGTTCTAGTCGAGATTGAAAATTCGCTACTATTCACATTCAACATATTAAACTTGTATTTAAATAAATGAATTCATAATTTTCCGGTTTTAGAACGGGTTTCAATTAGAAATAATAGAAAGCCTAAACAAACTCAAAATATCATATAAGATAATAATACCCAAGAGTGATAGTTCTAGTCGAGATTTAAAAATCCGCTACTAAACACTTCCAAATATTACGTCTCTCAAGTGATAAACTAAGTTTGTCATTTTGTTCAAAAATGATTTATATTTTTGAAATACAAAATTTGTTAACAAATAACAAAATAACATGTGAATGTACTAGTTCTAGTCAGAGATTTTGAAATCCGCTCCTAGCATACATCCAAATGAAATAATGTCATTAATTAGACAAAAATCATGTTTTGAACAAAAATCGTGTAAGCACGCCATGAGGTTCGAGTCTGAAACTGAAGTATTCCAGTGTCATTCTGATAATCTACGTTTCTGCACAATCAAAAAAACTTCTTTTGGTACCCATTTCATTTTAGGTCCTTTTTGGTTAGCTTTGTTCGAAAACCATTGATAAGTTGTATTGATTATGTGCCAAGAATATGAATTCCATTTCTCCAGTAAACACACATTTGAGGTAGTTGATTTTGCAATCGGTGTGTTTGTTTTAAAATTGGTGGAGACTTTGGAATCCATTTCTGTTTAAGAGTTGGTGAAGGAGTTCTTGGGACAAAACCATTTGATTTCATTGAAGTTCGTTGTTTAATGTTTGAAAAAAAAACTATTCACTTTTTGCACCGAATATTTAAAGTGTGATAGTGGAAATTCAAATAACTCGGGTATTTAATAAGTGAACGCTTTCGTTTCCTTTTTGTTCATTGGAGGACAAAGTGCTTTCTTTTCAACATGTTTGGTTGAGAAGATTTTGGATTTCAAACTCGAAGTTTTCAAAGGTGTTGTAAAATTTCCATTTGTTTGTGATTTCGGAGAATACTTTTGACTCTTTTTCGGAGAAGAATTAGTACTCGGAGAAACCACTTTTGAAAATGTTTTGGAAGATTTACCGTTGTAAACCTTCAATGGAACTTTAACTTCCTTTTTAGAATCTTTTTCAAGAGTTTTAGATTTCCGTTTCTCCTCATGTGAAATGATTGGGGTTCGTGGTGAAACCGGACCATTCATTTTTCACACTGAATTAATATTTTGCGTTAAAACATCAATATCTTTGTCTTTTGCAAGTAAAGCATTTTAAAGAAATGATATCTTAGCAAGAGATTGTTCATTCGAGGAGAAAGATGTTGTAGATCTTGTTTTGAAACATTGTTAATTTTAATCATCGTTTCCAATGAAGATTTTTCATTTGAAGTTGAAGATTTATCAACCGATGCTTTTTCTAAAGACGCAATTTTCTCTAAAAAGTTACGTTTTTCATTCTCAAAGTAATTAGTTCGACATTCCAAGTCTTGTTCGACATCATCGGAATGAAGTTCCTTTTCATCATAATTTGGAAAGTAATCATCCGAAAGAGGAATTTTCCTAGTTTTGTAACTCTCATTTAGTGATTTCTAATCAAAATATAATTTCTTTTTATTCAAAAGTGATCGTTTTGCATCCTCTTGTTCTTCAATTTCTTTTGATGATCTAATGAAAGTCATTGTAACATTTGCTTTTCCCAAAGATTTTGTGTCGTAAAGACCGGGAGCATGATACATAGCTTTCTTTAGATATTTTGGATTATCATGAACCAAACCTTCTTGTGGATTGAAAAACCGAAATTCTTTCGGTTTGTTTGGAAAAATGAGTTGATTCGTTTGTTCTCTCAAACAATTTGGCTTTGATATTTCATTTCGATTTTCAACTTCATAAGCTTGTGATTTTAAAGATGTAATTTCCGTTTTTTAATCTTTAATTTGTTTTCTCAAAAGCATAAGATTATCGTTAGCACTAAGTCTTTCATTTCTTTCATTGTTTAACTCACTCCTTAACTAGGTGATTAAATCCATTCTATCATTCATTCTGTTCATCCTTTCATGCATTCGTTCTTTTTTAAGATTCTCAAGTTCCAATACAACACTTTGATTGTATATCCTTTAATCAAATATAATGGTTTTTGATTGTTTTTGAAGTGTATTGATTAACTCCAATTTTTCATTAAGTTCATTTGTAAGATTTTGAAGTCGAATCACACTTTGATCATATTTCCCCTTCCAAGAAGTTGCTAACTCTTTAAACTCTTCGATTTTTGGAATTGGTAAGGTTTAAAGTTTGAAGTTGAGATGTCAAAATTTGAATTTCATTTGAAAGCTTAGAATTCTCATTTAAAAGATTAGCCTTTTCGTTTAAAAACCTTAAAACCAATTCAGTGTTAGTTTGCAACTTCTTTTCCAACTCAATGATCTTATTATCAAGGGTAGAACGAGATAAAGAATGTACCTCTGTGACGTTGACATGCGATAACGTCGATAAACATTCTCGTGCACATGTAGCAACATTTCGTTGTTGATCCAATCTTCCATGACCGTTCCAATCATGAGGAGACAATGTTTTTCCCCTGTCTTCACATCATTTCTCTAGCTCCTCTAGTTTTGTCCAAGCTTGGTCCGGAAGACAATAAAATGTAAGCCCATCATCTTTGTCAATTATGAGATCCACAATATTTCCTAAAAAATCTTTCCTCATGTTGCAAATTTGATGGCGAAAATCCCTCAAAAGATGGTAGCATATTTCTCAATTCTGAAAATTTGAGGAAAAAGCCGGATAATCTTCACGCATGGTATCTCACGCTTGTACAATATTTTTTCCGAAACTTGTTGAACCAATCGAGTACAATAACACCGTTGAATTCGCTTTTCAATTTCGATTCCGGAAATATAAATCTCGTATTTTTCCGATGCTTGAATCTCGTCAAAATTCGTCGCGTAAGCTTAACCGGTATCCGAAAACTGTCCGATAAATAATATTCGCTCTCTAACGTGAGAATGTGGAATCGCAAAACTTCAGATTTTCTCGAGTTAAAAAGTAATCTTTTTTTTCTTTTTTTTTTCAATCTGGATGTCTCGGAATCCCTGTTTTCAAAAACTGATCGTGATCTTTTGTGCTCGTTGTAAACACCCCATCCTGTTCAAGTCACTACTATTCGTGTATGCACAAAACTGGTTCGAATGGTTTTGTTCGTGTATGAATAAAAGTGGTTCGAATGATTTAATTCGTGTATGCAGGAAACTTATTCGAACCAACACTTATTCGTGTAGGCACAAAAACTGTTTGTGCCAAGTCATTCGTGTAAGAACAAAAGCCGTTCGTGTAATACAATTCGTGTCAGTTGAAAAACAATTCGTGTCTACACATAGAAAATATTCAATAATCCAACCTTTGACGTATTCATGTAAATCACCGTCTTCGATCTAGTCAATATCAAATTTTTGTATGGATTATCAATTCGTTCCAACACACAGTTACATTAAATAAATCACATGCATTATACTATTAATATTCTAGTTCATGAAAGAGAGCACTCACCGGAATTTGGTCAAGTTTTTGGAGCTTGTTCTCGTTGTTCAAAGGTCTAACGAGAGTGAAACAATCTCTAGTTGGGAAAAGAGCTCGAATAGATTCTCGAATCTACAAATTATTAATAATTATCGGGAAATAATTAGTGAAACAAAAACAATTGTAGTTTATTTGCACTCATTCACATTCCTAAATGTTAAAAGATTATACACAAAACATAAGTGACTATGAGATTGGATTTAATTGGTAACCTCAATCTTGGCCCCAACATCTCTTACACCACCAGGTGTTATTTTCCTATCTCCTCGGCCAATTCCAATAGAAGTCCTGCAAACAAACATGCGTAACATTAGTAACCTATAAGCCTATAAGGTAGACAAAAAGAATACGTTTATGAGTAGAAAAACAGGTATAAATGATGCCAGATAAATTTGTATACCCTCAAAAGCCAGACAAAAATCGGGGAGAACTGGCCAAGCTCGGACGCTCTAGTCTTTCCCCTAGAGGCTCTTACACGGATATGCTTATTCATTTCAGTTACAAGAGAAAGACGATCAAGTGCAGCATCGTCAATACCTCCCATCTAAATAAAATATGTAAAAATCAACGGATATTATGAGATCCAACGTAAATCAACCGAAACACATATCTGAAATCCAGATCAGGTTGAGATAGAGCCGAGTGTAGTGTTTAATCATAGATCCGCCACATAAGAACCAAAATTAGCGGAGATCCATGAGAAATCTGACTAAACACAACAACAATCGAAACACCATGAAACCAAACCACCAAGATCTAAACCACAAAGTGAGGGTTCAAGGTGGGGCGCCAAAAATCAACAGCCAGTTCGCTGATAGCCGGGATCGGCGGCCAGGGACGGACCTTTATGTAGGCCCAGGGGGGCTGTGGCCCCCCCAAAATTTTGGGTTTATAGTGAAATTGATTATATCTTAAAGGTAGTTTTTTGTAGTTTTTGTGTTTGGCCCTCCCAAGAATTATTAGTCGTCCCTCCCAAATGCATATAGGAGTAGGGATATATTAGCTTAGACAGTTTGTAATTATGCCATTCCGCTAGTTTTGTTTGTAGAGCGCATTTAATCCACCTCAGAGGCCCATATATATGAGTAGCCTAATATATATGTGCTTACTTTATTGACAACTAGTGCTTACATTATTGTCAACTATTAATGCTTAGTTATAAAGAGAGATAGTCATTAATATTTATAATTTTTTAAGGATAAAAAAAGATTATTTTAAAATTTTATTTTATTATAATTTAATGTTAAAGTTAAAATCAAATTCCACTTTCCTTTTCTTTTTTTAAATTAAATTATCTCATTAACCGTTGATCGTTAAACGAAACCACAATTGCGATCGTCTCGATTTTATATTTAGTTAGAGCAGTGGTGTTATATATAAATTTGACGGCCTTTATTTTTATAGGTATTGAAATTGTAACGATAAAAGTACATGTGATATTTACACTACTACGTATAATGTTATAAATGAGAATTAGTATAAAATGTATAAACTACCTAAATTAGAAAAAATCGAATTTTGACGAGTTTTATTTTTTCTCGTTTTTGGACAAAAATATGATAGTACTAAAATCATATGTGATAATACTAAAATCACATGTGATAATACTAAAATAATATGTGATATTATGTATGTAAAATTTTAAAAACTCGTAAGACAATAACACACAAGATTTTAACTCTAAATATAAATTTTAATAACCAACAATGTTATATAATGTATAACCTATACGAATCCGGAAAAAAGTTTGAATTTTGCCGACTTTTAACTTTTTCGTTTATAGCCAAATGTTGATATTCGTAAGGTAATATCATATGTGATTTGAACACTAAAAAAGAATTTCAAAACTTAGATTTGTTATATTACGTACATTCAACTACAATTAAAAAGAAAAATAAAAAAAAATAATATGTCAAAATACTGAAATCACATGTGACAAAATAGTGATATTGTAATATAAAAAAACCCAATTTTTTGCCGTCAAAAGTAAATATCGAGTGGGTGCTCTATAGAAAGAGGAGAAAATGCTCGTTTTATTCTGTAATTTATCCGTTTAATATATTTACCGTTTTTGAGATAATTAATTTACAAACAAAAATAAATTATTGTGGATTTTTAAATAAAGAGTTGTGATTGGTTTATTTGATATTAAATTTTTCAATGATTTTTCTTGATATTAACCATAATAACAATATATATATATATATATATATATATATATATATATATATATATATATATATATATATATATATATATATATATATATATACACAATATATAAACAAAATTCCATTTCGTTAAAACGAACTTTAAAAATTGTCAATTTATATAACAAAATTCCATTTCGTTAGGATTATGTTAAAAGATAATTTGAATTTTTGTTCATTTTTTAGATCAAACTTATTTATAATATCTTTTCATTGTTATATATCACAATTTTTATATATATCATCATTTGCATTGATTTATCAGAAGTAAAAACCTTAATGATTACTTTTTGTTTTGAATTAAACAAATTCGGTTTCTTGAGAATTGAACATAAATATAACAAAATTTTTAACGAACTATCACTATATAAAATTAACTTTAAAAATAGTCGATTTATATAACAAAATTCCATTCCGTTAGGAATATGTTAAAATATAATTTTAATTTTTGTTCATTTTTCGTTTAAACTTATTTATAATATCTTTTCATTGTTAGATATCACAAATATTATATATATATATATATATATATATATATATATATATATATATATATATATATATATATATATATATATATATATATATATATATCTTTAATATATAATAAAAGAGGGACCTTAAATGCCACATGGCGAAATAAGGTCTCTTGGATATGTTCACTTCTTTGATGTCAGCCGTTAGATCAGATTGATGATGTAATCAAAGATTATTTTTATTTTACACCCTCTTACAATACATAAGTACATTATCTCTTTTCATTTCATCTCCACTAAAATAAAAAACATCATTTTAATTTATTTATAAAATCGTTCAATTTGGACTGTGATTTACTTTATTATTATTCTAAAATCTTCTAATACAAAAATCAAAACATGAAGTGTATATGTTATTATAACTATAAACATCAATATAACATTATTTTTTCATAATAGCTTAAAATCCAAATAAACATAAAATCTACGATTCAATTTTTAATATATATATATATATATATATATATATATATATATATATATATATATATATATATATATATATATATATATATATATATATATTTGAGGCATGTCTCAATGGTTCTCACCTGTTACTTTTGTGTGAGAGGTCATGAGTTTGAAACTTAGTACTGGGGTGAGTGATCTCAAGTAGATTTTCTACCAAGTCTTGTGGCTCTCTCAGCATGGGTGTTTCAACGGGACTAGACCTCATGCAGGCTGAGTCGGTCGGTCACAAAGTGACCTGGGTTTGAACGGATCCCGCCAATCAATCGTTCTTTTTTTCATATATATATAAGAAAAAAAACCTTAATGATTACTTTTTGTTTAGAATTAAACAAATTATGTTTCTACAAAATCAGTTAGGCCGCTAAAAAAAAGAGTGAAAAAATATTAAATTCGGTTTCTACAAAATCAAATCCTAGACGAATTATGAAGAACCACAAATAATTGATCAATTGGCTCTGATAGCAATTTGTTAGAGACAAGAAGAAAGTCTAACAAAAGTTTAATTCCTATTCAAATTCACGTATAAATTTTAATTATGTTATATCCTATTTATAAGAGAAATATCCGACTAAAAACAAATCCCAATTCTTAACGAACTCAACTTACAAAATGTGTCAAATACGTTCACGTCTAAAATACAGATTTACTACATGACTCTGCAAGTTTAAGTCACATTATCTAACACATGGTATAAGAAAATCGAATCTTTCTTCTAAGAAAATGGTTTCAAAAAAGGCGTAATGAGCCTACCCGTTTTATGAAGAAAGAAGGTAATAGAGAATTTTAATAGTTTGTCTTCATGTTGATGATATGACTTATCTCAGTTCTTAAAAACCTTAGTTGACGATTTCAAGTCTTGCAAGACGAGGAAATTCTAGATATTGGAGTCATGCCAATTTCAATATTGTTTAGGTCATAAAGTCTTGCAAAATGAAAATGGAATATTTATGTGCCTAAAGAAATATAATGTTGATCTTTGTAAAGGTTTCACATGTTTAATTGTGATGTCGCAACCACACCAATGAACATTAATGAGAGGTGGCGTGAAGATGGACTTGAAAAGGGTAATTCAAAATTGTTTAAAAATCTATTTAACTTTATAGTTCAATATCAAAAACTATTGTATACATTTACTTTGAAAACTTCTATTGTATTTATTAATATTTTATGTTTGTCTTTTGTATGTATAATTTGACTTACAATTTGTTTGTAGGTGACATGGCACATGTTTTTTCTAAAAAAAACTAAAAAAACAACATCTATAAATCATTTGACAACTAGGATAATTTCTTTTTTATGTATACTAAAATAATTGTTAAAAATTAAAATATAAACCACATTAATTTTTATGAAAAAAACAAACATCAAACATTATCATCAGTTCATCACCAATCTACTCCAATAACACCATTTCTCCGGTGATCTAAAGAACGAACACCGCAACTGCGTAATCAAACTCATCCACCGTCATCATCTAACCATCAAAATCGTAGGCCACCGTCAAAAGCAATAAATTGTTACTTTGACAACAACTTCTCATATTTCTCATTGTTTTAGATTTGGAAAAAGGTTTTCTTTTTGTTTTTTGTTATTTGTAGATCTGAAACTCAAATCCATTCAAATTAACAAATCAAAATTTTACATCTGAAGAATCATGTAGTAACCATGGATTTGTAGAAACTTAGATAGACCAGAAGGGATAGAGAGCTCGTCGGAGAGTTCGACCGGAGGGATGGAGAGGTTGTGGCTCGTTGGAGAGTTCGAAATCTCAGTCGATTTAAGAAGGTTACTGATTGATAAGGATATATTATATTAGAATTCCAATTTATATATATATATATATATATATATATATATATATATATATATATATATATATATATATATATATATATATATATATATATATATATATATATATATATATATATATATATATATATATATATATATATATATATATATAATATAAAATTCTCTCCGTGATTTTAGGGCGATCAAAGGCGAATTTTTTCGCCGGCAAGGTTGCCGGCATCGTGGGAGTTCTGGTTTAGCGTTTTATGGTAGGAGAATCACGGAGTAATCGAAGAACTTATACAAAGAAGCAATACAACTCAGTTTCTAGGGTTTTAAGAGGAAGGGTTGTTGCTGCGGGGAGATCAAACATGGGGAAAAAGAAAAAAGGAAAAGGTAAGGGTAGCGGGGGAGATAACTCGCCTCAATCATCTGAGTCAGATGCAGGTCATATAGGCAATCAGGTGAATGAAATTCAGGTGACTGGAACTCAGGCGAATGGAACTCCGGTGGGGGATATTACTGAGGGGCTGTGTACTCCGGTGCATGCTCCGGTGGGGGATAAGACTGAGGGGATGTGTACTCCGGTGCATGGGAATACAGTGGAAGGAAGGAATCCAGAGGGGCTGTTGGCGCAGGTTCTGCATGGGAGCAATGATATAGGTTTTGGGTATCCAAAGA
This sequence comes from Senecio squalidus, assembly GCA_910822075.1. Classification (NCBI taxonomy): domain Eukaryota; kingdom Viridiplantae; phylum Streptophyta; class Magnoliopsida; order Asterales; family Asteraceae; genus Senecio; species Senecio squalidus. Next base: position 21,990,990 of record CAJVGC010000060.1, on the reverse strand, counting down.
TGACTGGGGATATGCATGGAGTATCTGTGGAAACGGGGGTGCATAGCCATAATCAGGGTTCTTTTCATAATGTGCGACCTACATGTCTCTCGAGTTTGAAGGGGTTTAATGAGGATGAATTTCATATTAAGTCCCCAAGCGTAGCTATGAATTTAGATGAGGAGTTTGCTAATGAACCTAAAACTTCTTTTGTGGGGGTCGTAAAGGATGCTGAAATTAAAACTACCAAGGATAGAAGGGTGAATTTTCGGTTTTTTCCGACGAATACTGGGATAAAGGGGGTCGACTTGGAAATACCTCGGGAAGCAGTTAAAATTGCCAGTAAGCGTTATGAACATACTATCTATGGTTATTTTATAGGAAAACGGTTGCCTTTTCCTGTCGTTGATCGGTATGTATGAAATGTTTGGCGGAGGTTTGGGCTGGAAAAAACAATGATGACCGCGAAGGGATTTTTCTATTTCAAATTTGCGACTGCAAAAGGGGTTGTTGATGTGTTAGAAGGGGGACCCTGGTTGATTCGGAACATGCCTATTATTTTGAATAAATGGTCCCCAAATATAAATATGGTAAAAGAGGATATTACTTCTATTCCGGTCTGGATTAAAATGCATGATGTACCGTTTGTGGGGTATACGGAGGATGGCTTGAGTGCTATGGCTACTAAGGTTGGAACCCCACTGATGTTGGATTCGTACACGAGCTCTATGTGTATTGACTCCTGGGGACGACCAAGCTATGCAAGGGCAATGGTTGAGGTTTCTGCGGATGTGAAGCTTAAGGAGAAACTCATTATTGCTACGCCAAGATTGGATGATTTGGGAAGTACCACACATGAGGTTCGAATTGAATATGAATGGAAGCCGCCCCAATGTCTTGGGTGTGGTGTTTTTGGTCACTCGGATGGCTCATGTCATAAAAAGATAGTAGAGAATAAGGAGCCTCTTACCATGGATGTGGAGGGTTTTAAAGAGGTGAAAAAGAAGAAGGGAAAGGGTTTTAATGTGGGTTTTCCAAAGGCGCCAATTTATGAATATAGGCCACGAGTTAATACTAACATGCTGGGTTTTTTGGCTTCGGGTGCAAAGAGTGGGGGGGATTTAATTCTAGATGACATTGTGCATTCGGGTGGAATGAGTAAGGCAGTGGCTTCGGATAAGGGGGCAGCGAACAAGTCAGCGGATAAGGGGGCAGCGAATAAGTCAACGGATAAGGGGGCAGCGAACGAGTCAGTGGATAAGGGGGCAGCGAACAATGAGGATTATGTGGGCAATTTAGCTAAACAAATTGTGGACTCGGTGGTGGGTTCTGCAAAGGAAAAATATCAAAACAACACCCCTCAAACTGATTATAATGGTGGCGGTGTTTTCTTGGATTTGAGCGGTGGTCCGGATTGCCAAAAGGAAACTCACGCAGCAGCTATGGTGAAGGGGGTAACTGGATTTCCAGTAGCTGGTATGAGAGGTTCGGGTATGTCACATTCTGAAGGGGCAAGCACTCCTGGTACACATGGTTTAGATGTTTAGTACAGCCGCTTGGAATATAAGGGGTTTGAACCAATCCCTCAAACAAACAGAGGTTCAGGAGGTTGTTAATGCAAATCGTTTAAAAGTATGTGCTATTTTAGAAACGCATGTCGGCGGTCAGAACTTGCAAAATATTAGTAATACTGTTTTCAAGGATTGGAGTTGGGTGTCAAATGCTCAGGCTTGTAACGGGGGAACTCGGATAATTGTGGGTTGGGACTCTTCTTGTGTTGATTTAATGGTGCTTAATTTTTCTGATCAGGTAATTCATTGTCAGCTCAGGTTGCTCGATGATAGGAAATCATTTTTTTGTTCTTTTATATATGCTGGTAATCATTACTTGCATCGTAGAGAGTTGTGGAAAAGTATTCAGCTTCATCAGGTGTTTGTTGCGGGTAATCCTTGGGTGTTAATGGGGGATTTTAACGTGATTCTTAATACGAATGAGACAACTAGGGGAAGCTCAAATGTGTCTATTGGCATGCTGGAGTTTAAAGAATGTATTGAGACCATTGGTTTTGAGGATTTAAGTCAATCGGGACTGTTTTTCACATGGAACCAAAGGCCGAATGCTGATGATGGGATCTTGAAAAAGCTGGACCGGGTGATGTGTAATGGTGCTTTCTTGCATTATTTTAACAATGCTCATGCTGTTTTTAAGCCTTATAGAATGTCGGATCACTGCCCTATTCTGCTTAATATTCCGTTGGTTAAGAGGAGCAAGCCGAAGCCATTTAAATTTTCAAATTTCCTAGTTAATAAGCCGGAGTTTGTGGATTTAGTGAGGTCGTCTTGGTCAGGAGGAGTTTCTGGTTACCATTTATATAGATGTGTTACAAAATTAAAGCGATTGAAGCCTATATTGCGGAATCTTACATGGAAAGAGGGTAATATTCATAAAAGGGTTGCTCGGCTTAGAAAAGAATTAGATGAGATTCAGTCTGCATTAGATAAGGAACCGGAATCTATGGAGTTACGGTTTGAGCATAGTGTCTATTTTAAATCTTTTGCAAATGCTAAGTTGGAGGAGGAACTATTTTTAAAGCAAAGAGCGAAGGTGAGATGGTTGAATGCGGGGGATGGAAACACAGGTTACTTCCACAAAGTTGTTAAGGGCAGGCAGCACAGAAGCTCGATACATGCTATTCAGGATGTGGCGGGTATGATGTATAATGGCGATGATGTTGCTGGTGTTTTCGTCAGACATTATGAAGAATTTTTGGGGAAGGCTGAAGCTGTTGATGACATTTTGGGTAGTGCGGGTTTATTCACAAACGTTATTCCAAATGCTAAAGCGTGTAATATGACTCGTGAGGTGGTGAACGCGGAAATAAAGGAGGCTATGTTTGCGATTGGTGAGGATAAAGCGCCTGGTCCGGATGGTTTTACATCAGCTTTTTTTAAGAAGGCTTGGAATGTGGTTGGGGATGATATTTGTTTGGCGGTTAAAGAGTTCTTTCGACATGGTAAAATGTTAAAGGAATTAAATACTACGATTATTACTTTAATTCCGAAAGTTGCTTCTCCTGCTAAAGTCACTGATTATAGACCGATTTCGTGTTGTAACGTTTTGTATAAATGCATTAGCCGTATTATTACAAATCGTTTGAAGGAGGGGTTTGTAGACATTATTAGTGATAATCAATCGGCTTTTGTTCCGGGTCGTAATATTGCGGATAACATTCTTTTATCTCAGGAGCTTGTTAAAAATTATCATATTAAGAGGGGTACTCCGAGATGTGCGTTTAAAATTGATATTCAAAAAGCATACGATACTGTGAACTGGGTTTTCTTGGAATCGATTTTGGTTGGGTTTGGCGTTCCTCGCTTAATGGTTAAGTGGATTATGGAGTGTGTTATGTCTACTTCGTTTACTATATGTGTGAATGGTAATCTTCATGGTTTCTTTCGAGGTAAAAGGGGTTTGCGTCAAGGGGACCCTTTATCCCCGTATTTGTTTACAATGGTCATGGAGGTTCTTACTCTTCTTTTAAAACGTCGAGTTCGGGATGCAGCTTCTTTCAAGTATTACCCTAAATGTGCTAAACTAAAACTAATTAATTTATGTTTCGCAGATGATTTGATTATGTTTTCGCATGGGGATCGTCATTCTGCCTTGGTTCTTGGGGACGCGTTGAATGAGTTTAGGCAAATGTCGGGTTTAGTTCCTAGTATTGCTAAAAGTACTGTGTTTTTCTCTTGTGTGTCTGACAGGGTTAAAGCGGCTATTCTTGATGTTTTGCCATTTGATGAGGGTATTTTTCCAATAAAATACTTGGGGGTTCCATTAATTTCTTCTCGTCTTTTAATTGAAGACTGTGTATCCTTAGTTGAGAAGGTTAGGAAGCGTATTAGTGATTGGCGGAATAAATCGTTATCAATTGCAGGGAGATTACAATTGGTACTTTCAGTGTTATCTTCTATGCATGTCTATTGGGCATCAGTATTTATTCTTCCTACCTCTATTATTTGTGATATAGAGAAATTGTTACGTGGTTTTTTATGGTGTCAAGGAAGTCTAAAGCCAGGAAAAGCAAAGGTTTCGTGGGTGGATGTGTGTAGGCCGAAAAGTGAAGGCGGGTTGGGTATTCGGAGTATTTTTGATTGGAATTCTGCTTTGATGTGTGCCTATATTTGGAATATTTTAACTCGGAAGGAATCCCTTTGGGTTAAATGGATACACTCGTATTATCTTGATGGTAGGAATTTTTGGGAAGTCTCGATTAAAGCTAATGCAAGTTGGTCGTGGCGGAAAATTTTACTTTTAAGAGATAATTTACGTATGCATTTTAAGAGTAAAATTGGTGATGGACGATCTATCTCGGCTTGGTTTGATACATGGTGTGAGCTAGGCCCTTTACAAAAGATTGTTTCTACTCGTGATATAAATTCAGCAGGATGGAATTTACAAACAAAGGTAGCGGATCTGCTTGACAATGGTTCCTGGACATGGCCGAATAGTTGGGTTCAGAAGTACCAGGGCCTTTCGAGTTTGCCTATTCCGAGACTTGCTGGAATTCGTGATACTTTAGTTTGGTTGGATGCAAATGGCGCTGAAGCTGGGTTCTCGGTGGCAGGCGCATGGGATGCTATTAGGGATCGGGCCGATGTTGTTTCTTGGTGTGATGTGGTATGGTTTCCTAAGGGGGTTCCAAAACATTCTTTTTATGTTTGGCTCCTAGTGTTGCGGAAACTGAAAACTCAGGATCGTCTTCAGGCTTGGGATAAATCATCCAGGTTTACTAGATCGAATTGTCTTTTTTGTAATTTAGTTCCAGATTCTCATACCCATTTGTTTTTTGAGTGTGCATTCTCAAAGGAGGTTTGGAAAAAGGCATGCGTGGAAGCCAACATTCCTATAAATTTGAGTTATTTTAACGATGTCATTGAGTTTATGCTAGCTCGTGCAAAAGGTTCAGCGTGGGGTTTAGCAGGAAGATTGATTCTTGGTGCTTCGGTTTATTTTATATGGCAGGAACGGAACAATCGGATGCATAATAAGGGGTCCAGAAGTGTTGATCGTCTTTTTGATGTTATTTTTACTTCGTGTCGGTTAAAAGCTTTATCTATTCGGATTAAAAATATAGCTAAATGGAAGGAGGTTTGCGATAAGTGGAAGATTGTTGACATGATTGGAGACTAGGTTCTGCAGGTTGTGTTTTGGGTTTGTAGATGGGTGTTTTTGGGGTGTTGAGTCTAGATGAAAGTCTGTTTTCATCTTTGATTTCTTTTAGAAGATAGTTTGTCTTCTAGTTCTGTAACTTTATTTTATTTATATCATTTTGCCGGGGTACCGTCCCCATTGAGCGAAAATATATATATATATATATATATATATATATATATATATATATATATATATATATATATATATATATATATATATATATATATATATATATATCAATTAGGATTTTAGTTATTTAGAAAGAAAATAGATTTGTTATTAAGATGAATATAGGGATGAGGAAGGTTGAAGATGGAGCGGATTGGTGGGTGGTTTGTGTTATTTGGTGTTTGTTAGTTTTTATCTTTTTTAGGGGTTTTTTAAATTTTTAATAGAAAAATGAATTTAATAATTAAATCAAGTATATGACCTGGATATTTACTTCTTTTAGTTTGTTGACGTGGAGAGGTCATATATACTTACATAATTCAACAAAAATAAAGTTTTATCGGCTATCTTTTTTTTAAGTAACCGTCTACTTATAATAGAGACGTGTAGAAATTTAACGTAAACAATATATTATTTAAAATCTAGATGTATACAACAGGTTTTAGCGTAAAATTTAGTGCATTTCAAAACAATTAACCCACACAAGGCCTAATACTTTTATGTTGGTGTTGTGCAGAAATTTATGCAAAATTATAAAAAGCAATATGTTGTGTTCGTGGAAATGTTTTAAAAACCAGTTTTTTAGTTTGAAGCAGATTTGTTTTCAAAAGTGGTTGAACTGATAGAACTAGATGGTTTAATCAGGTTGACAAGTCAAACTTATATTCCTATTAAAACACCAATTAGTTTTAAACTTCAAAACAAGACTACTAAAAATGTTATATATAAACAAAAATACACTTACAATTCACTAAAAATAATACTAATTAATCAGAGTCCAACGAAAATTTAAGTTTTAAACTGCACGAAAAACCCAAACATATTACCAAACAATCCAAATCATGACACTATCTGCAAATGGTTTTAGCCACGGTTCCGGTGCAGGTGGAGCTCAAAGAAACAAGAAACTGTTGCTTTGTCGTCATCTAAAGCAGAATATGCAGCTTTAACTTCAGGTGCATGACAAGCTTTATGGTTCACGAAGCTTGTTGAGTAACGAGAAAGAGTCGTTTGAATATGGGAAAAATAGTTTTTGAAGTTGATGAATGTGTCAAATATACAATAAATTTGACTAAACCACATGAATAAAGAAATTAGATCTAGAGTAGACATATATCATTGTCAAATGCATGGTAAATCCTCTTTTTATTTGGATAGTATATATTTAGTTGTCCCCTAAAGTTATTATATGTTTTTTTTTGTAAGGGAATGGTACCTCGATAATTTCATTTCATAAAGCAACCATTACAAGATGTATAAACATGAAACTTCCATCAATTTAAGGAAAATTTGGCCTGAATGGATAATTCTCAGCCGGAATTAGTGTCGGACGATTTCACCGGTGTGTTTTTGTGAAAATGGTATAGCCGGCATTGCTAGTGCCAAGTTATACCACGTGTGCGTCCATCTCAGCAATCCACTACTGATTATCCTAGTCACCCGCCGACGTGTCATAAGCCGGCGTTCCCAAAGCCGACTTTTGATTAAAAAAAATGGTGGTTTTTGTTAAGTGGTTTTCGGCTTTGGTGGGCGGTTTTGTGGTTTAGGGTTTTTTTTTTGTTTTGAAAATGGTTAAGTGTTAGTGTTTAGGGTTAATTATGTATGTAATTTGATGATTTTTATGAAAATTTTCAAATTGTGTTTTGTTAATATGTTATTGTTTTATAGTTTACGGGAATATACTTCCTCTTGCTTTTGCCATGGTTGATAATGAATCAAATGATAACTGTGGATGGTTTTTGCAGAACTTTCGGAATAATGTTGCCATTCATTAAGATAGATCCTTGTGTGTGATTTCAGACCGTCATCCAGGTTTGATCAATGCAATGGATGAAATGGAGGACTGGCATCATCGATTCTATCTAAGACACATAGGGAGTAACCTTATGACACACTTTAAAGACCAGAAGTTGAAAAAATGGTGTCGACAGATCGGCACTACATCGCAGCAGAAAAAGTTTAGGTTCGCCGTTGACAAATTGAGAGGGTTAAACAAAGATGCTTGGAGGTGGCTAAAAGATATTGGTTTGGACAAGTGGACATTGTTGCATGATGAAGTCTATGTACGTTGGTGAAACACCACATCAAACAATGCCGAATCATATAACAATGTGATACGCACGGTGCACATGATGGCTATCAAGGCATGTATATACGGTACGTTCGAACTTACCAGAGCACACTTTGTACAGAACTTCGAGAGATCTAGAGACTGTAATTCACCCCTTTCAACAGCCATGTGGAGACTTTACAATGGTCGGGAATCATATGCCATTCATCAGAGGGTAACACCTTACAATGTCTCAGATGGTAATTATGAGTGTCAGACAAATGACCCCATAATCATGGGTGGGGGGAACACATACGAGGTCACGTTTCCAGCTAAGTCTTGTACCTGTGGAAAGTGGCAAATGCAAAAGTTTATTTGTTCCCATGGCATGGCTGTTGATGGACACGTGAACGGTCCTACTCGAAGAAACCATGAAGTTTCTCCAATAATGGTTTCCGACTTCTATAGCACAAAAACGTGGAGACGACAATATATCCTGACACTTACGGGCCTACGGCACAAGGACTACTGGAGCGAAGCGAACTGGACCATCGAAGCGGATACAAGAATGATAATTACATAAAGAGGAAGAAAGAAACAAAGACGAATCCGTAACAAAATGGACCAGCTAAGCGGAAGTGCAAGTAGACCCCCAACGTGTAGGGGTTGTGGACAAACATGTCACCACAGTCGGAGTCGGATTTGCCCACGTAACCAACATTAGTGTGTATTGTAACTTGTTCATTTTGTATTTTTAGTTGTTCAAAATATTGGGATTAAGAGGGCCATTTCTTAGTTTAATTTGTTACTTTTTGTGAAAAAAAATATTTTTTGGCCATTTTGTACATAGCATAAATCACACAAAAGAAACTAGAAATAATAATCTAACTTTTATAAACTCTAAAACAATAATATATTAACAAAACACAATTTGGAAATTTTCATACAAATCATCAGATTACATACATAATTAACCCTAAACACTAACACAAAACCATTTTCAAAACAAAAATACTAACCAAAATGATTTTTTGCCATTTTGTACGTAGCATAAAACACACGAAAAAAGCCGTAAACAATAATCTAACTTTTATAAACTCTAAAACAATAACATATACACAAAACAACTGAAAGTTATCTTTCATAAAAATCATCAAATTACATACATAATTAACCCTAAACACTAACACTTAACCATTTTAAAAAAAAAAAAAAAAAAACCTAAACCACAAAACCGCCCACCAATCCCGGAAACCACTTAACGAAAACCACCATTTTTTTAATCAAAAGCCGGCGTTGGGAATGCCGGCTTCTGACACGTCGGCGGGTGACTAGGATAATCAGTAGTGGACTGCTGAGGTGGACGCACATGTGGTATAAGCCGACACTAGCAATGACGGCTATACCATTTTCACAAAAACACGCCAGTGGCGTCGTCCGACACTAATTCCGGCTGGAAATTGCCCATTCCGGCCAGATTTTCGAATTTTTAATAGTTTGTCTTCATGTTGATGACATGATTTATCTCGGTTCGTAAAAACCTTAATGGACGATTTCAAGTCTTGCATGAAGAGGAAATTTGAGATATCGGATTCAAGATATCGGATTCAGGTCTATTTCAATATTTTTTAGTTCATGAAGCCTTGCAAAATGAAAGTGGAATATTTTATGTGCCTAAAGAAATAGGATGCTGATCTTTTGAAAAAGTTTCATCTAATTGTGAAGGTTACCACACCAATGAACATCAATGAGAAGTGGCAGTGTAACACTGTGACGATGATCCTGAAAAAGCCGATTCAAGATTGTTTAGAAGTTTGGTCGGTGAATTAAAAAAAATTACACACAAGGCCTAAAATCACTCTTTATGCTAGTGTTGGGTCGAAATTTATACAAAATTTTAAAAAGCAATATCATGTCGGGGCATCAAATTCTCTGTTATGTTGAATATCATAAGTAATTTTCGTATATCGTACACACATGTGCCGAATTTCAAGTTAAGTCAACTGGTTTTAGTTATAGTGGTTGTGCATTAGTTTGGAGCAACGAAGGAGCACTTCTACATAGTTTTTGAGCCATGGTCCCGGTGCAGTATCATGGAGCTCAAAGAAACAAAAATTGTTGCTTTGTCGTCATTTGAAGCTAAAATATGCAGCTTTAACTTTAGCCGCACGACAAGCTTTATGGTTCACGAAGCTTCTTGAGTGATGCGACAAAGAGTTGTTCGAATAAGTGAAAAATATCTTTCGAAGTTGATGTGTATATAGCCATTCCTTTATCGCCATGTGAGGGTATGTGATGCGTCAATTCGGTATACATGACGGAACCACATTCAAAAAGCAATAAGATCTACTAAAGACAAATATCATCACTAAATGCAATCCAATAAAGTTATTATATATTTTTTCTTTGATAAAGGGACGGTACCCCGCTAATTTCATTCCATAAAAACAAATATAACATAACGTATAAACATGTGACTCCCATTCATTTAAGTTTAAACAAAGACTCAAGTTCCAAAACGGACGACCATCAAAAAAATAAATAGAGAGAAAAATACAAAACCTAAAAAAAAACAAAAACACAACCGAACTACAGAAACACTAGGGACAAACAAACCCAACTCCTTATGTAACCACTTGCTTCATACTAAGTTGTTGATATTTCAAACCCACTATCACCTTAATTTCACGAGACATGCATAATCTTGCAACTCGTGGTATAAAAATTGTAGAGAACAATACCGTTTAAATTTAACAAAATTCAAATTACATAAAATGTAAACAAAATTACAGAAAAATGTAAACGAAATTACGGCCAAGGATTGTGATAAACACGACTCCCTTAAAACAAATTCCGCGTACTCTCAGACGTTTTGTTTCCTAGGGTACAATGGCAAAACAGTTTATCAAACTGTCCGAGGTACACTTGCCTGAAAATTCTTATCGAAAAATTTGTATCACAGTAAATATTAATCGGAAAATTGGTGTCTGTGATTGAGCTAAGACACTCCCTTTTATAGCTTAAAGGAAAACGTTCGAGATAATTCAGTTTTAATGGCATTAACCAGCCATTAAAACAAAACTGTAACAGCTATCATTAGTGTAACTGTTAGTTACGCTACGTAACTTTCAGTTACGTTATCGTAACAGTTTCAGCGTAACTGTTCGTTACATTACCCAAACACCCATCTTTAGGTGTCGATATCTCATTCACCTTAACTCCGTTTTGGACGTATAATATATCGTTGCAAAACCCTTTCTAAGGGCTACATATTCATATTAAATATTCTTCATAAATATTAAATATGCATCAATTTATAGACGTCCAAAGTTGATGAAAATATCATATTTTTATCAACATTTTTCCAACAATCCCCCACATGAATGGAGATCGTTCTTATTCCCGATGAAACTTCGGCGGTTGAGTCCTGCATAGGATAGGTAGGTGTTACCTTTTGAACCATCCCTTATGAAATGGACTTAGTCTCCTAACTGTCAGTAGACCGTGATGTCTTTGAACTGAGCTGTTATTTGCGTAGACGACAATACATTTCACACAGGACTCTTCTTGACAATGTCAACTCCTCATAGTCGTGTTCATTATGGTCATGAACACTATCCTGGTTGTGCGAGAGCTTTTAGGAATTACGCCCTTATAATTCCCCTCGAAGCGACCCCACTTCTCTCTAACATAGGTGATTCGCTAGAAATCATTATACCACATATGGTTATATCTTAGAATCATTAACAGTCGTATGCTTATCCTTCACCTTGTCACTGATATTAGGAATGGACTAGGAAGTTTGTGAATTTGTGAACTCCCTTAGATGGTTTAGGAGGTAGATAAACTACCTCCCACAGTGACCTCCCTTCGTTCATACAACTAGGTTGTCCTATTGAACCCAGATCTTGGGATCTCCAGTCAACTGGGTTAGGTTTCCTATGCATAAACTTATTCACTCAAGGGCTTTAGTCCCATTCCTTTTGATGACTTACTAACAAACTCTCTGCTTAAGCCTTTCGTAAGCGGATCCGCTATGATATCCTTTGACTTCACATAGTCAATTGAGATAACTCCTGTTGAGAGTAGTTGTGGTATCGTTTTATATCTACGTCGAATATGTCTTGACTTACCGTTATACATTATGCTATGAGCTCTGCCAATTGCCGATTGACTATCACAATATATACATACGACCGTTACTGGTTTAGGCCATCTTGGTATGTCTTCTACAAATTGACGCAACCATTCTGCCTCTTCTCCACATTCAGCGAGGGAAATGAATTCAGATTCCATCGTAGATCTTGCTATAACTGTTTGTTTGCAAGATTTTCATGCTACAGCAGCACCTCTAAGTGTAAACACGTATCCACTTATTGATCGGGAATCTTTTATATCAGAAATCCAGTTTGCATCACTTTATCCTTCGATAACAGCTGGATGTCTATTATAGTGTAGTCCATACTCTCGCGTGTATCTTACATACCGAAGTAATCTTGTCATACTTTTCCAATGATCATAACTTGGATTGCTGGTGGACCTACTTAGCCTACTAACAGCGTATGCTAAGTCGGGTCTGGTACAACTCATCAGATACATTAGAATACCAATGATTCTTGAGTATTCTAGTTGGGAGACACCTTCACCTCTATTCTTAGATAGATGTTGAGTGGTGTCTATTGTAGTTCTAGCTAGGCCGTAATCCCCCACATTGAATCGCTCTAGAATCTTGTCCACGTAACGTGGTTGATTTAACACAAGACCATTTTGGGTTCGTGTGATCTTGATTCTAAGAATCACATCTGCCAGGCCCATGTCTTTTATGTCAAATTTGGATTTCAACATATCCTTTGTTTATGTTATTATCTTATCGTCACTACCCATGATAAGCATATTATCTACATAGAGACATAATATAACATAACCATTAGGTGTGTCTTTCACATATACACACTTGTCACATTCATTTATTTTGAAACCATATTCTAACATGACGTGATCAAAATTTTGATGCCATTGTTTGGGAGCTTGCTTTAGGCCATATAATGACTTAACCATCCGCCCTCATTTTCTTTTTAAAGAGTCATCTATAGTCTAATGCATTGCAACCCTAAGGAAGGTCCACTATTTCCCGCGTATGGTTTTGTAAAATAGATTCTATTTCACTTTTGATGGCTTCTTTCCATTGAAGTGCTTCCGAAGAGGTAACTGCTTCGCGGTATGTTCTAGGTTCATGTTCTACCATGAATGTGAGGAAGTCGGAACGAAACGATTTCTCAAACCTAGCCCTTTTACTTCTTCTAGGCTTAACATCTTCTTCCACATGTTGTTCTTGTCTCTCACTTTGGACAAGCTCATCAACGAATGTAGAAAAACTTCCAATTTTGTTTAAACAGGGAGATATATTTTCAAAGAATGTAGCACTCCTTGATTCCATTATCGTGTTCTTGTGTATATCGGGATTCTTAGAATCATGCACAAGAAATCGATAAGCACTAATGTTGTGAGCATATCCAATGAATATGCAATCTACAGTTTTAGGCCCTATCTTTAATTCTTAGGTGCCGACACTAATACTTTGGCTAGGAACCCCCACACTCGTAGGTATTTATATGATGGTTTTCTTCCCATCCAAAGTTCATATGGGGTTTCCTCTTTATTCTTCCGAGGTAGCTTATTTAAAAGATAAGAAGCTGACAAGATATCTTCCCCCCACATGTTTAGACTAAGTCCAGAACTTATCAACATGGCATTAACCATTTCTTTCAAGTTACGGTTCTTTCTTTCGGAGATACCGTTTTGTTGAGGTGAATAGGGGGCGGTGAGTTCATGTCTAATGCCATGTTGCTCACAAAAGTTAGCAAATGGTGACACATATTCACCTCCTCTATCACTTCTAACGACTTTGATTTTCTTATTAAGTTGATTCTGAACTTCATTCTTGTAAAGAATGAACTTATCGATGGCTTCATCCTTACTTTTAAGTAAGTATACATAGCAATATTTCGTGCTATCATTGATAAAGGTGATGAAGTATTTGTTTCCACCTCTTGTGGGAACCGATTTTTAATCACATACATCGGTGTGGATCATATCAAGGGGTTCGGTTATTCTTTCAACCGATTTAAACGATGATCTTGTTTGTTTGGCCTCAACACATGTTTGACATTTATAGTTTGAATCAATGTGGAAAGATGGTATGCATTTAAATTTAATTAACCGACGAATGGAATTAACATTAACATGACCAAGACGTGTATGCCAAATATTAGAAGACTCAAGCAAGTAAGCGGAAGTAGTATTCATTTCATTAATATCACGCTTAAAAGTCATTACATTCAATTTGAAGATGCCATTAAGGGCATATCCCCTACCATGATCCACACCACTTTTGGTCAACACGGCCTTATCTGATTCAAAAACCAAACGAAAATCAAACTTGTTGAGAAGCCAACCCGACACAAGATTCTTACGTATCTCCGGAACATAGAGCACATTGTTCAAAGTGAGCTCCTTTTCCGAGGTCATTTTGAGTATCACGGAACCTTCCCCTTTGATATCGGCCGTAGCCGAATTTCCCATGAACAACTTCTCACCAGTCTCAACATCCTTGAAGGTGGTAAATATATTCTTGTCCGAGCAAATATGACGGATAACACCCGTATCAATCCACTATTCCGTTGAGTTTGATCTCACCAAATATTCGGAGATCATATTAGTGACATCGGTCACCATGGCAACAAGATCCATGAAATCATTCACCATATTAGCTTGACGGGGATTCTCCCGTTTTGGCATCTTGCAGCTCGCAGCTCTATGACCCGGCTGATCACAACCCGAAAACTTTTCGGGTTTTTCCACATGATTAGAAACGGTGTTCGCAAGTGGTGCTCCCACAATTGGAGTTACCGTTACAGCGGATGTCATGGTCGTTGCAAACATAGTTGAGGTCACAAGAGGTTGAGTCGACATTCAGAAATTCCCAAATTAAAGAATTAGACAACTCGCTTTGTAATTGTTAACAATCAATAATAACAATAATAATAATCGGTTTATAACAATACAAATAATCTGTTTTATTGTTATTCTTCAAAAACCGTTCTGGTTTTACAAAACTGTTTTAAATTCAGGCCGCAACGTAACTAACAGTTACGTTAGCGAAACTACCAGTTACGCTACGTAACTAACAAACGTAACTAACATTTATGTGACCAACAGTTACGCTAGCGTAACTAACAGTTACGCTACGTAACTAACAAACGTAACTAACAGTTACGTGACTTACGCTAGCGAAACTAACAGTTACGCTACGTAACTAACAAACGTAACTAACGGTTACGTGACTTACGCCAACAAAACTAACAGTTACGCTACATAAGTAACAAACGTAACTAACAGTTACGTGACTAGCAAACGTAACTAACAGTTACGTGATTAACAGTTACGTGTATAACAACGAGAACCGTAATAATTTTTCAGAATTTGTTATTTTGAACTTGATCCACAACCCTTTTTAAACAAAACGGAAAGAAATTATATGGATATAACAAGTTCCAAACTGATCTGAAGTACAATGATTAAAGAATTAAATAAACTGTTTTCAGATTTTCCGTTCACTGATTTCAAACCAAAAATCTGTTTTAAACGTTAATAATCATATATATAACGACAGTTACGCTAGCGTATCTAACAGTTACGTCGACGTAACTAAGTAAAGTTACGTCGACGTAACTAAGTAACGTAACTAACAGTTACGCTACCTCGACTAACAGATACGCTACGTAATTAACTAACGTAACTAACAGTTATGCTCACGTAACTAACAGTTACGTTGAAAAACCAGCTGTTCAAAAAAAAGAGTCGAAACAAAACTAGTGTGAGTCCAATCTTTTCTTATTAAAAACGGTATTATAAGAAGAAAATTTGTTTTAAGATTGTAGAACACAATACCGTTTAAATTAAACAAAATTCAAATTACATACAATGTAAACGAAATTACAGAAAAATGTAAACGAAATTATGGCCAAGGATTGTGATAAACACGACTCCCTTAAAACAAATTCCGCGTACTCTCAGGCGTTTTGTTTCCTAGGGTACAATGGCAAAACAGTTTATCAAACTGTCCGAGGTACACTTGCCTGAAAATTCTTATCGAAAAATTTGTATCACAGTAAATATTAATCAGAAAATTGGTGTCTGTGATTGAGCTAAGACGCTCCCTTTTATAGCCCAAAGAAAAACGTTCGAGATTAATTCAGTTTTAATGTCATTAACCAGCCATTAAAACGAAACTGTAACAGCTATCATTAGCGTAACTGTTAGTTACGTTAACGTAACTGTTAGTTACGTTAACGTAACTGTTAGTTACGCTACGTAACTATCAGTTACATTATCGTAACAGTTTCAACGTAACTATTAGTTACGTTAGCGTAACTGTTAGTTACGTTACCCAAACACCCATCTTTAGGTGTCGATATCTTATTCACCTTAACTCCGTTTTGGACGTATAATATATCGTTGCAAAGCCCTTTCTAAGGGCTACATATTCATATTAAATATTCTTCGTAAATATTAAATATGCATCTTTACAGACGTCCAAAGTTGATGAAAATATCATATTTTTATCAACCTTTTTCCAACAAAAATAATCTTGAATAATTGATCTACCGATCTAGTTTCTTTCTTATGTCCCGTAAATTCCTTTTCTGCCGGATAAACTATGGTTCCGTTCCAAAATGTATGTCCCAATAATGTTACTAGTAGAGTTCGGATATGCTTGAGGCGACAAATGACAAATGATCCATGATTTCATTTCATCTTGAATTCCTATTTTGAAGATTGATAAAATCATTTTTACTTTATATAATAGTTAAGCGGCTACCGTAGTAAAAGATCAAAATTATATAAAATGACAACATAACTAAAGCTTAGGGTTTTTTCTTTAAAATAGAAAAACAAAGTTAGTTAAATAAAATTACAATTGAATAAAAATGTGTTATATTTGTGTGCAATGAAAATAAAACAAATGCTACTTAATTAAAATTAAAACTAACAACATGAGAAAGAGATAACAAAATAAATAACAATAATGACGGTTAGTGTAATGCGCAAGATATTCATGTTCTTTTAAGTCGGTGTTATCATATCTTTATCTTGGAGTATATATATAACCATCCGGTTTATTTGTATTCCCTATTAAGAACACATAACATTACGTATCAAGTTTTCATACCTGCGTTGTATTCCCATGCTATCGATCATGTTTGATTTTCGATAACATCTTCTATTGGTTTCTATTCAGATTTTGGTCATCGCATCACCAAGATACCGGTAGGCTGTTTCATTATTCTTCGTTTTGATGGGCAAGATTTGATCGTTAGGCAAGATTTGTTCGTGATTCGTCTTCTTGATGGGGGGATTTAACTTGTTTACACAGATGAAGGTTTGTTGAATCGATCTTAATACGGTCTTCATGTTCCTGGACGATAAATTTGATCGTTAAAGGTACCTTGGGTTGATGCTTACTTGATTCTAAGGTTACCACTTACCACTGATACAAAGATTTCGAAACACATTTACAGATTGGAAGACTACCTAGGTTAGTTGATACTCTGCTCTTGATGTATCTCTATCTTTTTTGTTGTCTGTAATGTATTTAATTTATCTTCAGATCACGCCGGTGGAGGATTGAAATAAACAACAAGGTAGAACATGATATATGGACGCAAGGAAGACTGCGGTTTTGCGGCTTAATTTTAATTGACATTTAAGATTAGATATTCAATCAAACAAGAATTAATGTTCAATATCAGTAATAGGTAGAACTGAGAGTGATTGTAACTGCGTGTATAACCGGCCTTTGCTCTGTTGGGTGCGCTCGCTTTGCAGGCCAAAATATTAATAAAAGTATACATTTTTTGGGTGAGGGAGGGGGAAGGTACGGGGTTTTGCCCGACTCTGCCTCCCTGTCGTGGTTGTTGTGTCATCTTCTCTTAGTTTACACACTTTACACCAGTTCTTCATCAAATTTCATCAACATCATCAGAAACATCGCACCAAAAACCAGCATATGAAGTAAACAACAAGAATGATAAATACGGATGAAACAAGTCTCAACATGCGCGTGTCATGTCGGGTGTGTGTGTTCCATGAGTTCATTCTTGTAAAACAGGAGTTTCAAATAAATATCAATATATTTCCAGATTTTATATGTAAATTCTAGTCATTTTATATTTTTCGATGTACATGAATCACGAGGGTAAAAGCATATGTTTGGTTATTCGTGTTTCGCCATGCCATCTACAACGGCAGCAACATAGCTCACCTTTATATGTTTGGTTTTCAATGTGTCATCTACAACAACAGCAAACATAGCTCACCTTTATATGTTTGTTTTCTTTGATTAAAGATTCTTTATCAACTAATGGACTTCATGTGACAACCGTCTTATTTCAGGCGAAAACCGCATTCTCTATCTTTGGCTTAACTTTAAATTCATCTCGTTATTACTACTCTCGTAAACTCGAGTGTGCAGAATCGAACTCGGAATCGCATAATCGAATCCTAATACCAAGTAACTACTTAGTGAACTTGCCTAAGTTCCTATTTTAAATGGAACGGAAAACTTTTAACAAACGAAACGCTTAACAACGGAACGAACGAAAAACGAAAAAGGCAAGGCTGCCACTCCAGCCGCGCCGCGGTCAGGCCACCGCGCCGCGGTGGAGTGCGCAGACAGCCACTTTTTGTAACTTTCAAACTTAAACAAATGGACCCCAAACCCGAGCCCAACACTTTGGCCGGGTTAAACTTGATATAAGCCTGTTAGATGGTCCAGTAAAGTCAAGTTGAGCCCCTTAAAACACCAATTTCATACTTCACAAACACACACACACCAAACAAACACCTTTACACTCTCACTCTCTCTCTTTGCAAAACACTCAAGAACACCACTCCATCTCTCTTCATTTACAGAGACTTCACCATCAAAACTCAGTAAAAATCAACCACTTTTACACACACAAATCGTCCATTAAACAAAGAGGAAGAAAGGGTTGCATCCATTTGGGTTAAAGAGTCCATTTTCAAGCTTTTGGGTTAAAAATCACTAAGGGTTGCTTCAATCATCTTCAAATCACAATCCACTCGGTAAAAACACTTCTAAACTACTGTCTTTACATTATATATTCATTGCATGTGTCATCCATCACCTAAAAATGAGTTTATACGCAAATATTTCACCATTTATGAACAAAGACGGGATTTTTAGTAAATGCATGGTTAGATCTATGGATTTGTGATTTAAAACACTAAATAAACTATTAGACATCAATTAGCTAAGCTCAGACCAGGTTGCATGTCGAAATCTAACTCAAGAACATCAAATTTCTTCAAAAACGAACTTGACCAAGAACCTGTCACAGTGACCGCGGCGCAGTCCCTTCACCGCGGCGCGGTCAAGGTACAAACTGTGACCGCGGCGCGGTCATCCCACCGCGGCGCGGTCATACTGCAGACAGACTGCACAATCGCTAAGTCTAAACCGTTTTCAATCGTAACTCTAAACGTATTATCTAAACTTATGTTCGGAACTGAGATATATGAACCATAATCTGTAATGTGATTAACTTACATAAAAAGGAACTAAATGGACAAGTTTTATGTGACATTGTTTTGGAAATGTATTCATTGAAATTGTTAAGCGGGAAAGTGTACAAATTTTGGGATCAATGACTTTGGCGCGGAAGCGCTGCCCAATTTTCAGTAGACTTAAACCCGACTATTAAAATAATAACACCTAAACATTAATACTCATTAAACCTTGGTATTCTCATTAGGATTCTCGTGATTCCGGTCCATTTCGATTACTCCTTGCACGCTTAGCTCTTCCCCGCAAACAGTGAGTTACATCCCCACTTATTTACTGTTTTCAATTATCTTTTGGGGGAAACAAGAGATCTAAATGTACTTTATGAACTCTATTGAACATTTTTGACAAACTTATGCTTAACTAGTTTTATGGCCGTTTGGCCTTTGATAAACTAATGGTTTGCCACCTTTTTTTCGGCTCAATGGCTTGCCCCCTTTTAATTGGCTTGCTAGTTCAAATCTCTTATAAATGTATTACTTTTGCCACACTCGGCATCGTATTTAATTTATTTAATGCCATTCTCGGCACTCACATGTACTTTGATTGATCGTATAACTACCATGACTCTTGAGGAATATAGCTACTCTAAGTGACAACTACTAGTTTTAAAATAAATTCAGTGCCTAATTTTTACCACACACTATTAGCTTTGTTAAGCCGTTTAGTAATTATGGGTATCGATACTTAGGAAATGACCGTTCCTTACTTAAGTGGCGACTTAAGTACATATTACTCGATCAAAAATGACTCCCCGTAGTAGTCGGGGTAAGAGGCATCACGGTTGGTTAATCGGTTTAGTGTGAACACTTAAGTTATTATGCCAAGTAGTCGTTATACATGTAATCAATCATAGTTTACTTATCATGCGCGTATAGAGTTATACGACTTCCGCATCTACCTTTCAATCAACTGTTTTGGTTCGAATTATTCTTTAAGTTTTAATCCACTTTTAGAAACTTCTAAGTATAGATATACTTAGCTCAAAACCTTTTTAGTCGAGGACTAGAAAACTGTAACTCACTCACTACTTTATTGTAGTTGACACTTTATCTCTTGTTTCAGGAAATCAAGTGTAAGTCACGGAATGCAATACTTGGATGGGTCATGAAATGTCACGTGAAGTCATGAATTGGGAGAAGACCTGTTTTGATTATGTTTTGGGAATTTTATCAGACAATTTGCTATGTTGTCTCGTTATGTACCTTCAATACTTGGTTATCCTTAAATTGTAAACTCTTATTTATTTCTTAATGACTTGAAACCGTATGTATTCATTATAACTCGTGTGATGATATCTTTGCTCTTCACACTTCCGTGTTTCCGCTTTAGCGGGGTGTGACAGACTTGGTATCAGAGCACTGGTTATAGCGAAACGGTTTTGAGAATTTTTCAAAATTTTTGAAACCAAACTATAACCAAGGCTTTTCAGAAAAATCATTTCACGAGCTTTCAAACTTTAGTAGATTAATTCCGCAATCGCATGGTTTGCTTTTAACTAGGCGTAACTTGATCACCTATGCCTAGTTCAAAATAAATTCTGCGAGAACGGAAAGTAATTGCTATTGTCAAACGGTTTTCGAGTCGAAAAATTCCCGGTCTTACTCCTTCCCGATTCTCACGTGACTGACCCATACATTGCATTTTCGTTTACATTTTTCCTTACTTCCCTGTACTCACGTAACGTATTATTCGCAGATCCGACATGTCTCAATCATCGCACTCACGAACTCAGTCTCGCTCACTTTCTCGACTAGCGTCTTCACCCGGACCATCTGAGGATCCCGCAGCGTCCGAGGGTCAGCGTCACCCGACGACTGACCCGACAGAGGATACGCCAATGACGATCAGTAGCAGTCACGGATCCAGCCCGAGATCTGTGCTTCCACCCCCTCCACCAGCGCCCGTCACCGAACCACCGCAGCCCCAAGGGCTTCGCGCTAGGTTGACCGCGCGCCAGCAACCAAGCTCGTTTCGACCCGCACCCCCTCAGTCATTTGTGGAACCCTACGACCCCGCCCTGCGCACTCCCGTAATGGAACGCTATGCGTGGGAACGTCATTTCCTTGAGGAGCAGCGACGTACTCAGGAGGCCGGAATCTCCCGACCTATGTTGCCACCTACTCTCCAGGCACCCCCACCGGCCGCATTCTTGCACCTACACCGTGAGGTTCGGGCACTCGCAGAGGAGAACCAGCAACAGGGACTCCTCATCCGCGAAGTCACTGATGCGGCGCACCACTTGTCTGAGCAGGCGAAGCGAATCATCGCATCGACTAGAGCTACGGCACGTACTGTGCAACAACTCGTAGGGGCATGTCTGGTAATGGGAACCTTGATCGCGGTCATAATGGCCAAGATGTTCCTAGAGAGGCGTCATTAGTCATATTTTTCCTTTTGTATTGTACTGTAGGCCGAGTTGTAATTTTCCAGTGTACACAACTCAAAACTTTACCTATTTTATTTCCATATGTATTGTACTTGTATTCCATTCTCATTTTAGACCTTGTATTCGACACTATATTACTAATGAATGGAAATTCTACCTTATCATCTATTTGTGTTATTGGCGTGTGAATCTTGTTGTGTGAATCTCTTGAATCCTTGTCGTGCGTGTGCTATCTGTTCCGTTATTTTACTCTTGCGTGATTGTCATCCTTGTTCATTGGATTACCTACTCATCGTACCTTATTCGTGCGTCTAAACTAGTTTCTTTTCTCTGATGTCGAATTATGCCTCTCGACAGAAGCGACGCCGACCGAATAGCCGAACAGGTCGCTGCTCAGCTGAACGCAGCGATGCCCGGCTTGATTGCCCAGGTAATTGCCGGGATCAACGACGGAATCTTCGGGGGTGAAAACCCCAACATCATTCACTCGGAGAACAATCAAGACCATAACCTCCCTCCCTTCCTAGCCACAGTAAAGCAAGAGGAAGGTGAAGACTCCAGAAGCCATAACCTCCTTTCTCCTCCAGCTTCCGTCACACGAAGGGAGAGTAAGAAACGGAAGTCTAGTTACCAACCAATAAGGAACAACCGCAACAAGAAGCCCGCTACCGGACCCAGAGGTTACGCTGGACTACACCCCAAGTGCGACAAATGCAACTTCCACCATAATGGAAATTGCCCGATGTGCCACAAGTGCCAGAAGGTGGGGCACTTCTTCAAATACTGCTCGGAGAGAACATTCAAACAAGGCAAGAAGCCGGTGTGCTTCGAATGTGGAAGCGAAGAACACCTCCGTAATACTTGTCCCATACTGCAGACAACCAGAACCTTTAGGGCTCTCACCATCACTGCCCAGGAGGCAAGGCAGGATTCGGATCCCACAGGTAAACTCTTCCGTAAACAACCCAACCGTCAGGATACTGTTCAATTCAGGAACTTGAAGGAAGCTTTGTTCCTTAGAATTTAGACCCCTCATTAACCTAGAATCTAAAGTTCTTAAGGATAGGCTTACTATCGAATATGCCAACGGTCAAGAGTTCGAAGCTATGAATACAATCTTAGGACGTCCAATACACCCATCTGATAAAACCTTTCCCATTGATCTATTTTCCGAACGAGCTGAAAGGCTTTGACGTAATCATCGGAACGGACTGGCTCTCCCGTTTTCGAGCCAAGATCGTCTGCTTCGACAAACTTGTCCGCATTCCTTTCTCTGACTCCGAAACTCTAATCGTTCAAGAGGACAAACCCGGACGACGACTTCGTATAGTGTCGTCCATCAAAATGCGCAATTACCTCGAGAAGGACCTCGACGCATTCCTCGCACACGTAGTCAAACGTAAACCCAAGGAGATCCGTATACAAGATACCCCAGTAGTCAAGGACCATCCAGAAGTCTTTCCTAAGGATCTACCCGGGCTACCTCCTCACCGACAAGTGGAGTTCCGAATAGACCTAGTTCCTGGCGCAGCACCGGTTGCCAAGACGCCATACCGTCTAGCACCCCCAGAAATGCAAGAGCTATCTAAGCAGCTACAGGAACTCTCAGATCACGGTCTCATTCGTCCGAGCTCGTCCCCCCCAGGGGAGCCCCAATCCTCTTTATCTAAAGGAAAGACGAATCCTTCCGTATGTGTATCGAGAATCATGAACCTAACAAGCTGACCGTCAAGAACCGATAACCACCCCCGAGGAGCGACGACCTATTCGAACAGTTGCAGGATGTATCTCACTTCGCAAGGGTCGACCTCCGCCCAGGTTATCATCAGGTTGGTGTCAGTGAGACCGACATCCCTAAACCGCATTCCGAACTCGTTACGGTCATTACGAATTCCTTGTCATACCATTTGGCCTGACCAACGCACCAGCACTGTTCATGGACCTAATGAACAGAGTGTGTAGGCCATAACTAGACAAGTTCGTAACCGTATTCATAGACGGCATTCTCATCTACTCAAGGAATAATCAAGACCACGTGAAACACCTGGAACTCATCCTAGGACTCCTTAGGGAATCATAAGTGGCACGTGGAACTCCCGAGATGTAAATTCTGACTCCGGGAAGTACATTACCTTAGTCAAGAGATCGATTAGGAGGGAATTCACGTAGACCCAGCCAAAATCAAGCGATTGAGAGATAGCAAGCCCCAGCGACTCCTACGGAAACCCGACAATTCGTAGGATTGGCTGGCTACTATCGAAGATTCATTGAGAATGTTCTCAAGGATCGCTAAGCCATTGACCGAACTTACTCCGAAGTATACAGTTTCCCTTTGGGGCAGAGAACAGGAGGAACCGTTTCAGAAGTTCAAACTCGAATCACTACCACACAGAGCGAAGCATTGAAACCCGAGAACCTTAAGGACGAAACCATTCACAACCATAAAAAGGAATTTGAGCTCAAACCGGACGGAATCCATTATTTAGTGAATCGAGCATGGATCCCGGGAGTCGAAGACCTTCGTGAGCTTATTTTGGACGAGGGCCACCGATCCCGACACTATATTCATCCGGCATCCGACAAGTTGTATAAGGATCTACGGGAATACTAATGGTGGTCGGGCATGAAGAAGGAGATCGCCTTGTACGTAGCTAAGTGCCTTACTTGCTCGAAGATCAAGGTGGAATATCAGAAGCCCTCCTGTCTACTTCAGCAGCCAGAGATTCCCATGAGGAAGTGGGAACAAATCTCCATGAACTTCATCACCAGATTGCCCCGTGCGGCAAAAGGTAACCACACGATTTGGGTCATCATGGACCGTTTGACAAGATCCACTCATTCCTCCCGGTACGAGAAAACCACTAGATGGAGAAATTCGCTCAAATCCACATCAACGAGATCGTCTCTCGTCACGGAACACCTCCCTCCACCACCTCCGATAGGGACAGTCGACTCACGTCCCGTTTTAGGAATGCCCTTCAGGAATCATTAGGGACGCGACTAGACCTCATCACCGCATACCACCCTCATACCAATGGTCAGAATGAACGGACTATACAAACGCTTGAAGAGATGCTGAGAGCGTGTGTAGTTGACTTCGAAGGAAGTGGGACGCTCACCTCCCTTGGTCGAGTTCTCCTATATCAACAACTACCACACTAGCATCAAGTGCGCACCATTCGAGGCCTTCCACGGACGTGAGTGTCAGCCACCGCTTTGTTGGCTTGAAGCTGACGATAGACAACTCACAAGGCTCGATGTCATCCAGGGAACCATCGACAAAATCACTACCTTTCGAGATAGGTTGAAAACTTCTCGTACTCGGCAGAAGAGCTATGACGACAACCGAAGGAAACCCCTAGAGTCCAAGTGGGCGATAGAGTACTCCTCAAGATATCGCCATGGAAAGGGGTGGTCCGTTTCGGGAATCACGGCAAGCTAAGCCCGAGGTACACCGGCCCTTTTGGGGTAATTGAGCGTATCGGCCCAGTGGCGTACCGACTTCAACTTCCACAAACTCTTTCCAACGTTCACAACGTCTTCCATGTCTAGCACTTGAAAAAGTGCTTATCGGACGAAACCATTGTCATTCCACTGGACGAGGTCCAGATCGACAACAAACTTAATTTCATCGAGGAACCGCTTGGGGTTATAGACCGAGAGGTCAAACAACTCAAGCAAAGTCGCATTCCTATTGTCAAGGTTCGGTGGAATTCCCGACGAGGTCACGAATTCACATGGGAACGTGAAGACCAGATTCGTCAGAAGTATCCACACCTGTTCAAAGATCTTTCCTCCGATGAGGCAAACTAAATTTCGGGACGAAATTCTTTTCAACCCGGGGAGAATGTGACAACCGTCTTATTTCAGGCGAAAACCGCATTCTCTATCTTTGGCTTAACTTTAAATTCATCTCGTTATTACTACTCTCGTAAACTCGAGTGTGCAGAATCGAACTCGGAATCGCATAATCGAATCCTAATACCAAGTAACTACTTAGTGAACTTGCCTAAGTTCCTATTTTAAATGAACGGAAAACTTTTAACAAACGAAACGCTTAACAACGGAACGAACGAAAAACGAAAAAGGCAAGGCTGCCACTCCAGCCGCGCCGCGGTCAGGCCACCGCGCCGCGGTGGAGTGCGCAGACAGCCACTTTTTGTAACTTTCAAACTTAAACAAATGGACCCCAAACCCGAGCCCAACACTTTGGCCGGGTTAAACTTGATATAAGCCTGTTAGATGGTCCAGTAAAGTCAAGTTGAGCCCCTTAAAACACCAATTTCATACTTCACAAACACACACACACCAAACAAACACCTTTACACTCCCACTCTCTCTCTTTGCAAAACACTCAAGAACACCACTCCATCTCTCTTCATTTACAGAGACTTCACCATCAAAACTCAGTAAAAATCAACCACTTTTACACACACAAATCGTCCATTAAACAAAGAGGAAGAAAGGGTTGCATCCATTTGGGTTAAAGAGTCCATTTTCAAGCTTTTGGGTTAAAAATCACTAAGGGTTGCTTCAATCATCTTCAAATCACAATCCACTCGGTAAAAACACTTCTAAACTACTGTCTTTACATTATATATTCATTGCATGTGTCATCCATCACCTAAAAATGAGTTTATATGCAAATATTTCACCATTTATGAACAAAGACGGGATTTTTAGTAAATGCATGGTTAGATCTATGGATTTGTGATTTAAAACACTAAATAAACTATTAGACATCAATTAGCTAAGCTCAGACCAGGTTGCATGTCGAAATCTAACTCAAGAACATCAAATTTCTTCAAAAACGAACTTGACCAAGAACCTGTCACAGTGACAGCGGCGCAGTCCCTTCACCGCGGCGCGGTCAAGGTACAAACTGTGACCGCGGCGCGGTCATCCCACCGCGGCGCGGTCATACTGCAGACAGACTGCACAATCGCTAAGTCTAAACCGTTTTCAATCGTAACTCTAAACGTATTATCTAAACTTATGTTCGGAACTGAGATATATGAACCATAATCTGTAATGTGATTAACTTACATAAAAAGGAACTAAATGGACAAGTTTTATGTGACATTGTTTTGGAAATGTATTCATTGAAATTGTTAAGCGGGAAAGTGTACAAATTTTGGGATCAATGACTTTGGCGCGGAAGCGCTGCCCAATTTTCAGTAGACTTAAACCCGACTATTAAAATAATAACACCTAAACATTAATACTCATTAAACCTTGGTATTCTCATTAGGATTCTCGTGATTCCGGTCCATTTCGATTACTCCTTGCACGCTTAGCTCTTCCCCGCAAACAGTGAGTTACATCCCCACTTATTTACTGTTTTCAATTATCTTTTGGGGAAAACAAGAGATCTAAATGTACTTTATGAACTCTATTGAACATTTTTGACAAACTTATGCTTAACTAGTTTTATGGCCGTTTGGCCTTTGATAAACTAATGGTTTGCCACCTTTTTTTTCGGCTCAATGGCTTGCCCCCTTTTAATTGGCTTGCTAGTTCAAATCTCTTATAAATGTATTACTTTTGCCACACTCGGCATCGTATTTAATTTATTTAATGCCATTCTCGGCACTCACATGTACTTTGATTGATCGTATAACTACCATGACTCTTGAGGAATATAGCTACTCTAAGTGACAACTACTAGTTTTAAAATAAATTCAGTGCCTAATTTTTACCACACACTATTAGCTTTGTTAAGCCGTTTAGTAATTATGGGTATCGATACTTAGGAAATGACCGTTCCTTACTTAAGTGGCGACTTAAGTACATATTACTCGATCAGAAATGACTCCCCGTAGTAGTCGGGGTAAGAGGCATCACGGTTGGTTAATCGGTTTAGTGTGAACACTTAAGTTATTATGCCAAGTAGTCGTTATACATGTAATCAATCATAGTTTACTTATCATGCGCGTATAGAGTTATACGACTTCCACATCTACCTTTCAATCAACTGTTTTGGTTCGAATTATTCTTTAAGTTTTAATCCACTTTTAGAAACTTCTAAGTATAGATATACTTAGCTCAAAACCTTTTTAGTCGAGGACTAGAAAACTGTAACTCACTCACTACTTTATTGTAGTTGACACTTTATCTCTTGTTTCAGGAAATCAAGTGTAAGTCACGGAATGCAATACTTGGATGGGTCATGAAATGTCACGTGAAGTCATGAATTGGGAGAAGACCTGTTTTGATTATGTTTTGGGAATTTTATCAAACAATTTGCTATGTTGTCTCGTTATGTACCTTCAATACTTGGTTATCCTTAAATTGTAAACTCTTATTTATTTCTTAATGACTTGAAACCGTATGTATTCATTATAACTCGTGTGATGATATCTTTGCTCTTCACACTTCCGTGTTTCCGCTTTAGCGGGGTGTGACACTTCATAAAGCTTCTAGTACAATACATTATATCAGTGATGGGAACGACACTAGTTTCAAACAGTTACATACGACTAAGAGAACAATGATCTTGTCACAAGTTAAAGACGATGCTTTTTTCTTTTAATAGCATTACTATACGTCTATACTATTTTTATTTTTTTTACATAAAAAGGACAGGCATACATCACCTTACACAATCAACAAGTAAAGAAATCGACAATGAACCTACATCAAGTTAGAGTACACTTAAAGCCAATAAGCTTAGTTAGTCCAAATGTAATGGCCATAGCCAGCAACCCTCCAAATAGAACCATAAAACAAGACTTCACTGCTGGAGTCCCTCCTAGAATCGCCCCAATCCTTCCGAAAAGAGCTAGTCCCAAGCTCACTGCTGCTACCACGACACCCAGTCTCACCTTATGATCCCCTATAAAGGAAGCAGAAAGTAATGGAAATATCGCTTCTAACGACAATGCTAGAGATGATGCTAGAACTGCTTGAATAGGATTTGGTAGCTGTTCGTTTTTCCTTTTGTTTTTGATTTTCTATCATTCTGCTCTCTCTCTTCATTTGAGAAACTTTTATGTCTAGTTGAGAGTATACCGAAACAAATTCTCCTACAACCATACTGCATACACCCGGAACTAGACCCACAAAGCCAAAGAGAATCATTGATCTGGAATCTTGTATCACAGCTCCGACACCCATCATTAAACAGAAACCAAGCCGTAATTGGCTCCCAACACAGCTGCCGGAACGAACCCATTGTCCCCTTTGCGAGTAGTCAAAGTTCTCGTTCGGAGTGAATTGGCATTGTTTTGGATCAGATTGGTCTTCTTGAATTCGAACAACATAATTATCCTATTGATTAGTTTCCATGAGGGTTAAAGAGAAATATTAATGTTATACTTGTTTGCAGAAAGAAGAGTTTCCCCTTCAGGATAATTATAGAGTTGTTTTAATAATTGATAAATATAACTGATGATAACAAATAACAAGATGTTGTACTCATGAAGGCCTTCTTTGATATGACTCATGCACAACTTCACAACAAGTTACATTTAAGGATATTGAACAAATACAAACCAAATTAAAAACCTATAAGTTAAACAAAATGATATAGACCATGTTACCGCATTTAGAAGGGAGCGGCGGGTAATCCTCCTCAAATTCATCTCCAAAGAAATTCCGCTCACTACATGATATATATAACTAATGTGATTTTCTTTGTATGTTTCAGAACTTGATGAAGCAACGATTAAAGTCTGGAAAGATGACACGATTCACAAAATCTAAACCATTGAAAAGAATTCTTCACCGGAGCTAGTTGATCCTCCTAAAGACAATAATATTTGAAGGCTTAAATGGTTTATTCAAACCACATATAATGCTCGCGGATGCACTAAAGAGCTCAAACCTCGACTTGTAGTAAATGAATACTCACCTGAGGAAGGAATAGATTATGAGGAGGCGTTTAAGCCAGTTGCACGATATCAGACAGTGAGAATGTTTTTCGCTTTAATTGCATAATAGCAGTTGCCGGTGTACCAGTTTCATGTAAAGTCCACGTTTTTGAATGGAGATTTGAAAGAAGAAGTGTATTTTTCACAACCTCAAGGCTTTGTTAATGATAGAAATGAAAACATAGTTTACAAATTAAAAGAAGGGCCCTTTTATGGTTGAAGCAAGCATAGCATGCATGGTATAGGAAAATCGAATCTTTCTATAAAGAAAATAATTTAAAAAAAAGGTGGAAATGAGCCTATCTTTTTTATGAAGAAACAAGGTAAGAGAGAATTTTTAATAAGTTTTTATTTTGATGGCATGATTATCTCGGTTCTTCAAAACCTTAAGTGATGATTTCAAGTCTTGCATGACAAGGAAATTCGAGATATTGAATTCATGCCTAAATCAATATTGTTTAGGTCATGAAGTCGTGCAAAATCAATTATGTGCCTAAAGAAATATGGTGTTGATCTTTGAAAAGGTCTCACATGTCTAATTGTGAAGTCGGAACCACACCAATGAACATTAAAGAGAGGTGGCAGCGTGAAGATGGACTTGAAAAGGGCGATTCAAAATTGTTTAGAAGTTTGGTTAGTGGATTAAAATATTTGACACACAAGGCCTGATATCACTTTTTATGTTGGTGTTGTGTCGAAATTTATGCAAAATTCTAAAAAGCAATAATGTTGTGTTGGTGTTAATAGTTTGAACCAGATTTGTTGTCAAAAATGGTTGAACAGGTAGAACTGTTTGAACCGGATCATTCAATCGGGTTGAAAAGTTAAACTTATATTTCTATTGAAACACCTACTAGTTTTAAAATTCAAACAAGACTACTAAAAATGTTATATATAAACAAAAATACACTTACAATTCACTTAAAAATAATACTACATAATGAGAGTCTAACGAAAATTTAAGTGTTTAACTGCACGAAAAACTCAAACATATTACCAAACATTCCAAATCATGAAACTATCTGCAAATGTTTTTAGCCATGGTTCTGGTGCAGGTGGAGCTCAAAGAAACAAGAAACTGTTGCTTTGTCGTCATCTAAAGCATAATATGCAGCTTTAACTTCAGCCGCATGACAAGCTTTATAGTTCACGAAGCTTGTTAATTCATACGAGAAAGAGTCGTTTGAATAAGGGAAAAATAGTTTTTGAAGTTGATGATAGTGTCGAATATTATTCATGTAGATAGCCAATGCTTTATGGCCAACGGAGGGTGTGTGATGCTTCAATACGATAAACTTGACTGAACCACATGAATAGAGAAATTAGATCTAGAGTTGACATATATCATTATGAAATGCATGGTAAATGGCTCTTTTTATTTGGGTAGTATATATTTTATCGTCCCCTAAAGTTATTATATGTTTTTTTTTTTGTTAAGGGAATGGTATCCTGATATTTTTCCAACAAAAATAATCTTGAATAATTGATCTACCGATCTAGTTTCTTTCTTATGTCCCGTAAATTCCTTTTCTGCGAGATAAACTATGGTTCCGTTCCAAAATGTATGTCCCGATAATGTTACTAGTAGAGTTCGGATATGCTTGAGCCGACAAATGACAAATGATCCATGATTTCATTTCATCTTGAATTCCTATTTTGAAGATTGATAAAATCATTTTTACTTTATATAATAGTTAAGCGGCTACCGTAGTAAAAGATCAAAATTATATAAAATGACAACATAACTAAAGCTTAGGGTTTTTCTTTTAAAATAGGAAAACAAAGTTAGTTAAATAAAATTACAATTGGATAAAAATGTGTTATATTTGTGTGCAATGAAAATAAAACTAATGCTACTTAATTAAAATTAAAACTAACAACATGAGAAAGAGATAACAAAATAAATAACAATAATGACGGTTAGTGTAATGCGCAAGATATTCATGTTCCCTTAAGTCGGTGTTATCATATCTCTTTCTTGGAGTATATATATATAACCATCCGGTTTATTTGTATTCCCTATTAAGAACACATAACATTACGTATCAAGTTTTCATACCTGCGTTGTATTCCCATGCTATCGATCATGTTTGATATTCGATAACATCTTCTATTGGTTTTTATTCAGATTTTGGTCATTGCATCATCAAGATACCGGTAGGCTGTTTCGTTATTCGTCTTCTTGATTGATGGTTTATTGATTAGTAGTCTGTTTCATTATTCTTCGATTTGATGGGCAAGATTTGATCGTTAGGCAAGATTTGTTCATGCACTACAAGCTAAATGTCATTTAGTGACTAAGACCTTTACTGACTGAAACATATACCGTCCTTAAATTCCCCCTTTTTAACCTTTCTTGACTGAAATGAAAAAGAGTAAGAAATTATAAATTAAAAAAAAGCCAGAAGAAAAGAAAATAGAAGTAACACGCGCCGCTCATAATTTCCCCAATTTCTAAAATCGAAACCCTAATAAGTCCATATGTCCTCATTCTCTCGCCGGCGATTCTAGAATTGAAACCCTGAATCCATCCACTCGTCGCCGGCCAGTTGCATCATCGTCGGAAACTGCACCGGTGCCGCCCCTGCTTCCAATTTCGACACCGTCACCACTCATCTACAAGGTTAATTTTCCAGTTTAAGCGCCTCAATCAGTCGTTTTTTAATGGCGGACGATCGAAACAACCGTCAAACTCAGGCATACGAAGCTTGGAGGTGAATTCACCGTAAATCGGTGTATCGGTTGAACTACTGGAGGTTAATTTCTCATCGATTCACGCATCGCGCCCTAACTAATCGCTTGATTCATATCTTCTCTGTCCTCGCTAAATTCGGAATATATTTGTATGACTTATGAAATTTGATATTGTTTTTCAACTTTCATCAGAGTATATTCGATTATGACTCATTTTTTATAGATGTTGTTGTCGTTTGTAGATTTTATACGAGTTTTTGTTATTGTGATGGTGAAATTGGGGATATATAGATATATGTATGAACGTGATACTCTGCCCTGGTCGTAAATACAGTCCCTCAAACTCTTCTACTACTTTGCTAGTATGGGATAACTTTTAGAGAATAAATCGTTTTTTCACAAATGATAATGCAGGTTGTACATTTAGATATGGAAAAGTTAGACGAAAGAAGCATGTTGACTGCTTGATGATCCAATGGATGTTGTGAGCTTGGCGTTCTGCCAAATCTCCTATTATTAGAATCTAAGGTCCGTAACTTGAGTTTTGGAAAGGACTTGTCTCGAGATGGTTAGGTTATAAATTACCTTGTTTATTACTATATTCTCAATTGTTAACGTTATGCTTCAATTAATGTTAATTTTGCTTCTACAATAATTGTTCCATGATTTCTACACAGGTTAATGACATCATTAATATTCATTATTATCATCTTCCTTGACAATTATTTGCATGATATGCATGTCTAGTGCTTTAAATTCAATATGCTAGGCCACGGATCAACACAAGTAAATTTCTATAACATAAAATGTACTTTGGGTGACTGATGGTTATAAGATGATTTTTGAATGGTTAGGACTGAACAAAACTATATTGGACAGCAATCGTTGCCCTTATTATGTTGTAAGGTAATTTGTTGCATGATGCACCTTTACATAAGTTTTCAATGTAAGTCAGGGGTTCCATATTTGGGTGACCGATGGTTATAAGTTGTTTTACTTCAGTTTATTATTGGCATTCGATTATCATTAGTTATCCCTAATTAACTTGTTACTTTTCAGATGTCGAGAAGTATGATCATACTATGGGTGTCATATCGTGAGATATATAATAAGGTTAGTGTTATATTTTAAAAGTAGTTAGCAAATGTCTATTTTGTGTTATACTATCTTCTATAGTGAATGCTTATGTGATTTAAGTATCCTTATCATGGCCACTATTTATATGTACTGTCTTTGAGCATCATAATCGATAATCTGAACTGAAATATGATGTTATGCTACCTTCTACATTTTGAGTAATAGGATTATGTGAAGCATAACTCATTTTTCCTGTCCGTGTGCATGTGTGCATCTTTATATTATCCTTCTTTTTTGAATGCTACTTGTATGCAGAGCATATACATATTCTTATTTTTAATATGCTTAGTTGTATTTAGTCATAGACCTTGCACTTATTTATCTCTACATGTCAAATGGTTGAGTTTAACTGACATATGATTATATGTTATATTTCCCGTATTATCGGTTTAGGCTGCATATGATGCCTTTGCTGGAGCTACTCGAGTTACTATTCCGTACATGTTATGTAAGTTATAGAGTATTAAATTTAGATTCTAAACCTATAGCTCGTCTAATTATTTTGATATTCTGATTTTTAAATCACATTCAGGGGAAGGTCAACCCTAAATACTCTGTAGCTTAAACAAATGTTTGTGCTCTGGTATGTATCTTTTTCGAGCTTTAGCTTAGTCAGTAAAAGCATAGCATACACGTCAAATGATTAACTCCTTTTCTTTATTAACAGAATAACAGAACAGTGTCTCATCCATGTGTATGCTTCTTTTGAAATAAACAGTGTTGTTGGCCATGTTTATAATCCTATGATTTCTGTTAACTTTTAATGGTTGCCATTTCTTATTTGATTCAGGAGGAGTTCAGTTCTGATTTCTTGGTCTTTCTTTAAGTCCTAATGTTGAAACTCGATGCTGGTAAGTAAATAATATACCTAAATTTGTGTAAGTAAATATAATGCGTCAATAATTATCCTGAGGACCACTTTGAGTCGAAACTTGTTATAGGTTAATCAATGTGTACTTTTCTAAGAAATTGGTTTAGGAGATTTTATACTCGCGACCCATTTCCTTTTTATCCTGAGGACTTTTAACTCGCGACCCATTTCCTTTTTATCTGGTTTTTATTTGATTTTACGTCTTAGACTAGTTAGAGATTAAATATACATAAATCAGTCCATTCATACAACTTTTCTTTTGGTTTTTCTCTGTGATTTTAGCCAAGACGTGTTGAAGTAAAAATGGGTAGATCCACATGAAGTAAAGCGAAGATGGATATTTGTTCTTTGTTATTTAGTAGCTTTAATATGAACCCATAATGTATTACATTTTATTTGAAAATAGAAGACAGTGTTATTATCAGTCAATAAAGTCAATATTGTGTTTATTTTTATTTTATCTATTTTTTTTAAAAAAAAAAAAAAAAAAAGCTTTTGCTTACCGAAGGTTTAGTCAGTATTGATTTTTTTGGTAAATTATTTATGACCCTATAATGACTGAAAAAAGAGACATGAAATCTTTCACACCTTTCCTGACTGAAATATCTGTCATAATAGACTTTTAGTGATGGTGACGGTAGTGACTGATTTTTCTTTAGAAGGAGTAGCTCAAATGGTCTTTTGTGACTGTTTTTAGACTTTTTCTGACACTTTTTTTCAGTCAGTAAAAGTCATTTATCTTGTAGTGATGATTCGTCTTCTTGATGGGGGGATTTAACTTGTTTACACAGATGAAGGTTTGTTGAATCGATCTTAATGCGGTCTTCATGTTCCTGGACGATAAATTTGATCGTTAAAGGTACCTTGGGTTGATGCTTATTTGATTCCAAGGTTACCACTTACCACTGATACAAAGATTTCGAAACACATTTACAGATTGGACTATTATGGTATTTAGAATAATGAGAATTCATTGCTTGATCATTGCCAATACATCATACACATATATATAGATAATACATGGACATGGGCCTATGACCCAATATATAATACAAGCCTATATCGTCTAATATGCCCCCGCAGATTGAGCGGGGAGTGGACGAACGCTCAAGCTGCTGCGAAAATCGGAAAACAAAGGAAACGCGAGCCCCTTTGTGAAGATATCTGCATACTGGTTCCGAGAGGGAATGTGAAGAACACGAACCTGACCTGCTGCAACTTTATCAGGGACAAAATGAATGTCTATCTCAATATGCTTGGTATGCTGATGATGAACAGGATTAGATGACATAAAAACGGCACTGACATTATCACAAAAAATAACAGAAGCAGTAGAAAGTGGGTTATGAAGCTCCAGAAGAAGATTACGTAACCAAGAGGCCTCAGCAACGGCATTAGCAACCCCGCGATATTCAGCCTCCGCACTCGATCGAGAAACGGTTGACTGCCGTTTGGATGACCATGATAGAAGGTTGCTACCCAGAAAAACACAATAACCAGATGTCGATCGACGAGTATCCGGACACCCACCCCAATCGGCATCAGAGTAGGCAGTGAGCTGTGAGGTAGGGGAGGCATAAAGCTGTAAACCAAGATCAAGTGTCCCGTGAACATAGCGTAAAACTCGCTTGAGAGCCTGAAGATGAGGCTCCCTAGGATCATGCATATATAAACACAGCTGCTGAACTGCATAAGAGAGATCAGGCCGGGTAAAAGTAAGATACTGTAATGCCCCCGCAAGACTACGGTATAATGTGGCGTCTGCGACAGGGGGGCCATCGGGACCGAGCTTCGAGTCAGTATCAACCGGGGTCCGACATGGATTACAATTAAGCATACCAGCGCGGTCTAAGATGTCACGAGCATAGGACCGCTGAGAGAGAAACATGCCCTGAGTGGTACGAGTGGCAGAAATGCCCAGAAAATAGCTCAAGCTCCCTAAATCAGTCATGGAAAATTCTCCACTTAAAGCATTGATGATGCGCTGTAAAAAAGCTGCATAAGAAGCGGTAAGAATAATATCATCTACATATAGCAATAGATAAGCAGTATCATGACCACAGCGAAAAATAAACAGAGAAGAATCCGTTTTACTGTGAGTAAAACCAAGTCGCAGAACAAAGCTAGCAAAGCGTTGAAACCAAGCACGTGGAGCTTGTTTCAAGCCATACAGTGACTTCTTAAGAAGGCACACGTAATCTGGATGCCGGGAATCATAGAACCCGGGAGGCTGGTGCATGTAAACTGTCTCATCAAGATAACCATGAAGAAAGGCATTCTTGACGTCCAACTGATGAATCAGCCAGGACCTAGAGAGAGACAAGCTAAGGACGGTCTGAATGGTGCCAGGTTTAACAACCGGGCTGAATGTTTCATCACAGTCGATACCCTGTTGCTGACTGCGACCATTAGCAACCAAACGAGCTTTGTACCTGCTAAGAGAACCATCTGCATGAAATTTAATTTTAAACAGCCACATACAAGAGACAACATTAACACCCAACGACCGGGGAACAAGAACCCAAGTACCATTGTTAATAAGCGCACCATATTCATCAAACATAGCATTTTTCCATTGAGGATGTTTAAGGGCCTCAAGATAAGAACGAGGAACAGGAAGGTGATGACTCGTGTGAAGATTGAGGCGAGTGAGGGGTTTAAAAATTCCGCGTTTGGAACGAGTGGTCATGGAATGAGTGGGTGGAGGTGGCGACGGAGCTGGAGGGGCAGGTGGTGATGGGGGTGTCGGCGGTGATGGTGGGGCCGGCGGTGATGGTGGGGTCGGCGGTGATGGTGGGGCCGGTGGGGATGGAGGGGGAGGTGAGGGCGGTGGAGCGGGTGGTGAAAGCGAAGTGGTGCGAAGAAGATCAACGAGGGAGGTGTCGGAATCATCGAGAAAATTATAGTGAGATGTAGGAATAGTAGAGAGGGAGGTGCCAAAGGGAAAGACGGTCTCATCAAAAGTGACATGGCGAGAAAGAATAATCTTTTTGTTTTGCAAGTCAAGACACCGAAAACCACGATGGCCAGCCGGATATCCCAGAAAGACACACGGAGTAGACCGAGGTTCAAATTTGTGTTTTGGAAAAAGATTCGGATAACACAAACACCCAAAGACACGCAGTTGAGTATAAGACGGTGGTTTGTGAAAAAGTTTAGTGAAAGGGATTTAGTTTTTAATAGAAGTAGATGGTAAAATATTTAAAAGATGAACAGCCATGTGAAGGGCCTCCACCCAATAAATAGACGGAAGATTCGCTTGAAAAAGTAAAGTGCGAATTTGGTTGTTAATTGTACGAATCATACGTTCGGATTTACAATTCTGTTGTGACGTTTTAGGACACGAAAAACGAAATAAAATCCCATTGTTTTCAAAAAGGTTATACATCTCTTTATTATCAAATTCACCTCCATGATCACATTGAAAAGATTTAATATCGCATTTAAATTGATTATTGACATAATAACCCGAAAATGTAAAAATTTAGTGAAAACATCACTTTTCCTGCGCAAGGGATAAATCCATAAAAAGTGAGAATAATGATCCAATAAAAAATGTAATAATTAATACCACTCACACTCGGAACGGGAGAAGTCCACAAATCCGAGTGCACAATATCAAAGGGTTTAGCAATAATTGAAGAAGAACTGAAAAACGGCAGTTTAACTTGTTTGCCGAGTTGACAAGCTTTGCATAAAGAAGCAGTTTTAATTTTATTGAAAGAAATAAAGCCATTAGTACTAAGAACACGAAGAGCATCCTCCCGTGGATGACCGAGCCGTTGATGCCAAGTGTCCTGACTTGAAGACAAAAATGCAAATGTGTGCTTAGAAAAGGGAAGAACTGGGTACAAGTCACCGGTACTGTCACATCGAAGAAGAACGGTTTGGGTCCGGGGGTCCTTCACAGAGAAACCAAATTTGTCAAACTCAATAGAACAATCATTATCATTATCAAATTTACGCACAGAAATGAGATTTTTAATGATGCTGGGGGTAACAAGAACATTTTTTAAGAGTAATGGGCGATGTTTAGTGGGAATAATGCTATGTCCAGAGTTGGTGACGGGAATTTGCGCCCCGTCACCAACAAAGATAGAATTAATGTCGTGCTTATTAAGTATAGTGCTTAGATTACATGTATCCGAAGCAACGTGAGATGTTTCCCCCGTATCCATGTACCACTCTCCATTGTCTTTGAAAGACATGTTACTAAATGCTTGCGGGAGAGTAGTGTGTTGCTCGGAAGGTCCGTATTGAACATTGAACGCGCTCGGGGCTGGTTGGTAAGCTACTGTGCTCGGTAAAGAGGCCTGATGGACCAGGTACTGATGCTGGGCTGCTGGAGGAGTCTGCTGGGCTGCTGGAGTGGGCTGTGGAAATTGGGCCTACTGACCTTGTACCTGATTTAGTGTAAGCGGGGCAGGAACTAGGTAACTGCCGGGTGGGTAATTACCAAACCCGAACCCGGCACCCGCTGGAGCACCATACCCAAAAATACCCGCTGGAGCCCCGTAACCAAACCCGTATTGCATAACCGTGGGTGGAACCTGCTGAGTTGGAGCCCCGATTTGTGACCCGGGAGAGAAACCAAGGATCCCACGTGCATGGGACTGTTGTGGTACGCCATTGTTGCCGGATTTACGATCCGTAATCTGCTGTGATGAATTGCGAGGGGTTTCACCATGTATAAACTTGCATTTGCCCCCGTATGAACAACTACCACGTTGAAAATTACGACAAATTTGCGGTCCGGAGTTGCGGGGGTTACCTCTAGCGTACAACACCGTTGGGGAGGATGAAGAATTGTCGTTGGACATACGAGAACTGTCAGTGCTGGATTCTTCGAGCAATAGCATGGATCGAAAGTTGGAGAAAGAGGGCAGCGGGTCGAGATGACGGATGAAACTGAGCCCCGAAAATCTTCCCCGTAAACCATTGATTGCGTACCGAACTAGAGCTTTTTCATCAATTGGATCATTGAGATTTTGTAGCAGATCGTAAATCACTTTTAACTTATGGAAGTATGCTGAAGCGGAGAGATCACCAATCCGAAGATTGCGAAGATCATCATAAAGTTGAATCGAGCGGGCATCTTTATTGCTTTGGAATAATTCTTCAAGTTCTTTCCACAGATTACGAGCAGTTTCGCCTTTCGTCATTACAATCTGAAGGATGTTTTTACTGATGGTATTGTAGATCCACATACGGATTAAGTTATCGAGTTTTACCCAGTTTTTATCATTAGCTCCCGTAGGAACGACGGATCCATCGAGAAATCCAGCGACTTCCCATGTAATACAGTGCATCTCGAAAAGGCGACGCCAATGAGCGTAATTGTGTTCTTCAAGATCGAGAGTGATGGGTATATAAGCTTTGATGTTTGTGATGTTGAAGGCTTTATCATACGTGGAAGTGGAAGCATCGTCTCCGGGCATGATGAAGAGTGAAGAAACAGTAAAGGATTGTGATAGAGTAAGGGATGTAGCAGTGGAAGCGTGGAAGGAGGAGCAGGAGACGACAAACCAGTTTTTAGGGTTTGTTATGGCGTCGAACAAAAAAGAGATAATAAAGGAAAGGATCGATTGACTTTGAGAGTTTTTAGGAGAGCTCGTTGGTATTTAGAATAATGAGAATTCATTGCTTGATCATTGCCAATACATCATACACATATATATAGATAATACATGGACATGGGCCTATGACCCAAAATACAATACAAGCCTATATCGTCTAATATGGAAGACTACCTAGGTTACTTGATACTCTGATCAAGATGTATCTCTATCTTTTTTGTTGTCTGTAATGTATTTAATTTATCTTCAGATCACGCCGGTGGAGGATTGAAATAAACAACAAGGTAGAACATGATATATGGACGCAAGGAAGACTGCGGTTTTGCGGCTTAATTTTAATTGACATTTAAGATTAGATATTCAATCAAACAAGAATTAATGTTCAATATCAGTAATAAGTAGAACTGAGAGTGATTGTAACTGCGTGTATAACCGGCCTTTGCTCTGTTGGGTGCGCTCGCTTTGCAGGCCAAAATATTAATAAAAGTATACATTGTTTGGGTGAGGGAGGGGGGAAGGTACGGGGTTTTGCCCGACTCTGCCTCCCTGTCGTGGTTGTTGTGTCATCTTCTCTTAGTTTACACACTTCACACCATTTCTTCATCAAATTTCATCAACATCAGCAGAAACATGGCACCAAAACCAGCATATGAAGTAAACAACAAGAATGATAAATACGGATGAAACAAGCCTCAACATGCGCGTGCTTTATCGACTTTATTGTATCTGAAAGTGAAGATTAGATGTTCAATCAAACTAGATAGTATAAGTAGTCTTTTGTATTGTTTATGGGCCTTGCCATGTCGGGTGTGTGTGTGTTCCGTGAGTTCATTCTTGTAAAACAGGAGTTTCAAATAAATATCAATATATTTCCAGATTTTATATGTAAATTCTAGTCATTTTATATTTTTTGATGTACATGAATCACGAGGGTAAAAGCATATGTTTGGTTATTCGTGTTTCGCCATGCCATCTACAACGGCAGCAACATAGCTCATCTTTATATGTTTGGTTTTCACTGTGTCATCTACAACAACAGCAAACATAGCTCACCTTTATATGTTTGTTTTCTTTGATTAAAGATTCTTTTTCAACTAATGGGTTTCATAAAGCTTCTAAACGTACACTACAATATATCAGGGATGGGAACGACACTAGTTTCAAACAATTACATACGCCTAAGAGAACAATGATCTCGCCACAAGTTAAAGACTATGCTTTTTTTATATCGTTACTATACTACTGGTACATTTTTTTACATAAAAAGGACAGGTATAACATTACACAATGAACAAGTAACGAAATTGACAATGAACCTACATAGTGTTAGAGTACACTATAGCCAATAAGCTTGGTTAGTCTAAATGTGATGGACATAGCCAGTAATTCTCCAAATAGAACCATAAAACAAGACTTCATTGCTGGAGTCCCTCCAAAAATTGCCCCAATCCTTCCGAAAAGAACTAGTCCCAAGCTCACTGCTGCAACCACGACACCCAGATTCGATACAACCGATTTTCACATCGGTTGTTAAGACTGCTCCTGTTGTTGCACTGTTTGTTAATACGGTTGCAAACCATGCTGAAAAACCCGAAACGTTTTATGGGCTGAATTTCATCCTTGGTTCAGTGAAGTGTTGATTGGGCAAGGGGTTAAGTAACAATCGTTTTGTTGCCATAATGATGATCGAGTATGAACAATACTATGCAGAAAGTAAAGATACAATGAAGAGAATAAACTGAAATTGAGATTCGTATTGATGAAATAAAACATACATATTTATACAGGAGGAGCGTTGCTTTACAAACCGTTGCAACGGTTTGTTTTTGAGTCTGCAGCAACGATTGGGTTTATACCCTAATCGTTGTATTGTTTTATTACTAATACATAAATGGTCCTTAAACTAAATACAATTAACAT
Source organism: Senecio squalidus (assembly GCA_910822075.1). Taxonomy (NCBI): domain Eukaryota; kingdom Viridiplantae; phylum Streptophyta; class Magnoliopsida; order Asterales; family Asteraceae; genus Senecio; species Senecio squalidus. The sequence goes on along the minus strand of CAJVGC010000060.1, from coordinate 21,949,474 downwards.
AAAGTTTACAAAGACAATGATATTTACTAATTTCCAACATCCGCCCTTAAATATCAAGTCTTTGTAGCGCTTGTTTGAGTCTTCAAGTGATGATTATGAAATCATCTAAACCTTCAAATGTGCCTGCTGATGCTTTCTTTTGTGCTTCATTGTTGATTCCTTCCTCCCTATTACGACCAATGCTTGAGCTTTCGATGTCATCTTTTATTTCAACGTTGTAACCATCGGTTGTAGCCACGATGTGATCACTAAACCCAACTGGCTGATCACGTGTTTCGGTACCAAGTCCTTCTGGTAGCTCGATTGGAAGATCCCTATCTTCTTTGGCTTGAGTGTGGTAAAGAATTGGTTGCAATAAAAGGTCTTCATACATATGACAAAACTCGATGTCGTAATTTGCTGGGTACCCGAAACTCATTGCGACGTCGTACCATTCATTCTGTAGCGTCACCGTGTTATATCCTCCCATGTGTTTCACCAAACGAAACAATTCAAACAAACATAATTCCATGTTTGCGATCCTTGGAGGCAATCGATTTGCAATGTCTTTTTCGGAGTGATTCATGTGGAACCAAGTAAGCACTTGATTGAAATCAGCCTTGACTTCCTTGTGAAACCTATATACTAATTTGTCGCTATTTATTAAATCCATAAAATCGACAAACTTTGCAAAAGAGTCAATTTTGAAGAGAGTTTCTTGTCTATTTTTTTTCCACAAACGCTTGATTTTCTTCAATTTCCTTCCCTTTGTATCTTCCAGGATCATTCATGTGGGTAAGTTTGCAAGTCGATCCATCTATTTCAATCTCAAATCCTTGCAAGATTAGTTGTTTCTTGCTCAAGAGATTAAAATGGATTTTCGGAACATGAGACACATATGGAATTAAATATAGAGCTTCATGTGATGAAACTTCAATTTGCCCAATTCCATGAAAGTATAAGAATGACCTTTCTTAGTCTCATGTATAATGCAATCTTTAGAATATTCAAACAAATCTTTTCTAGGAGACATATGTTTAGAGATTGAGGAATTTACATACCATACTTTGTTCCATGGACCATTTTCGGTACCTTTCACCATAAAGTCGGGAGAAAAGATGTTTGTTTTCGTGAGTGGCTTGGCGGGTTTCTTCCACGGTGTCTTTAAAGTCAAAAGGTTCTTCTTTTTGTTCTTTTTCCATATGAAATCCCAAGCGAAACGCCCCTTTTCTTAACAGCGATAACAAGTAGCGTTCTTCATTCGTTGTAGTCTTGATTCATTATTGATTTCGAGATTCTTGAGTTTGCTTTTCAGATTCTGTTGTTTGTTTGCAATATTCTGTCCCGTCTTCGAGAACCCAACCCTTGGGCTCTGATACCACGTTCTATTTACATGGTTCATACCCGAAACATTGCAGCCCCTTGATCTCGAGTAACAGCTTGTATGTCTTGGGCCTGATCGAGTGCAGTCCTTGCGTCCCGAAACAGACCAGGGTTCTGATGCACCCCTGTGCATCGAACCAGAATCCATCCTTGGTTCAGTGAAGTGTTGATTGGGCAAGTGGTTAAGTAACAATCGTTTTGGTGCCATAATGATGATCGAGTATGAACAATACTATGCAGAAAGTAAAGATACAATGAAGAGAATAAACTGAAATTGAGATTCGTATTGATGAAATAAAACATACATATTTATACAGGAGGAGCGTTGCTTTACAAACCGTTGCAACGGTTTGTTTTTGAGTCTGCAGCAACGATTGGGTTTATACCCTAATCGTTGTATTGTTTTATTACTAATACATAAATGGTCCTTAAACTAAATACAATTAACATAAAGTTTACAAAGACAATGATATTTACTAATTTCCAACAGGTAGAAGCATGGAAATATTCAGATTTCTTGTGCCATAACTACATCCTGAATGGCTTGATAAATTCTTTGTTTAATGTGTATTGCAAGAAAAAGACTGCCAAAGAATTATGGGAGTCCTTGGAACGCAAATACAAGATTGAGGATGACGGTACAAAACAAATTCGCGGTAGCGATCGTTTCTTGGACTACAAGATGGTTGATTCGAAGAATGTAATCAATCAAGTTCAAGAACTTCAAGTTATGTTCCATGATATTCATGCTGAAGGAATGGTGTTAAGTGAGACTTTTCAAGTTGCTGCTATGATTTAAAAGTTACCTCCAAGATGGGTTGATTTTAAGAATTACCTCAAGCATAAGCGAGAGGTGATGACTGTTGAAGGCTTGGTGGTTTGTCTACGTTTTGGAAAAAGTTTATTTAATTCTTTTAGAAGTTGTATATGGGCAACTCTGCAACTGCTAATATCAAAGGAGAGGGAGATGTGATCTTGAAGATGACATCCGGGAAAGAGATTAAGTTTACTAATGTCTTGTACTTTCCAGAGATCCGTAAGAATCTTGCTTCTGGATGGCTATTGAACAAGTTTCGGTTTCGTGTTGTTTTTGAGTCTGATAACTTTGTTCTTACTAAGAACCAAATTTTTGTTGGAAAGGGTTATGCCCTAAATGGTATGTGTTAAATTCAATGTAATGGTTGTTAAGAATGAAATCAATAAAAGAGTACTTCTCCTGCTTACATTATTGAGTTTTCTAATGTGTGGCATGGTCGTCTTGGACATGTTAATTTTAATTCAATGCGTCGTTTGATTAAATATAGTTGCATACCAAATTTCCGTATTGATTCAAAATATAAATGTAAAACTTGTGTTAAAGCCAAACTTAAAAGAACGTCTTTCCAATCGGTTGAAAGAAAAACCGAACCTCTTGAATTAGACACGAATTCACTGCTGGTTATACTCCTCGACAAAATGGCATTGTTGAAAGGAAAAACTGTACCTTGAAAGAAATGGTCAATGCAATGTTGATAAGTTCTGGTTTGAGTTAGAACATGTGGGGGGAAGCCATTTTACCGGCTACATATCTTTTCAATAAGATACCTCGTAAGGAAAAGGAAGAGACCCCCTATGAATTATGGATGGGAAGAAAACCATCTTATAAGGACTTATGAGTGTGGGGGTGTCTTGCCAATGTAGCATTACCGACACCCAAGGTTCAAAAGATAACACCTAAGACTGTAAATTGCATATTCATTGGATATACACATCACACTAGTGCTTTATCAATTTCTTGTGTATGATTCTAAAAATCCGGATATACATAAGAATACGATAATGGAATCAAGGAATGCTTCATTCTTTTAAAATGTGTTTCCTTGCTTATCCAAGGATAACGAAAGCTCGTCAAGGTTAAATGAAGAAGGTGTCCAAGATGAGAGAAAACAAGATAATGATGTTCTCCACGATGAGAGACATCATGAATCTGAGGAAGAAGAAGGTTAAACCTAGAAGAAGTAAAAGGGAAAGAATTAAAAAATCAATCTTCTGGACCCGATTTTGTTTCTTTTATGGTAGAAAGTGAACTAAAAACTTACCGAGAAGCGGTAAATTCTTCTGAAGGACTTCTATTGTAAGAAACGTTAAAAGTGAAATAGAGTCTATTTTACAAAACCATACATGGTAAATAGTGGATTTACGTCCTAGGTGTACACCACTAGACTATAAATGGCTCTTCAAGAAGAAGTTGAGAGTAGATGGCTCTATAGACAAATATAAAGCAAAGTTTGTGATCAAAGTATATAGAAAATGTGAAGGTCTAGATTACTTTGATACTTATTCGTCGGTTACGCGAATAACATCAATTAGATTGGTACTTGCTATTGTCGCTTTACGGAATTTTGATGTTCATCAAATGGATGTGAAAACGGCATTTCTAAACGGAGATTTAGAAGAAGAGAATTATATTAACCAACCCGAGGGTTTCATAGCTCCTGGACAAGAGGTAAACATTTGCAAGGTTGTTATGTCATTTTATGGCTTAAAACAAGCTCCGAAACAATGGCATCAAAATTTTGACCACGTCATGCTTGAATATGGATTCAAAATTAATGAATGCGATAAATATGTTTATGTAAAAGACACTAAAAGTGGATATGTCATCTTGTGTCTTTATGTTGATGATATGCTTATCATTGGAAATTATGATAAGATGATTAAATCTACAAAAGACATGTTGAAATCAAGATTTGACATGAAAGATATAGACTTGGCAGATGTGATTTTTGGAATCAAGATCACACGAACTCAAAATGGAATAGTATTGTGTCAAGAACATTATGTGGACAAGATTCTTGAGAGATTCAATGTGGGGGATTCCAGCATAGCTAGAACTCCAACAGACATCAGCCATCATATATCTAAAAATAGAGGTGAAGGTGTTGCCCAACTAGAATACTCAAGGATTATTGGTAGTCTAATGTATCTAATGACATGTACTCAACCGGACTTAGCATACGCAGTAAGTAGGCTAAGTAGATATACTAGTAATCCTAGTGATGATCATTGGAAGTTTATGACGAGGCGACTGAGGTATTTTAGATACGCTCGGGATTATGGACTACATTATGGTAGAAATCCATCAGTTACACTAATCCTAATTGGATATCTGACCTAAAAGATTCTAGATCAACTAGTGGATACGTATTTACACAAGGAGGGGCAACAATATCTTGGAAGTCTTCTAATCAAACGGTTATAGCTCAGTCCACGATGGAATCTTAATTTATCGCTTTAGATAAATATGGATAAGAGGCGGAATGGCTAAGTCAATTAGTAGAGGACATACCAAGATGGCCTAAGATAGTAACAACCATATGTAGACATTGTGATAGTCAATCGGCAATTGGCAGAGCTCATAACAAAATGTATACATTGTGATACTCAATCGGAAATTGTGATAGTCAATCGAAAACTACTCTCAACCGGAGTTATCTCAATTGACTATGTAAAGTCGGAGGATAACATAACGGATCCGCTTACAAAAGGCTTAATCAGAGAGTTAATTATAAAGTCTTCTATAGGAATGGGACTAAAGAACTTAAAAGAATGAGTTTATATAAAGGAAAACCTAACCTAGTTGACTGGACATCCCAAGATCTAGGTTCCAAAAGACAACCTAATTATATAAATTAAGGGAGGTCATCGTGGGGGAGTTATTGCAACTTCCTAGTCCTTTCCTACAACGAAGTGAAATTGAGATGGGGCTAACCATATGGATTTTAATGATTCAAGATGAATCACCTATGTGAGAGAGAAGTGTCGTCGCTTCAAAGGGAATTGTTGGAGGCAAAATTCCTAAGAGCTCTTACAGAACCATGCAAATGTTTAGGACCATAGTGAACATGCCTATGAGGACTTGACAAGGTCAGGAAGGGTATAGGTCATTAACTCATGCAAGCCCACGCAACCTATGGATACGAATGCAGCTCCGACAATCTCTGGCTCGCGCAGTCCGGTCTTTGCTGAAAATTAGAAATTTTGTATCATTTTATTTATGGAACTGATTTAACTTTGTCAACAAGTAATAAAATTTTTGTTTAATAAAGATTTCCAAATCGTGTTTAATTCATAACAGATTTGTAAAGATGTTTTCTTGTTCACCAAGACTGACTTTTTGAATAAATAAAGGACCTCCTCCTTTATTTTAAACATCCGAAAATCGAAATTGTTTGTTCCATATCCAACACGAATTTTGTCCAAGTCAGAAGACATGAGCCTCAATTTTAACGTTTATGCATGATATAGAGTCTGTCTTCTGTCTCGCCCTCTATTCTGTCTGCTTTAATTTTCGTTTATTATTAATCACTTGTAATCTGTATTTGTTAGTTATTTTATTTAATAAAATCGAAATACGTTTCCTACAGAATCTTGAGGGTAAAACCATATGTTTGGTTATTCGTGTTTCACGATGCCATCTTCAACAATAACAACATAGCTCACCTTTATATGTTTGGTTTTCACCGTGTCATCTACAACAGTTGCAACACATAGCTCACCTTTATATGTCTGTTTTCTTTGATTAAAGATTCTTTATCAACAAATGGACTTCATAAAGCTTCTAAACGTACACTACAATATATCAGTGATGGGAGCGATGCTAGTTTCGAACAATTACATACGCCTAAGAGAACAATGATCTCGTCACAAGTTAAAGACGATGCTTTTTTTGTTATATCATTAGTATATTATACTAATGGTACATTGTTTTCACATAAAAAGGACAAACATACATCACATTACACAATGAACAAGTAAATAAATTTACAATGAACCTACATCAAGTTAGAGTACACTAGAGCCAATAAGCTTGGATAGTCCAAATGTAATGGCCATAGCCAACAACCCTCCAAATAGAACCATAAAACAAGACTTCACTGCTGGAGTCCCTTTAAGAATCACCCTAATCCTTCCTAAAAGAACTAGTCCCAAGCTCACTGCTACAACCACGACACCAAGTCTCACCTTATGATCCCCTATGAAGAAGATGCAAGTAATGGAAAAATAGCTCCTAACAAAAATGCTAGAACTGCTTGAATAGGATTTGGTAGCTGTTTGTTTTCTTGTTGTTCTTGATTTTCTATCATTTTGTTCGCTCTCTTCATTTGAGCAACTTCTATGTCTAGTTGAGAGTATACCGAAAAAAATTCTCCTATAGCCATATTGCATGCACCCGGAACTAGACCCACAAAGCCGAAGAGAATCATTGATCCGGAATCTTGTATCACAGCTCCGAAACCCATCATTAAATAGAAACCAAGCTGTAATTGGCTCTCAACACAGCTGCCCGAACGAACCCATTGTCCCCTTTGCGAGATGGCATGATTCACGAAATTCAAGCCATTGAAAAGAATTTGTGTGACAACCGTCCAAAATTCAGGATAATTTTGTATTCTTCAACTTCGAGATAATCTGCTATTGCTCTTAAATAGTACTTTTACCGTAAACGTGTGTGTCTCGGAATCGAAATCGGAATCAATAAATGAATCCTAATACCAAGAAAACACATAATGAACTTGCCTAAGTTCATAGCAAAAAAATCGTAAACTTTCAACGAACGCAAATGTTTAACGATAACGAAAACGAAAAACGAAAAAGGCTGGAAAAGAGCCCGGTGCGCAACTCTAAGTACTTAGGGCGCAACACTCCCCTGCAGAACCTTTTTTCTATAACTTTGATGAGTCACTTTGCATGTCATATATGTTTTCCACCTTCCCCAAAACGTGGCTAAGGCCCAAAGTTACAGAGAAACATCATCTAACCACTCGTTTACCTCACTTTTCTTTTCCCTTTCTCTCATTTTAATCAAACACCAACACACACTTACTATATTTCCTCTCAATTTACTCTCAATTTCAGGCCACAATTAACAGTAAAAACTCACCATATACACCCCCATAAATCATCCTAGTAATCAAGGAAAGCAAGAAGGAGTTCATTCATTTGGTTGCATAAACGATTTTCATCAATTTGAAGCTAAAATCACCAACAAATCATCATCAAATCATTTCTCTCGGTAAAAGCTCTTTTATGTACTGTCTTTACATAAATTTTACATTGCATGTAAGATCCATCACTTGAAAATGCATCTTTATGAAGTTTTAAAGTGATTTACATAAGAAAAATGAGTTTTTATAAATTATTACATGGATTTTCATTTTCATGGTTAAAAATCTAATAGAAACTTGTGACATTCGCGAATTTCTAGGTATACTTCTAACGACCCGTATTCGTTTTATTTATTTATGTTTATGTTTTGACCCTATGGTATCCCTTTTATGTTTTATCGTATTCGTATTTTATGAGTATTGTATTCGTATTTCTCGTATTTATTGAGTATCGTATTTGTATGTTATGTGATTCGGATCGTTATGTCGGGAACGTATAGTCTTAAGTGCCTTTAGTATAAGTCTAGTATGCTCTTATGATAAGTTTAGGGGAATTATGCCTTAATTATACGATTAAGATTAACGTTTAAAAAGTATTTCGAATTTAGTCCTTTCAGAAATTTATTACAAAACTAGTCCTATGGAAAATTCTATTACAAAAATGGTCCTAAAAGGGTCTACCAACTTATTTGTCTTATTAGTCACCTACCATTTTTGTCTTCACCTACATTTCATCCCTATCACTTCTCTCTCTAGAATTAACACCTACAAACACTCCTCCTTCTCTCTACATTTTCCGGCGATCCGACCGTTGAAATCCAAATCCGAGACTAGATTATTGTTCACCGTTATCATCTTCATCTATCCTCCAATTTTCGTTACGATCGGGTAAGTATTTCTCGGTTTTAGTTTTAAACTTTGTTATTTCGATTCAATACCGAAAATACCACTTTTCACCATCAAAACTCGGATTTTATTGAGGGTTATTGTTCCTAAACATATTCTGGACATAGGGTTTCGATTATGGGTCATTTTGATGCTTAATAACACTCTGAATCTTATCCCGAAAGCTATTTTTCGAAAAGCTCAGTTACTCTCACGTAACTCAGTTACTCTCACGTAACTCAGTTACTCTCACGTAACTCAGTTACTCTCACGTAACTCAGTTACTCTCACGTAACTCAGTTACTCTCAAGTAACTGTTCAGTTACTCTCAAGTAACTGTTCCTAGAGTAACTGTTCCTAGCGTAACTAATTAGGTTTTTGATCAAACCCATTTATAATGACGTTATAACGTAATTAAAGTGTTACACGCTTTCAAACCTTATGCTTTAACCCTAAAACACATGTCAATTTTATAATATACACTATTAACACGGTTTTGGTCGAAAACCTGTATTTTGCTACGTAATGCTATATCTTTCCTTTAAACCATCGGGATCATAAACTCTTCGTAACTAAAACATATTATAGCATATTATGAGACGTTAATCATTAAGGCATACCCCACTAGACTTAGAGATACTTAGACATATTTATTTACGTGATGTTTAGGGCACTTAGACGTGGAAGCTTGACCGTATTGATTATTTCCCGACATATCGTGATTTGGATTGCTTTGCTATTCAGTGAGTTATTCGTTGCCCTTTTTACTCTTTTTACACTTTTTGGGCATGATTAGCGTTGTATAAAGGTATTTTATGTATATGTATTATGGTATGTATTATGGATATGAATGCTTTAGATGGTCTTACCCAAACTTGTACCGTCTTTGTGGTAGTATGAGGCCCCGTATACACACCTGTTAGCTTTTAGCCGCCGGTTTATATATATAGCGCTATATGGGTCTAACAAACCCTCATTTCTAACACGATGGTGATGGATGCGCCCTGTCCGTGTTAGTAATGTTATGACCGATGATTTTCGAGGACAACCTAGCTTAAGACACTAGGTGGGGTTAGTTGCCAGTATTGTTATGGTTCAGGTGTATCGTATGTTCCTAAAGCTATTATCTATCCAGTATGTATGTATGTATGATTCAATTATGGTATTTTTATGAAATGATTATGGTATTTTTATGGTATATGTATGAGTATTTTATCAAAAGGTTTTGTATACTTCACGTATATTTTGAAACATCATTTTCAAATGACTTATCTTCAAATCATAACACTTTTGGGTCAAAACGTATTGAAACCTTTATTCTATTATGTTTTAATTAACTATTGCGAATAATTCACCAACTTTATGTTGACGTCGTATTTTAACGCTTTTCAGGGATTTGAGGTTACACTTTTTGATGCTATGCTTGTTGGCTACGTGGATCTTTTGCATGGAATTTATTTTGCTTATGTTAATTCCTTAGTATCCCAAACGCTGTAGCCGTATTTTGATATATTCGGATGATTGTAATAACGTATTGTATTTCAAACTCTTTAATCTATGTTGATGATGTATGGCTTACTTATGTTTATGTAACCTTTGAATCTCTGATACCGTATACACTGTACACCTCGGTTCCGCCATTTTGCGGGGTGTGACAGAAGTTGGTATCAGAGCCAATGGTTATAGCGAACTAAGTGACCTTACGGAATCACTTAGACTATGACCTAGGCTTTTGGACCTATCTGATTTACTCTATGTGCGCATTTCTTTCTTTTGTGGGCCTGTATGTGATTCGTATGCTTTATGTGCTTTTGTTTTGCTTTTTTATGCTTTGAGGCCTGCTCGTTTTAGTCGCACATCCGGTTATCGTTCTTATTTATTCTGTTTGACATTCGTAGAAGATGCCGCCAAAGAGAGCTTCTACTAGGTCTACTCCGGCCGTCACTGCTACGAGAAGGTCGACGAGACGAGGTCGCGCCAGTGTGAGAGCGGGCGCTACGGCTCAGAATGCCACTGCTGCCCCCAGTGCTACTACCACCACTCCGAACATCAGTCAGTTGATTGCGGAGCAGATAGCAGCGGCAATACCAGTGATTGTGGCACAACTCAAGGAGACACCGGTGCAGGATGCCGATTTAGGGTTTGAAGAACCTGTGATGCCGAGTGTTGGATCAGAAGGTACGGCGTCTGGGCGCGATGGTTCCGATGTGGGAAGGGCAGTGCACGTGGGAGTCGGTGGACCGAGTATTGTGATTGAAGATCCACCTCGAGGCTGTTCGTATAAGACCTTTCTAGATTGCAAACCTACTGAGTTTAGGGGTACCGAGGATGCGGTTGCTACCCTGCAATGGTTTGAGAAGATTGAGTCTCTGTTTGATGTTTCGGGATGTGCTGATGATAGCAAGGTTAAGTATGCTACGTTCTTGTTCCAGGGTAAAGCCCTAACTTGGTGGAACTCAGTGAAACGAGTTCAGGGCCGGGCTGCTGTTACCTTGATGACCTGGGAAAACTTGAAGGCTATGATGAGGAAAGAGTATGTGCCGTCATCTGAGACGCAAAGATTGGAGAACGAGTTGTGGAACCTGACTATGCAAGGTTCTGATTTCCGTGGGTATGTGAACAGATTCTATGATTTGTGCGTTTTGGCTCCTCGTATGGTTCGCACGGAGAATGAGAGAATCGAACGCTTCACGAATGGGTTGCCCCAGACTATGCGGGACCACATTATTTCTCATCTTCCGGGTACTCTTCAGAGTGCGGTTGATATTGCTGGTCGGTTGACCGCAAGTATGATTCGTGGTGGTGTTCTGCAACCTGCTGTGAGCCGCAGAGATTCTGGTAGATCTGATAGAAGGGATATGGGTAATTCGAGGAAGAGAAGCCGTGGTCATGATCAGAGACCCCAACTTCCTCAGGTGTATGCGTTGACGGGTTCTGGAGCTAGTTATCAGGGCGTGCGCCCTAAGTGTGGTACATGCGGCAGTGCACATGCGGCGAATGTGGCGTGTTGGGTTTGTAAGCGCTGCAAGAAGTTAGGCCATACTGAGCAGTTTTGTGGTAGGGCTACTGGAGCTTGTTTTGAATGTGGAGAAGTGGGTCATCGCCGTCATCAATGTCCCAAGCTTATAGCACCTACTCCCCTTCCTACTCATGGTGCTGGTACTAGTGCAAGAGGAAATCCTGCCAAGAGCCGAGCTTTCGCCATGGAATCTTCTGAAGCTCACCAGGATCCTACAGTTGTCACTGGTACATTTCTTGTCGATGATTATCCTGCTTTTATCTTGTTTGATTCGGGTGCCGATAGAAGCTTTATATCTAGTGATTTCCGCCCCTTAGTAAACCGTGCTTCTAGTCCTTTAGAGCCTGCTTATGAGGTAGAAATAGCTGATGGTAGATGTGCTTGTGTTAGAGAAGTTATTCGTGATATTCCCCTCGTATTAGCCGATATTTCTTTTTCCATCGACCTTATTCCTATGAAACTCGGTAGTTTCGATGTCGTAGTCGGTATGGATTGGTTAGCTAAGCATAAAGGCGAGATAGTCTGTTATGAGAAACTTATTCGTATTCAGAAGCCGGATGGAGATCAGATGATTGTACACGGAGACAAGGCTGGGAAACGCCTTAAAGTCATTTCTTGTTTGAAAGTTCGCGACTATATCCGTCAAGGTTGTTCCTTATATCTCGCTCACTTGGTGAAGAAAGATTCCACGATAAAGATTGATGGTGAACTGATTGTTCGCGAGTATTCTGACGTTTTTCCCGAAGATTTACCTGGAGTCCCTCCCCAGAGACAAACCGACTTTCGTATTGATCTTGTTCCTGGAGCAACACCAGTTGCTAAAGCTCCGTATCGTTTGGCTCCTTCCGAGATGCTCGAGTTGTCGAAACAAATTCAGGAACTGGTCGATAAGGGTTTTATCCGTCCTAGTTTCTCCCCGTGGGGTGCTCCTGTCCTTTTTGTTAAGAAGAAGGATGGCTCCATGCGCTTATGTATTGATTATCGGGAGTTAAACAAGCTGACTGTGAAGAACCGTTATCCCCTTCCTCGTATTGACGACTTATTCGATCAACTTCAGGGTTCTTGCTATTTCTCTAAGATCGATCTTCGCTCTGGTTATCATCAGTTGAGAGTTCATGAAGATGATATACCTAAGACCGCTTTTCGTACTCGGTATGGTCATTATGAGTTCATGGTGATGCCGTTTGGTCTGACAAACGCCCCTGCAGCATTCATGGATCTAATGAACCGTATTTGTCGTCCGTATCTTGACAAATTCGTTATCGTATTCATCGACGACATTCTGATCTATTCCCGAAGTCGCAAGGAACATGAAGAGCATTTGCGTCTTGTTCTAGAAGTGCTTCGAAAAGAAAAGTTGTATGCGAAATTTTCTAAGTGCGAGTTCTGGTTATCCGAAGTTCAATTCCTTGGCCACGTGGTTAGCGCGAAGGGTATTCACGTTGATCCTGCTAAGATTGAAGCTGTTAAGAGCTGGGTTGCACCGAAATCTCCAACCGAAATCCGTTCGTTTTTGGGTCTTGTTGGGTATTACCGTCGATTCATCGAGAACTTCTCCAAGATCGCTTCACCTATGACAAAGTTGACACAGAAGAGTGAACCATTCGTTTGGGGTTCCGATCAGGAGAGAGCCTTTCAAGTATTGAAGCAGCGGTTGTGTGACGCTCCTATTCTTAGTCTGCCAGTTGGTTCCGAGAATTTTGTTGTTTATTGCGACGCTTCGCACAAGGGTCTGGGTTGTGTGCTTATGCAGAATGGTAAAGTTATAGCTTACGCTTCGCGTCAGTTGAAAATCCATGAGCAGAATTACACGACTCATGATCTAGAATTGGGAGCCGTCGTATTCGCATTGAAGATTTGGAGGCATTATCTGTATGGGACCAAGTGTACTGTATTTACCGACCACAAGAGTCTTCAGCACATATTCGATCAGAAGATGCTGAACATGAGACAACGACGCTGGGTTGAGTTATTAAACGACTATGATTGCGACATTCGCTACCACCCTGGTAAGGCGAACGTTGTTGCTGATGCACTAAGTCGTAAGGAAACAATCAAACCAGTCCGTATCCGTTCTATGATGGTATCTATTCAGACGAGCTTGAAGGCTCGGATTATTCAGGCACAAGAGGGTATTATGACAGAGGACCGTATTAAAGAAGAAAGATTGTATAAGTTGGCGTTGGAATTAGAACCGAAGGAGGATGGAGTTCTGTATTTCCTCGAGCGTATCTGGGTTCCGATTAGTATCCGTCAGTTGATTCTAGATGGAGCCCATAAGTCTAACTATTCCATTCATCCGGGTTCCGACAAAATGTATCATGACTTGAAAGAATTCTATTGGTGGTCGAGTATGAAGCGTGAGATCGCCGAGTATGTTAGTCGATGTTTGACTTGTTCCAAGGTGAAGATTGAGTATCAGAAACCGTCTGGGCTACTCCAACAACCGAAGATTCCCGAGTGGAAATGGGAGCGTATTACTATGGATTTTGTTACGAAGCTTCCGAGATCTTCGAGTGGTTATGACAGTATCTGGGTTATTGTTGATCGTTTGACGAAGTCTGCTCATTTCCTACCGATTCGTGAGAATTATCCGATGGAGAGATTCGTGCGTTTATATATTGCAGAGATTGTATCGAAACACGGAGTTCCTGTATCGATTATTTCCGATCGTGATGCTCGTTTCATCTCGCGATTTTGGGAGACATTCCAGACTGCTATGGGTACAAGGTTAGATATGAGTACCGCCTATCATCCGCAGACCGATGGTCAGAGTGAGAGAACTATTCAGACTTTAGAATATATGTTACGAGCTTGCGCAATTGATTTTGGTGGTAGTTGGGATGTTCATTTGCCGTTGGTTGAGTTCTCGTACAACAACAACTATCACACGAGTATCAAGTGTGCACCTTTTGAAGCTTTGTATGGCCGCAAGTGTCGATCGCCTGTATGTTGGGCAGAAATTGGAGATAGTCAGATTTCTGGTCTGGAGATTATACAAGAGACCAGTGACAAGATCTTCAAGATCAAGGAACGATTAATTACTGCTAGAGATCGACAGAAAAAGTATGTTGATAAGCGCAGGAAGCCTCTTGAGTTCAGTGTTGGAGATATGGTATTATTGAAGGTATCTCCATGGAAAGGGGTTGTCCGATTCGTGAAGCGCAGCAAGCTGAGTCCGAGATACACGGGTCCGTTCAAGATCTTAGCCCGTGTCGGCCCAGCTGCGTATCGATTAGATATGCCGGCAGAACTGAGCAGCGTACACAATGTATTTCATGTGTCTCAGTTGAAGAAATGCCTGGCTGACGAAACGTTATTAGTTCCGCTTGAGAAACTCCAGATTGATGATAAGCTTCATTTCGTTGAGGAACCGATCGAGATCGTTGCTAGTGATGTTAAGCGTCTACGACGAAGTAAGATCCCGATTGTCAAGGTTCGTTGGAATTCCCGTTTTGGAGCTGAGTTCACGTGGGAACGCGAAGATGAAATTATGCGGAAGTATCCTCACCTTTCCCCCGGAAGTGGTACCAAGTGATAATTTCGAGGACGAAATCTCTTTTTACTTGGGGAGACTGTGACATTCGCGAATTTCTAGGTATACTTCTAACGACCCGTATTCGTTTTATTTATTTATGTTTATGTTTTGACCCTATGGTATCCCTTTTATGTTTTATCGTATTCGTATTTTATGAGTATTGTATTCGTATTTCTCGTATTTATTGAGTATCGTATTTGTATGTTATGTGATTCGGATCGTTATGTCGGGAACGTATAGTCTTAAGTGCCTTTAGTATAAGTCTAGTATGCTCTTATGATAAGTTTAGGGGAATTATGCCTTAATTATACGATTAAGATTAACGTTTAAAAAGTATTTCGAATTTAGTCCTTTCAGAAATTTATTACAAAACTAGTCCTATGGGAAATTCTATTACAAAAATGGTCCTAAAAGGGTCTACCAACTTATTTGTCTTATTAGTCACCTACCATTTTTGTCTTCACCTACATTTCATCCCTATCACTTCTCTCTCTAGAATTAACACCTACAAACACTCCTCCTTCTCTCTACATTTTCCGGCGATCCGACCGTTGAAATCCAAATCCGAGACTAGATTATTGTTCACCGTTATCATCTTCATCTATCCTCCAATTTTCGTTACGATCGGGTAAGTATTTCTCGGTTTTAGTTTTAAACTTTGTTATTTCGATTCAATACCGAAAATACCACTTTTCACCATCAAAACTCGGATTTTATTGAGGGTTATTGTTCCTAAACATATTCTGGACCTAGGGTTTCGATTATGGGTCATTTTGATGCTTAAAAACACTCTGAATCTTATCCCGAAAGCTATTTTTCGAAAAGCTCAGTTACTCTCACGTAACTCAGTTACTCTCACGTAACTCAGTTACTCTCACGTAACTCAGTTACTCTCAAGTAACTGTTCAGTTACTCTCAAGTAACTGTTCCTAGAGTAACTTTTCCTAGCGTAACTAATTAGGTTTTTGATCAAACCCATTTATAATGACGTTATAACGTAATTAAAGTGTTACACGCTTTCAAACCTTATGCTTTAACCCTAAAACACATGTCAATTTTATAATATACACTATTAACACGGTTTTGGTCGAAAACCTGTATTTTGCTACGTAATGCTATATCTTTCCTTTAAACCATCGGGATCATAAACTCTTCGTAACTAAAACATATTATAGCATATTATGAGACGTTAATCGTTAAGGCATACCCCACTAGACTTAGAGATACTTAGACATATTTATTTACGTGATGTTTAGGGCACTTAGACGTGGAAGCTTGACCGTATTGATTATTTCCCGACATATCGTGATTTGGATTGCTTTGCTATTCAGTGAGTTATTCGTTGCCCTTTTTACTCTTTTTACACTTTTTGGGCATGATTAGCGTTGTATAAAGGTATTTTATGTATATGTATTATGGTATGTATTATGGATATGAATGCTTTAGATGGTCTTACCCAAACTTGTACCGCCTTTGTGGTAGTATGAGGCCCCGTATACACACCTGTTAGCTTTTAGCCGCCGGTTTATATATATAGCGCTATATGGGTCTAACAAACCCTCATTTCTAACACGATGGATGATGGATGCGCCCTGTCCGTGTTAGTAATGTTATGACCGATGATTTTCGAGGACAACCTAGCTTAAGACACTAGGTGGGGTTAGTTGCCAGTATTGTTATGGTTCAGGTGTATCGTATGTTCCTAAAGCTATTATCTATCCAGTATGTATGTATGTATGATTCAATTATGGTATTTTTATGAAATGATTATGGTATTTTTATGGTATATGTATGAGTATTTTATCAAAAGGTTTTGTATACTTCACGTATATTTTGAAACATCATTTTCAAATGACTTATCTTCAAATCATAACACTTTTGGGTCAAAACGTATTGAAACCTTTATTCTATTATGTTTTTATTAACTATTGCGAATAATTCACCAACTTTATGTTGACGTCGTATTTTAACGCTTTTCAGGGATTTGAGGTTACACTTTTTGATGCTATGCTTGTTGGCTACGTGGATCTTTTGCATGGAATTTATTTTGCTTATGTTAATTCCTTAGTATCCCAAACGCTGTAGCCGTATTTTGATATATTCGGATGATTGTAATAACGTATTGTATTTCAAACTCTTTAATCTATGTTGATGATGTATGGCTTACTTATGTTTATGTAACCTTTGAATCTCTGATACCTTATACACTGTACACCTCGGTTCCGCCATTTTGCGGGGTGTGACAAAACTGATATTTGAAAATATTTTAAGGTTTTTATCAGTTGCATGTTAAGATCCACCATTAAAATAACCAATTGCACAACAAAAACGAGTTTTGGAAAAACTCAGGCAGCAAGGGCGGCGCACCGTGCTTCTGACCGTTTCCAAAATCGTTGTTTAATCGATAAAATCGTAACCTTGAACTTATATAATTAGAATCTGAATAAAGGTTACTGTAATAGACAAAAACTTGTGTTTAAATTGACTATTTGAGCATATAAACTTTATATTGTTTTTGGTGAATTAGATTAAATATTGTTATAAAATTTTAAGGGGGAAATGTTTGGAATTTTGGACTTAAAATTTATGGCGCGGAAGCGCTGCCCGATTTTCGTTAGACCATAATATAATCTTTAAAACTTAAGCATTTTCGTTGACTAACGATTGTATAAGCTTATCAAACAATAATATATACTCGAAAACTTGGTATGTTCTAGGGTTCCTTTGATTCCGACGCGTTCCGACTTCCTTTACGCACACGTTTAGTCCTCGCAATCCGTGAGTTACATCCCCACTTTTATTACTATTTTTATACTCTTTTTGGGGGAAACATGAGAAACTAATGCTTTTTACAACTTATATGCGTATGTATTGTACTTGATACATTACGGATTATGGATTGATTGTATGTCTTTCAAACGCCCCGATTGGCACCTCTAATGACTCTTGATAGGAATTATCGCTATACATTTCCGAAACTATTTTAGTCGAGATACGGACCCTAAAAACATCTTTACAAAGTATTGCTATATTTTGCCGAAACCATTTTTAAGTCGAGGACTAGAAAACTATATCTCACTCACTACTTTTTGTAGTTGATAATTTTTCTCATGTTTTCAGGAAACGCAGTGTAAGGACATGAAGTGCATCTTTATGGTCTCTGGTCAGGCATGTCGCGTAATTCAAGAATCGGGAAGACCATATTTGTTATTTCGGGATATTTCAAGAAGTCTTTACATATGTATTTTGTTTGCATTGAAATGCTACTTGGTTATTTTTCAAACTATGTAAACGCTTTATGCTTTATTTTAATGACTTGAAAATCGTAGGTGTTTCATTATATCTCGTGTAATGATATCGGTGCCCTTCACATCCTGTGTTTCTAATTTCGCGGGGTGTGACAATTTGACACGGGAGCTAGTTGATCCTTCTAAAGACAATAATATTCTGAAGGCTTAAATGGTTTATTCAAACCACATATAATGCAGTCGGATGCATTAAAAAGCTCAAAGCTCGACTTGTAGTAAAGGGATACTCACCAGAGGAAGGAATAGATTTTGAGCAGTGGCGGCCCTGTGGGTGTGCTGGCCGTGCGGTCGCACGGGGCCTCTGATTTTTAGGGGCCTCCGATTTAAAAAAAAATTGTTTTTTTCTTTTTGTACAAGCTTACAAATTATCTTTGTCCCACATTTGAGTTACAAGAGAAAAAGAGTTTAGTTTTTACTTTTGTCCCACATCGATGGACGAAGAAAATGATTAATTGATTAGATAGCTTAAATTAACCTACCTATGTCTTTGAAAAAATCACACCACATACTTTCAATTTCAGGTACGTATTTGATTATTATTTATGTTTAATATTGCCAAAAGTATCGAATTGGATAGTTTATCTATTGTCTAAGAATACAGTATATACTATTTGTTACACAGTTAGTTAGTAGATAATGTTAACTTATTAAGTTTTGATTTATTTTTTATATAAAGGATGTCTACAACTAGAAATTTGAATCGGGTTCTTCTAAACGCAAAAGAAAAGAAAATGAAGAACGATTTATTTGTAACAAAAGAGGTGCTATCGATAATTTCATTATCAAACAAGTACGAGAAGGGGTAACAACTGAAGCTAATCGGGACTCATTTCAGGTAGAGGAAACAATAATCGAAGATAATACCATAAATGTTGATAATGTTCAATTTTAACGAGGATCATAGAGAATGTGTAACGCCTGAAACTGATGGAGAACCTAAAGAACAGGAAAATATTTCAGTCAACATATATGATCCTACGAATTGGGACACCCTCGATACTAAATGAAGAGATTTACTAGGGAAAAATGGTCCTATAAGAAATATATTAAAAGGTAAAGGTCCCAAAGATGTAAAAAAGAGACGTTTTTGTTCAGAATTTTATGATAAGTACTTACCAAACTGGAATTGTCACAAAAGAATTTGCTCGTCGAACACGACACAGCCAACTCAATACTTAATTTTTTTGAAACGGTTAAACACTTATCCGGTTTCTTGTTTTGCATACAAAATATTGTTGACTGTTCCCATTACTGTTGCATTCGCGGAAAGAATCTTTTTTAAACTAAAACTCTTAAAATCTTATTTGCGGTCGACCATGTCTCAAGAGAGATTAAATGCATTGACTATAATTTCAATTGAGAACGAGTTTCTTGCTAATATTGATTATGAAAGTATAATAGATGAATTTGCTTCAAAAATGTTAGAAAATCGATGTTTAGAAAATAATAATGTAACTCGTGTTTATTATGATGAAAAGTATTTATTATAAATTTTATAAGGCCTCTTTTACTTTTTTGCACCAGACCTCCGAAATGTCAGGATCGGGCCTGATTTTAAGGAGGCGTTTACTCTAGTTGCACGATGTCATATATTGAGAATGTTTTTAGCTTTAGTTGCATAATTACAATTGCCTATTTACTAATTTGATGTGAAGTCCACGTTTTTGAATAGAGATTTCAAAGAGGAAGTGTATTTTTCACAACCTTTAGGCTTTGTTAATGATAGCCATGCAAACATAGTTTAGAAATTTAAAGAAGGGCCTTTTATGGTGGAAGCAAACATTGCATGCATGGTAAAGAAAAATCGAATCTTTCTATAAAGAAAATGGTTTCAAAAAGGTGGAAATGAGCCTCGTAATAGAGGATGGTTAAAATGTTTTATGTTGATGGCATGATTTATCTCGATTCTTCAAAACCTTAAGTGATAATTTCAAGTCTTGCATGACGAAAAAATTCGAGATATTGAATTCATGCCTATTTCAATATTGTTTATGTCATGAAGTCTTGCAAAATGAAAATGGAATATGATGCTTATCTTTGAAAAGATTTCACATGTCTAATTGTGATGTCGCAACCACACCAATGAACATTAATAAGAGGTGGCAGCGTGAAGATGGACTTGAAAAGGGCGATTCAAAATTGGTTAGAAGTTTTGTCGGTGGATTAAAATATTTGACACACAATGCCTAATATCACTTTTTATGTTCGTGTTGTGTCGAAATTTATGCAAAATTCTAAAAAGCAATATGTTGTGTTGGTGGTAATGTTTTTAAAACTGGTTTTTTAGTTTGAACCGGATTTATGGTCAAAAGTGGTTGAACCGGTAGAACCGTTTGAACTAGATCGTTCAATCAGGTTGACAAGTCAAACTTATATTTCTATTAAAACACCTACGAGTTAAAAAAATTCGAAACAGGAGTATTAAAAATGTTATATATAAACAAAAATACACTTACAATTCACTTAAAAATAATACTAAATAATCAGAGTCCAACGAAGATTTAGGTTTTAAACTGCACGAAAAATCCAAACATATTACCAAACAATCTAAATCATGTTACCCATGGTTCTCGTGCAGGTGGAGCTCAAAAAAATATGAAACTGCTGCTTTGTTGTCATCTAAAGCAAAACAACTTTAACTTCAGCCGCATGACAAGCTTTATGGTTCACAAAGCTTGTTGAGTAAAACGAGAAAGAGTCGTTTGAATAATGAGAAAATAGTTGCCGTTCAAAAAAAAAAAAATAATGAGAAAATAGTCTTTGAAGTTGATTAATGTGTGGAATATTATTGGTGTAGATAGCCAATGCTTTATGGCCAAGGGAGGGTGTGTGATGCGTCAGTACAATAAACTTGACAAAACCACATGAATAAACAAATTAGATCTAGACTAGATATATACCATTGCCAAATGCATGGTGAATGGCTCTTTTTATTTGGATAGTATATATTTAGTTTAGTTTTCCCCTAAAGCTATTATATGTTTTTTTTGGTAAGGGATGTACCCCGATAATTTCATTTCATAAAAACAAGAATTACAAAATGTATAAACATGAAACTCTTAAGCTTAAACGAAGACTCAAGTTACAAAATAGACGACCAACCCATAATAAATTGAAAAACAATCAAACCTAAACAAAAACAGAAACACAACCGAACTACAGGCACACTAACGACAACAAACCCAACCTCGTATGTATGGAACCACTTGCCCCATATACTAAGTTGATATTGCAACCCGCTAGCACCTTGGTTTCACGATATATAATCTTACAACGCACCGTATTGAAAATAATCTTGAATAATTGATCTACAGATCTAGTTCTTTTCTCATGACCCATAAATTTCTTTCTGCCAAATAAAATAGGTTGCTGGTATAATGTTACAAGTAGAGTTCCGATTAGCTTAAGCCGAAAAATGACAAATGATCCACAATTTCATCCCATCTTGAATTCATGTTTTGGAAACGGCTATGTAGTAAAAGGTCAAATTTATATTCAAGATTATATATTTTTGGACATTTTTTGCTTTATTTTTTCCATGTAAATTATAATAGTTTAACGGCTACTGTAGTAAAAGGTCAAATTTATATAGATTGAAAACGTATCTTAAATTTAAGGGTTTTCCGTTAAAATAGAAAAACAAAGTTAGTTAATAAAATTACAACTTAATAAAAATGTGTTACATTTGTGTGTAATGAAAAAAAAAATGCTATTTAATTAAAATTCAACTTAATAACATCATAAGAGAAAAAAAAAAAAAAAAATAACAATATGACGGTTAGTGTAATGCGAGCAACATTCATTTTCTCTTAAGTCGGTGTTATCATATCACTATATTAGAGTATATATAACCATCCGGTTTATTTTTACGTATCAGGTTTTCATATCTTCGTTGTTTTTTCATGCTATCATGTTTGATATTCGATAACATCTTCTATTGGTTTCTATTCAGATTTTGGTCATCGCATCACCAAGATACCGGTAGGCTGTTTCGTTATTCGAATTCTTGATTATTCGTCTTTCTTGATGGTTTATTGATTGGTAGGCTATTTCATTATTCGTCTTTTTGATGGTCAAGATTTGAGCGTTATTCATCTTTTTGACGGGCAAGATTTGTTCGTGATTCGTCTTCTTGATGGGGGGATTTAACTTGTTTACACAGATGAAGGTTTGTTGAATCGATCTTAATACGGTCTTCATGTTACTGGACGATAAATATGATCCGTTAAAGGTACCTTGGGTTGATGGTTACATGATTCAATGGTTACCACTTACCACTGATACAAAGATTTCGAAACACATTTACAGATTGGACGACTACCTAGGTTAGTTGATACTTTGTTCTTGATGTATCTCTATCTTTTTTGTTGTCTTTACTGTATTTAATTTCTCTTCAGATCATGCCCGCGGAGGATTGAAATAAACAACAAGCTAGAACGTGAGATATGGATGCAAAGAAGACTACGGTTTCCCGGCTTCATTTTATTTGACATTTAAGATTAGATATATAATCAAACAAGAATTAATCTTAAATTTAAAACCTGTTGATGTCTTAAATGTGGTGCCTGGGCAGGGTTATTTTTTTGTTTTTGGGCTTTCTTTCGGGTTTTCTGTTTGGGCTCGATTTCTGCTTCGGTTTGGTGTGTTTCGTAGCTTTCCACGTGTCCTTCTTCTTCGTTTCTATTTTGCCTACCTGTCCAGGTGATTCTGCTTACATTTGCTCCGTCAAGGTTTGTTCCTCTAATTTCTTTGATTTATTTTGTTTTGCATGTGCGTTAAGTGTTTATGTGTGCAGAGGATTCTCATTATTCTGTTGATTTCTCTTTGTTTCTCTGCAACGTTAGGTATGATTCGTGTGGCTTAAATTGTATTATTTGCTGTTTTTGTATTCCCTATTTTTGGATACGGTCTTGGATAGAAATAGATTATTTAGTTCTGCTGGGATTATTTTATGATCTGTTTCTTTGTGGTCTGAAACACTCATTTGGTGCTTTTCTTTGTGCTTGTCGCTTTTGATACTATGTTTTGATACTTTAATTTTGAAGACTTAATATAGTTGTAACTATACGCACTGACTGATTTCTCTTTGTTTGTCTGCTACGTTTTTATATTTATCTTCAGAGGTATCATTCAAGTAGGGCTACTCACATTGATTTACAACCAAAAATCCTATCTTCAAAATGACATCTTTATAAATTTTAAGAAACTCAGAATGTAAATTTTAAGAAAAGCTTGACCCAAATTAACATAACTTTGCTCATGTGACACTTCAGTTAGAAGTTACAGTTCTTTGAAGTTTCTTAATTTTGATTTTAAATTCCTGTCATTTTTCTCTTAAGTTGTGATTTCTATTTGATATATTTAGATGCCCATTATGCAAATTACTGAAACACAACCCTATTAACACTTTGGTATGTTGGACTTAATTAACCCAACTACAATGCAAATGTCCAAATCGGTTTTTTACATTCCTATAATGAGTGTGAAAATTGGTAGATCATAGATACTTACATGTCTCTTGCCAAAGGAGCCCCTGCCTATTAACTATTTCTATTATGCATCGTGAAGGAAGCTTTGTGGCAATCGACCGTAGAAACAGATTATTTTGTTCTGCTGGGATTATTTCTCAGATACTCTAAACCTGGCGATTTTTATATTATTTGTTTCTTTCTATGAATTGTATTATTAGTTGAGATAGCGATTTACGTGTGCTTTAAAACAAATAGGATGGTGACACTAATTTGGTGCTTTTCTTTGTGCTTGTGGCTTTTGATTTTAGTTATGTACTATGTTTTGATGCTTTGATTTACAAGACTTTTGAAACGGATAATAGTGTTTGACAAACTTTATGGAAATAAAAAGTGATTATATGTGTTTTCTTAAAGAGAAAACATCTGTAAACGTGGTTTTGAAAAAGAAGGTTAGGACATGCTTTCTTGAAACGTCGTTTTGTAAACGCATAATGTACTTTTAAAAAGTAATTCCAAGTCTTTGAGGAATATTATGCCCGCGAGAAAAGTGTGACTTTTTTAGTTTGATTATTTTTGAATACTCTTGGGGACCGTTTTGTTGGTACATCACTCTTTCAGAACCAAACCCTTGCGGTTTTCCTATTGTGCCATTTTGTTATAAATTATGCAGCACTACTTAAAACTGAATGGAATGCCCTTGACTGTAGTATGGTTACTGTTTTCGTATATTTATGTGGCGTTAGTTGTTAGCGGCTTCAGTGATTGTATCTGAGTCACAATTAGTTATCTAAAATAACGTTTTTTCGAATCTGTAATAGCATAATCTTGAGAAATGTCAATTTAGATATGGTTTGTTTGTGACTCTTTTCATTTTTGTGGTCATATGACTACAAACGGTATTTATGGGATTTAAATAAAAGGAAAAGATGGACGGGTTAAACTAACCAAATACCAAAAAACCGGAAAAGGCAATGCTTTTGTTCGGGTTGTTGTTAACCACCCAATTATAGAAATAATTAAAGTTCTGCATTTTATAAAGGTAAGAAAACAAATATGTTATCTAGGGGTGGCAAAATGGGTTGGTCGGCTCGGGTTGAGTAGCGGGTCAAAACGGGTGAATAATTAATTATTTGGAACGACATTTTGGAGCGGTTGCAAAATGTTTACAAAAAATTAGTTTTTGTACTAGAGAATATACGTGCTTCATTTTTTTTTCTTCTTTCTCAAAAAATGAAACCCGAGAACACAATGACAAGTCATGTGTAGAAAAGTTAATCAGAAACATAACATGATAACTCGTCCTACCTGACTTGTATAGATGCAATCTTTCATTAACCCGAAACCTTAATCACAAGCATGTTTGTATATATCGACCTTTTGTTCTTGCTTTGTAAATGCGAACACCAAGCTGTTCTTAGTTTCATTCTATATTCTCCCACTTGCAGACCCATCACCATCATATTAAGTGGCCGAACTAAAATATTATTGTAATGTTGCTTCACGTTTAGACTCTCATGTTGTCCGTAAGACTGGTTGATGAGAGTGTATAGTGGTAGCGTATGGTGTTAAGGAACTTATATACCTGTATGAATAGAAGTCTTTGAGAATGTATGATTTTGTTGTAGGTGTATGCTAAACAGTAGCTCGATTTCACAGGGATTGGAGTGATTTTGACAAACTCTGTGTACAATCGTTTAGCATTTCCGTAGAGAATAATCACAGTATTTATACAGAATCGTAGAGTACCTGTCTATGTATCTCTTTTGATTGAATGGTTTTACTTTTATTTTGTTTATGTAGACTTGCTTACGTGTACGTCTTTTTCCTGCACAGTCGTCGCTAGAGTATAGGAAATCCATACGTACCGGTTATTGTCTTCTTTTTCTTTTGTATCTGTGTGTTTTATTTGTTTGAAGTAGATCGATTTATGTACTGAACAATGGGATATCGACACTGACTTGCTGCTTTTGTTGTTTACGTACCGTTTGTGTTTGTGATTTTGCTTGTGGCTTTTACTTTTACTTACGCGAATGCAATGTGTTTAATGCCCGAAATTGAATCAACTGTATTATTTGTTTTATAGGGATAGTGACACCAAGTTGTTGCTTTTTTTGTTTATGTAAATGTCTTTACTAATAGGATAGTGACACTCATTTGATGTCTTTCTGTGTATTTGTGGCTTCTGATTTTAGTTACACGAGATTCGAATCTCTATTTGGTTATATATTATGTTTTCGTGTTTTAAACTTCAAGAGTTTTATATGATTTATTTCTGATATGCTGTGGAATAAAGTTATACGCTGCTGCTATGAACTGTATTATTTGTTTGAAGTAGATCGATTTAGGTGTTGAACAATGGGATAGTGACACTGACTTGCTGCTTTTTTTTTTTTTTTGCGTAGCGTTTCTGTTTGTGATTTTGCTGCATTTATAGGGAATGGTAATAACCCTGTTTTTGTGGTTTCTCTGTGTAAATAGTGTTGTTCCTTTTTTATTGGTATACCTTTTCTTACGTTTAGGACTTCTCTATGCATTGTCGTCGATAAGGAATAACAAAATGCCCGGTTTTTATCTTCTTTGTCTTTTATGTTTGTGTGTTTTCGGTTTTCGTCTACAATGTGGGGTAGCGCTCTTAGTCAAGGGGTTGGTTGGCCTATAGCTTCTCTTCCAGTACGTCGTCGTATCGTTTTACCCACTGCATTGGCTGTTGATAATTCTTTGCCTCCGTATTTTGATTGTGGTGATGCGAGTTGCTCTTGCTATTATTGCGGTGCCCTTTTCTGGTACGAAGAGAGAGTTTTATATTCTTCCCGTGTTGGTAATCCGATGTGGTTCAGTTGTTTTGCCCGCACCTGTGCCACCGCCTGCTTTAGTTACTCTATATGAGGATCCTCATTTTATGCATAATATTAGGGCGTACAACTCTATGTTTTCAATGACATCATTCGGTGCTAAGATCGACGCGTCTGTCAACGTAGGTCATGGTCCGTATACTTTTAAGGTCTCGGGTCAGGTTTCACATTACATTGGTTCTTTGTGCCCTCAACCTCCAAATGCTCCGCGTTTTTTGCAGCTGTATGTATACGACACCTTGAATGAAGTTGAAAACAGACTGCGTGTTTTCGGTACAACTGAGAATGATGATAAGCTGAAATCTGACGTTGTCGTTGTTTTGACTCGCATTTTGCCCTTGAATAATGAGTATATCCCTACATTTAGGAGGTCTGTTGAGATTGCAAATTTCAATAGTGTCGACGATTATGCAGTTAGGCTCTATAGCAATGTTCCCGATAATCGGTATGGTCTGCCGCAGCAGGGGACCCTGGGGCTATTGTGGTTGCTGATGATGCAAATGCAAGTGTGTATTACATAATTTTTCGTTCGAATGATGATCGGCCTTATCGCATCAGCAAGCTCCATCAATCTTACATGCCTCTTCAATATCCGTTACTGTTTCCCTACGGTGAGGTTAAGGTTGGTTGGTCTCCGTCTCTTAAGTTACGATCTGGTAAGGTGGCTAAATCTTTGACGGTTAATATGTATTATAGTTATCTGTTGCATAATCGTCGTGACGTCTTTTCTCTTCTGCTGCGTGGTGGCAGACTGTTTCAGCAGTTTCTGCTAGATGCATATCTGTGTTTGGAAGATAGTAGGTTAGAGTTTATTCGCACTCATCAGAACACTCTCAGAACACTCTAAGGTCTGAGTATGTTGTCGGCGTCTTCGATGCTCTATCTAGAGGAGATTCTGTGGGTAGGCAAATCGGGAAACGGATCTTCTTGCCATCTTCTTTCGTAGGGGGGCCGCGCTACATGTATAAGCATTATCAAGACGCACTTGCTCTCTGCCGTGTTTATGGTAATCCTCAGTATTTCATCACCTTCACATGTAATGCTAGATGGCCTGAGATTACCAGGTTTATGGAGTCGAATAATATGGGACATTGTGACATTCGCGAATTTCTAGGTATATTTCTATCGACCCGTATTCGTTTTGTTTATTTATGTTTATGTTTTGACCCTATTGTATCCCTTTTTATGTTTTATCGTATTCGTATTTTATGAGTATCGTATTCGTATTTTCCGTATTTTATGAGTATCGTATTTGTATTTTATGTGGTTCGAATCGTTATGTCGGGAACGTTTAGTTCTAAGTGCCTTTAGTATAAGTCTAGTATGCTCTTATGATAAGTTTAGGGGTATTATGCCTTATTTATACGGTTAAGATTAACGTTTAAAAAGTATTTCAATTTTAGTCCTTTCAGAAATTTTTTACATAACTAGTCCTATGGGTTTTTATTACAAAATTCGTCCTCCACCTACTATTTTGTCTTATTAGTCACCTACCATTTTGTCTTCACCTACACTTCACCTCTTTCCTTTCTCTCTCAAGAAAAACACACATAAACACTCCTCCTTCTCTCTAAATTTTCTAGTGATCCGACCGTTGAAATCCAAATCCGAGACTAGATTATTGTTCACCGTATTCATCTTCATCTATCCTCTGAATTTCACCACGATCGGGTAAGTATTTCTCGGATTTAGTTTTAAACTTTATTATTTTGATTCAATACCGAAAACATCACTTTTTACCATCAAAACTCGGATTTTATTGAGGGTTATTATATCTAAATGTATTCTGGACATAGGGTTTCGATTATGGATCATTTTAATGCTTAAAAACACTCTGGATCTCATTCCGAATGTAATTTTTCGTAAAAACCCAGTTACGTCACGTAACTGTGTTACGAGAACGTAACTGAGCACGTAACACACTTCAACATCATGTAACAGCCTTGTTACGCACGTAAGTATCACTTACGTGACTTGCAGGTCACGTAACAAGCTTATTGAGCACGTAATTGCTTGTTAATCACGTAAGTATTGCCCGTAACTCCCCTTGATCACGTAATAGCTTGTTTAGCACGTAACTCTTGCAAATCACGTAACACTTGGCCCGTAACTCTTGATTGTCACGTAAGTATGATGTCCCGTAACTTCTTGTAGCACGTAACTTGTCACTTACGTGACTTGTAGTTCACGTAAGTGAGAGGATCACGTAACACTCCTTACAAATCCCGTAACTAGCTTGCTGACTTTCCGAAACGTTTGTAATCCTGTTAAATCGATGTTCCTTTTGGTCATTTTAAAACCCGTATAAAACGTTAATCGTTAAGGCATAACCCACTAGACTTAGAAATACTTAGACATGTTTATTTACGTGATGTTTAGGGCACTTAGACGTGGAAGCTTGACCGTATCTGATTATTTCCCGACATATCGAGTTTGGATTGCTTTGCTATTCCGTGAGTTATTCGTTGCCCTTTTTACCCTTTTTACACTTTTGGGCATGATTAGCGTTGTATAATGTATTTTTATGTGATATGTATTATGGTATGTATTATGGATATGAATGCTTTAGATGAGTCTTACCCAAACTTGTACCGCCTTTGTGGTAGTACAAGGCCCCGTATACACACCTGTTAGCTTTTAGCCGCCGGTTCGTATATATAGCGCTATATGGGTCTAACAAACCCTCATTTCTAACACGATGGATGATGGATGCGCCGTGTCCGTGTTAGTAATGTTATGACCGTTGATTTTCGAGGACAACCTAGCTTAAGACACTAGGTGGGGTTAGTTGCCAGTATTGTTATGGTTGAGGTGTATCGTATGTTCCTAAAGCTATTATCTATCCAGTATGCTATTTTTATGATATGATTATGGTATTTTTATGGTATATGTATGATGTATTTTATCAAAAGGATTTGTATACCTCACGTATATTTTGAAACATAATTTTCAAATGACATATCTTCAAATCATAACACTTTTGGGTCAAAACGTATTGAAAATTTTATTCTATTATGTTTTTATCAACTATTGCGAATAATTCACCAACTTTATGTTGACGTCGTATTTTAACGCTTTTCAGAGATTTGAGGTTACTATTTGACGTTATGCTTGCTTGGCTACGTGGATTACTTGCTTGGAATTCATTTTGCTTTTGTTAATTCCTTAGTATCCCAAACGCTGTAGCCGTATTTTGATATTTTCGGATGATTGTAATAAGTATTCTAATTTCAGACTTATTTATCTATGTTGATTATGTATGGTTTACTTATGTTGATGTAACCTTTGAATCTCTGATACCGTATTCTCTGTACACCTCGGTTCCGCCATTTTGCGGGGTGTGACAGAAGTTGGTATCAGAGCCAATGGTTATAGCGAACTAAGTGACCTTACGGAATCACTTAGACTATGACCTAGGCTTTTGGACCTATCTGATTTACTCTATGTGCGCTTTTCCTTCTTTCGTGGGCCTGTATGTGATTCATATGCTTTATGTGCTTTTGTTTTGCATTTTATGCTTTGAGGCCTGCTCGTTTTAGTCGCACATCCGGTTATCGTTCTGATTTATTATGTTTGACATTCGTAGAAGATGCCGCCTAAGAGAGCTTCTACTAGGTCTACTCCGGCCGTCACTGCTACGAGAAGGTCGACGAGACGAGGTCGCGCCAGTGTGAGAGCGGGTGCTACGCCTCAGAATACCACTGCTGCCTCCAATGCTACTTCCACCGCTCCGAATATCAGTCAGTTGATTGCGGAGCAGATTGCAGCGGCGATACCAGTGATTGTGGCACAGCTCAAGGAGACACCGGTGCAGGATGCCGACTTAGGGTTTGAAGAACCTGTGATGCACGGTATTGGATCAGAAGGTACGGCGTCTGGGCGCGATGGTTCTGATGTGGGAAGAGCAGTGCATGTGGGAGCCGGTGGACCGAGTATCGTTATTGAGGATCCACCCCGAGGCTGTTCGTATAAGGCTTTCCTGGATTGCAGACCTACTGAGTTTAAGGGTACTGAGGATGCTGTTGCTACCCTACAGTGGTTTGAGAGGATTGAGTCTGTGTTGGATGTCTCGGGATGTGCTGAGGAAAGCAAGGTTAAGTATGCTACATTCTTGTTCCAGGGTAAGGCACTCACCTGGTGGAACTCGGTGAAACGGGCTCAGGGTCGAGCTGCTGTTACCTTGATGAGCTGGGAAAATCTGAAGGTTATGATGAAGAAGGAGTATGTGCCGTCATCTGAGACGCAGAGGTTGGAGAATGAGCTATGGAACCTGACTATGCAAGGTTCAGATTTTCGTGGGTATGTGAATCGATTCTATGATTTGTGTGTTTTGGCTCCTCGGTTGGTTCGCACGGAGAATGAGAGGATCGAACGCTTCACTCAAGGGTTGCCCCAGACTATGCGAGATCACATTATTTCTCACCTTCCGGGTACCCTACAGAGTGCGGTTGATATTGCTGGTCGGTTGACCGCAAGTATGGTCCGTGGTGGTGTCCTTCAGCCTGTTGTGAGCCGAAGAGATTCTGGTAGATTTGATAGGAGAGATATGGGTAATTCGAGGAAGAGAAGTCGTGGTCAGGATCAGAGACCCCAACTTCCTCAGGTGTATGCTTTGACTGGGTCTGGAGCTGGTTATCAGGGCGTGCGCCCGAAGTGTGGTACATGCGGCAGTGCGCATGCAGCGAATGTGGCTTGTTGGGTTTGTAAACGCTGCAAGAAGTTAGGCCACACTGAACAGTTTTGTGGAAGAGCTACTGGAGCGTGTTTTGAATGCGGAGAAGTAGGTCACCACCGTCATCAGTGTCCCAAGCTTATATCATCTACTTCCCTTCCTACTCATGGTGCTGGTACTAGTGCAAGAGGAAATCCTGCCAAGAGCCGAGCTTTCGCCATGGAATCTTCTGAAGCTCACCAGGATCCTACTGTAGTCACTGGTACATTTCTTGTCGATGATTATCCTGCTTTTATCTTGTTTGATTCGGGTGCCGATAGAAGCTTTATATCTAGTGATTTCCGCCCCTTAGTAAACCGTGCTTCTAGTCCTTTAGAGCCTGCTTATGAGGTAGAAATAGCTGATGGTAGATGTGCTTGTGTTAGAGAAGTTATTTGTGATATTCCCCTCGTATTAGCCGATATTCCTTTCTCCATCGACCTTATTCCTATGAAACTCGGTAGTTTCGACGTCGTAGTCGGTATGGATTGGTTAGCTAAGCATAAAGGCGAGATAGTCTGTTATGAGAAACTTATTCGTATTCAGAAGCCGGATGGATATCAGTTGATTGTACACGGAGACAAGGCTGGGAAACGCCTTAAAGTCATCTCAAGTTTGAAAGTTCTCGAGTATGTCCGCCAAGGTTTTTCCTTATATCTCACTCACTTGATGAAGAAAGATTCTACGATAAAGATTGATGGTGTACCGATTGTTCGCGAGTATTCTGACGTTTTTCCCGAAGATTTACCTGGAGTCCCTCCCCAGAGACAAACCGACTTTCGTATTGATCTTGTTCCTGGAGCAGCACCTGTTGCTAAATCTCCGTATCGTTTGGCTCCTTCCGAGATGCTCGAGTTGTCGAAACAAATTCAGGAACTGGTCGATAAGGGTTTTATCCGTCCTAGTTTCTCCCCGTGGGGTGCTCCTGTCCTCTTTGTTAAGAAGAAGGATGGCTCCATGCGTTTATGTATTATTTATCGGGAGTTAAACAAGCTGACTGTGAAGAACCGTTATCCCCTTCCTCGTATTGACGACTTATTCGATCAACTTCAGGGTTCTTGCTATTTCTCTAAGATCGATCTTCGCTCTGGTTATCATCAGTTGAGAGTTCAGGAAGATGATATACCTAAGACCGCTTTTCGTACTCGGTATGGTCATTATGAGTTCATGGTGATGCCGTTTGGTCTGACAAACGCCCCTGCAGCATTCATGGATCTAATGAACCGTATTTGTCGTCCGTATCTTGACAAATTCGTTATCGTATTCATCGACGACATTCTTATCTATTCCCGAAGTCGCAAGGAACATGAAGAGCATTTGCGTCTTGTTCTAGAAGTGCTTCGAAAGGAAAAGTTGTATGCGAAATTCTCTAAGTGCGAGTTCTGGATTTCCGAAGTTCAATTTCTTGGCCACGTGGTTAGCGCGAAGGGTATTCACGTTGATCCTGCTAAGATTGAAGCTGTTAAAAGTTGGGTTGCACCAAAGTCACCGACCGAAATCCGTTCATTTTTGGGTCTTGCTGGGTATTATCGCCGATTCATCGAGAACTTCTCCAAAATCGCTTCACCTATGACAAAGTTGACACACAAGAGTGAACCATTCGTTTGGGGTTCCGATCAGGAGAGAGCCTTTCAGGTATTGAAGCAGCGGTTGTGTGACGCTCCTATTCTTAGTCTGCCAGTTGGTTCCGAGAATTTTGTTGTTTATTGCGACGCTTCGCACAAGGGTCTGGGTTGTGTGCTTATGCAGAATGGTAAAGTTATAGCTTACGCTTCGCGTCAGTTGAAAGTCCATGAGCAGAATTACACGACACATGATCTAGAATTGGGAGCCGTCGTATTCGCATTGAAGATTTGGAGACATTATCTGTATGGGACCAAGTGTACTGTATTTACCGACCACAAGAGTCTTCAACACATATTCGATCAGAAGATGCTGAACATGAGACAACGACGCTGGGTTGAGTTATTGAACGACTATGATTGCGACATTCGCTACCACCCTGGTAAGGCGAACGTTGTTGCTGATGCACTAAGTCGTAAGGAAACAGTCAAACTAGTCCGTATCCGTTCTATGATGGTATCTATTCAGACGAGCTTGAAGGCTCGGATTATTCAGGCACAAGAGGGTAATATGACAGAGGGCCGTGTTAAAGAGGAAAGATTGTATAAGTTAGCGTTGGAATTAGAACCGAAGGAGGATGGAGTTCTGTATTTCCTCGAGCGTATTTGGGTTCCGATTAGTATCCGCCCGTTGATTCTAGACGAAGCCCATAAGTCTAACTATTCCATTCATCCGGGTTCCGACAAAATGTATCATGACTTGAAAGAATTCTATTGGTGGCCGGGTATGAAGCGTGAGATCGCCGAGTATGTTAGTCGATGTTTGACCTGTTCCAAAGTGAAGATTGAGTATCAGAAACTGTCTGGGCTACTCCAACAACCGAAGATTCCCGAGTGGAAATGGGAGCGTATTACTATGGATTTTGTTACGAAGCTCCCGAGATCCTCGAGTGGTTATGACAGTATCTGGGTTATTGTTGATCGATTGACGAAGTCTGCTCATTTCCTACCGATTCGTGAGAATTATCCGATGGAGAGATTCGTGCGTTTATATATCGCAGAGATTGTATCGAAACACGGAGTCCCTGTATCGATTATTTCCGATCGTGATGCTCGTTTCACCTCACGATTTTGGAAGACATTCCAGACTGCTATGGGTACAAGGTTAGATATGAGTACCGCCTATCATCCGCAGACCGATGGTCAGAGTGAGAGAACTATTCAGACCATGGAAGATATGCTACGAGCCTGTGCAATTGATTTTGGTGGTAGTTGGGACGTCCATTTACCGTTGATTGAGTTCTCGTACAACAACAACTATCACACGAGTATCAAGTGTGCACCTTTTGAAGCTTTGTATGGCCGCAAGTGTCGATCGCCTGTATGTTGGGCAGAAATTGGAGTTAGTCAGATTTCTGGTCCGGAGATTATACAAGAGACCACTGACAAGATCTTCAAGATCAAGGAACAATTGATTACGGCAAGAGATCGACAGAAGAAGTATGCTGATAAGCGCAGGAAGCCTCTTGAGTTCAGTGTTGGAGATATGGTATTATTGAAAGTATCTCCATGGAAAGGGGTTGTCCGATTCGTGAAGCGCAGTAAGCTGAGTCCGAGATACACGGGTCCGTTCAAGATCTTAGCCCGCGTCGGCCCAGCTGCGTATCGACTAGATTTGCCGGCAGAACTGAGCAGCGTACACAATGTATTCCATGTATCTCAGTTGAAGAAATGCCTGGCTGACGAGACGTTATTAGTTCCGCTTGAGAAACTCCAGATTGATGATAAGCTTCATTTCGTTGAGGAACCGATCGAGATCGTTGATAGTGATGTTAAGCGTCTACGACGAAGTAAGATCCCGATTGTCAAGGTTCGTTGGAATTCCCGTTTTGGAGCTGAGTTCACGTGGGAACGCGAAGATGAAATTCTGCGGAAGTATCCTCACCTTTCCCCCGGAAGTAGTACCAAGTGATAATTTCGAGGACGAAATTTCTTTTTACTTTGGGAGACTGTGACATTCGCGAATTTTTAGGTATATTTCTATTGGCCCGTATTCGTTTTGTTTATTTATGTTTATGTTTTGACCCGATTGTATCCCTTTTTATGTTTTATCGTATTCGTATTTTATGAGTATCGTATTCGTATTTTCCGTATTTTATGAGTATCGTATTTGTATTTTATGTGGTTCGAATCGTTATGTCGGGAACGTTTAGTTCTAAGTGCCTTTAGTATAAGTCTAGTATGCTCTTATGATAAGTTTAGGGGTATTATGCCTTATTTATACGGTTAAGATTAACGTTTAAAAGTATTTCAATTTTAGTCCTTTCAGAAATTTATTACAAAACTAGTCCTATGGGTTTTTATTACAAAATTCGTCCTCCACCTACTATTTTGTCTTATTAGTCACCTACCATTTTGTCTTCACTTACACTTCACCTCTTTCCTTTCTCTCTCAAGAAAAACACACATAAACACTCCTCCTTCTCTCTAACTTTTCTAGTGATCCGACCGTTGAAATCCAAATCCGAGACTAGATTATTGTTCACCGTATTCATCTTCATCTATCCTCTGAATTTCACCACGATCGGGTAAGTATTTCTCGGATTTAGTTTTAAACTTTATTATTTTGATTCAATACCGAAAACATCACTTTTACCATCAAAACTCGGATTTTATTGAGGGTTATTATATCTAAATGTATTCTGGACATAGGGTTTCGATTATGGATCATTTTAATGCTTAAAAACACTCTGGATCTCATTCCGAATGTAATTTTTCGTAAAAACCCAGTTACGTCACGTAACTGTGTTACGAGAACGTAACTGAGCACGTAACACACTTCAACATCACGTAACAGCCTTGTTACGCACGTAAGTATCACTTACGTGACTTGCAGGTCACGTAACAAGCTTATAGAGCACGTAATTGCTTGTTAATCACGTAAGTATTGCCCGTAACTCCCCTTGATCACGTAATAGCTTGTTTAGCACGTAACTCTTGCAAATCACGTAACACTTGGCCCGTAACTCTTGATTGTCACTGTGACATTCGCGAATTTCTAGGTATAATTCTATCGTCTCGTATTCGTTTTATTTATTTATGTTCGTGTTTTGACCCTATTGTATTCCTTTTTATGTTTATCGTATTCGTATTTTATGAGTATTGTATTCGTATTTCTCGTATTTTATGGGTATCGTAATTGTATTTTATGTGTATCTACGTTTATCGGGTATATAGTATGTGATTTGAATCTTTATGTCGGGAACGTATAGTCTTAAGTGCCTTTAGTATAAGTCTAGTATGCTCTTATGATAAGTTTAGGGGAATTATGCCTTAATTATACGATTAAGATTAACGTTTAAAAAGTATTTCATATTTAGTCCCTTCAGAAATTTTATTACGAAACAAGTCCTATGGGAATGTCCATTACAATTTTAGTCCTAAAAGTATCTCACCAACCCATTTGTCTTATTAGAAATCTGATTTTTAACATTTTCTACCATTTCACCTACTCACTCTCTCTCTCAAAAAAACACACACAACACACACACATAAACCCTCTTCCTTCTCTCTACTTTTTCCGGCGATCCGACCGTTGAAATCCAAATCCGAGAGTAGATTATTGTTCACCGTTATCATCTTCATCTATCCTCCGAATCTCACCACGATCGGGTAAGTATTTCTTGGTTTTAGTTTTAAACTTTGTTATTTTGATTCAAACCCGAAAATACCACTTTTCACCGTCAAAACTCGAATTTTATTTAAGATTATTGTTCCTAATCGTATTCTGGACACAGGGTTCAAATATGGGATCAAATAGATGCCTAAAACACTCAGAAATCGAATCCTGAATGTTATTTTTCGTGAAAATCCAGTTACGGCACGTAACTGTGATTACGTGCACGTAACTAACCTATTTCGCACGTAACTCTGCTCCCTGATCACGTAACTTCAATGTTACGCACGTAATTGTGAATTACGTGACTTATAAGTCACATAACAGCCATGATCATCACGTAATTCTTGTTATGCACGTAAGTGTTCACGTAATAGTTTCCTTGGTCCGTAACTTGCTTATTACGCACGTAACAAACACCCTTTATCACGTAATTGACAATTACGTGACTTATGAGTCACGTAATAAGCCTCTTGCACGTAATTCTTCTTGTTTACCACGTAATTGTCTTGTTTGATCGCGTAACTTTCTCGTAGATCACGTATGAAGTATGTATATCACGTATTAGCTTGTTTGTCAAGAAGCTTTGTCCCGTAACTCTTGAATAACACGTAACTTGATACTTACGTGACTTGTAGTGCACGTAAGTATGAGGATCACGTATCTAGTTTGTTGACTTTCCGAAACACTTGTAATCCCGTTATGTCAATATTCCTATTG
The DNA here is from genome assembly GCA_910822075.1 of Senecio squalidus. Taxonomy (NCBI): domain Eukaryota; kingdom Viridiplantae; phylum Streptophyta; class Magnoliopsida; order Asterales; family Asteraceae; genus Senecio; species Senecio squalidus. The sequence goes on along the minus strand of CAJVGC010000060.1, from coordinate 21,912,443 downwards.
GTCATTTCAAAACCGTATAAAACGTTAATCATTAAGGCATAATCCACTAGACTTAGAGATACTTAGACATGTTTATTTAGGTGATGTTTAGGGCACTAAGACGTGGGAGCTTGACGGTATTATAGTATTTCCCGACATATTGTGATTTGGATTGCTTTGCTATTATGTGAGTTATTCGCTGCCCTTTTTACCCTTTTACATTTTTGGGCATGATTAGCGTTATATAAATGTATTTTTATGGTATATTATGTATTATGAGTATGTATTATGGTATGTATTTTGGATATGAATGCTTTAGATGATCTCACCCAAACTTGTACCGCCTTTGTGGTAGTACAAGGCCCCGTATACACACCTGTTAGCTTTTAGCCGCCGGTTGTATATATAGCGCTATATGGGTCTAACAAACCCTCATTTCTAACACGATGGATGATGGATGCGCCCTGTCCGTGTTAGTAATGTTATGACCGTTTATTGTTATCGAGAACAACCTAGTTTGAGACACTAGGTGGGGTTAGTTGTCAGTATTGTTGAGGTTCAGGTGTATCGTATGTTCCTAGAGCTGATATTCTATCCAGTATGGTATTTATTTTATGGTATGATTATGATATTTTATGAAATGAGTATGGTATTTTATGAAATGATTATGATATTTTTATGGTATAAGTATGAGTATTTTATCAAAAGGTTTTGTAAACCTCACGTATATTTTGAAACATCATTTTCAAATGACTTATCTTCAAATCATAACACTTTTGGGTCAAAACGTATTGAAACTCTTATCCTATTATGTTTTATCTACTATTGCGAATAATTCACCAACTTTATGTTGACATCGTATTTTAACGCTTTTCAGGGATTTGAGGTTACTTTATGATGATATGCTTTGATTGGCTACGTGGATCTTTTGCATGGAGTTTATTTTGCTTTATTGAATTCCTTAGTATCCCAAACTCTGTAGCCATATTTTGATATATTCGGATGACTGTAATAAGTATTCTTTCTCAAACTCTTTATTCTATGTTGATTATGTATGGATTACTATGTTTGATGTAACCTTTGAATCTCTGATACCGTATACACTGTACTCCTCGGTTCCGCCATTTATGCGGGGTGTGACAGAAGTTGGTATCAGAGCCAATGGTTATAGCGAACTAAGTGACCTTACGGAATCACTTAGACTATGACCTAGGCTTTTGGACCTATCTGATTTACTCTATGTGCGCATTTCCTTCTTTTGTGGGCCTGTATGTGATTCGTATGCTTTATGTGCTTTTGTTTTGCTTTTTATGCTTTGAGGCCTGCTTGTTTTAGTCGCACATTCAGTTATCGTTCTGATTTATTCCGTTTGATATTCGTAGAAGATGCCGCCTAAGAGAACTTCTACTAGGGCTACTCCTGCCGTCACTGCTACGAGAAGGTCGGCAAGGCGAGGTCGCGCCAGTGTGAGAGCGGGTGCTACGCCTCAGAATACCACTGCTGCCCCCAATGCTACTTCTGCTACTCCGAACATCAGTCAGTTGATTGCGGAGCAGATAGCAGCGGCAATACCAGTGATTGTGGCACAGCTCAAGGAGACACCGGTGCAGGATGCCGATTTAGGGTTTGAAGAACCTGTGATGCCGAGTGTTGGATCTGAAGGTACGTCGTCTGGGCGCGATGGTTCCGATGTGGGAAGAGCAGTGCACGTGGGATTCGGTGGACCGAGTATTGTTATTGAAGATCCACCCCGAGGCTGTTCGTATAAAGCTTTCCTGGATTGCAGACCTACTGAATTTAGGGGTACTGAAGATGATGTTGCTATTCTGCAGTGGTTTGAGAGGATCGAGTCGGTATTTGATGTCTCGGGATGTGCTGAGGAGAGCAAGGTTAAGTATGCTACATTCTTATTCCAGGGTAAAGCCCTCACTTGGTGGAACTCGGTGAAACGGGTTAAGGGCCGAGCTGATATTACCTTGATGACTTGGGAGAATTTGAAGGTTATGATGAAGAAAGAGTATGTGCCGTCATCTGAGACGCAAAGATTGGAGAACGAGTTGTGGAACTTAACTATGCAAGGTGCTGATTATCGCGGGTATGTGAATAGATTCTACGATCTATGTGTTTTGGCTCCTCGGTTGGTCCGCACATAGAATGAGAGGATTGAACGCTTCACACATGGGTTGCCCCAGACTATGCGAGATCACATTATTTCTCACCTTCCGGGTACCCTGCAGAGTGCAGTTGATATTGCCGGTCGGCTGACCGCGAGTATGATCCGTGGTGGTGTCCTTCAGCCAGTTGTGAGCCGAAGAGATTCAGGTAGATCTGATAGAAGGGATGGAGGTACCGTAGCCATGATCAGAGACCTCAACCTCCTCAAGTCTATGCGTTGACTGGTGCTGGAGCTGGTTATCAGGGCGTGCGCCCTAAGTGTGGTACTTGTGGTAGTGCTCATGCGGCGAATGTGGCGTGTTGGGTTTGTAAACGCTGCAAGAAGTTAGGCCACACTGAGCAGTATTGTGGAAGGTCTACTGGAGCCTGTTTTGAATGTTGAGAAGTGGGTCACCGCCGTCATCAGTGTCCCAAGCTTGTATCATCTACTTCCCTTTTACTCCTGGTGCTGGTACTAGTGCGAGAGGGAATCCTGCTAAGAGCCGAGCTTTCGCCATGGAATCTTCTGAAGCTCATCAGGATCCTACCGTAGGCACTGGTACATTTCTTGTTGACGATTATCCTGCTTTTATATTGTTTGATTCGGGTGCCGATAGAAGCTTTATTTCTAGTGATTTCCGCCCCTTAGTAAAACGTGCTTCTAGTCCTTTAGAGCCTGCTTATGAAGTAGAAATAGCTGATGGTAGATGTGCCTGTGTTAGAGAAATTATTCGTGATATTCCCCTCGTATTAGCCGATATTCCTTTTTCCATCGACCTTATTCCTATGAAACTCGGTAGTTTCGATGTCGTAGTCGGTATGGATTGGTTAGCTAAGCATAAAGGCGAGATAGTCTGTTATGAGAAACTTATTCGTATTCAGAAGCCGGATGGAGATCAGTTGATTGTACACGGAGACAAGGCTGGGAAACGTCTTAAAGTCATCTCAAGTTTGAAAGTTCGCGAGTATGTCCGCCAAGGTTGTTCTTTATATCTCGCTCATTTGGTGAAGAAAGATTCTACAATAAAGATTGATGGTGTACCGATTGTTCGCGAGTATTCTGACGTTTTTTCCCGACGATTTACCTGGAGTCCCTCCCCAGAGACAAACCGACTTTCGTATTGATCTTATTCCTGGAGCAGCACCTGTTGCTAAAGCTCCGTATCGTTTGGCTCCTTCCGAGATGCTCGAGTTGTCGAAGCAAATTCAGGAACTGGTCGATAAGGGTTTTATTCGTCCTAGTTTCTCCCCGTGGGGTGCTCCTGTTCTCTTTGTTAAGAAGAAGGATGGCTCCATGCGTTTATGTATTGATTATCGGGAGTTAAACAAGCTGACTGTGAAGAACCGTTATCCCCTTCCTCGTATTGATGACTTATTCGATCAACTTCAGGGTTCTTGCTATTTCTCTAAAATCGATCTTCGCTCTGGTTATCATCAGTTGAGAGTTCAGGAAGATGATATACCTAAGACTGCTTTTCGTACTCGGTATGGTCATTATGAGTTCATGGTGATGCCGTTGGCCTGACAAACGCCCCTGCAGCATTCATGGATCTAATGAACCGTATTTGTCGTCCGTATCTTGACAAATTCGTTATCGTCTTCATTGACGACATTCTTATCTATTCCCGAAGTCGCAAGGAACATGAAGAGCATTTGCGTCTTGTTCTAGAAGTGCTTCGAAAAGAAAAGTTGTATGCGAAATTTTCTAAGTGCGAATTCTGGTTATCCGAAGTTCAATTTCTTGGCCACGTGGTTAGCGCGAAGGGTATTCATGTTGATCCTACTAAGATTGAAGCTGTTAAAAGTTGGGTTGCACCAAAGTCACCGACCGAAATCCGTTCATTTTTGGGTCTTGCTGGGTATTATCGTCGATTCATCGAGAACTTCTCCAAGATCGCTTCACCTATGACGAAGTTGACGCAGAAGAGTGAACCATTCGTTTGGGGTTCCGATCAGGAGAAAGCCTTTCAGGTATTGAAGCAGCGGTTGTGTGACGCTCCTATTCTTAGTCTGCCAGTTGGTTCCGAAAATTTTGTTGTTTATTGCGACGCTTCGCACAAGGGTCTGGGTTGTGTGCTTATGCAGAATGGTAAAGTTATAGCTTACGCCTCGCGTCAGTTGAAAATCCATGAGCAGAATTACACGACACATGATCTAGAATTGGGAGCCGTTGTATTCGCATTGAAGATTTGGAGACATTATCTGTATGGGACCAAGTGTACTGTATTTACCGACCACAAGAGTCTACAGCACATATTCGATCAGAAGATGCTGAACATGAGACAACGACGCTGGGTTGAGTTATTGAACGACTATGATTGCGACATTCGCTACCACCCTGGTAAGGCGAACGTTGTTGCTGATGCACTAAGTCGTAAGGAAACAGTCAAACCAGTCCGTATCCGTTCTATGGTGATATCTATTCAGACGAGCTTGAAGGCTCGGATTATTCAAGCACAAGAGGGTATTATGACAGAGGACCGTGTTAAAGAGGAAAGATTGTATAAGTTGGCATTGGAACTAGAACCGAAGGAGGATGGAGTTCTGTATTTCCTCGAGCGTATTTGGGTTCCGGTTAGTATCCGTCAGTTGATCCTAGACGAAGCCCATAAGTCGAACTATTCCATTCATCCGGGTTCCGAAAAAATGTATCATGACTTGAAAGATTTCTATTGGTGGCCGGGTATGAAGCGTGAGATCGCCGAGTATGTTAGTCGATGTTTGACTTGTTCCAAGGTGAAGATTGAGTATCAGAAACCGTCTGGGCTACTCCAACAACCGAAGATTCCCGAGTGGAAATGGGAGCGTATTACTATGGATTTTGTTACAAAGCTTCCTAGATCTTCGAGTGGTTATGACAGTATCTGGGTTATTGTTGATCGTTTGACGAAGTCTGCTCATTTCCTACCGATTCGCGAGAATTATCCGATGGAGAGATTCGTACGTTTATATATTTCCGAGATTGTATCGAAACACGGAGTTCCTGTATCGATTATTTCCGATCGTGATGCTCGTTTCACCTCACGATTTTGGAAGACATTTCAGACTGCTATGGGTACACGGTTAGATATGAGTACCGCCTATCATCCTCAGACCGATGGTCAGAGTGAGAGAACTATTCAGACCATGGAAGATATGCTACGAGCTTGCGCAATTGATTTTGGTGGTAGTTGGGACGTTCATTTACCGTTGATTGAATTCTCGTACAACAACAGCTATCACACGAGTATCAAGTGTGCACCGTTTGAAGCTTTGTATGGCCGCAAGTGTCGATCACCTGTATGTTGGGCAGAAGTTGGAGATAGTCAGATTTCTGGTCCGGAGATTATACAAGAGACCACTGACAAGATCTTCAAGATCAAAGAGCGATTGATTACTGCAAGAGATCGATAGAAGAAGTATGCTGATAAGCGCAGGAAGCCTCTCGAGTTCAGTATTGGAGACATGGTATTATTGAAGGTTTCTCCATGGAAAGGGGTTGTCCGATTCGTGAAGCGCAGCAAGCTGAGTCCGAGATACACGGGTCCGTTCAAGATTTTAGCCCGCATCGGCCCAGCTGCGTATCGATTAGATTTGCCGGCAGAACTGAGCAGCGTACATAATGTATTTCATGTATCTCAGTTGAAGAAATGCCTGGCTGACGAGACGTTATTAGTTCCGCTTGAGCAACTCCAGATTGATGATAAGCTTCATTTCGTTGAGGAACCGATCGAGATCGTTGCTAGTGATATTAAGCGTCTACGACGAAGTAAGATCCCGATTGTCAAGGTTCGTTGGAATTCCCGTTTTGGAGCTGAGGTCACGTGGGAACGCGAAGATGAAATTCTGCGGAAGTATCCTCACCTTTCCCCCGGAAGTAGTACCAAGTGATAATTTCGAGGACGAAATTTCTTTTTACTTGGGGAGACTGTGACATTCGCGAATTTCTAGGTATAATTCTATCGTCTCGTATTCGTTTTATTTATTTATGTTCGTGTTTTGACCCTATTGTATTCCTTTTTATGTTTATCGTATTCGTATTTTATGAGTATTGTATTCGTATTTCTCGTATTTTATGGGTATCGTAATTGTATTTTATGTGTATTTACGTTTATCGGGTATATAGTATGTGATTCGAATCTTTATGTCGGGAACGTATAGTCTTAAGTGCCTTTAGTATAAGTCTAGTATGCTCTTATGATAAGTTTAGGGGAATTATGCCTTAATTATACGATTAAGATTAACGTTTAAAAAGTATTTCATATTTAGTCCCTTCAGAAATTTTATTACGAAACTAGTCCTATGGGAATGTCCATTACAATTTTAGTCCTAAAAGTATCTCACCAACCCATTTGTCTTATTAGAAATCTGATTTTTGTCATTTTCTACCATTTCACCTACTCACTCTCTCTCTCTAAAAAAACACACACAACACACACACATAAACCCTCTTCCTTCTCTCTACATTTTCCGGCGATCCGACCGTTGAATTTCCAATCCGAGACCAGTTTATTGTTCACCATCATCATCTCTATCTATCCTCCGAATTTCGTTACGATCGGGTAAGTATTTCTCGATTTTTGTTTTAAACTTTGTTATTTTGATTTAAACCCGAAAATACCATTTTTCACCATCAAAACTCGAATTTTATTTAAGATTATTATTCCTAAATGTATTCTGGACATAGGGTTTTGATTATGGATCATTTGGACACTTAAAACACTCAGAAATCGAATCCCGAATGTTATTTTTCGTGAAAATCCAGTTACGGCACGTAACTGTGATTACGTGCACGTAACTAACCTATTTCGCACGTAACTCTGCTCCCTGATCACGTAACTTCAATGTTACGCACGTAATTGTGAATTACGTGACTTATAAGTCACGTAACAGCCATGATCATCACGTAATTCTTGTTATGCACGTAAGTGTTCACGTAATAGTTTCCTTGGTCCGTAACTTGCTTATTACGCACGTAACAAACACCCTTTATCACGTAATTGACAATTACGTGACTTATGAGTCACGTAATAAGCCTCTTGCACGTAATTCTTCTTGTTTACCACGTAATTGTCTTGTTTGATCGCGTAACTTTCTCGTAGATCACGTATGAAGTATGTATATCACGTATTAGCTTGTTTGTCAAGAAGCTTTGTCCCGTAACTCTTGTATAACACGTAACTTGATACTTACGTGACTTGTATTGCACGTAAGTATGAGGATCACGTATCTAGTTTGTTGACTTTCCGAAACACTTGTATTCCGTTATATCGATATTCCTATTGGTCATTTCAAAACCGTATAAAACGTTAATCATTAAGGCATAATCCACTAGACTTAGAGATACTTAGACATGTTTATTTACGTGATGTTTAGGGCACTAAGACGTGGGAGCTTGACGGTATTATAGTATTTCCCGACATATTGTGATTTGGATTGCTTTGCTATTCTGTGAGTTATTCGCTGCCCTTTTTACCCTTTTACATTTTTGGGCATGATTAGCGTTATATAAATGTATTTTTATGGTATATTATGTATTATGAGTATGTATTATGGTATGTATTTTGGATATGAATGCTTTAGATGATCTCACCCAAACTTGTACCGCCTTTGTGGTAGTACAAGGCCCCGTATACACACCTGTTAGCTTTTAGCCGCCGGTTGTATATATAGCGCTATATGGGTCTAACAAACCCTCATTTCTAACACGATGGATGATGGATGCGCCCTGTCCGTGTTAGTAATGTTATGACCGTTTATTGTTATCGAGGACAACCTAGTTTGAGACACTAGGTGGGGTTAGTTGCCAGTATTGTTGAGGTTCAGGTGTATCGTATGTTCCTAGAGCTGATATTCTATCCAGTATGGTATTTATTTTTTGGTATGATTATGATATTTTATGAAATGAGTATGGTATTTTATGAAATGATTATGATATTTTTATGGTATAAGTATGAGTATTTTATCAAAAGGTTTTGTAAACCTCACGTATATTTTGAAACATCATTTTCAAATGACTTATCTTCAAATCATAACACTTTTGGGTCAAAACGTATTGAAACTCTTATCCTATTATGTTTTATCTACTATTGCGAATAATTCACCAACTTTATGTTGACGTCGTATTTTAACGCTTTTCAGGGATTTGAGGTTACTTTATGATGATATGCTTTGATTGGCTACGTGGATCTTTTGCATGGAGTTTATTTTGCTTTATTGAATTCCTTAGTATCCCAAACTCTGTAGCCATATTTTGATATATTCGGATGACTGTAATAAGTATTCTTTCTCAAACTCTTTATTCTATGTTGATTATGTATGGATTACTATGTTTGATGTAACCTTTGAATCTCTGATACCGTATACATTGTACACCTCGGTTCCGCCATTTATGCGGGGTGTGACAGTCACGTAAGTATGATGTCCCGTAACTTCTTGTAGCACGTAACTTGTCACTTACGTGACTTGTAGTTCACGTAAGTGAGAGGATCACGTAACACTCCTTACAAATCCCGTAACTAGCTTGCTGACTTTCCGAAACGTTTGTAATCCTGTTAAATCGATGTTCCTTTTGGTCATTTTAAAACCCGTATAAAACGTTAATCGTTAAGGCATAACCCACTAGACCTAGAGATACTTAGACATGTTTATTTACGTGATGTTTAGGGCACTTAGACGAGGAAGCTTGACCGTATCTGATTATTTCCCGACATATCGTGTTTGGATTGCTTTGCTATTCCGTGAGTTATTCGTTGCCCTTTTTACCCTTTTTACATTTTTGGGCATGATTAGCATTGTATAAATGTATTTTTATGTGATATGTATTATGGTATGTATTATGGATATGAATGCTTTAGATGAGTCTTACCCAAACTTGTACCGCCTTTGTGGTAGTACAAGACCCCGTATACACACCTGTTAGCTTTTAGCCGCCGGTTCGTATATATAGCGCTATATGGGTCTAACAAACCCTCATTTCTAACACGATGGATGATGGATGCGCCCTGTCCGTGTTAGTAATGTTATGACCGTTGATTTTCGAGGACAACCTAGCTTAAGACACTAGGTGGGGTTAGTTGCCAGTATTGTTATGGTTCAGGTGTATCGTATGTTCCTAAAGCTATTATCTATCCAGTATGCTATTTTTATGATATGATTATGGTATTTTTATGGTATATGTATGATGTATTTTATCAAAAGGTTTTGTATACCTCACGTATATTTTGAAACATAATTTTTAAATGACTTATCTTCAAATCATAACACTTTTGGGTCAAAACGTATTGAAAATTTTATTCTATTATGTTTTTATCAACTATTGCGAATAATTCACCAACTTTATGTTGACGTCGTATTTTAACGCTTTTCAGGGATTTGAGGTTACTATTTGACGTTATGCTTGCTTGGCTACGTGGATTACTTGCTTGGAATTCATTTTGCTTTTGTTAATTCCTTAGTATCCCAAACGTTGAAGCCGTATTTTGATATTTTCGGATGATTGTAATAAGTATTCTAATTTCAGACTTATTTATCTATGTTGATTATGTATGGTTTACTTATGTTGAGGTAACCTTTGAATCTCTGATACCGTATTCTCTGTACACCTCGGTTCCGCCATTTTGCGGGGTGTGACAGACATTCTCATAAAAGACCGGATATCATTTCTAGGGTATTTAGCATGAAGGTCACTCACTTTATTAACTTCCTCAAAGAACAGAAACCGTTTCGTATTGTAAATGCGTGTGAGTTTTTTTATTTTCCTAATTCGTCGTTTACACGAATTTTCCTTTACTTTTGTTCCTGATTGGTGTCGTATTTATATTATGTCTCTAGACTTGTACACAATAGAGTTTCAGAAGAGAGGCCTTCCACATTGTCATACGCTCCTATGGGTCGATGAGGCTTCGAAGATTAGGGACGCTTCGGATGTTGACAAGTACGTTACAGCGGAGCTACCTGACTCTGTTACCGAGCCAACGTTGTATTCCACGATAACGACTTGTATGATTCACCACCCTTGCGGTTTCTCCAGCCCTACTGCTCCTTGTATGCGAGACGGGATTTGAAAAAAGAAATTCCCAAAGTCGTTTACTTCGGTAACTTCTTTTGATAAAGACGGTTACATACATCACAAAAGGAAAGACCTTGCTGCGCCTACAATGCAAAATGGAATTCGGGCACATAATGGATTTGTAGTTCCTTACAATAAGCTCCTATGTAGCAGTTTCAACGCACATATTAATGTAGAATATTGCGGCTGGAATATGATGATTAAGTATTTATTTAAGTATATTTCAAAGGGTGTGGACCGTGTGGTTTTCTCTTTGCGAAAAGCTGAGAGATCCGTATCATCGGTTCTCAATTCGTGTAAACCTTCTACCAGTAACAATTCTTCTACCACTGCAGCAGAAACCATTGATGAGATTGAAGACTTTGTTGACGACAGATTTATTTGCCCGCACGAGGCAGCGTGGCGACTACTCAACTTCTCAATCCATGAGAGGCAGCCTGCTGTGCAGGTGTTACAGGTACATCTAGAACGTATGCAGACGGTCACATTCAACGACGGTTGTGATTTAGAACATTTAATACGTAATGCTAACTTCGGCAACTCTACACTCTCAAGATGGTTGGTCACGAATAGATGGGATCCAGACGGCCGTCATTTAACTTATACCGAATATCCATTACTGTTTACATGGAATGCGGGTACAAAAGATTGGGTTTTTAGGACGAAAAATACCATTACCCCGATAGGTCGAATGGTTTACATACATCCTACTGCGGGCTAATTGTTTTATCTAAGAATGCTACTATGTCATCAAAAAGGATGTTGTTCCTTCGACGATATTAGGACTGTCAATGGGGTCGTTTATTCGTCGTACCATCTCGCATGTGAAGCTCTCGGTTTTATTGGCGATGATAAGGAATGGCTTACTCCCTTCAACGAGGCGACGCTGTGGGCGTCTTCTTCCGAACTGCATACCCTATTCTGTAATTTGCTTTTGTTTTGCGAGGTTGGCAGTCCAAAAATACTCTGGAACGATGCGTGGCCAAAGATGGGAGATGACATTACCCGAATTTTATTAAATTCCACGCAGTCTTCGGATTCTGCTATATCCGAAGACACTTTACAACAACATATTTTATTCGAAATTGAAAAGTTATTAAATGCAACAATTCCGCCACAGTCTTTGACTTCGTTCAGTCTACCTCTTCCATCGTCCAGTTTGTTGCTTCCATTGAGAAATCGTCTTTTGTCAGAGGAAACATTATACGAAAAATCTTCACTTCGTCAGCACCATTTAGAAATGTCTTGTAGGTTAAACCCATATAAGCTAAGAATTTATAATAAAATACGCAGCGACGAAATATTGAAAACACAGACGCTGCTGTTTGTATATGGTCACGACGGAACTGGGAAAACTTTTCTTTGGTCGACAATACTCGCATACTTGAGGTCTGCTGGGAAAGTGGTGTTAGCGGTTGCTTCGTCAAGTATCGCATCACTTCCTTTACCCAGTGGCAGAACTGCTCATTCCCGATTTAACATTCCTATAAATCGTTTAGACTCCTCCGTTTGTAATATCAAGAAAAAGACACAGCTCTCTGAGCTCTTAGAACAGACACATGTCATTGTATGGGACGAAGCAACAATGATGGATCGCAGATGTTTTGAGTGTGTCGATTGCACGTTCAGACACATATTAGAAAAGAAGGATAAACCATTCGGTGGAATATCAATGCTGCTTGGAGGAGATTTCAGGCAAACTCTGCCTATAAAGCGGAAGAACGGTCATCGCGATATTATGCTTGCAACTCTTCCAAACTCATACTTGTGGCCGCAATTTACTTTATACAAATCATCCTACAATATGCGTCTTTCGCCTACGAGTACATGCAATTCTATATGTACTGATTCAGTTCGATTTGCGCAGTGGCTTTTGGATGTCGGAAACGACATCGCTGGTACCTCAGACGCGATGAATCCTCGATACGCTTCCGATCTTCAGATTTCAGATGGTTTTCTGATAACAAACAACGACTCCAGCTTACAGCAATTAATTGATTTTGTGAACGGGTCAGCGGTCCTGTTTAATCCAACTCCGGAAGCCCTCTGTAACAGGGCAATTGTATGTCCAAAAAACCACGACTGACGACATCAATTCTACAGTTTTGAATAGCACTCCGGGGCCAGTTACCTCCTACTACAGTGCTGACACGATAACACCCCACACCCGCAGAATGTCAGATTTAGATTTGCTATATTCGGAGGAATACCTCAACCAACTAAATTTTCCAGGCCTTCCGTTACGCAAACTAGATTTAAAGAAAAACGTTCCGATTGTCCTTTTGCGGAACATGAATCAAAAGAATGGTCTCTGGAATGGCACAAGGCTAATCGTAACTCACCTTCGCCAACAATTATTGAGGCAATTATCATCACAGGAACTTGTGTCGGGCAAAAAGTCTACCTTCCTAGAATCAAATTCATTTACCACGATCCCGAACTTCCTTTTACTTTTAATTGAAAACAGTTCCCATGTAAAATTTCTTACGCCATGACCATCAATAAAAGTCAAGGCCAATCCCTACAATGAATAGGCGTGTTCTTACCTTCTCCAATATTTGGCCACGGTCAATTATATGTTGCTCTTTCCAGAGCCACATCTCCGGATTCAATTAAAATCCTAATCCATAACGAAAAAGGAGAATGTTCCCGGCATACGAAAAATATCGTTTATAAGGAATTCATTTCATATGTCGATAGCTTAGAAAACGCATAACAAAATCAGACATACACATATACATATACACTCATATACAACATCCAAAAAATACAACAGATATTGTTTTTATACCTTACGTTTCGACAAAAAGATACACGTGGTACCAAAAGTAACCTCTTTGCAAAGCTACATTCCCTATTTAAAGTTGTTTGTTTATGTTTCCAGTTACTACATTTTTATTACTTACTAATAAACGCTAACTCTTTTATGACAACAGGAAAATATGGTCCGCATTGCAGATCTCGAATACGGCTGCGCAGGATCACCCCTCGAAATCAGAATTCTAAGAAAATGGACGCCACACTTCCGAAACAAAGAGACATGGTTCCTCGATGTAGACGAGCATGTAAGTATTCTACGCACATGTTATACGCTTTAGACACTTATATAATTCATATACCCTAAGTCATCGTTAATAACAGGGAGACACCATTACGATCGTTGGCGAACAGCAAGGGCAAAAATTCCTAGAATCTAACCTTCAGCTGAGAAAATGCCACATTATAGAGCAATACTCGTGTACCGAAACACACAGATACCAAAGGATAATCAGAAATGCAATCCACCTCAATGCCGGTGAAGCATTAAAAATCAGTATGATCGAAGACAAAGAAAAAATACCGCAAACGTCTTTCAATTTCGCGTCCATAGATCAACTATACACATTTCTTGAAACACCTACATACTACCCAGGTATGTAAAATATAAGAAAATTTTCATAAATGTTTCTAAACTTTGATATCTATATGCCTAATTGATATAATCATTCGAACTGGAATTTGGCTAATCTTAGATCTCGGTTATTAAAATTGTTATGCTTTTAACAGTGCATTAAAGATTTGTACTTACGAGTATTATTACATAAACTACGATATATACCACGCAAAAAAATCTAAAAAAGAAAGTTATAAATGCAGATTTCTTTGGAAAATACAGGAGACAGACGCTCAGCGACAAAAAGAATGGCGACCCATTCCTACTGTTAAGTTTAACAGACCCTGCGTAAGTACGAAAACAACCAATACTTCTATATTACTACAAACAAACAACAATAACAATAAAATTTATTCACTCTTCTAATGTATCTACACTGTAGTGGACCGGAAATAACCGTCACTATATGGAAATAATGTATGGAGAATTCTGAGAAAGTCGATATTGCTGCTCTATCCACAGCAACGCCAGACACCGTTATAGCAGTCACAAATGTAAAACCCAATATACACAGGTACAATCTCCCAGATTTATAAAAATTCGATACCATCACGTTTGTATCATACCCACTAAAAACACTTCACATATAAATTATTTCAGGTGCCTTAAAAATGTCATCTACCGACGCAACGCACGTCATCATCAACCCACCAATGTCTTCGGAATCGAAACAACATCAACAGCTGACTGAAACAGCTACGAAATCTTCGCTGCCCAACTCACACGCCATTATGACTTTGGACGAGTTGCAGTCAAAACCGTACGAAGCAATACTGGTAAGCACTCTAACTACTTCAACCACAATTAGCAATATAACAAAAAAAATTACCTCGACACTTATATAACCATATACTGCATAACTACGTTGTCACATTGAAAGGTAATCGCCACAAACGCAAGAATTACAGAAACCAATATTAAAAACAGTTGGTACACCGTATCTTGCCCAGATTGCAAAAGCCAGATATCGAAACAAAAAGAAACGTGGTTTTGCCCAAATCACGGACCAAAGTCTAATCCCAACTTTTTGTAAGACTACAAATATTAAACACACATTGTCTCAAAACAAAAATATACTAAACTAACATCGCTAAAACCTGTGCAGCTACAATGTAAGGGTCGTTCTTTCAGACGGAACAGCCAACTTACAAGCTATGGCGACACACTCATGTATGCAAAAATTAATTGGCCGCAGCTGTAAACAGATAGGCATGGAAGATGGTTATGACGATCGTAAAACACTGCCTCCATCATTCAAAAAAGAGGGCATGAATACGCACAGATTTCACATAGAAATGAGCAAAAAATCTACCCCTAGCAACATAAACTTCGTAATCGTCAACAAAGAACCGCTACCTACCCAATCACAACCACCGCAACCCGCTGCTCCAACCCCAAAACAACTCGAGACACCTCCAACAATAGCAGAATCCCAACATATAACCCCACTACCATACACACCCGCAACCCAAGATACTGACAGAAAAACCTCAACCACAAACGCAATAGAAGCAGAAGAAACCAACAAACCTCCAATCGCAAGGGAGCTGTCATTCGAATCACCAGGTAGTGACATCCAAAAAACCACAACTTCACATATAAACACTGATAATTATCATTCCAACAATACAGATTGTAGCAAAGCCACCAACACAGCAGCAGATGTTACGATAGACACGAAATCTCCGTATACAAACAGCGAAAGCAAACGCAAATCAGCGGAAACAACAAGTACACAACCTCTGCACTAAATAACAGTTACACCAAATCTAACAAAATATTACTACGCTTTGCAGACAAACTGCAGGCCATCAACCCAACAAAACGTGAACGGTTCCCAGAATGACCAACCCACGCTACACAAAAGAAGCAGCAACCCTACTTTTGTAATAGACTAGCACTTTTATAACGAAAATAAACAGTCTGTAACAGCCACTGCAAAGGCTTTATAATTACCTATGTAGATACATATAACCAGCATCTTTGGTGCACGTTTTGTAAACAACATCAACCTCGACAACTATTATAAACAACGTATTTCAACAACATAACCTGAACTTGTGCAACGCACGAGATTCAACTTAGTTAATGTTCAATATCTGTAATAGGTAGGAGAAAAAAATGATTGTAACTGTGTGTATAACCGGCCTTCACCATGTCGGGTACGCTAGCTTGGCAGGCCAAAATATTAATTGTTGGGATTAGAACTTAGTTAAATTAGTTTTAGTTTCATTAATACTGATCTTAACTACTGCTATCAAGATACTGCTTCATTAGTACTGACCAAGTAATTAAGATAGAATGAAGATATTTAATGCAGAAGAACTAGTTAATGCGGAAGAACTAGTTACTACGGAAGACATATCAATATCATTGCTACTGCTGCTTCAAGTCATTACTGCGGACAACAATTTATACTGCAACACACTTGCCATGCAAGTTTAGAATAAGAATTACAATTGTAGATATATTGTATTTCCTTATTGATAGATGTATCCTATTTTCTAAATAGGTTAGCCTCAAAGTCTATATATAGATCCTTGTAGAATAGAAGAAACACGTTGTAATTGATACATTATTCAATTTGAATTGAGGCTTATAATTTGGCAAACTTATTGTTCATCATTGTTTATATTACAATGTTGTTTGTTTCGATTAACTTGTTAATATCAAAGTGTTCAATCCGCTGCTGAACTTCTTTGATAGATCAAGATCTTACGAAGACAATATTTAGGTTTATACAAACTTATTTGATCCTGACATTATTAAAGGTGTACATTTTTTTGGTGAGGGAGGGGGGAAGGTACGGGGTTTTGCCCGACTCTGCCTCCCTGTCGTGGTTGTTGTGTCATCTTTATCAAATATCATCAACATCAGCAGAAACATCACACCAAAACCAGCATATGAAGTAAACAACAAGAATGAGAAATATGGATGAAACAAGTCTCAACATGTGCATGCTTTATCGGATTTATTGTATCTAACATTGAAGATTAGATGTTCAATCAAACAAGATAGTATAAGTAGTCTTTTATATTGTTTACGGGCCTTTGCCATGTTAGATGTGTGTATGTTCTGTGAGTTCCTTCTTGTAAAACATGAGTTTCACATAAATATCAATATATTTCCAGATTTTATATGTAAGTTCATGTCATTTTATATTATTCGATGTACATGAATCATGAGGTCAAAGCATATGTTTGGTTATTCGTGTTTCACCATACTATCTACAACCGCAGCAAACATAGCTCACCTTTATATGTTTGTTTTCTTTGATTAAAGATTCAGTATCAACTAATGGCCTTCATAAAGCATCTAAATGTATACTACAATATATCAGTGGTTAGAACGACTCTAGTTTCAAACAATTACATACACCTAAGAGAACAATGATCTCGTCACAAGTTAAAGACGATGTTTTTTATTGCATTACTATAAGTTGGGTATTGAAAGTTAAGGATGAATCTAAGAAATCTTCAAAGTGTGTTTTTGCTTCAAATTTTAAGTCCGGTGAACAAAGTTCATCATCCGACTTAAAACATAGAAAGTCTTTCAGTAAAGACTTTAACTCGGAAGAACAAGTTTACTCACCAGAGTTAAATTAAGTTCACCCGAGTTAATATTAACTGAAGATTTAGTTTATCAAGACAAGTCAACATCGAAGACTTTCACTCAGGTGAACAAGTTAGTCTACCCGACTTAACTGAATTTCAGTAGAGTTAAAGTTAATGAAGACTTAAGTATTTTATTTGTAAAGATTCTGTATTGAGATGTCTATAAATAGAGTGATGTGTGTGTTTAGTTAGTCGTCTTTGAACCCAAACTCATTTGAGTACCGTAGAGCTTCAACATTTTGTAAAGGACTATTCCCGCCAAAATCACACTGTCAATGATATATTTACATTCTCTTTCAATTATCCAATTCTCAATACAATTACTGTTAAGATTCACTCAAATTGAGGGATTTCGCATCTCAATTTGATCATGCAATTCACGTATTTAGTGTTGTCCTGGTGAAAAATCCTTTCAAGTGGTATCAGAGCCGAAAAAATCATTTGATTAGATTCAATTGATTCTGGTTCATCAATTTGACTCGATTCAAGTGAATTTAGTCAATTTATCAGTGTTTTGTTGAATAAAAGAAGTTCGAATTTAAATTGAGGAAAGTTATTGAATAATTTGTGAAGATTAGTTAGTTTTAGGTGAAATTGTTGTTACAGTAATCAATTGGAGGTGATCAGAGTATGAAGCTAATCCACGAGTTATCAATTTATGAGGTTTGAAGGTGTTTTGGAGATTATGCACTGATTTTGAACAGTTTAGAGCTGGAAATTAAGAAGTGAAAAATTAATTCGGATGTGGAAACAGTTCATCCGAACTAAATTGAAATTGTGATTGATGAAAAATAGATTGAATCTGATGATCATGAAGCTAAGGATCTACTCAGAAATGTAATTCTACATACTAATGCATGCTAAGACTAGTGATTTTTCAGTTCAAGCTACTTAAGTCAATTAATCTATGATGTGTTTGGAGCTTATCAGCTAGTTATCAAATTGAAGATATAAAGTTGAAGTTTTGATGAAACTGTAATTGAGGAAGAGAAGATTGGAGTTGATGAACACAAATCTAAGAATCTACTCAGAATTCATGTCTGCAATCTATCCATGTCTAGATGTGTGTTTTATCAATTCAATTCAATCAAGTCATTTCAGTTGATTCATATGCAGATTTTAGTTTGGAAGTTGTTAGTAATGAGATTGTGAGTTATGCTGCTATTAGTGATGAAAGTAGATGAGATCGAGTAGATAATGTTGTTGCTAGTGATTATGTTGATGTTGCTGGTAATGTTGTTAAGGTATTTACAGAATGTTGAAGTTTATATAAATAATAAGATTATGAGCTAATGCTGCTACTGCTTAATGGTGTTGTTGTGTGAAGAAACTGATTGTAAATTTGGAGCTAATCTAAGTGTGATGAATTTTTTAGGCTAGTGGTAAATCAGATGGTTCAGTTAGTTAAGGGGGAGATTGTTTGATTTTTGAAGAGTTTGGAGAACTAATCATGGAGTATCACCTCAAGTTGATTTGTAGATGTTCATTCGAGATGGAGATTGTGACATTGCAAAATCTGAAATTATGGGGGAGATTATTGATATGAAGTTTGTAATGCTAGCAATGAAAAATCAGTTAGCTGTGAATCTTAATCATGGACAATCATATGTGCTAAATTGAAGATTCATAGCATCCTCCAAGGGGGAGATTGTTGGGTATTGAAAGTTATGCATGAATCTAATAAATCTTCAAAGTGTGTATTTGCTTCAGTTTTTACGTCAGGTGAACAAAGTTCATCACCCGACTTAAAACATAGAAAGTCTTTCAGTAAGACTTTAACTCGGGAGAACAAGTTTACTCACCAGCGTTAAATTAAGTTCACCCGAGTTAATATTAACTGAAGATTTAGGTGATCAAGACAGGTCAACATTGAAGACTTTAAATCGGGTGAAAAAGTTAGTCTACCCGACTTAACTGAAGTTCACTAGAGTTAAAGTTAATGAAGACTTAAGTATTTTGTTTGTAAAGAGTCTGTATTGAGATGTGTATAAATAGAGTGATATGTGTGTGTTTAGTTAGTCGTCTTTGAATCCAGACTCATTTGAGTATCGTAGAGCTTCAACATTTTGTAAACGACTATTCCTGCCAAAATCACACTATCAATGATATATTTACATTCTCCTTCAGTTATCCAATTCTCAATACAATTACGGTTAAGTTTAACTCAAATTGAGGGATTTCGCATCTAATTTTGATCATGCAATTCACTGATTTAGTGTTGTCCTTGTGAAAAATCCTGTCAAGTGGTATCAGAGCCGGACAAATCATTTGATTAGATTCAATTGATTCCGGTTCATCAATTTGACTCGATTCAAGTGCATTAAGTCAAATTATCAGTGTTTTGTTGAATCAAAGAAGTTCGAATTGAAACTGAGAAAATTTATTGAAGAACTTGTGAAGATTAGTTAGTTTTAGGTTGAATTGTTCTTATAGTAATCAATTGGAGGTGATCGGAGTATGAAGCTAATCCACGAGTTATGAATTTATGAAGTTTGAAGGTGTTTTGTGGATTATGCAGTGATTTTGAGCATATCAGAGCAGAAATTAAAGTATTGAAGTTCAGATTTAAATTAATTAGGAGTATGAAGCAGTTAATCCGAACTAAATTGAAATCGATTGATGAAGAGTATATTGAATCTGATGATCATGAAGCCAAGGATATACTAAGAAGTTTATTTTTGCATGCTAATATAAGCTTGGATTAGTGATTTCTCAATTCAAGCAACCTAAGTCAATTAATCTATGATGTGTTTGGAGCTAATCAGCTAGTTATCAAATTGAATATATAAAGTAGTTGAAGTTTTGATGAAATTGTGATGATTAAGAGAAGGTTGAAACTGATGAACATGAAGTTAAGAATCTACTCAGAATTCATGTTTGCATGCTATCCATGTCTACATGAGTGTTTTATCAATTCAGTTCAATCAATTCATTTCAGTTGATTCCTATGTAGATTTTAGTTCGGAATTTGTTAGTAATGAGATTGTGAGTTATGTTGCGTTTAGTGATGAAACTAGATGAGATCGAGCAGATAATATTTTTGCTAGTGATTATGTTGATGGTGTCGGTAATGTTGTTAAGGTTTTTTTTTCTAGAAAATTGAAGTTTATATGAATAATGAGATTATGAGCTAATGTTGCTACCGCTTAATGGTGATGCTGTATGAAGAAATTGATTGTGAATTTGGAGCTAATCTAAGTGTGATGAATTATTTTTTTAGGCTAGTGGTAATTCAGATGGTTCAGTTAGTTAAGGGGGAGATTGTTTGATATTTGAAGAGCTAACCATGGAGTATCATATCAAGTTGATTTGAAGATGTTCGTTTGAGATGGAGATTGTTACATAATCTGAAATTGAGGGGGAGATTATTGATATGAAGTTTGTAATGCTAACCATGGAAAATCAGTTAGCTGTTTTGTGATTGAATTGTGTGCAGCCTACAATGGAGAATTCATTGTTGAAGAATCTGAGTTGTGAAGCTTAATCATGGAGGATCATATGTGCTAATTTGAAGATTTATAGCATCATCTAAGGGGGAGATTGTTGGGTATTCAAAGTTATGGATGAAGCTATGAAATCGTCAAATGTGTTTTTTATCTAAGTATTTAATTCGGGTGAATAAAGTCCATCACCCGAGTTAAACCTTAGAAAGTCTCTCCGTGAAGACTTTAACTCGGGAAAACAAGTTTACTCACCAGAGTGAAATCAAGTTCACTCGAGTTAATGTTAATTGAAGATTTACCTGATCAAGAAAAGTATAGGTGCATAGAACCGGTTTTAATCGGTTTTCGGTTAAAAAAAACCGGTTTAAAAAAAGCGGTTTGTTAGAAAACCGGTTTTTTTGCATTCGGTTTTGAACCGGTTTTAATCAGTTATTTTTTTGGGGGTTTTTTTCGGATTCAAAATTGGAAAAAATATAAAATATAAACGTAACTTTTATTTCAATTTTAAATAATACAATTACAACTAAAAATATAAAACACAAACATAACTTTTATTACAATTTAATACAATCGTGTAGTAAAGTATATCGAGCTTCGACATTGCTATCACCCGAATACACTTAACTAGTCTTCTTCTTCTTTTCTTCTTCGTCTTCTTTTTTCTCGGATTCTACGTCAAATGCTTCAAATTCACCTTCATCTACTTCGGTAGTTGTAGGTGATATCCCTATTTTGATTTCTTCTTGTTCGATAACTTCTTCAACGTCTTTTAATAGTGGGCCTTCCAACGTTGTTACATTTTGTATCCTTTCGACTTTCGTCCAAGTAATCTTTGAAGCATACACATACTTCCACGGCTTGAGGGGTTAGTCTTAACCTTGTTTCCAATATTATTCTACCACTAACGGAAAAGGCTGATTCGGAAGCTACCGTCATAGCTTGGGCGGATAACAAATCCCGAGCCATAGCGGCTAAAATGGGAAATTGAGCTTCTCCTTCTTTCCACCAAGTCAAAATGTCAAAACTTTGAAACTCATCAATACCGAGAGTGACAAAGAAATTTGTAGCCTTATATTATCCCAATTCGCTTGTTGGAGCCGATGTTCTTTGACGCTTTTATAGCATCTTGAAGTAAAACATTAAAAAGGTTTGTATTTAGGTTTTGATTACTACTTTGACTCCCTTGTTGAGATGTTCCCGCCCACATTGTGTTAACAAGTGGGATACTTTGTTGACCATATTTATCGCAATATATAGCAAATAATGCATCAAAAGTTTTTTCAAATCTAGTTTTTTCATTTTCAATATATAACGGGTTTTTGCCAAGGCGTAGGCCTAAATTTTCCAAAATTGATTGGATTAAACTTTGTACCCCGCCAACATTTAAACAAGGATTTAGGCAAATAATGATAATATTTTATAAATTTCTTTTTTATAACTCTAACCACTTTTCTAAAATTCGATGTTCGGAGATTTCAAATTCTTTTAATTTTTCGGTCATTATATAAATTTGGTTTAGAACTAAAGGGCTAGTTGAGTAATATTCACCCGATAATATAGTCGTAGCCTCTTTAAAAACTAATAAAAACGAAGTTAAATCTTTTAGTCTATCCCATTCAAAAGGGAAAATAGATACGGACTTATTTTTTAAAACTAAAATGTCATTGAAAGCATCTAAAGTACCACGTTGTCGTAATATATTTTCAAACATTGTGTGAATAGAATTCTACCTAGTATTATTATCGTAGCAAGGTCCTAGGGGAGGTTCACCACATTGTTTTCGAAAACGTTTATAATTAGCTTGTCGTTCGTTACTCGAACTATATATAGTTACTAATAATTTCCTGAATTTTGACGTAAACCATCACATATTAATAATGCATTTTGCATGGACAAATTTATAACATGAGCAACACAACGAGAATGAAAAAAGAGCGCCATCTAAAAGTGGTTTTATACGTAATTTTAGTGAAATTGTAAAAACTTTATCGTCTAAACTATATTCAACTAGTGTGTCATTTAAAATTTTTCGCAAAATTACATCCCGTATGCGGATAACCAAACAACTTAAAATCAATTGTACGTTTCATCAGTAACCAAGATTTGAGATTTTGGTCATCATGAAACCAATGGGCCGTAACGGCTAAAAAAGAATTTGCCGTACCATGTGGTGCGGTCCAAACATCACAAGTAATATTTACCCCATATTTATATTTTCGAAAACCCTCAATTATTTCATTTTTAGATTTTTCCCAATATTTAAAGGCATCATTTCTAAGGGTAGTACGACTTACTTATTTGTATCGCGGTTGTAGCCTTTGTTTGATAATTTTAGTAAGTCGTTGGTTGTCGAAGTGGTTGAATGTAAGCCCCTCTTGAATGAAAAACTTCGTAAATGCTTCTCGAAGCGCATCATTAGCGTATATGAATACATTAACATCCGCACTAAGTTCCGATTGTGATGCTTCTTGACTAATCGCTTTACAAGACCCGTTTTTGTGAGTTCTTAGTGTCGTGTTTGAATTAGAGCTTAAAAACTTCCCACACTTCTTGCAACGTGCTTTTTCCATCCCGTCATTCATTACGCCCAAATCGTAATGAGCCCAAATTTCCTTGTTACGAGTGGTTTGTATAATTTGTGCTATATCTTCATTTGTGTAAACTTTGACGTTTCGAACATTGCTACTAGTGGAAGCTTGTGATTGTGTGTTTTCCATTTTCTTACTTTGACGTTTCGTACTTTCGAGAATTAGAGTTTTTTTCGGAAAAAAAAAGTATATATATAGCGAAAATGCGAGATTATAGTGATTTTGAGAGAAGAATAGTTGAATTTTTTGTGTAGATTTCAACACAAACTAGTGAAACTATTTATAGGCAACTTACAGGTGCCAAAAAAATGAAGAAAAAAAATGCTCCTAAAGGTCACTAACGGTAACTAACGACTCTTTCTGGCTAGTAACTGGTACTAACGGTCAGATAAAAAAAACGGTTTTAGCCCGTTATGTAAAAAAACCGGTTTTAACCGGTTAAAAAACCGGAAAAAACCGATATTTCCAAAAAACCATAACCGGTCTTAACTGGTTCGGTTGAATAATATAGCTGGTTTATGTAAAAACCGGTTTCGGTTTTTGCGACGGTTTGAAAAAAACCGGTTTGGTTGTTGTATCTATAAAGACAAGTCACCATTGAAAACTTTAACTCGGGTGAAAAAGTTAGTCTACCGGACTTAACTAAAGTTCACATGAGTTAAAGTTAATGAAGACTTAAGTATTTTATTTGTAGAGAGTCTGTATTGAGATGTCTATAAATAGAGTGATGTGTGTGTTTAGTTAGTTGTCTTTGAACCCGAACTCTTTTGAGTACCGTAGAGCTTAAAGTTTGTACACGGCTATTCTCACCAAAATCACTTTATCAATGATATCTTTACATTCTATTTCAATCAACCAGTTTTTAATACAATTAGTGTTAACATTCACTCAAATTGAGAGATTCTGCATTTCAATTTGATCATGCAATTCAAACTGAGAGATTCTCCCGAGTTAAAGTCTTCACGGAAAGACTTTCTAAGGTTTAATTTCGGGTGATGAACTTTAATCACCCGATTTAAACACTTGGATCAAAAACAAACTTGAAAGATTTTTTAGCTTCATTCCTAACTTTCAATACCCAACACTATATATTCTAGTGGTACATTATATCACATTACACAATGAACAAGGAAAGAAATCGGCAATGAACCTACTAAAAGTTAGAGTACACTAGAGCCAATAAGCTTGGTTAGTCCAAACGTAAAGGACATAGCCAGCAACCCTCCAAATAGAACCCTAAAACAAGACTTCGCTGCAGGAGTCCCTCCAAGAATAGCCCCAATCCTTCCGAAAATGACTAGTGTCAAGCTCACTGCTCCAACCATGACACCCAGTCTCACCTTATGATCCCCTATGAAGGAAGCAGCAAGTAAAGGAACAATCGCTCCTAACGAAAATGCTAGAGCCGATGCTAGAGCTGCTTGCATAGGATTTGGTAGCTGTTCTTTCTCCGTTTCTTCTTGATTTTCTGTCATTCTGTTCTCTCTCTTGATTTGAGCAACTTCTATGTCTAGTTGAGAGTATACCGAAACAAATTCTCCAATTGCCATACTGCATGCACCCGCAACTAGACCCGCAAAGCCAAAGAGAATCATGGATCTGGTATCTTGTTTTACAGCTCCGACACCCATCACCAGAGATGCAACAGAAACCAAGCCATCATTGGCTCCCAACACAGCAGCCCGAAGCCATTGCCCCCTTTGTGAGTAGTCAAATTTCTCCTTTGGAGTCAATTGGCATTGTTTTGGATCAGATTGGTCTTCTGGAATTCGAACAACAGTATTATCATTTTGATTAGTATCCATGAAGGTTAAAGAGGAATAATAATGTTATACTTAGTTCCGTAGAGGGGTTCAACAGAACTTGAAACTTGCTGGTGGAGAAAAGAGTTTCCGCTTCAGGATATTTATTGAGATCGTGGAAGTTTTATCAGTCGCAAGTTGAAATATTAAACATAAAACAAACGTTTAAGCCATGCAAAACAATAAGATAATATTTAAGGCACAAACCATTGATGGTGGAACTTGCACTTAAAAAAACTAATCAGGATTATATTCCCGTAAAACCATATATCTGGGGTTCGTGAAGTGTTTGACAATACGTTTATTAGCATATTTGTGGTAATCATCACTGGTTCTCCACCATTGTAGAAGTACGGGCAACTTTTAGTTAATCTATGACGAGCACTATGAAGTCTGATCAACAAACTACTATTTGTGATTCTTAAGCAAGGTTATATATGTTTAACCTAACTCGAATTAAGGAATTGTCACAACCATCCCATCAAAAAGAAGAGAAAAGAAGCACTAGATATCCTAAGACGGTGGAAGGCTGTGTTGGATAGCACTCGCAACAGAACAAGAGGATACTGGGATGTTTTATTAGTTTTTAGAAACGAAAGGAGTGTGCAATCCACACTAAAGTTACAGATCAATATTTCATTATTATTATTACTATATTCAAACAAAGAGGCCATCACCGCCCCCATAAGAAACGGGCCGGGTGACTTTTAATTTTGTATTTCTAGTGGACTGAGACAGTGACTGTGTTTTTGTGTTTCTTCAAGCTGCCAATTTAGGACATTAATTCTGATCAACTTGCTGAAGCATGGTACATAGATTCTACTACCATGATCGAGAAAGTATAACACATTTATAATTTGTTTGGGCACCCATCTGGGTTAGGCAGCAACTTTAGACTATGAAGAACAAATTAGGTGCTAAGAGACCACTGACCGTGAATGAAAAACAAATTTAATTTGGGGTATCTTTTATTGGCATATTTAATTCAAAGGAGTGTGTACTCCTCACGAACGTTACAGAGATAAATAATTGTATATTCTAAAAATGTGGAATCCACACGAAAGCCATCGCCACCTTGATAAAAAAAACATATAAAGTTGCTTCTTCAAACCACTATACCACTATAAGTGACTTTTGGCAACGAGTTCTGAATAAGGATCATGGCACACTCAAGCTGTGTTATTTAATTGTTCAACAATGATTATCTGATTATTCTTCTATTTCCAGAATATTGATGTTATCCAATTATTAAAGAATTAGGATTTATTCTAGTAGTATTAGTAATTTGTATTAGGATAGATGTATGTTTTCTTTTATTAGGATTTATTAGGGCTTCAAGTAAAGCTATTGTAATCGATTTAAGGGTTTCTAACCGAGTTATAGTAGCATTCGTACACCCCCTCACATATATAAAGGGTGAGCGTGTGAGGCTAAATTCTTGTATATCAAATTTCTTTTTTCTTAATGAGAGAGTCGTCTAAACCATTATCATATCCTTATTTTCTTTTCTTTTCTTGTTCGATATCGTACACAGGTTCCTGAGGTTCGTTGAGGTCGAAATTCAAACAAGCGGTATCAGACTCACGGTTCGTGGTTCTTCTGAGGTGAAGAATTACAAGACTTCTCGTAATTCTCGGCCAGATTTTTGCCGCATTGGGAAAAACACGATCCTGAGTTCGTTAACAGTTGGATCGACACGAAATTTAATTTGTGGGTTCCCAACACATATATCTAAAATCTGATCAAAGGATTTTTCGATCATAGTCGTGTTAAAAAAACGATATTAATTTCCGAAGTTGGCTACAAATTTAGGAAAAAAGCCGAAAATTCAGCAAGTTATTGGATTCTTTGCACGGATCGGTTTTTGATTCGTGGGTTGTTTTAAAGATCCAATTTTGTGTATTTGGTGGTTGGTTGAATACGCAAGGGGGTATTTGATTTGAATACGAGTTTGGTTTTGAACTCGTGGGTTTTAGACTCAATTTCTTGCGGGTCGGTTTATCGAACAAAGAAGGTGTTTGCGGGGTTGTTTCTTAAACCACAAACTAGGGTTTAGTTTGTGGGGGTTGTTA
Source organism: Senecio squalidus (assembly GCA_910822075.1). Lineage (NCBI taxonomy): Eukaryota > Viridiplantae > Streptophyta > Magnoliopsida > Asterales > Asteraceae > Senecio > Senecio squalidus. Next base: position 21,885,308 of record CAJVGC010000060.1, on the reverse strand, counting down.
CTTGAGCCGAAACCAAGAAGAAGGTTACTAGGGTTAGCGGGGTTCAACGTTTACCATAAAACTAGGGTTTTGTAAGGCTAACTTGGGTGTCAAGTTAGGGTTCTAGATTGCTTACGTATTCCACAAAGATCGTGGAGGTGTTTGGTTACTATCCGAGGATTGAAAGAGAGAAAGTAAAGGAAGGTGTTGCTAGGGTTCTTGGGTGATCGAGGTTACTTTCGTATTAAGATACGGTGTGGTTCTTGGGGAGCATTTTATCGATTTCAAGAGGGATAAGCAACGGTATCGGAAGTTACAAGGTTCTTGTGTTCCAAGTTCAATCGGGTTTTTTTGCGTGGTAAGTTACGAGTTTTGTAACTTAGGAGCAACTAGGAGATTGAGGTGCTTGGATAATCATCTTTAGGGTTTTCTAAAAGAATACGTTTTTCAAGGAGGAGTAACCAAAGGATACATCTGCAGGTGAGGTGTGGTAGAGTCATTGTATATAACTAACTCTTTCCCAACGAGGGTACCGATGGAAGATGGTTCAAGCTGTGTTCTCAAGGGTGTGGGTTACATTCTAGAGTTGAGGAGGAGCTTGGTATTTTTGGGTATGTTAGAGAAAGAGGGAAACACCGCGGTGATGCAAGATGTGGGTTCCATTATGGTTTTGTATGGAACAAGGAAAAAGAGTTGTGTATACTCTTTGGACAGTTGTGTGAAGGCTGGTGCTACAGATTTTGTGGAGCATGTCGGGTTTGAGGTGGAATCATAGGGCGATTAAGGTGACTTGATCGTAGGTCATCACGAAGCTGAGGTAGATCAGGGGAGCAGAGATGAGGGGAAAGGTGATGAGCCTCGGTTACAGAATGTGGGGATAGCTTCTACACCGGTGTGGTTTAGGTATCAAAGGATAGCGCCAAGGGAGCACACAGGTAAAAGGGTACTTGATGGTATGCTCTAGACCGGATAATGCGATTGGGAGCACGTTTCAAGGTTTCATTGAAGGTTTTACCTTGGGGATGACTAGGATGAGGAAAAGATGTGCAAGGTTCCACATGGGGATGTTGTAGGGGACTTGATGGTATGTGCTAGACTGGATAATGCGATCGCGGTGAGTTTTGTGAAAGGCCTTGTAGAGGTAGGTCTATTGCATGGAGGAGATCAAGGTGAACATGGGAATACTGACGGTTTCAAGGACCCTAACGAGGGTAGGATGAAGACCTGGTATGTGTTCAAGGTAAAGGCATGAGCGATTCAGCACATGGTTACTACAACGGGGGAGCATGTGATGCTTACAGGAGGATTAGAAGAAAAGATGTGGCCAAAGGGTTTACTAATCAAGCTGGGAGAAGACCTCAAGACGAAGGTGGTTCCGGGACCGAAGTTCAACCATTGCGTGGATTACGTGGATATGGTTAGTATAGGGGTTATCTAATACTTATAATAAGGTGGAAATTGTTATCCAATTATTAAATAATTAGAATTTGTATTCTGGTAGTATTCGTAATTTGTATTAGGGTAGGTTTATGTTTTCTTTTATTACGATTTATTACTTGGGCTTCAAGTAAAGCTTTTGTAATCGGTTTAGGGGTTTCTAACCGAGTTATAGTAGGACTCATACACCCCCTGACCTATATAAAGGGTGAGCGGGTAAGGCTAAATACTTGTACCAAAATTCCTTTTTCTTAATGAAAGTAGTCTAAACCATTCTCATATTCTTGTTTTCTTTTCCTTTCTTGTTCGATATCCTACACCATAAAAGAAGATTCTTGTATTCCGCGGGTTCCCTCAGGTTTGTTGAGATCGAAATTCCAACAATTGACAATCTGCTATTAAAAAGAAAACAGAGAATAGATACATGGGAATGACTTGATTTATCGGGGTGTTTTCCTTTGAGAATATATAACCAGAACGTGCTCTACGTCAATTATCGGGGTGTTTTCCTTTGAAAATATATATAACCAGAACATGCTCTAAGTCCCTTTTCTTACGGTTTTGACATAGCTTTCCTGATAATATGTGATTTAAACAAACACATAGAGATGTATATTCAATTTGTTTGCAATTTTGTGGCTCTTGGACAAGTGCGTCTTCTAGAGGTCCTTCACTATCGCAATACGCTGACATCTACAACAAAGGGCTTGGATCTGCATTGTTCACAGATTTACGCTCCAGTTTGAACGTACGGATTCCTCCTCCCGATGAAAATACGCTAGGGGTATATATATATATATATATATATATATATATATATATATATATATATATATATATATATATATATATATATATATATATATATATATATATATATATCCCAATGTTATTAGCCCTTTTTGCTTTTTGCATAGCGTGTTTTGTAGTCCATTTTTCCTTGAAGTCCCACTTTTTAATTATATATTCATTGTTATATAATATGAAATCAGGGAACTCTTTCCAATCTTCGTAACGTCTCCATTAACTAACAGATTGCACGTATCTTAATTCCATTTTTTTCATGCCTAAAGATGATCCAAAACTTTGAAACCGATATCACACGCAAGTAACTTAACATGCAATAACCGAAAGAAAAATGACTCAATCTTCAATTCTGATACAGTAAGATCATCTTCGAAGCAATCATAACCGATATTCCTTTTACCTGTTACAATGTCCAGCAACATGACCTCAAAGCTAAATACATCGGATCGATCTCACTGCAACTAATATAATAAGTTTTTTTGTTACTGAAAAAATATGACTATTGTATGTTGGATTAAATAAGATTGGTTCATGTAAATTTAACATACCTCCTGATGATCCGGTGATGTTGTTGAATAAGTTAGTCATCGATTCCCAAAATGAGATGATCGTATTAGGATGGATTGTTGAGAGGAAACACTATGTGTGTGTTTTAGGATGAAGGGGATAATGGTATATTAGAATGACTAACCCTTCTAAGGGTTTATTATGTCCCCTTATATACACACTCTAATTAGGAGTGTGTATTATTTAGTCCAATGGTGTTTAATAAGCGTTTACATTTAAGCTCTCATAATTCCGATCACCTAATGGGAAATCTATAGTGTCGTCATTAAGGTAAATACGTCCATCGAATATTTACTAGACACAGATTTCAGTTAGTGTCAGTCATCATATGAGTAAGGATAAATGATCAATGAGGGTCACAAATAATATGGGTCCAACATTCTCCCACTTGACCAACTGGATCATTTATCTATGAGTATTAACAAGTCCGTACGAGATAATACTCATTTTGTTTAAAACCGAAATCATAGTTGATAAGTACAGTCGTAGAGAAGAACATCTACTCAGGACCCCCACTAGTCAAACTATGACTCAAATTCAAAACTGAATAAGCAATGATAGACCAACTAAGACAAATTTTGTTATAATAATGTCCAACACAGTTATGCGCATAAGGTGTAAATAATAGACAAACAAAATCTGAATAAGGAGGAAAAATTTCATTAATAAATAATAATGACCAATAAGTACAATATGCTATTAAATTAAGTCTTTTGTAAGCCCCATATTCGACACGTGTCCTACGAATATATTAGGAGGAAGACCTTTGGTCATCGAATCCGCTAGCATGTCATGTGTACTTATGTACTCAACACAAAGAGCATTTTCCTCAACCCGTTCGCATACAAACAGATACTTTGTGTCGAGATACAGCCCAGCGCCAATCGAACTGTTACTGTTCGAGAAAGTTACAGCATCACAGTAAAGCTTCAATGGTCTAGAGATTGAGTTGACGAGTTTGAGTCCACTGATCAGGTTCCTTAACAACATCCCATGACAGGTTGCATTATAAACGGCAACATATTCAGCCATCATAGTAGACGTTGTGGTCAGTTTCTGTTTATGACTCCGCCAAGAGATTGGTCCTCCAGCTAACATGAAAATATACCCAGAAGTAGATTTATGGTCTTCTTTGCTTTTAGCAAAGTCAGAGTCAGAATAACCTACTACTTCCA
>CAJVGC010000060.1:21815893-21881243 GCA_910822075.1 Senecio squalidus | reverse complement strand
GAAGGCCGTATTAAAGAGGAAAGATTGTATAAGTTGGCGTTGGAACTAGAACCGAAGGAGGATGGAGTTCTGTATTTTCTCGAGCGTATTTGGGTTCCGATTAGTATCCGTCAGTTGATTCTGGACGAAGCCCATAAGTCTAATTATTCCATTCATCCGGGTTCCGACAAGATGTATCACGACTTGAAAGACTTTTATTGGTGGCCGTTGATCGAGTTCTCGTACAACAACAGCTATCACACGAGTATCAAGTGTGCACCGTTCGAAGCTCTATATGGCCGTAAATGTCGATCACCTGTATGTTGGGCAGAAGTTGGAGATAGTCAGATATCCGGTCCGGAGATTATTCAAGAGACCACTGACAAGATCTTCAAGATCAAGGAACGATTGATTACTGCCAGAGATCGACAGAAGAAGTATGCTGATAAGCGCAGGAAGCCTCTCGAGTTCAGTGTTGGAGATATGGTATTATTGAAGGTATCTCCATGGAAAGGGGTTGTCCGATTTGTGAAGCGCAGCAAGCTGAGTCCGAGATACACGGGTCCGTTCAAGATTTTAGCCCGCGTCGGCCCAGCTGCGTATCGACTAGAATTGCCTGCAGAACTGAGCAACGTACATAACGTATTCCATGTATCTCAGTTGAAGAAATGCCTGGCTGACGAGACTTTATTAGTTCCTCTTGAACAACTCCAGATTGACGACAAGCTTCATTTCGTTGAAGAACCGATCGAGATCGTTGCTAGTGATGTTAAGCGTCTGCGACGAAGTAAGATTCCGATTGTCAAAGTTCGCTGGAATTCCCGCTTTGGTGCTGAGTTCACGTGGGAACGCGAAGATGAAATTCTGCGGAAGTATCCTCACCTTTCTCCCGGAAGTAGTACCCAGTGATAATTTCGAGGACGAAATTCTTTTTACTTGGGGAGACTGTGACATTCGCGAATTTCACGGTATTATTCTATCGTCTCGTATTCATTTTATTTATTCATATTCGTGTTTTGACCCTATTATATTTCTTTCATGTTTATCGTATTCGTATTTTATGAGTATCGTATTGGTATTTTATGTGTATTTGCGTTTATCGGGTATATAGTATGTGATTCGGATCTTTATGTCGGGAACGTATAGCCTTAAGTGCCTTTAGTATAAGTCTAGTATGCTCTTATGATAAGTTTAGGGGAATTATGCCTTAATTATATGATTAAGATTAACGTTTAAAAATATTTCATTTTTAGTCCTTTCGGAAATTTTATTACGAAACTAGTCCTACGCGAGATTTCTATTGCAACTTTGGTCCTCCACCAAACACTTTGTCTTATCTAGTATTCTGATTTTTGTCCTTATCCCCATTTCATTCTTCCTCTCCAAGTAACCACTACACACACTCTCTCTCTCTAAAAACACACACAAACACCTCCACCTTCTCTCTAACTTTTCCGGCGATCCGACCGTCCGATTTTAGATCCGAGACCGGATTATTGATCACCATCATCACCTCTATCTATCCTCCAAATTTCATTACGATCAAGTAAGTATTTCTCCATTTGTGTTTTAAACTTTAACCTATTTTTGATTCAAACCGAGACTATCATTTTTAGCCGTCAAAACCGAGATTTTATTGAGGATTATTGTTCCTAATAGTATTCTGGACATAGGGTATTGATTATAGATCATTTGGACACTTAGAACACTCCAAAACCGATTTCCAAATGTTATTTTTCGTAAAAAAAGCACGTATGTCACGTAACTCATGTTTTCTGCACGTAATACCTGAATTTCGTTCACGAAATTGATCCCTAACTCCCGAAATACGAATTACGTTCACGAAATACAAATTTCGTTCACGAAATATGAATTTCGTTCGCGTAATACTTCCATATGATCACGTAAATTACTATTTCGTTCACGTAAGTCTGCATGGTTCACGTAATTATGTGTTCTTCACGCAATTCCTATTTCGTGCACGTAATAGTGCTTCATATTCACGTAATTATAGTCATATACACGTAATTGTCGCTTGGTGCTCACGTAAGTTCCTATTCCTCACGCAATTGCTTCATGTTCACGTAATTCACTTGTCCATGCACGTAAGTAGCTTCCATGCACGTAATTATAGTCATATATCACGTAATTCTTGTTATATTCACGTAATTGAGGTCTCTTACACGTAATTAGGGTTTTGTGTCACGTAACTTCCTTATGGTCAAATAACTTTGTCCCGTAACTCTTGTATAACACATAACTTGATACTTACGTGACTTGTAGTGCACGTGAGTATGAGGATCACGTATCTAGCCCATAGACTTTCCGAAACACGTGTTATTCCATTATATTGATATTCCTTTCGGTTATTTCAAAACCCGTATAAAACGTTAATCATTAAGGCATAACCCTACTAGACTTAGAGATACTTAGACATGTTTTATTTACGTGATAGGGCACTTAGACATTGAAGCTTGACGGTATTATTGTATTTCCCGACACATATAAAGATTTGGATTGCTTTGCTATCAGTGAGTTATTCGTTGCCCTTTTTACTGCTTTTATATTTTTGGGCATGATTAGCGTTAAACAAAGGTATTTTATGGTATGTATGTATTATGGTATGGATATATGTGGATATGAATGCTTTAGATGATCTCACCCAACTTGTACCGCCTTTGTGGTAGTACAAGGCCCCGTATAAACACCTGTTAGCTTTGAGCCACCGGAAGTATATATAGCGCTATATGGGTCTAACAAACCCTCATTCTAATACGTTATTATGATAAGGGAGGAGCCCTGTCCGTATTAGTAATGTTACGACCGTTTATTATCGAGAACAACCTAGTTTGAGACACTAGGTGGGGTTAGTTGCCTTTATTGTTATGGTTCAGGTGTACCTTATTTCCTAAGCTGTTATCTATCCAGTATGGTATTTATTTTAGAATATGATTATGATTTTATGAAATGATTATGGTACCGTATGGTAATAATCTAAATATTTTATCGAAAGGTTTTATATACTTCAAACACATTTTGAAATCTCTTTTCAAAAAGACTTATCTTCAAATCTTATCTTTTGGGTCAAAACTTATTGAAAACTTTTATACAATTATGTTTTTATTTACTATTGCGAATAATTCACCAACTTTATGTTGACGTCGTATTTTAACGCTTTTCAGGGATTTGAGGTTACCTACTTTGATGCTATGCTTGCTTGACTACTTGGGACCTTTTTGCTGGAATTTATTTTGTATTGTAATTCCTTAGTTTCCCAAACTCTGAAGTCGTATTTTGAGATATTCGGATGATTGTAATAAGTACTTTCACTTCAAACTCTTTATCTATGTTGATGATGTTTGGTTTATTTATGTTTGATGTAACCTTTGAATCTCTGATACCGTATACACTGCGCACCTCGGTTCCGCCATTTCTATGCGGGGTGTGACACCTAAGTTCTAATTGACGAAAATGAATTGAAGGAGTAAGTGTAATGAAGGCTTAGACATGACTTCTTTGTTGAATTTAGTTGTGAATTGGATTGTAGATTAAGGTATTGGTTTAACAGATTCAGCGAGATTTTTGTGTGCAAATTCGTGATTTGCATGTTATTTTTGATAGGGTCTTTAAACAACAGCTCGAACAGTTAACAGCGATGAATAACCTGAACTGGCATTTTTAGCCGGAGGCTGAAATTAGCCAGCCGGCGGTTCCCTTTCAGCCGGCGGCTGAATTCAGCCAGCCGGCGGCTAAAACTTGCTGCTTTAATTTTTATTGCTTTCTGTTTCGGCTTGTTTTTGCGATCTCCTATTTTCTCGCACTGTTTTATATGACTAATATGGTTGTTCTAACTTGGTTTATGCAGACTATGGCACATGCGGTCCCCCCTCACTTTCCTCTTTATATCATCGATCACCCATACCTTCACGTATCCGAAGTAACTCGAGGACTTACGTATCAACGGAGGCAAGACATTCAAGCTAAGTTAACCACCATGCAGCAATATCCGGTCTATGCCACTAGCGGTATTGATTGGACGTTCTTGGCCGAAGTTCTCCCACACGATTCCCGTTATCCATCGGGAGCTGCTCAGATTTTGGATATGTTGGAATTTAATTATCAGGGATTTCACTGTAGAGCCTGGGAGCGGTTGTTCTCTATCCACGAGCCGGTCCACATAGAGGCCACATATGAGTTCTACGCATCCTTTACTTTCAACCACTCTGACCCCGACCCTAACCACAAGACCGTACAGTTTTTGCTAGGGGGTGAGGTTAGGAGGTTGACATTAGCGGAGTTTGGGCAGACACTTGGGTTGTTTGACGCTGCTGATCTTGCACACCCGGATTTTGCTGAGTTTATGGCTGAGGGAGTTAAAACTCCTGACTATCGTGAAAACGCGGCAATTTGGTCCGCCATAGCTAGTGGAGAGTTAGGCAACTCCCGTCCCTCCTATACACAGATTCGGGACCCGAAGGTTCGGACTATTTTTGCTATGGTCTGTTTGTATGTAATTGGCAGGAAATCTGGCATTGAAAAATGCCATAAGGAGGAACTTTTCTGGCTAAGATGCATTGTTCAGAAGAGGGCCGTTAATGTCCCCTATGTCTTGGCTATATGGATGACCAACATACTGAAGGGCGCACGACCCGGCAGTGTGATTCGGGGAGGTCACTTTGTTAGCGCTATTGGTAGACGCTTGGCATTCCAGGGACCAGGATTTGACACTTGTACCACTTTGACACCAGGGATGCGTCTTCTTGGGGCAGCTTGGTTTAAGTCATCCGGTTTAGTGAGCAGGTTTGTTTCTCCAGGGGGTGAGGTGACTTACAGATGGGTTCCCACTAGGCGGGTTGATGGAGCGGGTACTAGTCATGGTGTTGAGGAGTCGGATGATGAGGATCCGCCAGGTTACGAGGATGTTCCACCACCAGTTCAGGAGGAGCACCCACCGGTTCAGGAGTTCGATTTTTCAGCTCAGATGGCTGCTTTGACATCTAGTATGGGCCATATGTCATCACGGTTCGATTCATTTGCGGACCGCATGGAGGATCGTTACTACGATCTCAGCTCCAACATCACCCATGTCAGCAACCAGGTGGGGCACTTGCAGTCAGAGTTTGACAGCAGGAACCGTTATCAGGACGAGGTTTTGTACCAGTACCATCAGCGTGCAGGTATTAGTTATCAGGCCTATGACGGATCTTATCACTCGTTTGGCAGCACCACTCCGATGGACCAGGACCAGCCATCTTCCTCCACCTATGAGGATCGCCAACACCTGTGGTCCACTCAGCATTACCAGTACTATCCTTCTACCGAGGCCCAGAGACAGCAGGACGAGGAGGAGCGGAGAGCCGCTTGGAGCAGACAGGGGCAGTGGCCCGATATGTGATGATTTTGGTTATATTTGTGTTTTTTAAGACTATTTTTATGTTTATTTATTTCGTATGGATTATTATTTGATATTTTTGTATTTGGATTATGTTCTTCTTTTTACTATTTAATTGTGGTACTTAATATGTGTGCATGTGTTTCCCATTTTAGAATTTCAACCATTTTAGTGGAAGTAATGCCGAAAATCCGAATTTTCAAAGGAAGCTATGCAGATTTTTTGAGGACGTTCAGCTTTTACAGCCATACATTCTTTCCACTGCTATTTTCTTTCACAACATTCGACATCTAAATGGGGGAGTTCTATTTTCCTTTCTCTTTTTCTTTTTCCACTTATTCGCTGAATTTTTTTTTACAATGAGGACATTGTATTGTTTAAGTATGGGGAAGGGGTTAGGATTGAATCTATTTGTCCTTAGGAACAATTTGTGTGAAAATTTTAAAATTTTGACATATTTTTCGTAATTAGTTTTAACTAGTTGCATAACTAGGCACACCTACCCATTAAAATTTTTGTGAGGATTTGAGCTATTATAGCATACATTTTATATACTTTTATCTTCATTTGTTATGAGTGTGCCGGTTGTGACATTCGCGAATTTCACGGTAATATTCTATCGTCTCGTATTCGTTTTATTTATTTATGTTCGTGTTTTGACCCTATTGTATTCCTTTTTATGTTTATCGTATTCGTATTTTATGAGTATCGTATTTGTATTTTATGCGTATTTACGTTTATCGGGTATATAGTATGTGATTCGAATCTTTATGTCGGGAACGTATAGTCTTAAGTGCCTTTAGTATAAGGCTAGTATGCTCTTATGATAAGTTTAGGGGAATTATGCCTTAATTATATGATTAAGATTAACGTTTAAAAAGTATTTCATTTTTAGTCTTTTCGGAAATTTTATTACAAAACTAGTCCTTTGGGATTTTTCTATTACAAGACTAGTCCTAAAAGAATCCTACGATGAATTTTATTACAAACACCATCCTCCACCAACCTATTTGTCTTATCTTTACCAATATTTTTGTCTTATCTAGATCTGAATATTTGTCCTATTCTATCATTTTCACCACACTCTCTCTCTCTCTAGAAAACACACACAACATACACCTACAAACCTCCACCTTCTCTCTAACTTTTCCGGCGATCCAACCGTCCGATTTCCAATCCGAGACCGGATTATTGATCACCATCATCATCTTCATCTATCCTCCAAGTTTCATTACGATCGGGTAAGTATTTCTCCATTTTGGTTCTAAACTTTGTTATTTTGATTCAAACCCGAAAATACCACTTTCCACCATCAAAACTCAAATTTTATTTAAGATTATTGTTCCTAAACATATTCTGGACATAGGGTTTCATTTATGGATCATTTGGACACCTAAAACACTCAGAAATCTCATTTCGAATGTAATTTTTCGTAAAAACCCATTTACGTCACGTAACCGTGTTACGTTCACGTAACTAAGACCATTGGTCTTAGTCACGTAACTGTGTTACATGCTTATTTCGCACGTAACAAGTTTGTTACGTTCACGTAATTGACCCCTATGTCACGTAATTAGGCTTGTTGATCACGTAATTGTCCTAATTGCTCACGTAACTAAGACCACTGGTCTTAGTCACGTAACTGATCACTTAACTAAGACCATTGGTCTTAGTCACGTAACTAGCCTGCTGTTTTTCCGAAACATTTGTAATTCCGTTATATCGATATTCCTTTTGGTCATTTCAAAACCCGTATAAAACGTTAATCATTAAGGCATAACCCTACTAGACTTAGAGATACTTAGACATGTTTATTTACGTGATGTATAGGGCACTTAGACGTTGGAGCTTGACGGTATTGTAGTATTTCCCGACATATAAAGATTTGGATTGCTTTGCTATCTGTGAGTTATTCGTTGCCCTTTTTACCCTTTTTACATTTTTGGGCATGATTAGCGTTAAACAAATGTATTTTATGGTATGTATGTATTATGGTATGTATATATGGATATGAATGCTTTAGATGATCTCACCCAACTTGTACCGCCTATGTGGTCGTACAAGGCCCCGTATACACACCTGTTAGCTTGTGCCGTCGGAAGTATATATAGCGCTATATGGGTCTAACAAACCCTCATTGTTAACACTATTTTGGATAATGGCGTGCCCTGTCCATGTTAACAATCTTACGACCGAATATTATTATCAAGGACAACCTAGTTTGAGACACTAGGTGGGGTTAGTTGCCAGTATCTATGTTAAGGGTCAGGTGTATTGTATGTTCCTAGAGCTGATATTCTATCCAGTATGTTATTTATTTTATGAAATGAGTATGGTATTTTTTATGAAATGATTATGGTACCGTATGGTATAAATTTGAATATTTTATCGAAAGGTTTTGTATACTTCAAATATACTTTGAAAAATCATTTTCAAAAGACTTATCTTCAAATCTTATCTTTTGGGTCAAAACTTATTGAAAACCTTTATACTATTATGTTTTTATTTACTATTGCGAATAATTCACCAACTTTATGTTGACGTCGTATTTTTAACGCTTTTCAGGGATTTGAGGTTACCTCTTTTTGATGCTATGCTTGCTTGGCTACTTGGGACTTTTTGCTGGAATTTATTTTGTTATTGTAATTCCTTAGTTTCCCAAACTCTGTAGCCGTATTTTGATAATATTCGGATGATTGTAATAAGTATTTTACTTCAAACTCTTTATCTATGTTGATGATGTTTGGTTTATTTACGTTTGATGTAACCTTTGAATCTCTGATACCTTATACACTGCGCACCTCGGTTTCCGCCATTTCTATGCGGGGTGTGACACCGGTGACTTGTAGACTTTAGAACTTGACACTTATTATGCTTCGAGGCTATGAATGAGCATAAGTTTTTACTTATTAGTAACTAGGAAAGAGGCAAAAGAATTAGGATTGTTAAACAGTTGATTGGCCTATTCGTTCTCTGATTCTTCAGTTGAATCGGAATCTGATACGGTGACTGGTGAATTAGGGAGTGGTTTCTCTTCCTCTTGATCAGAAAACTGGTTGTATTCCTCGTCAGAAGATGGCATAAAATCGGAAGTGAAACTCTCGTTTTGGTGAATCTTAAAACTGGTGAGTGGTTTGCTTTTGGGGAAAATAGTCTGCGTCGAATTCGAAAAGCTTTCTCTGGAAAATTTCCTGAAAAATTGTAACTTCAAAAATCCGATTAGTCCAATTAACAATTATCACGTAATACAAAAAAAAAATGCAACTTCCAGAAAGATAAATCTTTCCAAAAGGATCGAATAATTACAAATTCATAATTACGAATAAAAATAGCTACCGTTCCCCGGCAGCGGCGCCAAAAACTTGATGTGTATTTTATAGCATAAAATTATTTAAAGTTTAGAAAAGGATTATACCAATGTATATAAACACACAATAAAGGCAGTGTACCTGATCGTACGCAAATATAGAATCAGTAAGTCCGGATCGAACTCAGGGAACGTGTACTTATATCCGTTATCTCAAATTATATAATTAAACTAATTAAAACAAGTAAATATGGGGAACGTTTTAGTTCTGATAGAACATATTTCAGAAAACAAATAACTAAAATAAATAGCAATTTAATTAACTAAGTGGATTGCGGATGAAAACTGTTTCTATTTCTAACTTCTATTAAAGACTAAAACATAACATATATCTATAAAATATTCTTTATTCGAAACTATGATGTTACAAATCTTCCCTCCTTCTAACCATTTCGTCCCTGAAATCTATTCTTCGAACAAACAAGAATAAAACTTACTTCTTTCACTTTTTGGTCCAAATAACTATCGTTTTTCGACATAAATCAATTCTTCGTCAATTTCTCTATCATATACTATTTCGAATAACTTTAACTAATAAACAATTTCTAATTCTTAAAAATAAAATTTTCTAAACGGTCCAATTAATCTTGGACAAATAATTTCTTTCTATCTAAATCATATTACCCCTTTCCGTAATGAAACTTCTAACACATTTTCTCTAATGCTCTTCATATAAAAATAACATTACCTTTCTAAAAGCTTGACTAATTTCATTAGCCACCATTACTAAACATTCAATTCGATCTCACATTCTTTATAACGAATACTTCTTCCCTCTCAAATTCTACTAATAAGAAAATATACTGCTAACAAAATATAAAGATTATAATATACGCAATTATAATCATCAACATATAATAATATAAACATAAATGCAATTATATACTTCTAGCATATACTTTCTAACCTTACTTGCCATTCATATAACATTCATCAACCATAAAGGATATATTCTTGTATAACATGTTCAACATTAACGTTAGTCAGACGTTAACTCTAAATTCATCAAACTCCTGTACACGCAATACTTAACATTGCATATCTTAAATTAGAGCATGATCAATTTCTAACAATAAATCTTACTTCACTTACAAAAACTTTACTTACTCTTATCTTCTTGATGTGTATTTTATAGCATAAAATTATTTAAAGTTTAGAAAAGGATTATACCAATGTATATAAACACACAATACAGGCAGTGTACCTGATCGTACTCAAATATAGAATCAGTAAGTCCGGATCGAACTCAGGGAACGTGTACTTATATCCGTTATCTCAAATTATATAATTAAACTAATTAAAACAAGTAAATATGGGGAACGTTTTAGTTCTGATAGAACATATTTCAGAAAACAAATAACTAAAATAAATAGCAATTTAATTAACTAAGTGGATTGCGGATGAAAACTGTTTCGAAAAGTCTTTGAGAATTAATCAGATATTAAAAGCAACGATTACTTGGAATTACGTTTCACCTGGATCATGCTTAACAAGAATATGTTTGATTGATTTAACTGTGATTTCTATGATAACTAGATTTCCCGCTAGAGTTATCTAATCCTACAATTTTAGAGAAAGATCATACGACTGTTCGTACATCAAGAGCTATCTTAGATTTATCCACTCTAAATTGTGCTTTATGTTCACTATTATTTACAATTTAATCTGTCGACTACGAATTAACAAAAGTCTCAATTATTCAGATTTGATATAATTGTCATGTTTATTCAATTCATTAAATTACTAATCTCTTAGCCTATCTCAATTAAGTATCAAGCTACAATTATCTAATAAATCATATAATTGTAAATAACTGATAAATTTATAAGAACGCTAGTTATGTTATAGATCTATCAATCACGCTAAGTAGTAGATTTAATAACTTTGAATAAACATGGATCGCGATTAAACGTAAATAATAAAGGAAAAATCAATGAGTTCAAACATAAACTTGATTAAAACATAGATCCAGGTTCAACAATCCAAGCAATCGCTTAAAGAGTTTAGCTCATGTTGGATTGTAAGCAAATAACAATAATAGTCTTCAAACAAAACATTGTATCAAGATAATAATGTATAAAAGTGCAAACCAAACAATTGCTAACTTCAAAATTGGTTAAAAAAGATTAACCAAAAGCTTCCACGTGATCAATGGCTTCTAGGACTCTCCTTGCAGCTTTCCAGGATGGATGCCGGTTGAGAATAATGAATAATGTGTGTAAAACTCGAACCCTAGAAGCCCATTATATAGATTATGGATACGACATTTTAGCCGTCGGCTGGCTGAATTCAGCCAGCGGCACACGCGGGCTAAAAAGTTGCTTCCGCGGCACGTTTTGAACAAAAGTATGGAAATTTTAATTTAGCCGTCGGCTAAATATCTTCAGCCGTCGGCTGTTTCTCCAATTTCACATTTCTTGCTCGTTTGTCTCTGTTTCAAGCCGGTTTCAGCTCCTTTTCGCTCCATGATCCAAATATAACTCTAATCTGCAATTCTCACTAAAAATATACCAAATCATAATAAAAGTTGCAGAAAATGAGCTTAAATACGATAAATGTGGCTACAAAATATAGATTATTTCAGGTACATCAAATTCCCCACACTTGAATCTTACTTGTTCTCAAGTAAACTGTTAGATTTAGAACAAAACAAACATCTTCAATAAAAATAAAATACCCAACGAGTCGAGTAAATTACAAAAAATTTATTTACGAAGATGAATTTAATAATTAACAAGCCAAAATTTAAATGCATAACTAAACATCTCACGATTTGGGAAGTATAACACTCAATCACTCAAAAAGCTAATCTAAGTGTAATATATATGTGAAATCGCTCAAAGCTCAGTCATGACAAGTATTCTATCATAGGCTTGATAACGATACGCTTCTCCACCAATAGAGTCTAAGTAACTAGTTCAGAGGGCTTATGGTCATATCAATGGGTGATGGGTAAAATAATGGAAAAATATGATGAAAGTGAACTAATATGAAGGATATGAAACAATCAACTTCCAATTAGTCTACAAATCCAAATATTTTAGTCAAAAATCATATTACTTTCAAAACTCGATTGATTATCCCTAATGGCTCACTCTGATGAAACTTCTAAGACCAAACTTCGTCTTAATTCTTCAACGCTCCAATTGAGAATTTTTATTTCTCGCAAATTTCGTCAAATAACTTCAACAATTATTGGCTACCTAGTACGAGCTTTAATAAATATTTTTTTTCTGTTTTTTTTTTCTTTTTCTTTTATTATTAAAGACGCCGCTCAAAAGGTCCATCAACATCCTGAATAATTCTTAACTTATATCCACCTGTAACTTCTTTCGTGAACTTAAGTAAATTAAACAACTCCACGCCATCATATATAACTTTCCGTCTAATAATCAATCAAGTTAAGAAAGAGGGGATTTTCAACAAAAATATCTGGATTAAACGACTTATACATTAGGCTCAATTTATGGAATATATCTGGAAAGGTGATAAAAGAAAAAGGTTTGGCGCAAATATGGTATCTAAACGTCAAAAACACTAAAAACGAGTGCTCGATAGGTAGTGTGAGTCAAATAACCAGTGTAGTTATCGACTATAAGAAACGAATAGGCCAATCAACTGTTTAACAATCCTAATTCTTTTGCCTCTTTCCTAGTTACTAATAAGTAAAAACTTATGCTCATTCATAGCCTCGAAGCGTATACAGTGTCAAGTTCTAAAGTCTACAAGTCACCGGCACACTCATAACAAATGAAGATAAAAGCATATAAAATGTATGCTATAATGGCTCAAATCCTCACAAAAATTGTAATGGGTAGGTGTGCCTAGTTATGCAACTAGTTAAAACTAATTACGAAAAATATGTCAAAATTTTAAAATTTTCGCACAAATTGTTCCTAAGGACAAATAGATTCAATCCTAACCCCTTCCCCACACTTAAACAATACAATGTCTCCATTGTAAAAAAAACATTTCAGCGAATAAGTGGAAAAAGAAAAAGAGAAAGGAAAATAGAACTCCCCCATTTAGATGTCGAATGCTGTGAAAGAAAATAGCAGTGGAAAGAATGTATGGCTGTAAAAGCTGAACGTCCTCAAAAAATCTGCATAGCTTCCTTTGAAAATTCGGATTTTCGGCATTACTTCCACTAAAATGGTTGAAATTCTAAAATGGGAAACACATGCACACATATTAAGTACCACAATTAAATAGTAAAAAGAAGAACATAATCCAAATACAAAAATATCAAATAATAATCCATACGAAATAAATAAACATAAAAATAGTCTTAAAAAACACAAATATAACCAAAATCATCACATATCGGGCCACTGCCCCTGTCTGCTCCAAGCGGCTCTCCGCTTCTCCTCGTCCTGCTGTGTCTGGGCCTCGGTAGGAGGATAGTACTAGTAATGTTGAGTGGACCACAGGTGTTGGCGATCCTCATAGGTGGAGGAAGATGGCTGGTCCTGGTCCATCGGAGTGGTGCTGCCAAACGAGTGATAAGATCCGTCATAGGCCTGATAACTAATACCTGCACGCTGATGGTACTGGTACAAAACCTCGTCCTGATAACGGTTCCTGCTGTCAAACTCTGACTGCAAGTGCCCCACCTGGTTGCTGACATGGGTGATGTTGGAGCTGAGATCGTAGTAACGATCCTCCATGCGGTCCGCAAATGAATCGAACCGTGATGACATCTGGCCCATACTAGATGTCAAAGCAGCCATCTGAGCTGAAAAATCGAACTCCTGAACCGGTGGGTGCTCCTCCTGAACTGGTGGTGGAACATCCTCGTAACCTGGCGGATCCTCATCATCCGACTCCTCAACACCATGACTAGTATCCGCTCCATCAACCCGCCTAGTGGGAACCCATCTGTAAGTCACCTCACCCCCTGGAGAAACAAACAAGCTCACTAAACCGGATGACTTAAACCAAGCTGCCCCAAGAAGACGCATCCCTGGTGTCAAAGTGGTACAAGTGTCAAATCCTGGTCCCTGGAATGCCAAGCGTCTACCAATAGCGCTAACAAAGTGACCTCCCCGAATCACACTGCCGGGTCGTGCGCCCTTCAGTATGTTGGTCATCCATCTAGCCAAGACATAGGGGACATTAACGGCCCTCTTCTGAACAATGCATCCTAGCCAGAAAAGTTCCTCCTTATGGCATTTTTCAATGCCAGATTTCCTGCCAATTACATACAAACAGACCATAGCAAAAATAGCCCGAACCTTCGGGTCCCGAATTTGTGTATAGGAGGGACGGGAGTTGCCTAACTCTCCACTAGCAATGGCGGACCAAATTGCCGCGTTTTCACGATAGTCAGGAGTTTTTGTGACATTCGCGAATTTCTAGGTATAATTCTATCGTCACGTATTCGTTTTATTTATTTATGTTTATGTTTTGACCCTATTGTATTTCTATTATGTTTTATCGTATTCGTATTTTATGAATATTGTATTCGTATTTCCGTATTTATTAAGTATCGTGTTTGTATTTATGTGATTCGGATCATTATGTCGGGAACGTGTAGTCTTAAGTGCCTTTAGTATAAGTCTAGTATGCTCTTATGATAAGTTTAGGGGAATTATGCCTTAATTATACGATTAAGATTAACGTTTAAAAAGTATTTCATTTTTAGTCCTTTCGGAAATTTTATTACAAAACTAGTCCTATGGGAGAAATTCTATTACAATTTTAGTCCTTTCCGGATTTTATTACAAAAATGGTCCTAAATGGATCCACCAACTTTTTTTTTTGTCTTATCTATACCAGAATTTTGCCTCATTTGCATCATTTCCACCCTCCTCACTCTCTCTCTAAAAACACACACAACACACACACAAAAACCCTACCTTCTCTCTACATTTTCCGGCGATCCGACCGTTGAAATCAAAATCCGAGACCAGATTATTGATCACCGTTATCATCTTCATCTATCCTCCGATTTTCGTTACGATCGGGTAAGTATTTCTCGGTTTTAGTTTTAAACTTTGTTATTTTGATTCAAACCCGAAACTACCACTTTTCACCATCAAAACTCGAATTTTATTTAAGATTATTGTTCCTAAACACATTCTGGACATAGGGTTCATTTATGGATCATTTGGACACCTAGAACACTCAGAAATCGAATCCCGAATGTTATTTTTCGTAAAAACTCAGTTACGTCACGTAACTGTGTTACGCGCACGTAACTGATCAAGTAACTGACTCCCAAATCACGTAACTGATGCCATTCACGTAACTAATGTTCAAAATCACGTAACTATGGTGTTAATTACGTAATTAGTCCCTGAGTTTCATAATTGTTCACGAAATTAGTCCTAAAACACGTATTTGCCTTGTTACGCACGTAAGTAAGGTGTTGATCACGTAATTGACTTGTGGTTCACGTATTTAACTCCTTGATCCCGTAACTAAGGCATGATCACGTAATTAGTTCTTAGATCACGTAACTATGGTCCTAATTACATAACTAGTCCCTAAGTTCCGTAATTGTTCACGAAAGTAGTCCTAATCACGTAATTGCTTGTTAAACACGTAATTCTTGTCCCGTAACTTGCTAGAACACGTAATTAGTCCCTTACGTGACTTGTAGTGCACGTAAGAGGCTTGTTTGTCACGTAACTCATTGCTAGACTTTCCGAAACGTTTGTAAACCCGTATAAAACGTTAATCGTTAAGGCATAATCCACTAGACTTAGAGATACTTAGACATGTTTATTTACGTGATGTTTAGGGCACTTAGACGTGGGAGCTTGACGATATTATAGTATTTCCCGACATATTGTGATTTGGATTGCTTTGCTATTCTGTGAGTTATTCGTTGCCCTTTTTACCGCTTTTACATTTTGGGCATGATTAGCGTCGTATAAATGTATTTTTATGGTATATTATGTATTATGAGTATGTATTATGGTATGTATTTTGGATATGAATACTTTAGATGGTCTTACCCAAACTTGTACCGCCTTTGTGGTAGTACGAGGCCCCGTATACACACCTGTTAGCTTTTAGCCGCCGGTTCGTATATATAGCGCTATATGGGTCTAACAAACCCTCATTTCTAACACGATGGATGATGGATGCGCCCTGTCCGTGTTAGTAATGTTATGACCGTTGATTTCGAGGACAACCTAGCTTAAGACACTAGGTGGGGTTAGTTGCCAGTATTGTTATGGTTCAGGTGTATTGTATGTTCCTAAAGCTATTATTCTATCCAGTATGGTATTATGTTATCTATCCAGTATGGTATTTTATGAATTGAGTATGGTATTTTTATGAAATGATTATGGTATTTTATGGTATAAGTATGAGTATTTTATCAAAAGGTTTTGTAAACCTCACGTATATTTTGAAACATCATTTTCAAATGACTTATCTTCAAATCTTATCATTTTTGGGTCAAAACCTATTGAAAACTTTTATACAAATATGATTTTATTTACTATTGCGAATAATTCACCTTGACGTCGTATTTTAACGCTTTTCAGGGATTTGAGGTTACACTATTTGATGCTATGCTTTGTTGGCTACGTGGATATTTTGCATGGAATTTGTTTTGCTATTGTAATTCCTTAGTACCCCAAACGCTGTAGCCGTATTTTGATATTATTCGGATGTTTGTAATAACGTATTTTACTTCAAACTCTTTTATCTATGTTGATGATGTATGGATTACTTATGTTTATGTAACCTTTGAATCTCTGATACCGTATACACTGTACACCTCGGTTCCGCCATTTTTGCGGGGTGTGAGAGAAGTTGGTATCAGAGCCAATAGTTATAGCGAACTAAGTGACCTTACGGAATCACTTAGACTATGACCTAGGCTTTTGGGCCTATCTGATTACTCTATGTGCGCATTTCCTTCTTTTGTGGGCCTGTATGTGATTCGTATGCTTTATGTGCTTTTGTTTTGCGTTTTATGTTTTGAGGCCTGCTCGTTTTAGTCGCACATCCGGTTATCGTTCTGATTTATTCTGTTTGACATTCGTAAGAAGATGCCGCCAAAGAGAGCTTCTACTAGGTCTACTCCGGCCGTCACGGCTACGAGAAGGTCGTCGAGGCGTGGTCGCGCCAGTACGAGAGCGGGTGCTACAACTCAGAATGCCGCTGTTGCCCCCAATGCTAATACCAATACTCCGAACATCAGTCAGTTGATTGCGGAGCAGATTGCAGCAGCTATACCCGTGATTGTGGCACAGATTGCAGCAGCTATACCCATGAGTGTGGTTGACATCGCTGGTCGGTTGACCGCAAGTATGATTCGTGGTGGTGTTCCGCAGCCAGTTGTAATCCGAAGAGATTCTGGAAGATTTGATAGGAGAGACATGGGAAATTCGAGGAAGAGAAGCCGTGGTCATGATCAGAGACCCCAACTTCCTCAGGTGTATGCTTCGACAAGTTCTGGAGCTGGTTATCAGGGCAGGCGCCCGAAGTGTGGTACATGCGGCAGTGCGCATGCAGCAAATGTGGCTTGCTGGGTTTGTAAACGATGCAAGAAGTTAGGCCACACCGAGCAGTTTTGTGGAAAAGCTACTGGAGCGTGTTTTGAATGTGGAGAAGTAGGTCACCGCCGTCATCAGTGTCCTAAGCTTATAGCACCTACTCCCCTTCCTACTCATGGTGCTGGTACTAGTGCGAGAGGAAATCCTGCCAAAAGCCGAGCTTTCTCCATGGAATCTTCCGAAGCTCACCAGGATCCCACTGTAGTCACTGGTACATTTCTTGTCGATGATTATCCTGCTTTTATCTTGTTTGATTCGGGTGCCGATAGAAGCTTTATATCTAGTGATTTCCGCCCCTTAGTAAACCGTGCTTCTAGTCCTCTAGAGCCTGCTTATGAGGTAGAAATAGCTGATGGTAGATGTGCTTGTGTCAGAGAAGTTATTCGTCATATTCCCCTCGTATTAGCCGATATTCCTTTTTCCATCGACCTTATTCCTATGAAACTCATTAGTTTCGATGTTGTAGTCGGCGTGGATTGGTTAGCGAAGCATAAAGGCGAGATAGTCTGTTATGAGAAACTTATTCGTATTCAGAAGCCGGATGGAGATCAGATGATTGTACACGGAGACAAGGCTGGGAAACGCCTTAAAGTCATTTCATGTTTGAAAGTTCGCGAGTATGTCCGTCAAGGTTGTTCCTTATATCTCGCTCATTTGGTGAAGAAAGACTCTACGATAAAGCTTGATGGTGTACCGGCTGTTCGCGAGTATTCTGACGTTTTTCCCGAAGATTTACCTGGAGTCCCTCCCCAGAGACAAACCGATTTTCGTATTGATCTTATTCCTGGAGCAGCACCTGTTGCTAAAGCTCCGTATCGTTTGGCTCCTTCCGAGATGCTTGAGTTGTCGAAACAAATTCAGGAACTGGTTGATAAGGGTTTTATCCGTCCTAGTTTCTCCCCGTGGGGTACTCCTGTCCTCTTTGTTAAGAAGAAGGATGGCTCCATGCGTTTATGTATTGATAATCGGGAGTTAAACAAGCTGACTGTGAAGAACCGTTATCCCCTTCCTCGTATTGACGATTTATTCGATCAACTTCAGGGTTCTTGCTATTTCTCTAAGATCGATCTTCGCTCTGGTTATCATCAGTTGAGAGTTCAGGAAGATGATATACCTAAGACCGCTTTTCGTACTCGGTATGGTCATTATGAGTTCATGGTGATGCCGTTTGGTCTGACAAACGCCCCTGCAGCATTCATGGATCTAATGAACCGTATTTGTCGTCCGTATCTTGACAAATTCGTTATCGTATTCATCGACGACATTCTGATCTATTCCCGAAGTCGCAAGGAACATGAAGAGCATTTGCGTCTTGTTCTAGAAGTGCTTCGAAAAGAAAAGTTGTATGCAAAATTTTCTAAGTGCGATTTCTGGTTATCCGAAGTTCAATTCCTTGGCCACGTGGTTAGCGCGAAGGGTATTCACGTTGATCCTGCTAAGATTGAAGCTGTTAAAAGCTGGGTTGCACCAAAATCTCCGACCGAAATCCGTTTGTTTTTTGGTCTTGCTGGGTATTATCGTCGATTCATCGAGAACTTCTCCAAGATCGCTTCACCTATGACAAAGTTGACACAGAAGAGTGAACCATTCGTTTGGGGTTCCGATCAGGAGAGAGCCTTTCAGGTATTGAAGCAGCGGTTGTGTGACGCTCCTATTCTTAGTCTGCCAGTGTGTTCCGAGAATTTTGTTGTTTATTGCGATGCTTCGCATAAGGGTCTGGGTTGTGTGCTTATGCAGAATGGTAAAGTTATAGCTTACGCTTCCCGTCAGTTGAAAGTCCATGAGCAGAATTACACGACACATGATATAGAATTGGGAGCCGTCGTATTCGCATTGAAGATTTGGAGACATTATCTGTATGGGACCAAGTGTACTGTATTTACCGACCACAAGAGTCTTCAGCACATATTCGATCAGAAGATGCTGAACATGAGACAACGACGCTGGGTTGAGTTATTGAACGACTATGATTGCGACATTCGCTACCACCCTGGTAAGGCGAACGTTGTTGCTGATGCACTAAGTCGTAAGGAAACAGTCAAACCAGTCCGTATCCGTTCTATGATGGTATCTATTCACACGAGCGTGAAGGCTCGGATTATTCAAGCACAGGAAGATATTATGACAGAGGACCGTGTTAAAGCGGAAAGATTGTATAAGTTGGCGTTGGAGTTAGAACCGAAGGAGGATGGAGTTCTGTATTTCCTCGAGCGTATTTGGGTTCCGGTTAGTATCCGTCACTTGATTCTGGACGAAACCCATAAGTCTAACTATTCCATTCATCCGGGTTCCGACAAAATGTATCATGACTTGAAAGATTTCTATTGGTGGTCGGGTACGAAGCGTGAGATCGCCGAGTATGTTAGTCGATGTTTGACCTGTTCCAAGGTGAAGATTGAGTATCAGAAACCGTCTGGGCTACTCCAACAACCGAAGATTCCCGAGTGGAAATGGGAGCGTATTACTATGGATTTTGTTACAAAGCTTCCGAGATCTTCGAGTGGTTATGACAGTATCTGAGTTATTGTTGATCGATTGACGAAGTCTGCTCATTTCCTACCGATTCGTGAGAATTATCCGATGGAGAGATTCGTGCGTTTATATATTGCAGAGATTGTATCGAAACACGGAGTTCCAGTATCGATTATTTCCGATCGTGATGCTCGTTTCACCTCACGATTTTGGAAGACATTCCAGACTGCTATGGGTACAAGGTTAGATATGAGTACCGCCTATCATCCTCAGACCGATGGTCAGAGTGAGAGAACTATTCAGACTTTCGAAGATATGCTACGGGCTTGCGCAATTGATTTTGGTGGTAGTTGGGACGTTCATTTACCGTTGATTGAGTTCTCGTACAACAACAGCTATCACACGAGTATCAAGTGTGCACCTTTTGAAGCTTTGTATGGCCGCAAGTGTCGATCGCCTGTATGTTGGGCAGAAGTTGGAGATAGTCAGATTTCTGGTCCGGAGATTATACAAGAGACCACTGACAAGATCTTCAAGATCAAGGAACGGTTAATTACTGCAAGAGATCGACATAAAAAGTATGCTGATAAGCGCAGGAAGCTTCTTGAGTTCAGTGTTGGGGATATGGTATCATTGAAGGTATCTCCATGGAAAGGGGTTGTCCGATTCGTGAAGCGCAGCAAGCTGAGTCCAAGATACACGGGTCCGTTCAAGATCTTAGCCCGCGTCGGCCCAGCTGCGTATCGATTAGATTTGCCGGCAGAACTGAGCAGTGTACACAATGTATTTCATGTATCTCAGTTGAAGAAATGCCTGGCAGACGAGACGTTATTAGTTCCGCTTGAGAAACTCCAGATTGATGATAAGCTTCATTTCGTTGAGGAACCGATCGAGATCGTTGCTAGTGATGTTAAGCGTCTGCGACGAAGCAAGATCCCGATTGTCAAGGTTCGTTGGAATTCCCGTTTTGGAGCTGAGTTCACGTGGGAACGCGAAGATGAAATTCTGCGGAAGTATCCTCACCTTTCCCCCGGAAGTAGTACCAGGTGATAATTTCGAGGACGAAATTTCTTTTTACTTGGGGAGACTGTGACATTCGCGAATTTCTAGGTATAATTCTATCGTCACGTATTCGTTTTATTTATTTATGTTTATGTTTTGACCCTATTGTATTTCTATTATGTTTTATCGTATTCGTATTTTATGAGTATTGTATTCGTATTTCCGTATTTATTAAGTATCGTGTTTGTATTTATGTGATTCGGATCATTATGTCGGGAACGTGTAGTCTTAAGTGCCTTTAGTATAAGTCTAGTATGCTCTTATGATAAGTTTAGGGGAATTATGCCTTAATTATACGATTAAGATTAACGTTTAAAAAGTATTTCATTTTTAGTCCTTTCGGAAATTTTATTACAAAACTAGTCCTATGGGAGAAATTCTATTACAATTTTAGTCCTTTCCGGATTTTATTACAAAAATCGTCCTAAATGGATCCACCAACTTTTTTTTTTGTCTTATCTAGACCAGAATTTTGTCTCAGTTGCATCATTTCCACCCTCCTCACTCTCTCTCTAAAAACACACACAACACACACACAAAAACCCTACCTTCTCTCTACATTTTCCGGCGATCCGACCGTTGAAATCCAAATCCGAGACCAGATTATTGATCACCGTTATCATCTTCATCTATCCTCCGATTTTCGTTACGATCGGGTAAGTATTTCTCGGTTTTAGTTTTAAACTTTTTTATTTTGATTCAAACCAAAACTACCACTTTTCACCGTCAAAACTCGAATTTTATTTAAGATTATTGTTCCTAAACACATTCTGGACATAGGGTTTCATTTATGGATCATTTGGACACCTAGAACACTCAGAAATCGAATCCCGAATGTTATTTTTCGTAAAAACTCAGTTACGTCACGTAACTGTGTTACGCGCACGTAACTGATCAAGTAACTGACTCCCAAATCACGTAACTGATGCCATTCACGTAACTAATGTTCAAAATCACGTAACTATGGTGTTAATTACGTAATTAGTCCCTGAGTTTCATAATTGTTCACGAAATTAGTCCTAAAACACGTATTTGCCTTGTTACGCACGTAAGTAAGGTGTTGATCACGTAATTGACTTGTGGTTCACGTATTTAACTCCTTGATCCCGTAACTAAGGCCATGATCACGTAATTAGTTCTTAGATCACGTAACTATGGTCCTAATTACGTAACTAGTCCCTAAGTTCCGTAATTGTTCACGAAAGTAGTCCTAATCACGTAATTGCTTGTTAAACACGTAATTCTTGTCCCGTAACTTGCTAGAACACGTAATTAGTCCCTTACGTGACTTGTAGTGCACGTAAGAGGCTTGTTTGTCACGTAACTCATTGCTAGACTTTCCGAAACGTTTGTAAACCCGTATAAAACGTTAATCGTTAAGGCATAATCCACTAGACTTAGAGATACTTAGACATGTTTATTTACGTGATGTTTAGGGCACTTAGACGTGGGAGCTTGACGGTATTATAGTATTTCCCGACATATTGTGATTTGGATTGCTTTGCTATTCTGTGAGTTATTCGTTGCCCTTTTTACCGCTTTTACATTTTGGGCATGATTAGCGTCGTATAAATGTATTTTTATGGTATATTATGTATTATGAGTATGTATTATGGTATGTATTTTGGATATGAATACTTTAGATGGTCTTACCCAAACTTGTACCGCCTTTGTGGTAGTACGAGGCCCCGTATACACACCTGTTAGCTTTTAGCCGCCGGTTCGTATATATAGCGCTATATGGGTCTAACAAACCCTCATTTCTAACACGATGGATGATGGATGCGCCCTGTCCGTGTTAGTAATGTTATGACCGTTGATTTCGAGGACAACCTAGCTTAAGACACTAGGTGGGGTTAGTTGCCAGTATTGTTATGGTTCAGGTGTATTGTATGTTCCTAAAGCTATTATTCTATCCAGTATGGTATTATGTTATCTATCCAGTATGGTATTTTATGAATTGAGTATGGTATTTTTATGAAATGATTATGGTATTTTATGGTATAAGTATGAGTATTTATCAAAAGGTTTTGTAAACCTCACGTATATTTTGAAACATCATTTTCAAATGACTTATCTTCAAATCTTATCATTTTTGGGTCAAAACCTATTGAAAACTTTTATACAAATATGATTTTATTTACTATTGCGAATAATTCACCAACTTTATGTTGACGTCGTATTTTAACGCTTTTCAGGGATTTGAGGTTACACTATTTGATGCTATGCTTTGTTGGCTACGTGGATATTTTGCATGGAATTTGTTTTGCTATTGTAATTCCTTAGGACCCCAAACGCTGTAGCCGTATTTTGATATTATTCGGATGTTTGTAATAACGTATTTTACTTCAAACTCATTTATCTATGTTGATGATGTATGGATTACTTATGTTTATGTAACCTTTGAATCTCTGATACCGTATACACTGTACACCTCGGTTCCGCCATTTTTGCGGGGTGTGACAGTTTTAACTCCCTCAGCCATAAACTCAGCAAAATCCGGGTGTGCAAGATCAGCAGCGTCAAACAACCCAAGTGTCTGCCCAAACCCCGCTAATGTCAGCAGCTCCCGATGGATAACGGGAATCGTGTGGGAGAACTTCGGCCAAGAACGTCCAATCAATACCGCTAGGGGCATAGACCGGATATTGCTGCATGCTGGTTAACTTAGCTTGAATGTCTTGCCTCCGTTGATACGTAAGTCCTCGAGTTACTTCGGATACCTGAAGGTATGGGTGATCGATGATATAAAGAGGAAAGTGAGGGGGGACCTCTTGTGCCATAGTCTACATAAACCAAGTTAGAACAACCATATTAGTCATATAAAACAGTGCGAGAAAATAGGAGATCGCAAAAACAAGCCGAAACAGAAAGCAATAAAAATTAAAGCAGCAAGTTTTAGCCCCCCGGCTGGCTGAATTCAGCCGCCGGCTGAAAGGGAACCGCCGGCTGGCTAATTTCAGCCGCCGACTAAAAATGCCAGTTCAGGTTATTCATCGCTGTTAACTGTTCGAGCTGTTGTTTAAAGACCCTATCAAAAATAACATGCAAATCACGAATTTGCACACAAAAATATCGCTGAATCTGTTAAACCAATACCTTAATCTACAATCCAATTCACAACTAAATTCAACAAAGAAGTCATGTCTAAGCCTTCATTACACTTACTCCTTCAATTCATTTTCGTCAATTAGAACTTAGGAATTCGACATTAAAACTCAACATAATCAATAATCAGTAGCAAGGATAAGACCTACTAACAAATTCAATTACTACCAAGTTCCAAATTCCTAGCAAAAACCTCAATTTATTTCAACAATCTCTAGACAAAATTAAACCATGGAATTTGAAAATTAAGCAAAGCCTAAGCATACAAATCATCTAAGGAACGAATCCTAACAATTAATTGAAAATTCAAGCAATAAAATTTTCAAAATTGAAAAACCCCCAAATGTGTTCCTCATGATAAATCAAAGAAAAACAATAAAGAGGGTTGAATAAATCATACCTTGGTGGTTGAATTAGGGAAGGAAATGTAACAAGTGAAGAAAATCGAACGAAAATGGTGGATTTTTTTCTCAGCCGCCGGTTGAAAGATAATAGTGTGTGTGTGAATGTGGATGAGAAAAAACGAGTTATATAATTTTTTTAAAACCTGGGTTTTCAGCCGGCGGCTGGAAATTTTTAGCCGCCGTCTGGATTTAGCCGCCGGCTAAAATAGGTCAGCCGCCGGCTAATTTTGTCTGTTCCAAAAAAAATGTTTTTTCGTTCGGTGATTTAACACGATCTAACCTGGGGTCCGACATGTTTAGCAGCTCTCATATGATGATCTAAGTGGACCTGAAACAAAAAATTAAAAATTAAAAGAGAAAAACGCGTAGTGTACATATATTTTTGGTTTTTTTTTTTTTTTTTTTTTTTTTTTTTTTTTTTTTTTTTCTCGTTGTTTTCTAATTTTTTTGTATTTTCTTTGTATTTTTCTGAACAAAATAAAAATAATAAAAAGGGAAAAGAAGCGGGTTGTCTCCCGTAAGCGCTATTTGTTTAGTGATGAGTCGTTAAGCTCGACTCAAACCATGTTTGTTAACCGTCACGTTCATGGAGATCGAGCTCCTCGTCGTCTCCAAATAAATCAAACTGGTTGTCACGTCCATCGGCATAATATTTCTTTAAACGATGCCCATTCACTTTAAAACTCTCGCCCTTTTCGTTGGCAATCTCCACCGTACCGTAGGGGAATACATCTAGCACGATATACGGTCCCGACCACCTTGACCGTAATTTCCCCGGAAATAGCTTCAATCTGGAATTATATAGGAGAACCATATCACCGTCGATAAAGTTCCTATCCGTCTTGATACGCTTATCGTGCCATTTCTTCGTCCGTTCCTTGTAAAATAACGAGTTCTCATAAGCGTTCATGCGCAACTCGTCCAACTCCTGTATCTGGTGGAACCTGTTCTTCCCTGCAGGAATCATTTCCATATTGGCAGCTTTTAAAGCCCAATAGGCTTTATGCTCAATTTCAACGGGTAAGTGACATGCTTTACCATAAATCAAACGATAAGGAGTACAACCAATAGGAGTTTTAAATGCAGTCCTATGCGCCCAAAGAGCATCGTCTAACTTATCGGACCAATCCTTACGATTTGCACCGACCGACTTTTCCAAAATGCGCTTCAAGCCTCGGTTAGTAACCTCGACCTGTCCGCTCGTTTGGGGGTGATAAGCTGTTGAAAATTTATGGTTTACACCATATCTTTTTAACACCTTCTCAAGTTGGGCGTTACAAAAATGTGTACCCCTATCACTAATTAAAGCTTTAGGGGTACCAAACCGGGAAAATAATTGTTTCAAAAAATTAACGACGACTCGCGCATCATTGGTGGGTAAAGCTTTCGCTTCGGCCCACTTTGATACGTAGTCGACAGCCACTAAAATATATTTATTTCCCCGACTTGAAGGAAAGGGTCCCATAAAATCAATACCCCATACATCGAAAATTTCACATACCTGGATGCCCGTTTGTGGCATCTCATCGTGTGAAGAAATATTACCAGTCCGTTGACAAGCGTCACATTTCTTCACATGATCTTGAGCATCCTTGTACACTGATGGCCAATAGAACCCGACATCAAAACACGTTTGGCTGTGAAATTCGCAGCATGATGTCCTCCTACAGGTCCCGAATGGCAATGGCGTAGGATCTTGTCTTTTTCCGCTCCAGAAACACATCTCCGAATTACGCCATCTGCACAAGCACAAAACAAAAACGGGTCTTCCCAAAAATTATGTTTCAAATCAGCAAAGAATCGCTTCTTTTGCTGATAAGTTTTATTCGTGGGAAGGGTTTTGGCAACCAAATAATTAGCAATATCCGCAAACCAAGGTACCTCGTCACTTACTTTAACCGTCATGAGAGCTTCGTCGGGAAAAGTGTCTCGTATGACCGACTCATCTAGCTTTTCCAATTCCGGGTTTTCCAACCTAGACAAATGATCCGCCGCCAAATTCTCCGCTCCTTTCTTGTCCTGAATTTCAATATCGAATTCCTGCAAAAGTAAAATCCAGCGGTGTAATCGTGGTTTGGCATCCTTTTTGCTAAACAAAAACTTCAAAGCAGAATGGTCAGTAAATACAATAGTTTTAGACATGATTAAATAAGATCTAAATTTATCAAAAGCAAAAACAACAGCGAGCAGTTCTTTTTCAGTGGTGGTGTAATTTTCCTGCGCATCTGTAAGGGTCTTGCTTGCTTAATAAATTGGTTTAAATCTCTTCTCAATCCGCTGTCCTAAAACTGCTCCGACCGCGTAATCGCTCGCATCACACATCAGCTCAAACGGTAAATCCCAATTGGGACTAGTCATGATCGGTGTTGAAATCAATCTTTCCTTCAAAATGTTAAATGCAGTTAAACAAGAAGAAAAATTAAATTTACAATCCTTTTCTAGGAGTTGATTCATAGGTCGCGCAATGTTAGAAAAATCTTTTATGAAACGTCTATAAAAACCTGCGTGACCTAGAAAACTCTTTACCGACTTGACATTCGTTGGTGGGGGTAATTTCGCAATGGCTTCAATTTTTGATTGGTCCACCTCGATCCCCTCACTTGAGATTTTGTGTCCTAAAACAATTCCTTCGCGGACCATGAAATGGCACTTCTCACAGTTAAGCACCAAATTGGACTGTTCACATCTCGCCAACATTTTCTCCAAGTGTTCCAAGCATGAATCAAATGAGTCTCCAAAGACCGAAAAGTCGTCCATAAAGATTTCCATGAATTGCTCCACCATATCGTGAAAGATTGCCATCATACACCGTTGAAATGTAGCAGGTGCATTGCACAGACCGAATGGCATCCTCCGATAAGCAAACGTGCCAAAGGGACACTTGAAAGTGGTCTTGTCTTGATCCTCCGGCTCAATAGGAATCTGGAAATAACCTGAAAAACCATCTAAGAAGCAATAAAAGGCTTTACCGGCTAACCGTTCAAGCTTTTGATCAACAAATGGTAAAGGGAAATGATCTTTGCGGGTGGCGTCATTTAACTTTCGGTAGTCAATGCAGACACGCCACCCTGTTACCGTTCGTGTAGGAATTAGCTCATTCTTCTCGTTGGCAACGACTGTCATACCTCCCTTTTTCGGAACCACATGCACCGGACTCACCCATGGACTGTCAGAAATAGGGTATATGAGTCCCGAATCCAGCAACTTGATGATTTCCTTCCTCACAACATCCTTGACTTTCGGGTTTAAACGTCGAAGCGGTTGAACGACCGGCTTAAAGTCTGTCTCCATTAGAATTTTGTGCGTGCAAAATGATGGATTAATCCCCCGAATGTCAGTAATCTTCCATGCAAGAGCTTGCTTATGAGCTTTAAGTACCTGTAACAAACGATCTTTCTCCCCACAAGATAAGTTAGAAGAAATAATAACGGGTAAGTCGCTTGTACCTTGCAAATATGCATACTCCAGATGGGACGGAAGTGGTTTCAACTCCAGTTTGGGTGGTTCTTCGATCGATGTTTTAATTTCCATGATCTCAGCTCGTGAACATGGAACACCGTGAACCGAAATCCCTGTACTGGGTAATTCAGCCGCCGGCTGAGAATTTTTAGCCGCCGGCTGGTTTTTGGTGGTGGTTTTTCTTCGTTTGTTTCCTGATTTTCGGTGATCAGTGTACACTTGACTTCCTCCAGTAGCATATCAAACTCAGCTAACTCTTTTGCAGAGTCAAAATCTCTACTCCAGCCCTCATTAATGAATGAATCAGTCTGATAATCCTCCAGTAACATCTGCACAAACTCATCATCAGAAATGTCATATGCATTTAAATAATAACAAGTATCATCTACGGCAGAAGGATATTCCATTGAATCATTAACATTAAAGACAACTTTCTCATCTCCTACTTGCATGGTGATTCTACGGTTAAAGACATCAATTAAGGAGTGAGACGTAGCTAAAAATGGAAGTCCTAGGATAATCGGTACTCTAGGGTCCTCTACCATATCAAGAATAACAAAATCACAGGGGAACACAAATTTATCAACTTTAACAAGAACATTTTCAACAACTCCCCTAGGATATTGAACAGAGCGGTCAGTTAATTCAATGCACATACGAATAGGTCTTGGTTCTCCTAAACCTAATCTAGCATACATGGAATATGGCATCAAAGAAATACTTGCTCCTAGATCAGCTAATGCATTGTTCACAGTTAAATTGCCAATTAAACAAGGAATAGAAATAGCGCCTGGATCGCTTAGTTTTGGAGGCAACTTGTTTTGCATTAATGCGGAACAGCGTGCATTCATGGTGACGTTAGAAGCGTCTTCCAGCTTACTCTTATTCGTCACAAGATCCTTCAAATATATCGCATACTTCAGCATTTGAGCGATCGCTTCTATGAACGGAATATTGATGTGAAGTTGTTTCATGTTCTCCAGAAATTTGTGATAAGTGACAGCGTCCTTGTCTTTCTTCAAAGCATCAGGGTATGGAACAGCAGGTGTGAAGTCCTTAGTCACCGGTGTGATTTTCGGCTTCGTAGTAGCAGCTGGAGTACTGTTCTTCGAGATCAGTGATTCAGCCGCCGGATGGCTAGATTTGGCCGCCGGCTGTTTTCCAGCAGCCGCCGGTTGAAATTCAGCAGTGGCAGAATTCATCGGTGACTCTGCTTTCTCGTGTCCGTCTTCTTTGACAACCTGTTCAAAATTAAAAGGAATTTCGTTAGTAACACCTGTAAAAGAAGGATTGAGAGTTTTACCACTTCTGGTGGTAACTGCTTTGACGTGATCTCGAGGATTTGTTTCCGTGAAGCTCGGTAGCTGTCCCGGAAATCGTTCTTGCACTACTTTCGCTAATTGTCCCATGGTCCCTTCTAGTTGCTTGATCGAAGCGCTTTGATTACGGATGATGGAATCAGTGTCATCCATTCGCTTGATCGTGGTTTGCATAAACTGATTAATAGTTGTCATGAGTTGTTTCATCAGTTCATGCAAATCGTCCTTTGGTGGAAACGGTCCCTTAGGAGAGTCCTTAGCATAAAACCCAGGTGGTCCTTGCCGATATGGTTTCTGCCCGTTTGAATTTCCCTGATTGTTGTTGTAGGGCTTGCGATAACCATTGTTGTCTCCTCCTTGGCGATAGTTGTTGTTATTCCTGTCTCCTCCTTGGTAATCTCCATACATTACCTCTTCAGTGGCTTCTTCCTCATCTTTCCTAGGGCAATCTTTGGCTAGATGGTATCCGTTGCAAATTTCGCAACCAACTTGAATAGCATGAACTTTCTCGTTGACGCGCTTGATGTCTCTTCCCATAGCATCCAGTTTGTTAGTTATAGCAGCGAGACCGTCGTTGTTATCAGCCATTTGCCTTCGTCCTTTACCACCGTCTTCCCATAGTTTGGAGTGTTTAGCAGATTTTTCAATAGCACTCCAAGCATCAGCCGGGATTTTCCGTGGAATTTTTCCTTCAGAATCTAACTCGTTACGAGTTTGACGATCAACCCCTTTGTAAAATGTCTTGATAACTTGTTGAGTGTTGTGATCATGCTTGGGGCATTTGTGTAACATGTCTTTGTAACGCTCCCATGCTTGATAAAGTGACTCACCAACATCATGTGTGAAGTTCCTGATGTCATCAATCATCTTAGAGGTTTTTGAAGGGGGACAGTAGTTCTTCAAAAACTTGGCCCTCAGATCGGCCCAAGTAGTGATGGAATTGGCTGGTTCGTTCCCAATCCACCTTTTTGTGTTTCCTTTGAGTGTCATCGGAAACACCCGCAACATAACAACTTCCTTTGTCACACCAGGAATAGTGTAAGCATCAGCAATCTCGATGACCTTTTCCACATGAACATTAGCATCTTCATTCTCATCTCCATTAAAAGGGTTCTCTCGAAGTTCTTTGAGAAACTGGCCCTTAAGCTGGAAGTCGGCTCCTCGAGTGATAGCTGGGTTGGGAATGTCTGTTGCAACATTCGGGGTAGGAGCATAGTACTCCTCCAAAGTGATCTCATTGATGTTGACTGCCATTTCGTGCTCTGATTCTTCTGTTGAATCGGAATCTGATACGGTGACTGGTGAATTAGGGAGTGGTTTCTCTTCCTCTTGATCAGAAAACTGGTTGTATTCCTCGTCAGAAGATGGCATAAAATCGGAAGTGAAACTCTTGTTTTGGTGAATCTTAAAACTGGTGAGTGGTTGAGCTTTTGGGGAAAATAGTCTGCGTCGAATTCGAAAAGCTTTCTCTGGATCTTCGAAAGGCTCGACAAGATTTGGATTTGAACTCCGGGTCATGCAAAACCTAATAGAACAGAAGAAAATATGTCAGTAGCCCGTGATAACTGAAAATTAAACAAACCGAAATATTAAAATTACAATAAAACGAAAAATAAACAAACAGCTGCTAATCAGCCGGCGGCTGGCTAAATTCAGCCGGCGGCTGTTTAAGTTCAGCCGACGGTTAAAAAGTACTCTGTGCAAATTTCCTGAAAAATTGTAACTTCAAAAATCCGATTAGTCCAATTAAAAGATAAATCTTTCCAAAAGGATCGAATAATACAAATTCAAAATTACGAATAAAAATAGCTACCGTTCCCCGGCAGCGGCGCCAAAAACTTGATGTGTATTTTATAGCATAAAATTATTTAAAGTTTAGAAAAGGATTATACCAATGTATATAAACACACAATACAGGCAGTGTACCTGATCGTACGCAAATATAGAATCAGTAAGTCCGGATCGAACTCAGGGAACGTGTACTTATATCCGTTATCTCAAATTATATAATTAAACTAATTAAAACAAGTAAATATGGGGAACGTTTTAGTTCTGATAGAACATATTTCAGAAAACAAATAACTAAAATAAATAGCAATTTAATTAACTAAGTGGATTGCGGATGAAAACTGTTTCGAAAAGTCTTTGAGAATTAATCAGATATTAAAAGCAACGATTACTTGGAATTACGTTTCACCTGGATCATGCTTAACAAGAATATGTTTGATTGATTTAACTGTGATTTCTATGATAACTAGATTTCCCGCTAGAGTTATCTAATCCTACAATTTTAGAGAAAGATCATACGATTGTTCGTACATCAAGAGCTATCTTAGATTTATCCACTCTAAATTGTGCTTTAGGTTCACTATTATTTACAATTTAATCTGTCGACTACGAATTAACAAAAGTCTCAATTATTCAGATTTGATATAATTGTCATGTTCATTCAATTCATTAAATTACTAATCTCTTAGCCTATCTCAATAAAGTATCAAGCTACAATTATCTAATAAATCATATAATTGTAAATAACTGATAAATTTATAAGAACGCTAGTTATGTTATAGATCTATCAATCACGCTAAGTAGTAGATTTAATAACTTTGAATAAACATGGATCGCGATTAAACGTAAATAATAAAGGAAAAATCAATGAGTTCAAACATAAACTTGATTAAAACATAGATCCAGGTTCAACAATCCAAGCAATCGCTTAAAGAGTTTAGCTCATGTTGGATTGTAAGCAAATAACAATAATAGTCTTCAAACAAAACATTGTATCAAGATAATAATGTATAAAAGTGCAAACCAAACAATTGCTAACTTCAAAATTGGTTAAAAGAGATTAACCAAAAGCTTCCACGTGATCAATGGCTTCTAGGACTCTCCTTGCAGCTTTCCAGGATGGATGCCGGTTGAGAATAATGAATAATGTGTGTAAAACTCGAACCCTAGAAGCCCATTATATAGATTCTGGATACGACATTTTAGCCGTCGGCTGGCTGAATTCAGCCGGCGGCTGGAACACGCGGGCTAAAAATTTGCTTCCGCGGCACGTTTTGAACAAAAGTATGGAAATTTTAATTTAGCCGTCGGCTGTTTCTCCAATTTCACATTTCTTGCTCGTTTGTCTCTGTTTCAAGCCGGTTTCAGCTCCTTTTCGCTCCATGATCCAAATATAACTCTAATATGCAATTCTCACTAAAAATATACCAAATCATAATAAAAGTTGTAGAAAATGAGCTTAAATACGATAAATGTGGCTACAAAATATAGATTATTTCAGGTACATCACTTCTCCGCAAGGCAAGCTTCTTCCCCGATGATCTTTCATTACAAAGCCTCAACTTGGGTTCAAGTATTGACTAGATACTCGACTCACACAAGTCAAGGCTCGGATACCAACTTGTAACACCGGAACCAAATACACTCAATATATATATATATATATATATATATATATATATATATATATATATATATATATATATATATATATATATATATATATATATATATTACAAAAAATGTAATTAATATTCTACGGTGTTACTTATTTCATCTCTTTAGTCAACGACAATATCCGTTAACATCTCATTTTACAATTTGGATCGGAAGCTCTTACAAAAAACATTTTTAACATTTAATCTCTACAATACGGTCCCCTTCCCTTCTTCTTTAGCTTGCTTTGCCATAAAACTCGATTACCTTCAAAACATACAATTAACATAATATATTAGCGTTCAGCTAGTGAGTATACCTTACGATTATGTTAATCACATCTAACACGACTACTTTAAAAATCTATTATTTCTTTCTATACAATTACTTCTTTTCTCTTCCCGACAATCACATTGTCGTATCTAACACTTCTTCTCTTTCCCGACAACTAAATGTCGTATCTATCACTTTTTCTCTTTCCTGACAACTAAATGTCGTATCTATCACTTCTTCTCTTTCCAAACAACTAAATGTCGTATCTAACACTTGTTCTCTTTCCCGACAATTAAATGTCGTATCTAACACTTCTTCTCTTTCCCGACGACTATATGTCGTATCTATCACTTCTTCTCTTTCTGACAACTAAATGTCGTATCTATCGCTTCTTCTCTTTCCCGACAACTAAATGTCGTATCTAACACTTCTTTTCTTTATAACAATTTAAAACATTCTTCATA
Source organism: Senecio squalidus (assembly GCA_910822075.1). Lineage (NCBI taxonomy): Eukaryota > Viridiplantae > Streptophyta > Magnoliopsida > Asterales > Asteraceae > Senecio > Senecio squalidus. Next base: position 21,847,984 of record CAJVGC010000060.1, on the reverse strand, counting down.
CACATAATAAATAACATAACATAAACAACCACCATAACATAAACAACCACTATAACTTAATTAACAACCATGATGTAAATAACAACCATAACAAGGTCTCTACGATTAATTCTCGTTATATGCTCAAACAATATCTACTTTATCATTGCTTACAAAATATTCCAAGACTAATTAAAGTCTCATCTTTCTCTTCTTCCAACTATATAGGGTTGGTTCTTAATTCTTTCCGACTATTAAAGTCGTATACATACCCTCGCGGTATGTGAAATTGATTCTACTTCTTCTCGACATATAAATGTCTTCTCTATTCTTCTCTAACATAATAATATGTTAGGATATCAATCCCATACTTAAACTACCTTAAAACTCACTAAAATCTGGTCTAGGCACTAACTGCTCCGCAACTAAAAAAATTGCTCCGCAACTAAACATTTTGGAAAATCACCCTTGGCTACTGAGTGCTAGTTGCGGCGCAACACAAACCAGTTGCGGCGCAACTAGGCCAGTAGCAGGGGTGATTTCCGTTTTTGATCGTTTCCTACACTTACATGTTAGTTTACGCAACTTCTAGTCCTTATATCCGCTAACAACTTTAACTATAACTTGGGATAACATACTTATCAATCTTCAACACATTAATACACAATTTTAAACACATAACCGTATGAAAATGAGTCTCGTATACTCACCTCGAAGTCGGATTAAGCTACAACATATAAAGCTCTTCCCTTTTTCTCTTCTTCTCCAAATCTGCGTTTTTACAACCAAACACAATTCTTTCTTTCAATATATGTTATATACATATAAGCATATGTATTAACCTCATTACAACTCTTTCTAACTATTTCTAACTCTTTCTAATACTTTTGGCAAATTCTACCCAACTTGCCACTCCTTGGGTCTTTTGACCCGTTTAACTCTCTAATGCACAAATAAGCATTTTAACTCTTTAAACACATTACATCAAATATAAATAACACATTGCAAGTAATGTTTTCTTCCCTTTAACCATTTCTTACCCATTTGCCACCTCTAAAGGGGTCACATGACCCGTTTGGCAACTAACATAACATACTTAACACCATTTCATCCAAATATAATTTCGAGTACATTTAACTTATCGTTTCTATCATAAACATGATAATAATCATTCTTAACATTAATTCTTTCATTCTAAATCATTCTCACAATAATAAACATTTCTACATAACAATTCATCTTTTCACCCATTTAAGCTAAAACATGAAATCTTACAAAATTTCATATACATAAATCTTTCAATCTTCTAAACCTTTACATATATTATTAATCATCAAATAACATATAAACAAAGCTTAATTCTAACAATTCTACAACTTTCATGATTATCCCCAAAATAATCAAATATCTAAATTAACCAATTTAACCATTTCTATCAACTAATTAATAGGTCAAACATAAACATATTAGTTCTAATAAACTTCAAAGTTCAAGTAGCTTAAAATTAATTCGCGTCTTTCCCGTATTATTCCATGATTTGAACTCCATCCGACTCGTATTCAAAATCATCAACTTCCTCATTATCCTCATCTTCATTTGGTTCCTTCTCATTTTCCGACTCAAATTCTTCACCAAAAAGTTCTCTTGATGAACTTGTCCTACCACTTGTCCTATTAGTCAATACTTCATCAACACGAGCGGCTTCACTAACCACGTCCCAACTTAGACCCGACTCAACTTCATCCACACCACCATCAACACGAACATCAACACCACCATCAACAATCCAATCTTTAGCTTGACTACTATCTTCCGCTAGAAGTACTTCACGACCTCTTGCCTTTCTTTTCTTGTTTTTCTCCATTAAATTGGCATTAAATTGAACAAAAACAAGATTGTTCATTTTAGTTGCCTCTAGTCTATTTATGTTTTTTGTTTGCACCTAAGAAGTTTAAATTATGAATTAATAATATAATAATATGTAGTAAATATATTATATGTGGTATATATTTGATAGAATATGGTATGTTTAAAGTTGCTAACCCCTTCAAACGTGCTCCAATTTCGCTCACATCCCGATGAACTAGTAGTTAACGAATGTATCCTTATAGCAATTGTCCTCAAATTAGGAGTCGAGCCTCCATAAGTTTCCCACCAATTTGCTACAAAAATTAATACAAAAATATGTTATTAAAATGCTAAGTTTAAAAAAATATATATATTATTGGAATTTGCATTACCCGGATCAAATTTCTCGTCATTCACCTCACATGCTTTAAGTGCAACTATTCGACCAAATTTTTCTACTTTACACTTGTATAATGGCAACTCGACCGACAAGATTTGGGTTTGCATGTCAAAGTCTCAGGGAAATAAAATACCAACAAGCTCAACTACCGCATCATTCGCGTCTACATCATTTCGGACCTCCAAATTATTATAGAAATAATATGGGTTTGAAATGTAGGCCGCAATATGTAGAGATGTATCAAGCCTTTTGGATTAATTTTTGGAGATGATGGTCATAATAGGCGCATATCTTTTTCATTATCGTTCAAAGCAACAATAATTTCTTTTTTCGCCTTCTCTAACTCACCATATATAAAACCCATGGAAGGATTCCAATCGGCATCAACCATCCTAAGAACTTTGACTAACGGTGCAAAAACCTTTAAACATAATGTTACACCGCTCCAAAATGCGGGAGATATCACCGTTCCATAAGCTTTCGTACCTTTACCCTTCTTAGAGAACTTACATTTTTCCCAATCTTCACTAGTAAACATTTGCCTAAGTTGACACTTTTTTTCTATCAAACTTTGTAAAGTGAGAAAGGCGGATGCAAATCTTGTAACTCCCGGTCTCCCAATATCCCTTTTCTTGGTATGTTGTCTCATCATAGCCAATGTCTTGTGGTGGGCGTAAATAAACACCGTTAGCTTCTTTGCTTGATCGAGAGTTTTCTTATACCTCGGTAGCCCGCCAATAGCTTTAAAAACAAATAAACTTATAATTTATATATAAACACATTATACAACTAATAAAGTTACAAGAAAGGAAAACTTAGTACCTTCAAACATGAGATTAATAGTATGTGTCGCACATGATGTCCAAAAGATTGTTGGTCTCTTCTCCTTCAACAATTTTGCCGCTCCCATATTATTAGCCGCATTATTGGTCACAACTTGAACAACTTTTTTGGACCAACATCTTCAATGCATTTATCCACATACTCAAAAATGTTATCACTTGTGTGAGCTTCCTCCGAACATTCTTTGGAGGACAAAAAAACTGTGCCTAACTTTGAATTGACATATAAGTTCATGATGCTTCTTCGTTTTCTATCGGACCATGCATCGGTCATAATAGAGCATCCAATGATTTTCCATTCTTCTTCGTACCTTTTCAAAGAAATTTTAGTTTTTTTCAACTTCTTTATTAAGGAACGTATCTCCCATCTCGTATCTCGTTGGGGTGAAATGATGAGGTTAGTAGAGATTACAAACATGGGCTTTTATTGAGCGCCTATCAGGTTGTATCACATTTGTCAACGCCAAGTTGTACTCGCCAAGTTGTACTCGCCAAGTTGTACTCGCCAAGTTGTACCGCCTGTACGCCATCGCCTGACAGGCTGTCATCGCCTGTCAGTCGCCTGTTGTCATCGCCTGACAGACTGTTATTGCCTGTCAGGTTGTCGATCTATGTCATCAATTGTCAAGTACCGCCTGTCAGTCATCACTTGTCAAGTACCGCCTGTCAGGTTGTCTTAGGTTGTCAACGCTTGTCATACCATATTTGAAGGTGCTTGCCCTTGTCTTGGATGACAGTCATAATGACGCTTGACAACCACTTTACTATTGTCGTAATAGTGAGACGTCGCATCTTAACAATAATAAAGATAGAAGACGATTCGTATACCACTGATTGATTATTAAAACAGTTTAAGTATTCATGAGCGTCATTAATTGATGGACGTTCCCTATACTTGAAACTGGCTATATAAATACATAGTCTAAATCATTGTCGAGGGCATCTTACTTCACTTCAACACACATACAAAAGCTTAAACAGAGTTCATATACTCTTGCTTTCATCTTCAACCTTGATCACCCTAGGTTCGTCAAGAGCTTGTTGAGTTTGCACTGTGATCATCACAGGAGATCCAAGGTTGATCATCACCTCACCTTCGTGTTTGACAATCGTTTCTCAAACATTGGCGCCATCCGTGGGACACGTTTTTAACGGAGTTTCATTTTTTCCAAATTTTTTCTTTTTCCCATACTCCGTAATCAGCCGTTTCCATGGAGGCAACAAATGCATCCCAGGTCATTTCTTCAGCGCCAGAAATAACCACTACCGTGACTACCACTGCACCGGACACGGTGACGACTTCACCCCCTGCTTTTCCTCCATCCCCTGTTCGTACCACAATGCCGGAATCATACGTTGATTCTGAGTGGACGGTGTCGGATCTAAGGTCGACAAGGCTGGCAGGAACAAGTATGTTCACTTCACTACCGCCAGTGACATCCATCCCTCCATTTCAGCCTCTTTTGTTCCATGGGACAAGCTCTCAGGAGGATGGCACGGATCTTGTAAGACAGCCTGTTTCGATTGCTTCCCAGACTGCTACTCAAGGGGTTCAGGAGGATCCCATTGTGGAACTACTTAGAAGGTTGGCTCAGAGCACTCAGCCACCACCACCCCCACCACCACCTGCTTCGTCAGATCTGTTGTCACAGTTAGTGGAGGCATTGCGCCCAACACCTCAGCCAGCGCCCGTACAGCTAGTGGATCCATTGTCACAACTCTGGAGCGGCTAAGGCAACCAAGCACGCACACCCCACCAACACCTCTACCACAGGACACATCTAACGACATGCTCAGAGTCTTGCAAACCCTAGTGACAGCAGCAGTTCCACCCCGTGCAGCCACTATGCCTTTGTCAGTGGTTAGTTCAAAGTTCTGTGACTGGGTTGCCAGATTCCCGTTGTTGGTACTTACGACGGTACTCGAGATCCAGACGACCACCTTGCTCTGTTTGAACAGGCTATTATGACGGAGAAATGGTTAGACCCAGTCGCTTGCCACATGTTCCCTGGAACATTACAAGGTTTCGCTCGTGATTGGTTTGCTGACTTGCCTGAGAGGAGTATTCAAGATTTCGCAGATCTAAACGCAAGGTTTGTGACTCAATTTTTACAACAAAAGAAGCAACATAGAACTCATATAGAGGCTCATTTGATACGACAAAAAGAAGGAGAGGGGTTGCGTGACTTTATCCAGCGATACACACAAGAATGCCAGAAGATCGCCATGTTACCAGAGAGTCAACAAATTTCTGGCTTTACTCTTTCCCTACTTCCAGGACAACTTCAAGAAAAGTTAATCAAGAGAACTCCAGTTACTTTCAAAGAAGCCACGGACAGGGCATATGACTATCTAAGGTCAAAGGAAACTGTCTCCCTGACAAGAGAGGTAGGTGGCAGGTCATGGACTGACACTCGACGAGATGAAAGAAGCAACAGGAGGTTTGGCCCATATTATAAACATGCGTCTGAGCCTGCTCTTAGAAAAACACCAAAAGAAATATTGATAACATAGCAGGTGTGCACTACCTTCACACCTCCACCCCAGATGGAGCATAGGTCAGGTACGAAAAACATGAATAAATACTGTGATTTCCATGAAGACCATGGACACGACACAAATGTCTGTAGAGAGCTCAAAAGGGAAATCAGGCGGGCTTTGGAAGAAGGCAAGCTAGAACACCTTGTCCCTGGCGCTAAGCAGCAAGCAAATAAAACTCCACCTAAGAAGAATTATGCCTGGCAAAAGAAGGGGGAAGACACAGAACACCCCGGACCACCTGATGGCCATGTCTTCATGATACATGAGGGAGCCAATATCAACTGACCTATCAAGGTGCGATAGCCTTTACTGTCATTTTTTTCCTTTATGTTTTCAATAAATGTTTCCAAGCACATGGAATGACATGGTCATGTATGAAACTGGCAATAATAGCATTTGGTCTGATCTTGTATCCCAATATTATCTCACAATATCATTTTTCTATGGTATTTGCATAAACAAATAAATATTGAAGTAAGGATTCAATACAAAAAGCATAAGGCCACAATAGACATCTCAGTCTAAAGCCAACCATGCACTTCCATTACGTACAATGTTACAACTTGAACACGCATGCGCACGTACGCAACTAAGAACATAGTTCAATACAACATGTATGAAGCCAAGAAAGACAACCTTGTCTGGCCAAATAACATACAATCATATTCGTCTTTTAATCTACTTGATAAAAGATAAGCACTTCTCACTGGGAAGCGACAATCCTCGCGAGTAAACAAAGTAAAGGTTAACCAACAAAAGTGCCATTGGCACAGTGTCACAGGCACAATGTAAAGCATACTCAAATCTACCTATGTCATTGACATACAAAGGAACCATGGGCCCTCAAGAAAGTGTCATACCAAATATACACACTGTCATGCACACCCAAGACGGTGTCATGGACACAACATTCATAATATAAAGATAAAAAATAAAAATGTGTTATTGGCTTGATCACCCAATAAAACATTATTTTTAAAAGCTAGACAATGTCACAAAGCAAGGCTAAGCCTAGGCAACACCGCCGGTACCCGACTAGGTCATGCCGCCGGTACCCGGCTTGGCTAGGCCGGAACCTGGCTAGGTCATGCCGCCGTACCCGACATTCTTGGTAACGCGTCCAGTTTAATCCCTGGACAAAACACCCGCGACACCCAGCTTCGAGGCGCAACAGCCGGTACCCGGCTAGTATATACCGCCGGTACATGGCCTAGGCCGCCGGTACCTGGCTTGGATGAGGCAGCCGGTTCAAGGCTCTGCGAAGCCGCCGGTACTCGCCTTGGGTCGACAGCCGGTACCCTCGATTCGTCCTATGCTTCGGTACAGCCGAGTCCCCCTATGCTTTGGTACAACCGGTACCCTATGATTCTGTACAACCGGTACCTCCTATGCCTCGGTACCCGACTTTTGGTTGTCGTGCCTGTTTGATCCGCTGCCGGTACCAGGCTAATACAGCCGATACCTGGCTTTCGGTCCTAGCTTTCGATCACTACCGCCGGTACCAAGGCTATTACAGCCGGTACCTGGCTTGCGCAATGATCCAATACCGTCGGTACCCTTGGCGGCAAACTCCAAATCGAAAAAAAAAAAGAAAAAAAAAAAAAAAGAGTAGAACGCAGACTTACACGAGTGACAATAGTTACGACTTGCAAATCGATTGTTTTGGCAAATCCTAACTCGGGGGCATGATGAGGTTAGTAGGGATTACAAACATGGGCTTTTATTGAGCGCCTATCAGGTTGTATCACATTTGTCAACCCCTGTCATTGCTCGCCAAGTTGTACTCGCCAAGTTGTACCGCCTGTATGCCATCGCGTGACAGGCTGTCATCGCCTGTCAGTCGCCTGTTGTCATCGCGTGACAGACTGTTATTGCCTGTCAGGTTGTCGACCTATGTCATCAATTGTCAAGTACCGCCTGTCAGTCATCACTTGTCAAGTACCGCCTGTCAGGTTGTCTTAGGCTGTCAACGCTTGTCATACCATATTTGAAGGTGCTTGCTCTTGTCTTGGATGACAGTCATAATGACGCTTGACAACCACTTTACTATTGTCGTAATAGTAAGACGTCGCATCTTAACAATAATAAAGATAGAAGACGATTCGTATACCACTGATTGATTATTAAAACAGTTTAAGTATTCATGAGCGTCATTAATTGATGGACGTTCCCTATACATGAAACTGGCTATATAAATACATAGTCTAAATCATTGTCGAGATCATCTGATCTCACTTCAACACACACACAAAAGCTTAAACAGAGTTCATATACTCTTGCTTTCACCCCCAACCTTGATCACCCTAGGTTCGTCAAGAGCTTGTTGGGTTTGCACTGTGATCATCACAGGAGATCCAAGGTTGATATCACCTCACCTTCGTGTTTGACAATCGTTGCTCGAACATGAAACATTCGGTCCGAATTAACCAATCGCCTCCACTAAAGCATTAAAGTTATCCCTTTCAAATGCATGAAATGGAATCGCACATTCATACACCCACTTACAAATATATTCCTTCACACGGATCATTTGTTATTTTCGGACAACCTTAGAAATATTACTTTGGGAGCTCTTTCCTTTGACTCATTTGGAAGTTTCAAATCTACCATAGGACCAAAATAACGTGATTCCTTCAATTCTCCAAAACAATCTTCCATTTCATCATCGAGGTCAATGGTTTCATTATCACGAATATTCACCTCCGATCTCAAATCTTTATCATACACTTGTTTAGCCTTATTTTTGTGTATGTTCTCCTCAAGAGCGTTTCGACATAATCTCATATCATATTTTGTTGCTATTTTACAATATTTAACATATGACCCTATACCCATAATATGTTGTTTCATTCTATAAATTCCCCCACCCATCGGTTTCCCACATAATTTACATTTCACCCTATCTTTATTGGTTTTATCCACCAACTCTCCATAAATCCATCCAATCTCGTCCGAATTTCGTTTAAGATTACTTTCACTAGTTGTGGTATTCGTAGGTTGAGCCGATGATGATTCCATTATTATATTAACTACATTATAAGTAATTAAAACTATTAAACTTTTAATATTAAGTATTAACAACTAATAAAAAAGAAATTAAACATATAAAACGAAATTAAACACAAAAAACAAAAAAAAAACAAAAAAATTATTTAAAAAAATCTCAGTGTCGACTTGTGATTCTCACCCCACCCACTAACTTCCTCCACCATCAATATTATAAACAACCCATTTTCTGACTCAATACCAAATCAAACATACAATATCAACCAAAAATCCAGCGAAGAACAAATCAGAAAAAATAATATTCTGCAAATCGTTGCTTAAATCAACCATGGATACAAAATTGCTGCTTAAATTAAATAATCAACCACTGAGTAATTACCTACAAATCGCTGCTTCTTTTGTCGAATGAAGCTTGGAAATTTAAAGGTTAGTCGTCGCCTCTCTCAGTCTTCAAATCAATTAGAAGAAATAACCCTAATTTTGGGTTTTCATTGATTTTTTTTTTGTCTAGGAAAGGAGCCTCAAGTCATGCCTCAATCTAATCCTAAAGTTGCGATTATGCCTTTGATTGTTCGATAAAATTAACGTTAATTTTTTTTTACACGATTAGTCCTTTAAAGAGAATTAACGTTAAAATATTACAAATTCAATCCTTTAACGAAAAGTTAACCGCTTGGTTGGCCAGCCGGCAGATGGACCTTGCCAACCGGCCAGGAGTGGACTACGCCACACTCACCATGGACTGCGACCCAGTTAGTGCCTCGGACAGAGCATGCCAGAAACGTTGTTTTCACGTATTTGGAGATCCACAATGTTGCCATCACGTGATTTTCGTCTGGAAACTGCCTATTAGGTGCCATTTGACCAAGATTTAGATCTCTCAAATATTTCTATTAATCTCTCATCCCATATTCATCCTTTTCATCTCATTCACTTTTCACCCATTTCATTTCAACACTCAATTTTCTCTCCATTCTCTCTCAATTTCCAGAAACTATGAGAGCTATATCACACATATTTGAGTGGGTTTCAAGCTAGAGGTTTCACACCATCATCTTCAATCATCATTACCTTGATTCTCCACCATTTGGTAAGTCATTTCACCATGAAATCTTCATCTAAGTTCTTCTTTTCTTCACATTCTTGTTAGAGATTCCTAACATGTTTCTTTTATGTGTATTACAAGGTGTCTCCTTCCACTTTTATCCTTGATATCCGAGATTTCATCTACCACCTTGAAGATTTGTACATCTTGGGTTTTTGGTAAGATATCATCCTTAAAATTCACTCTATTCTTCTTTTCTTCAAAGTCCTTGTTCTAATGGTATATTTGTTGTGTGTTTGTAGTTGGATTTTCACACCACCACCATCATTGGAGCTCGTGACCATTTTCCGACGACTTTTTGATATTTGCGGAGGTATTCGGTACTTTCTAAAGTAACCCTATTCCTTTCTACGTTTTCTTGCTTATCTCTATAAAACCTCTAAGTAACTTTTATATAATAGATAAATATGGCTGAAAACCTAATTATATAACATATTACAAACAATACCTTCATATTATAAGCTATTAGTTGATAGTAACTTGAACTGGTGTCCATTTGAGAATAAGTTGTAAAACGATAAAATTATAAGAAAATATGTTATAATAGTAAAACTATACCGATTTTTGACATATCGAAACTTACCGGACATATTGCACTTTTAGGACTATATTGGACTAAATAAGTTATAATATGACATTTTGACACTAATGAGTATTATAACTATTATCTATGTAAAGTTCACATATTTAACATATATAAAGTTAAATATATCAGATTTTATGTAATATAACTTATTACCATGTAAAAGTTACATATATTTGAACTTATATACATATTTACATAATGTAATATTTTGGACATATTACTATTTATGACTAAGACTTATTATAAATATTAACAAACTTTGAATATTTTGAAGATATATAAGTATATTATTATACGTAAAAATAGTATATGTTGACCAATGGACGTCTTTGGACTCAAAGACGTAATCGCAATCATAAATACAATATTTATTATTATGATAATCGTTAAACTTATATATATTCGACAAATGTACTTTTTACTCAAAAACGCGATCGTCACCTTAAACTTCTTATAATAAATTACACTTTTCTCTAACATTATAACAAAATTGTTTTCGAACTATTTTACTCAAAATACTTAATCCTTCAAAAGTTGACTTTTTGGTTGACTTTGATTGTTGGGTTATAACTTAGTCAATATAGTTTAACCATAAACAATGAGTCCTAATAAACAAACGAAAGTAACTTAAACAATCAGTTTGGTGATTATGAAGTTACTACGGAAGAACACAAAGACAAGTTGGTGCGGCTGTTCAACAAAGTTGCTACGGTAGATAGAGTTACTACGGTTACTACGGACAAGGTCAGAATCAAGATAAGGAAGTCAAGCCAAGATACGCGGAAGACAAAGACTTATCTTGCAAGAATCAAATCTAATTAGATAAAGTTATAATTAGATTAGATTTCCTTTTGTAATTAGATAAAGTTTCCTTAATCTAGATAAGGTTATATTTAGATAAGGATAGACGTAGAATTCTAGTTTAACTAGAACGAGCCTCAAGGTCTATAAATAGATAGATCCTTGAAAGATAGAAAACACGTTGTATTGATATTATTCTGGTTAATACAATTGAGGCTTGCAATTTGACAATACTTTTGTTTAATTCTTATTCATTCTTTATTGTTCAATAAACTCGTAATATTGAAGTGTTCATCCGCTGCTGAACTTCTTCAATAGATCTTGATCTACAACGTTAGCAAACCTGTTAGTTTCTCTAGACTAACACGATCCTGACAAGTGGTATCAGAGCACAGGGGGTGCTTTAGATCCATAGATCAACGAGTTACAAATCCTCACAAGCAAAAATCATTACAATCACGATGACAGAAATTGCATTAGGAAAAGTTCCCATCCTAAAGAGCAACGAATTCGACTTATGGAAGCTACGAATCAAGCAATATATCCTACTGGCCGATTACACAGTATGGGATGTGATCATCAATGGTAACAAACGACCTGCTGCCCAAGGAGCTGATGGAGAACCAGGAGTGAATGCTCGTGCACTTGTAAGCGATCTTGAACGAAGGGAAAAACAAACTGAGATCAAGGCTCTTAGTATTCTTATGATTGCAATTCCAAACGAATATCAATCGCAATTCGAAGAATATGAAGATGCCAAATCGCTATGGGAAGCACTGGAAAAGAGATTCAGCGGAACCAAGAATACCAAAAAGAACAAGAAGGCTCTTCTCAAACAAGAGTACGAAAATTTTAATGGTTTACCTGGCGAACGAATGACTCAAACTTTTGATCGATACAAGAAACTCACTGGAGAGATGCTCAGCGCAGGAATCAAATATGAGAATGATGATATAAACAGAAAGTTTATCCGAGCACTAGGAAAGGAATGGATTGTGTATACAGTTATCTACAGGCAAGGAGACGCTCTTGAAGCACTAGAACTAGACGATCTCTACAACGATCTCAGAGTCTTTGAATCTGAAGTTGAAGCTGAGAAGATCTCCACCAACAATCCCAGTATTACCAATGTTAATACTGCCCTTGCAACAACCTCTGGAGGATCCAAACATGAAATCAGCGAAGAGATTTCATTCGAATCCTTTATATGTAAGTGTGCTAATCTCACAGTTGAAGAGGTCAAACAGATGCATCAAGATGACTCTGAAGAAATCGATCTTAAGTGGCAATCTGCTATGTTGGCACTACGCGCTAGAAGATTCTTAAATAGAACAGGAAGGAGATTCAATCCAAGAAACAACGAACGAATCACCTTCGACAAGAGCAAAGTGAAGTGTTATGAATGCAGTGAACTAGGTCACTTCGCTAGAGATTGCCCAAACAAGTCCAATACCAATAATCCACGAACCACTCAAGAGACAAATCAAAGTGCACTCATGTCTCAGGACATCTTTGGATTCGATTGGAGCGACTTGGCTGAAGAAACAAGTCAGAATAGAGCACTAATCTCTGAGGAACAAAATCACGTAGAAAATACTGCGGCTACTGTTTACCATGCATGCATAGCCGTAGTAACAGATGATACGGACATTCTTGGAGAATTAGTTGCTGCGGACGATGCTTTTTCTACTGAGCTGGATTATATTGACATTGGAATTCCTGAACTTAGCAACAACATATTGGGATATGACTGGACAGATGATGATCAAGGAACACCAAACGAGGATGCACTAATGGCTATTGACTCATCAACTCCAACTTCCACATCACTAAAGGCCGAGGTAACCAACAAACTTTGTACTCCTGAATGTAAAAATATAATCACTAAGTACAAAGATCATAATCAACTAATGAGTGACTCCATTAGAGACTTAGAAGAACAAAGAAGGTCAGCTCTTAGAGTAATTGATAACTTAGAAAACCAGATTAAGTCCCACAAAGTAAATGAACAAAGCTATCAAGAAAAGATAAATCTACTTGAATGGCAACAAGAGGACTTACTTCTAAAACTCAAAGCTGCTAGGGATAAAGTTAAACTGTTAGAACAAGAACACACTAAAATTGAGTTAGATGTAGGGAAGCTAGAATTTGCCTCTAAATCTGTAACCGACCTTTGCCAAAAACAAATTCATAGTAAGGTTAAGGCTGGCCTAGGATACAAAGAAGTTGCCCCTCCATTTAACCAAAACTATACCCCACCATCTTTAGATGAACCTAGAATCCCAATCTCCCAGACACCTCCAAAGGAATCATTCAATGTTGATCCAATCAACTATGATGAAGTTCTAATAGAGGACTTAGTTGAAGAAAGTAAAGTCCATATTGTGAAGAACAAGGACATTCCACTGGAAAATCATTTACTCACAATAGAAGGAATAACTTTACCTTCTTCACAAAGTTTAGTGTCTCTGCCCCCTAATAACCCCATTAAGATTGCAAAAACACCTTCAGAAAGCAAAACTAAGCAAACCCCTAAGGAAAACAACAAACACCCAGGGAAACGAGGAAATCAAAGAAACATGAACCAAGTCAAAATCCAAAAGGGTCAGGTTGTACAACAAACTAGAAAGGGATGTTTTATTTGTGGTAAACTAAATCACTATGCAAAGATTTGTTATCACAATCCACAAAACCAAGTACAAGTGACTCAAAAACCACATCATGGGGTGGGCTACAAGGGAAGGGTTGTCTCTAAAACCAACTTTGTCAAACAATCATCTTCAGAAAATCACATTGGTACAAACAGGAACAAAAACTTCAACAATAGAGTTAGTACTGCTAGACAAAAAGTAGTTTCTACGGCTAAGGTTAATACGGCCAATTAATACTGCTCGTTTTAATACTGTGAAAACTAACCGTATGAAACCTAATCGTGTTAATACTGCTCAAGGTAACTTTGTCACTAAGGCTCCTATTAACAATAAGAAACAACGACATGTCAAACCAGTACCTACTCAAATTGCTAAATCAAAAGTTGTTAACACTAATATTATTCATAAAGACAAATCTTTCAAAAAAATGTGGCAACCAAAGGTTCAAGTAACTCAACCACCTATCCCCACTGATTTTTCAAAACTTGTACAAAGGAAGGTGAGTTACTTCGATGATATGGGCAAACCCAAGTCAACTTTGGCTTGGGTTCCCATCAGAAACTAAACTCCTATGTTAATGTGCAGGTTCAGCCAACAAAAGAAGATGAGAACAGTTGGCATGTAGATAGTGGCTGCTCCAGGCACATGACAGGCAACATGTCATGCCTTCAGGACTTTGAAAAGTTCAATGGAGGATATGTTGCTTTTGGAGGAAATCCAAAGGGAGGAAGGATTACTGGAAAGGGAACAATCAGCAATGGTACACTACACTTCAAGGATGTGTACTATGTGCAACAGCTTCAATACAATCTGTTGAGTGTTTCTCAAGTTTGTGATGAAAAACACACACCAATATTCACTGCTACAGAGTGTATTATCATGAAGCCTGGGTACGTAATCGATGAAAGTATGATACTACTCAGAACACCACGGAGGGATAATGTCTACTGCTTAGACATGTCCAAGGTTCAAGTAAATTCGACTGAAGCTTGCTTTCTCTCAAAAGCAACTTTGGATGAATCAACTCTATGGCATAGGAGAATGTGCCACATGAACCTGAAAAACATCAACAAACTAGTCAAATCTAGTTTAGTTAGAGGTCTTCCACACAAACAATTCAAACTTGAGGACAACTGCTTGGCTTGCTTGAAAGGGAAGCAACACAAGTCTTCACACAAGACAAAGGAAGTTAACACTAACACCACTCCTTTACATTTATTACACATGGATCGAATGTAAAGAGCATTGCAAAGAAGTCATACTGCTTGGTCATCACCGATGATTACACAAGATACACATGGGTTTATTTTCTTGGTACCAAAGATGAAACAAGCCAGCTCCTCATCTCTTTTATCACCAAGATTGAACTTCAACTCAACCAGAAGATCAAGAAAATCCGTTGTGATAATGGTACAGAATTCAAGAACAGTGTGATGAATGACTTCTGTGAGAAGAAGGGTATAGAACGCCAATTTAGTGCTGCCAGGACTCCTCAACAAAACGGAGTTGCTGAAAGACGCAATAGGACACTAATTGAAGCAGCCAGAAGCATGCTAGCTGACTCCAACCTTCCTATTTTCTTCTGGGCAGAAGCAGTTAACACTGCCTGCTACGTCCAGAATAGGGTGTTGCTAGTTAAGGCACACAACAAGACACCATATGAGTTATTACACAAAAAGCAACCCTTGATCAGCTTTCTTCGTGCTTTTGGATGCCCATGCACAGTTCTTATCAAAAGACTATCTTGGAAAATTCGAAAGCAAAGCTGATGAAGGAACATTTGTTGGATACTCATCTCAAAGCAAAGCATATCGGGTCTTCAATCACAAATCAAAGATAATTGAAGAAAGCTCAAATGTCACATTCAATGAATACACACCCAACAAAAGAGGACATGGACCAGATTGGGTATTTGATTTGGATGCCTTAACAAGATCATTAAACTCTAACTTTGAGTTTCATCCAAAACAGGTTGCTACGGACCAGGTTGCTACGGAAGAGGTTACTACGGCAACCAATTCCTCTACTACGGCACCTGTTGCTACGGCTCCTATTACAGGTACTGCTCGATTGAATGTGATGGAATACATAAATCTTCCAATTAATTTGGAGGACCCAGCTGTTGAATCAAAAGCCACGGAGGACGACTCTACCAAGGAAGATGAAGTTGTTACTCCTCCATCACCAACTACTACGGATTATGCAACACGTCCTAATGGTGTTCCATTCCTGAGGATGAGGATGGAGTTGAACATATTGTAACTGAAGAATTTGAGCACTACTCAACTGATATCCCTAAATCAGTCACCTCTCCTTCATTTACTACTCCTCCAACCACTCCATTCCATACCTCCTATCCAAACACTACCATGCCAGACATGAATGAGACAAACCTAGGTGCTGAATTACGCCTTGAGAAGATTCCATCTTCTCGTGTTGCTAAGAATCATCCTCCTGATCAAATCATTGGATCTCTTGACTTCTCTATGGAAACTAGAAGTCAAATCAAATCCAAAAAGGATTCTCAGAGTGCTCTCATCAACACATGTCTCTTTGCATGCTTCCTCTCTCAAATGGAGCCAAAGAAGATTCAAGAAGCTCTATTAGATCCACACTGGATAGAAGCATGTCAGGCAGAACTACTTCAGTTCAAGATTCAAGGGGTATGGGTCCTAATGGAGGTCCCATATGGCAAGAAGGTGATTGGTACACGCTGGATATTCAGGAACAAGAAAGATGAACGTGGAATAGTAGTCAAAAACAAGGCAAGACTGGTTGCTCAAGGCTACACTCAAGAAGAAGGAATAGACTATGAAGAAGTATTTGCTCCCGTAGCTAGAATTGAGGCCATCCGCCTATTTCTCGCTTTTGCGTCTTACATGGGTTTCAAGGTCTACCAAATGGATGTCAAAAGTGCCTTTCTATATGGAGCTATTGAAGAAGAGGTGTATGTCAAACAACCTCCTGGATTTGAAGACCCTCAACATCCACACAAGGTATACAAACTGATCAAAGCCCTTTATGGACTTCATCAAGCACCACGTGCATGGTATGACACACTTTCGGACTATCTTCTTCAAAACAATTTTCAACGTGGCACAATTGACAAGACCTTGTTCTACAAGAAATCCCAGTCAGACATTCTTCTTGTGCAAATCTACGTGGATGATATCATCTTTGGATCCACTAAGGATTCCTTGTGCAAAGACTTTGAAGACCTCATGCACACAAAATTTCAAATGAGTTCTATGGGAGAACTCACCTTCTTTTTGGGCCTTCAAGTCAAACAAAAACCGGATGGCATGCTCATAAGTCAAACCAAATATGTCAAAGACATCCTTACAAAGTTTGGCCTATCTGATACAAAGGTGGCAAGCACCCCAGTGGAAACTCACAAACAAATGACGGCTGATCTTGAGGGGGAGGATGTGGATATACACAACTATAGATCCATGATAGGATCCCTCATGTATCTCACAGCATCAAGACCAGACATCATGTTTGGAGTTTGTGTGTGTGCTAGATACCAAACAAGACCAAAGATGTCTCACCTCATAGCTGTTAAGAGAATCTTTAGATATCTAAAGGGCAAACCTAATCTAGGTTTATGGTATCCTAAAGACTCTCCATTTGACTTAATAGCCTATACTGATAGCGACTATGGAGGTGAGAACTTAGACAGAAAGTCAACAACTGGAGGATGCCAATTCATTGGCTCAAGACTGGTATCATGGCAGTGCAAGAAACAAACAACGGTATCAACATCTTCAACAGAAGCTGAGTACATTGCTGCTGCTAGTTGTTGTGCTCAAGTGCTTTGGATACAGAATCAGATGATGGACTATGGATACTCCTTCATGAATACACCAATCTTTATTGACAACCAAAGCACAATAAGCATTATCAACAACCCAGTCAAACACTCCAAGACAAAACACATAGAGATACGCTATCACTTTATAAGGGACTGCAACGAGAAGAAACTAATCCATGTTGAGAAGATCCATACAGACAATCAACTCGCTGACCTCCTCACAAAGGCATTTGATGTTGGAAGATTCACATTCCTAGTCACAAGCATTGGGATGCTTAATACGGAAGAATAAACTCAACTACTTCTCTCTTATTATCTCTATTTTGTTTTATTTTTAGTCCCTTCGAAAAAGCAGTAGTAACCTTATGATGAAAATCAAGTTCCTTACTCTCTAGTATTGGACTATGTTACTACTGCAATATAAATAGTAAAGACTATAGTATCCAAAGTATGATTAGTACGACCACATTCTAAGGCTAAGGGAAGGTTTAACTACTACTGCCCTACGCAAATAATGTTTTGGACGGAATGGTTAATACGGACAAGTAAGGAGTTGCTACGGCCCTCTGGCTTAATACTGCCAGTAACTCAAGTTACTACGGCCAGTCCAGTTAATACGGCCCATAAACAATTACTGCGGACCATTAACCTACTTACTACGGATCTTTATGTTAATACTGCAAATTATTATATTAATAAAGGTTTCTTAATCAATAAGAATGCCCTAATTAATGATGATTTGACAAGTCAAAACACAACTTGTATCCCCACTTTACACGTGTTAAAACCTGATTGGAACTAATTTTTAAAATTCCGGCGCGAGGTTCAAATACAGGCTACACGTGGCAATCTTTAATTGGACAGTCATTTTTAAATGATTACCCGCGTCTAATCAAGGGAATCAAGTTGCTAAAAATTTTCTTTCTTCGGTATACAAGGGGGTTAATTGCATAATTTTAAAATTACCGTTGTAAAAACCCCTAAGTCTTCCAAAAAGTTACCGTTAGAGTTTATAAACCATTTTTCCTTGCCGTTGTAACTAATCACTCACTTTCTTGTTTATCTCTGGTTCTAATCATTTCACAGAATCAACAATGGCGGATCAATTGCAATTTTACAAAACTCACAACATGGTCGCTTACCTGGAAAAGAATACCGATAACGCCGATTTCCACGAAATCATTGATTTCTTTAATCAATCTACCATCAAGACGGCGTTAACCATTAATCCGGAGATTAATGAGTCCCACATTCTGGACTTCTGGACATCTGCCACATGGGACGAAGATGAAATTGCCATCAAAGCGGTGATAAGAGGCAAAGCATTCCAAGTAACAGAGTCCACGCTAAGAACCCATCTTAACCTACAAGATGCGGCAGGTATTGAACATCTTCCTGAAGACACCCTTGTAAATGCTTTTCAAAACATGGGATATGAGGGGAACTTAAATACTTCCACTTTTTTAAAAGCTCTACTTTCCCCTCAATGGAAATTCATGTTGCATACTTTGCAACAATGTTTGTCCCCCAAAAGAACAGGGTGGCATGAAGGAAGTTCATCATTAGCCAATGCTATGGTGTGTTTGGCTACGGGGGGAACTTATAATTTTTCTGGAATGATTTTTGATGCAATAAAAAGAAATATTGATAGTCCAAACAAATTTCTTATGTATCCACGATTTCTTCAACATTGCATAAACTGTGTTCATAAAGATCTCCCCAGATCAGAAAAATGTTTTGTTTCACATGCTCATACAAGAAAAGTTTTTACTAACATGAGAAAACCAAACAAGGATGGACCTACTCGTGTGACACCACTATTCTCAAAAATGTTGGTAGTCACAATCCCCATAGCTGCAGGACAAGAAACTCTTTCTATGTCCCAACCCACAGCTGCAACCCCCAGTACTACGGCAATATCTGTTGGCACAAGTGCCGTATCTGTTGGGGTAAACCCAGAGGTCGCTACGGTAGTTACTACTGCCCCAACACCTCAAGTTGCTACTGTGAGTTTTACTCCAGTTACTACTGTCCCAGTCACCACTGCTAGAGTGACTAAAACCAAAGTTTCTGCGCCTCACAAACCTCCCACAGTTTCTTCTAAAAGACCAAAGAGGGTTCCTCAGCCTCTTGTGTCTAAGACCATCCCCTCCACTACTACTACAAAAGCAATCCCTGAAACATCTTCAGGATTGCCACACACTTTAGGGGAAAACATTGAACATACCCCCTTGTTCACTGAGTTGGTCAATAAGGAGAGGGAAGACCATGTGGGGAGGGCTAACACTACTGCAGCCTCTACTTCTTATAGTAGAGCTCAGGACAGTGTTAACATCACTAAGACCCAAACCACGGCAACACCATTCTCTTATGAGAACTTGTTCTCAGACTGGGAAGGTGGTCCCTGGTGCCAAGAAACCATGGGGGGGATACCTGTCTCTGCTAGGCAGAGGAGTTTCTCTATTCCCGAGGATCTTCCACCTGTTGGTACCCAACAGGAAAGGGGTGAGGGTAGTGGTAGTCAGTTACTGGAATTGAAGGACATGTACCAAACTTTAATGACAAAGGTAGATAAACAAGGAGAGATGCTATCTAATTTGACTTCATTGGTGCACCAAGTGCTAGCACAACAAGTACTCCTTTCTGCCCAGCTGGTGACCAAAAGAATCACCACACTAAATTCTGGGAGTTCACCAAAGCCATCTAGTTCCACATCCACAGATGATTCTTCCCCAGATGACAACAAGGGGGAGAAAGAAAAAGATTCTGATATGTTATCATCTGGAGAGAGCAGGGGAGAAGTCAAATCAAGCCATGATACAGTCATCACTGCCACCTCAAATCAAGACGAAGAGATGGAGACAGATAGTGTTGTTGAGGGGGAGACACACTTTGATACAAACATGGTAATAGATGAAGCTGAAGGTGAAAATATGGAAGTGGATACTCCACTTAAGGGGGAGCAGCAGCAGCAAGAAGCCATGCAAAGGGTTGAAGAAATAGTAGACGAAATGGAAACTTCACCAGTTGCTACGGCTACAAATGATGGTCAAGATACTGAAACAAATGCTGCGGATAACGGACCAAGTTAATACGGTGGATCCTATGGTAACTAGTCCAGTTAATACGGAGGAAGTTGATGCGGACCTCATGACAACTAGTCCAGTTGCTACGGACCTAGTTGATGCGGCTGCCATAGACCAAGTTACTACGGAGCCTATGATCATCAGTCCAGCTCCAGAGGCAGAGAAGGAAGATCATTCCCACCTATTCTCAGCCACTCCTCCTGTGTTTGATCAAGTTTTCTCACAACTACAAGCAATTCAAACTGAAGCTACAACAACTTCCACCACTGTGACAGAAACTCCTTTCTCCATTGATCAAGAAGAAGCTGCAAATGTTCTTATAAGAACAGAATTGACAAGAATCAATGTGATGGCTGATGAAGACACCATAGCCTCACAGCTTCTGAAGATCAAGAAGGAAAAAGAAGAAGAAGAGAGAAAGAAGGCACTGGCTGAAGCAGTAGCAAGACAAAGAGCTGAAGCTGCTTCACAACCCAAACAAAAATCTCTCAAGTTACCTGAACAGTCTGCAGGTACATCTATTCCTACAGGTAAATTGGGATTCATCACAGTGGACAGAAAGAAGAACAAGGTACAAAGTGTTGACCTTGAAGCTGAAAAGAAAAAGGGAAAGTCAGTTGTGGTAAAGAAGTCAAAAGAAGAAATTGCTGAAGAAGACAGATTGGCCAAAGAAGAACTTTATTTCAAGACCATGTCTGCCAAGGAGATTGAAAATGTGAGAAGAGAAAATGAAGCAGCTGCACTGCAGATCAGAATGAATGCTGAATTAGCAGCTGAAGAAAAGGCAAAAGCAAGGTTATTGGCTGAACAAAAAGATATTCATGAAGCCATTAACTTTCAAGGTATGACTGCTGAGGAGATAGAAGCAATCAAACAAGAAAATGAAGCTGCAGAATTGTACATCAGAATGCAAAAGGAAGCTGCTGATGATGCAATAAAAGCTCAAGAGATGGTTAATGATGACATTTTGAAGAAACTGGTCAAAAAGGGATTGAAAAGGTCTTTGGAAAGAGAAGATGAGCTTCTGGCACAAAAGATGAATAAAGAGGAGCTCAACCAAGCTAAAGCCAAAGCAAAGCCCGAGAAGAAGAAAGTAACCACATCAAAATCATCCAAACCATCTGCTATACAAGCAAAGATAGCTGAGGATAGAAGGAAGTTTACTGCTTATCTCAAAAGCAAGGGTCATAGTGGCAGATCTTTAGGCCCTATGAAGTTACCTTCCATCCTTGAGCTTGTCAAAGAGGAAAAACAAAAGGAAACATTAAGGGAAGTTGCTCTCAAGAAACTCCAAGAGAAGAAGAAGAAGGATGAAGAAAAAGCACTTGAAGCTGCCCTTAGAACAGGAAGAAAAATATTTCAGGCACAAGAACCTGTTTCTCCTGTGGAACAACCAGAAAAGAAGCATAAAAGAGTCAAAAGCAAATCCAAATTCATTCCTCACGCTAAAAGAAGAAGGATGAGTGAAGATGATGCTACTGCTTCTCAAACAGAAGATCCAAACATTCCATTTGCTGACATCAAACCTGAACATGAAGAGATGGAACAAAATCCTCCAAGTGTTGCTCAAGGGGGTGATTACTCTGCATACATCAACCCTGTTGAAGGTTTGAAGTATACTCCATTGAAGGTGAAGCCTCCAATGATCATTGACTGGAAATACATCGGTGGAAATATGAAAACTGAATATGAAGTTACAAGAGCTGATAAATCAAAGACGATTCTTATAGCCTTTCATGCAGTTTTTATGAAATTTGATAGAGATGATCTGGAGAAGATGTATGAGATTGGCATAAGGAAATACTCACAACGAAGACAAGGAGTATGTCCTGGTACTGATCTAGCAATGGATGTTCTGTGCGGTTTGTTTGAACCTGGATACAAGCCAACAAGTTCAATCTTCAAGAAAGAAGGACCTAATAATCCTGTACTTAACTGGTTTGTGTATGAAAAATGTGAAGCATACTCAATTATAAGAAGACATGGATCAAGGGAATTCTACTTGATAAGTCATACTTATCCACACTCTTTGAAGACATTGGAAGAACTGGTCGAATTGAAGCTGAATGGACCAGGAGATTCATTGATTGCTCAAGAACTAATTTGGAAAATCTTGTGTCAAATAATAGTGGAAAAGAACAAGATGGAAACTGACTTGTAAACCGTAGTTGTAATAGTTAGTACTGCTTTGTTAATGAAGTAGTTAATACGGTTGAAGCATGAAAACTTGTACTTTTGATGTGTCATAAAAGTTCAAGATTAGGGGGAGATTGTTGGGTTATAACTTAGTCAATATAGTTTAACCATAAACAATGAATCCTAATAAACAAACGAAAGTAACTTAAACAATCAGTTTGGTGATTATGAAGTTACTACGGAAGAACACAAAGACAAGTTGGTGCGGCTGTTCAACAAAGTTGCTACGGTAGATAGAGTTACTACGGTTACTACGGACAAGGTCAGAATCAAGATAAGGAAGTCAAGCCAAGATACGCGGAAGACAAAGACTTATCTTGCAAGAATCAAATCTAATTAGATAAAGTTATAAATAGATTAGATTTCCTTTTGTAATTAGATAAAGTTTCCTTAATCTAGATAAGGTTATATTTAGATAAGGATAGACGTAGAATTCTAGTTTAACTAGAACGAGCCTCAAGGTCTATAAATAGATAGATCCTTGAAAGATAGAAAACACGTTGTATTGATATTATTCTGGTTAATACAATTGAGGCTTGCAATTTGACAATACTTTTGTTTAATTCTTATTCATTCTTTATTGTTCAATAAACTCGTAATATTGAAGTGTTCATCCGCTGCTGAACTTCTTCAATAGATCTTGATCTACAACGTTAGCAAACCTGTTAGTTTCTCTAGACTAACACGATCCTTACATTGATTCCTTGTTATAATCGTTGACTGTGACTGTGACCGGAGTCAACTACCTTGTATGTTGATTCTGGTTAATCTCTACAAAACTTCGGTCTTTAATATTCAATCTTCTATCGTCACCTCCTATTCGTCGGTAACGACTCGAAATGTTATTATTTCAGACTCTTTGAATATAAACTATAATATAACGTTAATTATTAAGGCTAACCCGTACTAGACTTATAGAGGTACTTCGACTTATGTAGAGCACTTAGGCGTTGGAGTGATTACTGTTTTACTTTGGGCTGAATAGCGTGTTTAAAACTGTTAATTGTTATATCTTGTTTACCTAGTTATTCGTAGCCCTTTTTACTGTTTTATGATCATTAGGACTTGTTCGGCCCCCCCTGTTTATACCTGTTAAATCATTGAGTCTCGATTGCATATATATAGATCTATATGGGTTTGACCAAACTCTCATCATTCGGTAGGATGTCCCTACGAATGGATGCTATGACCGTTTGTGATTATTTGTTGCCTTTGGTTGATCGCCTTAGGATTGGGGTTATTTATTGTGGTTAGGATCAGGTGTATATTTATCTAGACAATATACGGCGCACTATGGTTGTAAAACAAGATATATTTGGAAATTTATCACTATTCTTTATATTTAAAATGGGTCACTTTTAACCTAAATTGTGAATAAGTCACCAACTTTTTGTTGACATATTTTTAACGCTTTTCATGAGTTTGAGGTTTGAGGATTGCCTTATTCATGCCATGCTTTTGTTATGCGGATCGTTGATTATGTATTTGGAATTTGTTTTGTATAATGTAGTTCCTAGGTGATCCGTGTATTTGATTTGAGTATGTGTTTGAGACGATTACGATGTAATTGTAAACTCTTGGCATGATTTATTTGTTTTGATGTATTTTTTGTTATGGTTGTTTGTTGTAAACTTAACTCCTGATTTAATTAAACTAAAGTAAGTAAATTTATATTGAAACAATTTAAATGATATAATGGTAGACACGAGTCTTATCATATATGTCATGAGTACATATAAATATAACATATCAAATGAAATATTACAAAATAAATTAATAATTTATTCTTTCAAAAACTCAAAAAACTCACAAAAAATAGGTTAAAAGGTAGGATCGAATCGCTTGTCATACAATCCTATCACCGATCCTACAGCCAATCTTACCTCTGAATTGATCTTTATGTAAATTTAGATGGTTTTTTATTTGTAGGATCGTAAAATTATACGGTCTCAAACGCTATTCTAGTCTAATCTCTAAGCTAAAATGCCTTACATGTTAACAATATTATTTGAGTTCGTACTTTCTAAATCTGATCTTGGGATTTACATAATCGTAATTTGCAACTTCCTAATTATAAACGTGAATATTTCAATGTTAAGGCTTTACGTATCATTATTTTAAATCTAGATTTCATGTTAGATGTTAAGAATCACGTTTGCATGAGTACCGAACTTCTACGTCCGATTGTAGCATATTTAACGTTTAATAATCATTCTTAATACTTATGTAGGATCGATATGATTACTTAGATCAAGATTTATCAAAGAAGTTCAGCAGCGGAGATGAACACTTTGATATTCACAAGTTTATGATAATCGAATATAGTATATAAAAGAACAATAAGAACAAACAATAACGATTACCATCAAGCCTCAATCTATTAATAAATTAACAGACGTGTTTCTTTACATACAAGGATCTATAAAAGACCTTGAGGCTAAACCTAGCTTTTCTAGGAAACATCTAACACAGCCTCAATCTATTTGATCAGAATAGACGTGTTTCTTCTCTTTACAAGGATCAATTTGACCTTGAGGCTGAACAAAGGGGAACGATCTCAAGTGGTGAGATCGTTTGGTGTTTTCCTAAAGAATAAACATGATGAAAATCCACACCTTTACAATGTCTAGAGATCTCTTTATATATAGAGTCTCATATGACTTACATAAGGAAACTTGTTACATAAGGAAACCTAGTTAAAATAGGAGACTAATTCTTTTAGATCTTTATCTTGAAATTCAAGTCTTCCATAACTGAGTTGCAGGAGTAGTAACTTGCAGGAGTAGTAACTGAATCAAGATTTATCAAAGAAGTTCAGCAGCGGAGATGAACACTTTGATATTCACAAGTTTATGATAATCGAATATTGTATATAAAAGAACAATAAGAACAAACAATAACGATTACCATTAAGCCTCAATCTATTAATAAATTAACAGACGTGTTTCTTTACATACAAGGATCTATAAAAGACCTTTGAGGCTAAACCTAGCTTTTCTAGGAAACATCTAACACAACCTCAATCTATTTGATCATAATAGACGTGTTTCTTCTCTTTACAAGGATCAATTTGACCTTGAGGCTGAAAAAAGGGGAACGATCTCAAGTGGTGAGATCGTTTGGTGTTTTCCTAAAGAATAAACATGATGAAAATCCACACCTTTACAATGTCTAGAGATCTCTTTATATATAGAGTCTCATATGACTTACATAAGGAAACTTGTTACATAAGGAAACCTAGTTATATTAGGAGACTAATTCTTTTAGATCTTTATCTTGAAATTCAAGTCTTCCATAACTGAGTTGCAGGAGTAGTAACTTGCAGGAGTAGTAACTGATGTGGAGCAGTAGTAAGTGAGGAGTAGTAACTGAGCAGTATTAACTGAGCAGTAGTAACTGAGCAGTATTAACTGTGTTCTTTTGAACTGCGCAATACTAACTGTTGTATGTAACGCAACTCTAGAATAACAATATGCGACAATTTAATCCTAACAATCTTCCCCTAAACTTATGCTTTCTACATGCAAAGCAATAAGTTTCTTCAATGTAAATTGTTGATGAGAATGCTATCACAACTACTATTTCGATTTTGTCTTCTCCATGTTTCCTTGATGTATATGCTCAGTTTATATTTTGTCTCATCAAATCAAAATATTATCCCAACAATCTTCCCCTAAAACAAACACTAAACTGAGAACTTTAAAAACTTCCCCTTCAACTGAGATCTCTTGTGAACAAGTTGATACTTCTTCTACCGTTGATATTTCTATCAAAACACGGCACTTTTTTTTTTTTTTTTTTTTTTTTTTTTAAGTAGACCTTCGATATTTTGAAGCCTTCAAATCTTGTTCCATGCCACCACACTTTATATCTTCCCCTTTTTGTTATCATCCATTAGGGGAACATCTCTCTACAAACTTGTTCTTTGAATCGAGAGTTGTTCTTCTTTCACGAGGTTAAATCATGTTTCACAAGTAAGAACCTTTTCCTCAAGTGGTGCATGTATGAGATCACATCTTCCTCTCAAACGAATATTTAGATATTAAGACCTCCTTTATAGTAACCATGAAGAGCAAACAAATAGTACTAACAGAGAGGAGTAATACTAACTTCACCATCGAACAAAAAAATGTGTATTGTAGAACTAACAACGTAGCAGCAGCATCAATATAAGCCCAATACTAGCTAAAAACTTGCAGCATATTAAAAATTAAGTAACTTTTCATTGACACCACTGATCATGCTCAAATTTTAGCCCAAAGTAGATCTGTGTATCTCGAACCATATATCAAAAAATCAGAACAATCCAACGGTTAACGAATACACAATGATCTTTTTACCACAGCTGCGCTCAGCAAACAATAAACATTCAACATCCGATTTTGAAATTGTATATCTCCTTATCTAAACATCCAATAACGATCAAATTTTAACACAAAGTAAATCCGTATTCCTTTAATCACATATCCAAAATTAGCCAAGATCCAATGTGTAACGAATAAGCAGCGATCGTTTTATTATACATAAACACAAAATAATTTAACCTTTCAGCAGCAGATTTCGAAAATTAATATCTCACTGATAAAAGCTCAGGTCGCAAAATCCCTTCGGTCAGATTGTGCTTTTATATCTGAAGAATCTACAGTCAAAATTTCGTTCAAATCCGACGGCTAACGAATGATTTATGCTCTTTTTACTACGGCTGCCCAGATTATGACGAACATAAACCCTAATTCGTAAATTTTGTAGATCTCCTTCTTTCTTCTTCGTCTTCTTCTTGTAAACTTGTGGATACTTGTAGGATCAATATGATTACTTAGATCAAGATTTATCAAAGAAGTTCAGCAGCGGAGATGAACACTTTAATATTCACAAGTTTATGATAATCGAATATTGTATATAAAAGAACAATAAGAACAAACAATAACGATTACCATCAAGCCTCAATCTATTAATAAATTAACAGACGTGTTTCTTTACATACAAGGATCTATAAAAGACCTTGAGGCTAAACCTAGCTTTTCTAGGAAACATCTAACACAGCCTCAATCTATTTGATCATAATAGACGTGTTTCTTCTCTTTACAAGGATCAATTTGACCTTGAGGCTGAACAAAGGGGAACGATCTCAAGTGGTGAGATCGTTTGGTGTTTTCCTAAAGAATAAACATGATGAAAATCCACACCTTTACAATGTCTAGAGATCTCTTTATATATAGAGTCTCATATGACTAACATAAGGAAACTTGTTACATAAGGAAACCTAGTTATATTAGGAGACTAATTCTTTTAGATCTTTATCTTGAAATTCAAGTCTTCCATAACTGAGTTGCAGGAGTAGTAACTTGCAGGAGTAGTAACTGATGTGGAGCAGTAGTAAGTGAGGAGTAGTAACTGAGCACTATTAACTGAGCAGTAGTAACTGAGCAGTATTAACTGTGTTCTTTTGAACTGCGCAATACTAACTGTTGTATGTAACGCAACTCTAGAATAACAATCTCGACAATTTAATCCTAACAATCTTCCCCTAAACTTATGCTTTCTACATGCAAAGCAATAAGTTTCTTCAATGTAAATTGTTGATGAGAATGCTATCACAACTACTATTTCAGTTTTGTCTTCTCCATGTTTCCTTGATGTATATGCTCAGTTTATATTTTGTCTCATCAAATCAAAATATTATCTCAACAACTTAATTTGAACAAAAACAAGAACTTTTTTATTTTAGTTAATTTTCTAAGTTTCGTGTTTAACTTTGTTCGTAATTAAATTTTTCGAGTTATTTATTGTCGGGTAATCATCTTGTGTCTAGTTAACTAAGTTTCTGTTCCGTATTATTTACCTAAACTAAAGTCCGAACAGACTAACCCGTTTATTAGTTTAACTAGCAACCTAGACCACACTAAGATAACCCCGACACCCCTAAAACCCTTGTCTCAATTTTCTTCTTTTCTTAAAAAAAAAAACTCACGATCGACTTTCAAACCAAAACCCTATTCTGATTTCAATTTTTTCCCATTCTTTCCTTTGTCGATCAAGAATCCCACACCATCAAACCTTCATCCGATCACTATCCTTCTTCTTTTCTCTTTTGGAGGCTGCTAGCAAGTGAATTAACGTGTAACATCATCTTCCTCTTTGTCTTGTTTCCAGCCGCTAGTCTCAAGCTTTCACACGTTGTCTCGTTTTCGTTGATAACCTTTTCATCTTGTTATATTTTAGTTTTACATACCAAATATTATGTTTATAATAATTCTCTAATCTTGAATTATTAGAGAAAACATTTTAGTAAAAGTTGTTCTAAGGCTATGAATTGATAAGTTGTTACTAGGGTTTAACTACAAAGAAAATGATATTTAGTGATGACTGAAAATTCTGTCACTAACTCATTAGTGACCAAATATTTGGTTACTAACATTACTGGTGATCAAATATTTGGTCACTAATGATGTTAGTGACGTACTTCGAGTAGTCACTTTTCGTCACTATAGGTCTTTAACTAATTTTATTAGAAACCAAATAGAGTTATTCTTTGGTCAATAATTTTGTTTAGTGACTAAATTTAATAACCACTTTTTTTATTGGTGACTAAATAAGGTTATTAATGATAAAAAAAAAAGGTCGTCACTAATTTTTTTTGTCACTAAAGCCCATTTTTCTTATAGTGTTTGTGTGACAGTTATTCATAATAGCGTGTTTTGAAAATTGGTTTGTTATTGTTTTAAAGAGATTCATGTTTTTCTAAATTTTGGAAATTTAAGATTTATAAAAGAGATTATTGATGTTTTAATAAATTAAAGAAGTTTTGAGTTTTAAAAGTGTTTTTGCATAAATATTTGTCGTCTAAAACTTGTTTTGAACAAACTATATTATGTGTTTTCACGAACCATAACTCGGTGATAAAATATCCAAATTGATCTAGTCTTATGTCTATCTTATAGCCCTTATAGTCTAGTGTTCATATATGTATATTTGGTCGTCTAATTTGTTTTCAAACTCTCTAAATTGATTTTTCCATACTCTGCGTTTTGTGTTGGTATTATGAATCCGATTTTGCGCCCATGTGTTCTATGACTTAAAGGTGTTAAACTTGGGATTTTAAAACATGAATCCTTTATTTATATATCAAATATAAGATCTGGAGTTTCTCGTTACTTTATGTAATCGTTTACTATTTAAAAACATTTTTCGAGTCATGTTATAAAAGTTATCGGTGGTTCTGAACAGTTTCACTTCATTTCATTTGATCATAACTTGGTCATAAAATGAAATTTGTAATATATATATATATATATATATATATATATATATATATATATATATATATATATATATATATATATATATATATATATATCCACGTCGTCGTAGCATTTCATTTGGTTGTGATCTCAAGTTTTGGTTTTGAGTTGAAGTGGATCAAGTCGTTAAATTATAAATATTGGTATAATCTAGAACGTTTTTGGTAAATTGTTGTATCTTCTTCGTGGAATTTTAACTCCTAGAGAATATACAGCATTTGGACTTGCAAATTTTTCTAGAACATCTTAGATAAGTCAATTATATTAATTTCTCCACTAGTTGTTGATGTCTCGAGATATTTTACAAATATGGGTAAAGTACTGTCTATTCAGAATTTTCGGTTTTCATACCAACTCAGGAGTTACATTTTGTATAAAATACTTACACACTTCGATAGGTCACAAAATAATTTATGTGGACTTCTTAACTCAGTAATTACCTGAAAATGAAATAGTGGAGTCAATCTCAAGCTTGTATTTGTATCTTTGTAATTTAAGAAGCTCGTACTCATTTAGTTGCATTGTGTGAAATTCTTACTCTACCAAGGAATCAAGGTGGATTCTGTAGCCCCTATATTACGGTTTTCAAATATTTCGGGGAGGTATTAGCTTTAACATATTTTTAAATGTTTTATTTACTATTTTACTACATATGGACGCTACGTGCAATGTGCTTACTATTAGAATGTTACTATTTGTTAAAAATCTTATGCCAGGTCATGGTGGATATAAGTACTATTTTGATGACTATTACAATTTCGATGTAGGTATTTCAATGTTATACAAGATTCAATGTTATTGAAGTTTATAATTATACGAGGTCAAGTGTGGGTATAATTTCAATGTGGTTACAATTGCTACAAGGGTTTATTTGTGTGGATACTCAGTTTACATGTATTGTTGAATTTCAACAATAATATCAATGTGAGATTTTCATGTGTTGACAATTCTCTGTTTTCCAACGATTTCTATTTTCAATTACACAATAGGTGATTTTATGTTGTGGATTGCTAATGTCAACCGTAGGTAATCATAGTGCGAGAATTATTATGAGTTAACAGTGCCCGTGCCCCTCGGTATTCAATGTTGCTATTACAAGTGCAATGTGGATTCAGTTTCTTGTCCCGATTGAAGTTTCATTTTAGTATTCATATATGCACTCTCAACACCATTTTAAACGTTATTTCAATTGTTATACAAGTTCAATGAAAATGTTATACAAGGGTTTCAAGTTACAAAGTATGTTTTATTCAAAATGGTTTATTTATAACAAAAATGACTTTATTACATATAAAACTCTACGAACTCACAACAGCTTTATGGTGACGTTTTAAGCTCATATTTCAGGTGACGATAAGGATTAAGGTGATTAGCTTTTGGGTCATTTTAATAATTTTTTAATTGTTGTTTTTAGGTTAAAGTTACTCTTCCTAAGGTTATTTTATATATATATATATATATATATATATATATATATATATATATATATATATATATATATATATATATAAGATCGAATCCTTAGGTTTCGAAATAGTGTAGAAAAAGTATTTAAACTCATTAGTGTTTGAGTCGGACATGTTCTTATAAGTGAGAGGTATTTCAAATTCTTTGTTGATACAGATAAAGTGAGGTAAAGTCATTGAATATTTTTCAATCTTGAACCTTAGGACATAATGTTGGTATTTGAATAGTTTTTGAACCTATGTGTCCGTAAATGCGTGAGCCTACGGGGTTGCACACATTGACATTTAGACACGACTATGCGTTTATTATTTACTAATTATTAATTTAATTAGTTAATTGTAATAATTAATTAACGGGAGGATGTATTATCTAATTATGCATGGTGTTTGACAATCTGATTAGATGTATACCTATAGTGGGTGGTGGTGGTGGTGGTGAGGGGGGGGGGGGGGGGGGGGGGGGGGGGGG
>CAJVGC010000060.1:21783855-21815792 GCA_910822075.1 Senecio squalidus | reverse complement strand
TGAGCGAGATATAAGGAACAACCTTGGCGGACATACTCGCGAACTTTCAAACTTGAGATGACTTTAAGACGTTTCCCAGCCTTGTCTCCGTGTACAATCAACTGATCTCCATCCGGTTTCTGAATACGAATAAGTTTCTCATAACAGACTATCTCGCCTTTATGCTTAGCTAACCAATCCATACCGACTACGACATCGAAACTACCGAGTTTCATAGGAATAAGGTCGATGGAAAAAGGAATATCGGCTAATACGAGGGGAATATCACGAATAACTTCTCTAACACAAGCACATCTACCATCAGCTATTTCTACTTCGTAAGCAGGCTCTAAAGGACTAGAAGCACGGTTTACTAAGGGGAGGAAATCACTAGATATAAAGCTTCTATCGGCACCCGAATCAAACAAGATAAAAGCAGGATAATCATCGACAAGAAATGCACCAGTGACTACTGTAGGATCCTGGTGAGCTTCAGTAGATTCCATGGAGAAAGCTCGACTTTTAACAGGATTTCCTCTTGCACTAGTACCAGCACCATGAGTAGGAAGGGGAGTAGATGATATAAGCTTGGGACACTGATGACGGCGGTGACCTACTTCTCCACATTCAAAACATGCTCCAGTAGCCTTTCCACAAAACTGCTCGGTGTGGCCTAACTTCTTAGCAGGATTTCTTCTTGCTCTAGTACCAGCACCATGAGTAGGAAGGGGAGTAGATGATATAAGCTTAGGACACTGATGACGGCGGTGACCTACTTCTCCACATTCAAAACATGCTCCAGTAGCCTTTCCACAAAACTGCTCGGTGTGGCCTAACTTCTTGCAGCGTTTACAAACCCAACAAGCCACATTTGCTGCATGAGCACTGCCGCACGTATCACACTTCGGACGTTTGCCCTGATAACCAGCTCCAGAACCTGTCAACGCATACACCTGAGGAAGCTGGGGTCTCTGATCCTGACCACGGCTTCTCTTCCTCGAACTACCCATATCTCTCCTATCATATCTACCAGAATATCTTCGGCTCACAACCGGCTGAAGAACACCACCACGGATCATACTTGCGGTCAACCGACTAGCAATATCAACCGCACTCTGTAGGGTACCCGGAAGGTGAGAAATAATGTGGTCTCGCATAGTCTGGGGCAACCCTTGAGTGAAGCGTTCGATTCTTTCAGTCTCCGTGCGAACCAAACGAGGAGCCAAAACACACAAATCGTAAAATCTATTCACATACCCACGAAAATCAGCACCTTGCATAGTCAGGTTCCATAACTCATTCTCCAACCTCTGCGTCTCAGATGACGGCACATACTCCTTATTCATCATAACCTTCAGATTTTCCCAACTCATCAAGGTAACAGCAGCTCGGCCCTGAGCCCGTTTCACCGACACCAAGTTAGGGCTTTACCCTGGAACAAGAACGTAGCATACTTAACTCTGCTCTCCTCAGCACATCCCGAAACATCAAACACCGACTCAATCCTCTCAAACCACTGCAGGGTAGCAACAGCATCCTCGGTACCCTTAAACTCAGTAGGTCTGCAATCCAGGAAAGTCTTATACGAACAGCCTCGGGGTGGATCCTCAATAATGATACTCGGTCCACCAACTCCCACATGCACTGCTTTTCCCACATCAGAACCATCGCGCCCAGACGCCGTACCTTCTGATCCAACACTTTGCATCACAGGTTCTTCAAACCCTATGTCGGCATCCTGCACCGGTGTCTCCTTGAGATGTGCCACAATCACGGGTATTGCCGCTGCAATTTGCTCCGCAATCAACTGACTGATATTCGGAGTAGTAGTAGTAGCACTGGGGGCAGCAGTGGTATTCTGAGGCGTAGCACCCGCTCTCACACTGGCGCGACCTCGCCTCGTCGACCTTCTCGTAGCAGTGACGGCCGGAGTAGACCTAGTAGAAGCTCTCTTAGGCGGCATCTTCTACGAATGTCAAACAGAATAAATCAGAACGATAACCGGATGAGCGACTAAAACAAACAGGCCTCAAAGCATAAAATGCAAAACAAAGGCACATAAAGCATACGAATCACATACAGGCCCACAAAAGAAAGAAGTGCACACATAAATCAGATAGGTCCAAAAGCCTAGGTCATAGTCTAAGTGATTCCGTAAGGTCACTTAGTTCGTTATAACCATTGGCTCTGATACCAACTTCTGTCACACCCCGCAAAATGGCGGAACCGAGGTCTACAGAGAATACGGTATCAGAGATTCAAAGGTTACATCAACATAAGTGAACCAAACATAATCAACATAGATAAATAAGTTTGAAAATAGAATACTTATTACAATCATCCGAAAATATCAAAATACGGCTACAGCGTTTGGGATACTAAGGAATTAACAAAAGCATAATAAATTCCAAGCAAGTAATCCACGTAGCCACCAAGCATAACATCAAAAAGTATAACCTCAAATCCGTGAAAAGCGTTAAAATACGACGTCAACATAAAGTTGGTGAATTATTCGCAATAATTAATAAAAACTGAATAGTATAAAAGTTTCAATATGTTTTGACCCAAAAGTGTTATGATTTGAAGATAAGTCATTTGAAAATGATGTTTCAAAATATACGTGAAGTATACAAAACCTTTTGATAAAATACTCACACATATACCATAAAAATACCATAATCATTTCATAAAAATAGCATACTGGATAGATAATAGCCTTAGGTAAATACTGTACACCTGAACCATAACAATACTGGCAACTAACCCCACCTAGTGCATTACGCTAGGTTGTCCTCGAAATCAACGGTCATAACATTGCTAACACGGACAGGGCGCATCCATCATCCATCGTGTTAACAATGAGGGCTTGTTAGACCCATATAGCGCTATATATACGAACCGGCGGCTAAAAGCTAACAGGTGTGTATACGGGGCCTCGCTCTACCACAAAGGCGAAACGAGTTGGGTAATGCTAACCTAAAGGCATTCATATCCAAAATACATAACCATAATACATAATATACCATAAAATACATTTATACAAC
Source organism: Senecio squalidus (assembly GCA_910822075.1). Lineage (NCBI taxonomy): Eukaryota > Viridiplantae > Streptophyta > Magnoliopsida > Asterales > Asteraceae > Senecio > Senecio squalidus. Next base: position 21,812,769 of record CAJVGC010000060.1, on the reverse strand, counting down.
GCTAATCATGCCCAAAATGTAAAAGCGGTAAAAAGGGGCAACGAATAACTCACAGAATAGCAAAGCAATCCAAACACGATATGTCGGGAAATAATCAGATACGGTCAAGCTCCCACGTCTAAGTGCCCTAAACATCACGTAAATAAACATGTCTAAGTATCTCTAAGTCTAGTGGGGTATGCCTTAACGATTAACGTTTTATACGGGTTTTAAAATGACCAACAGGAACATCGATTTAGCAAACGTTTCGGAAAATACAGCAATCAGTTATGCGTCACGTAACTGAGAGTTACGTAACACGTAACTCAGTTACGTGACCACACACAATTACGGGATTACAACAATTACGTGACCAGGGGACTAGATACGTGACCAGTTACGTGGCCTAGAAGAAAGTTACGTGCTCCAGTTACGTGCACGTAACACAGTTACGTGACGTAACTGGGTTTTTACGAAAAATTACATTCGGACGACGATTCAGAGTGTTTTTAGGCATCAAAATCATCCATAATCGAAACCCTATGTCCAGAATACGTTTAGGTACAATAACCCTCAATAAAATCCGAGTTTTTATGGTTGTTGTACCTAAACGTATTCTGGACATAGGGTTTCGATTATGGATGATTTTGATGCCTAAAAACACTCTGAATCGTCGTCCGAATGTAATTTTTCGTAAAAACCCAGTTACGTCACGTAACTGTGTTACGTGCACGTAACTGGAGCACGTAACTTTCTTCTAGGCCACGTAACTGGTCACGTATCTAGTCCCCTGGTCACGTAATTGTTGTAATCCCGTAATTGTGTGTGGTCACGTAACTGAGTTACGTGTTACGTAACTCTCAGTTACGTGAAGAGTAACTGATTGCTGTATTTTCCGAAACGTTTGCTAAATCGATGTTCCTGTTGGTCATTTTAAAACCCGTATAAAACGTTAATCGTTAAGGCATACCCCACTAGACTTAGAGATACTTAGACATGTTTATTTACGTGATGTTTAGGGCACTTAGACGTGGGAGCTTGACCGTATCTGATTATTTCCCGACATATCGTGTTTGGATTGCTTTACTATTCTGTGAGTTATTCGTTGCCCCTTTTTACCGCTTTTACATTTTGGGCATGATTAGCGTTGTATAAATGTATTTTATTTTATATTATGTATTATGGTTATGTATTTTGGATATGAATGCCTTTAGGTTAGCACTACCCAACTCGTTCCGCCTTTGTGGTAGAACGAGGCCCCGTATACACACCTGTTAGCTTTTAGCCGCCGGTTCGTATATATAGCGCTATATGGGTCTAACAAGCCCTCATTGTTAACACGATGGATGATGGATGCGCCCTGTCCGTGTTAGCAATGTTATGACCGTTGATTTCGAGGACAACCTAGCGTAATGCACTAGGTGGGGTTAGTTGCCAGTATTGTTATGGTTCAGGTGTACAGTATTTACCTAAGGCTATTATCTATCCAGTATGCTATTTTTATGAAATGATTATGGTATTTTTATGGTATATGTATGAGTATTTTATCAAAAGGTTTTGTATACTTCACGTATATTTTGAAACATCATTTTCAAATGACTTATCTTCAAATCATAACACTTTTGGGTCAAAACATATTGAAACTTTTATACTATTCAGTTTTTATTAATTATTGCGAATAATTCACCAACTTTATGTTGACGTCGTATTTTAACGCTTTTCAGGGATTTGAGGTTACACTTTTTGATGTTATGCTTGGTGGCTACATGGATTACTTGCTTGGAATTTATTATGCTTTTGTTAATTCCTTAGTATCCCAAACGCTGTAGACGTATTTTGATATTTTCGGATGATTGTAATAAGTATTCTATTTTCAAACTTATTTATCTATGTTGATTATGTTTGGTTTACTTATGTTGATGTAACCTTTGAATCTCTGATACCGTATTCTCTGTACACCTCGGTTCCGCCATTTTGCGGGGTGTGACATCACTTAGTTCGCTATAACCATTGGCTTTTGGACCTATCTGATTTACTCTATGTGCGCATTTCTTTCTTTTGTGGGCCTGTATGTGATTCGTATGCTTTATGTGCTTTTGTTTTGCATTTTATGCTTTGAGGCCTGTTTGTTTTAGTCGCACATCCGGTTATCGTTCTGATTTATTCTGTTTGACATTCGTAGAAGATGCCGCCTAAGAGAGCTTCTACTAGGTCTACTCCGGCCGTCACTGCTACGAGAAGGTCGACGCTGCGAGGTCGCGCCAGTGTGAGAGCGGGTGCTACGTCTCAGAACCCCACTGTTGTCCCCAATGCTACTACCGCTACTCCGAATATCAGTCAGTTGATTGCGGAGCAGATTGCAGCGGCAATACCCGTGATTGTGGCACAACTCAAGGAGACACCGGTGCAGGATGCCGACATAAGGTTTGAAGAACCTATGATGCAGGGTATTGGATCAGAAGGTACGGCGTCTGGGTGCGATGGTTCTGATGTAGGAAGAGCAGTGCATGTGGGAGTCGGTGGACCGAGTATCGTTATTGAGGATCCACCCCGAGGCTGTTCGTATAAGACCTTTCTGGATTGCAAACCTACTGAGTTTAAGGGTAATGAGGATGCGGTTGCTACCCTACAGTGGTTTGAGAGGATTGAGTCTGTGTTTGATGTTTCGGGATGTGCTGAGGAAAGCAGAGTTAAGTATGCTACGTTCTTGTTCCAGGGTAAAGCCCTAACTTGGTGGAACTCAGTGAAACGGCCTCAGGGCCGAGCTGCTATTACCTTGATGAGTTGGGAAAATCTGAAAGTTATGATGAAGAAGGAGTATGTGCCGTCATCTGAGACGCAAAGGTTGGAGAATGAGTTATGGAACCTGACTATGCAAGGTGCTGATTTTCGTGGGTATGTGAATAGATTCTACGATTTGTGTGTTTTGGCTCCTCGTTTGGTTCGCACGGAGAATGAGAGGATCGAACGCTTCACTCAAGGGTTGGCCCAGACTATGCGAGACCACATTATTTCTCACCTTCCGGGTACTCTACAGAGTGCGGTTGATATTGCTGGTCGGTTGACCGCAAGTATGATCCGTGGTGGTGTTCTTCAGCCGGTTGTGAGCCGAAGAGATTCTGGTAGATTTGATAGGAGAGATATGAGTAGTTCGAGGAAGAGAAGCCGTGGTCAGGATCAGAGACCCCCACTTCCTCAAGTGTATGCGTTGACAGGTTCTGGAGCTGGTTATCAGGGCAGACGCCCGAAGTGTGATACGTGCGGCAGTGCTCATGCAAAAAATGTGGCTTGTTGGGTTTGTAAACGATGCAAGAAGTTAGGCCACACCGAGCAGTTTTGTGGAAAGGCTACTGGAGCATGTTTTGAATGCGGAGAAGTAGGTCACCGCCGTCATCAGTGTCCCAAGCTTATAGCACCTACTTCCCTTCCTACTCATGGTGCTGGTACTAGTGCAAGAGGAAATCCTGCTAAAAGCCGAGCTTTCTCCATGGAATCTTCTGAGGCTCACCAGGATCCTACCGTTGTCACTGGTACATTTCTTGTCGATGATTATCCTGCTTTTATCTTGTTTGATTCGGGTGCCGATAGAAGATTTATATCTAGTGATTTCCGCCCCTTAGTAAACCGTGCTTCTAGTCCTTTAGAGCCTGCTTATGAAGTAGAAATAGCTGATGTAGATGTGCTTGTGTTAGAGAAGTTATTCGTGATATTCCCCTCGTATTAGCCGATATTCCTTTCTCCATCGACCTTATTCCTATGAAACTCGGTAGTTTCGATGTCGTAATCGGTATGGATTGGTTAGTGAAGCATAGAGGTGAAATAGTTTGTCATGAGAAGCTTATTCGTGTTCAGAAGCCGGATGGAGATCAGATGCACGTACACGGAGACAAGACAGGGAAACGCCTTAAAGTCATTTCTAGTTTGAAAGTTCGCGACTATATCCGTCAAGGTTGTTCCTTATATCTCGATCACTTGATGAAGAAAGATTCTACGATAAAGATTGATGGTGTACCGATTGTTCGCGAGTATTCTGACGTTTTTCCCGAAGATTTTCCTGGACTCCCTCCCCAGAGACAAATCGACTTTCGTATTGATCTTGTTCCTGGAGCAGCGCCTGTTGGTAAAGCTCCGTATCGTTTGGCTCCTTCCGAGATGCTCGAGTTGTCAAAGCAAATTCAGGAACTGGTCGATAAGGGTTTTATCCGTCCTAGTTTCTCCCCGTGGGGTGCTCCTGTCCTCTTTGTTAAGAAGAAGGATGGCTCCATGCGTTTATGTATTGATTATCGGGAGTTAAACAAGCTGACTGTGAAGAACCGTTATCCCCTTCCTCGTATTGACAACTTATTCGATCAACTTCAGGGTTCTTGCTATTTCTCTAAGATCGATCTTCGCTCGGGTTATCATCAGTTGAGAGTTCAGGAAGATGATATACCTAAGACCGCTTTTCGTACTCGATATGGTCATTATGAGTTCATGGTGATGCCGTTTGGTCTGACAAACGCCCCTGCAGCATTCATGGATCTAATGAACCGTATTTGTCGTCCGTATCTTGACAAATTCGTTATCGTATTCATCGACGACATTCTGATCTATTCCCGAAGTCGCAAGGAACATGAAGAGCATTTGCGTCTTGTTCTAGAGGTGCTTCGAAAGGAAAAGTTGTATGCGAAATTCTCTAAGTGCGAGTTCTGGTTATCCGAAGTTCAATTTCTTGGCCACGTGGTTAGCGCGAAGGGTATTCACGTTGATCCTACTAAGATTGAAGCTGTTAAAAGCTGGGTTGCACCAAAGTCTCCGACCGAAATCCGTTCGTTTTTGGGTCTTGCTGGGTATTACCGTCGATTCATCGAGAACTTCTCCAAGATCGCTTCACCTATGACAAAGTTGACACAGAAGAATGAACCATTCGTTTGGGGTTCCGATCAGGAGAGAGCCTTTCAGGTATTGAAGCAGCGGTTGTGTGACGTTCCTATTCTTAGTCTGCCAGTTGGTTCCGAGAATTTTGTTGTTTATTGCGACGCTTCGCACAAGGGTCTGGGTTGTGTGCTTATGCAGAATGGTAAAGTTATAGCTTACGCTTCGCGTCAGTTGAAAATCCATGAGCAGAATTACACGACTCATGATCTGGAATTGGGAGCCGTCGTATTCGCATTGAAGATTTGGAGGCATTATCTGTATGGGACCAAGTGTACTGTATTTACCGACCACAAGAGTCTTCAGCACATATTCGATCAGAAGATGCTGAACATGAGACAACGGCGCTGGGTTGAGTTATTGAACGACTATGATTGCGACATTCGCTACCACCCTGGTAAGGCGAACGTTGTTGCTGATGCACTAAGTCGTAAGGAAACAGTCAAACCAGTCCGTATCCGTTCTATGATGGTATCTATTCAGACGAGCTTGAAGGCTCGGATTATTCAGGCACAAGAGGGTATTATGACAGAGGGCCGTGTTAAAGAGGAAAGATTGTATAAGTTAGCGTTGGAGTTAGAACCGAAGGAGGATGGAGTTCTGTATTTCCTCGAGCGTATTTGGGTTCCGATTAGTATCCGTCAGTTGATTCTGGACGAAGCCCATAAGTCTAACTATTCCATTCATCCGGGTTCCGACAAAATGTATCATGACTTGAAAGAGTTCTATTGGTGGCCGGGTATAAAGCGTGAAATCGCCGAGTATGTTAGTCGATGTTTGACCTGTTCCAAAGTGAAGATTGAGTATCAGAAACCGTCTGGGCTACTCCAACAACCGAAGATTCCCGAGTGGAAGTGGGAGCGTATTACTACGGATTTTGTTACGAAGCTTCCGAGATCTTCGAGTGGTTATGACAGTATCTGGGTTATTGTTGATCGATTGACGAAGTCTGCTCATTTCCTACCGATTCGTGAGAATTATCCGATGGAGAGATTCGTGCGTTTATATATTGCAGAGATTGTATCGAAACACGGAGTCCCTGTATCGATTATTTCCGATCGTGATGCTCGTTTCACCTCACGATTTTGGAAGTCATTCCAGACTGCTATGGGTACAAGGTTAGATATGAGTACCGCCTATCATCCGCAGACCGATGGTCAGAGTGAGAGAACTATTCAGACGTTGGAAGATATGCTACGAGCCTACGCAATTGATTTTGGTGGTAGTTGGGACGTTCATTTGCCGTTGATTGAGTTCTCGTACAACAACATCTATCACACGAGTATCAAGTGTGCACCTTTTGAAGCTTTGTATGGCCGCAAGTGTCGATCGCCTGTACGTTGGGCAGAAATTGGAGATAGTCAGATTTCTGGTCCGGAGATTATACAAGAGACCACTGACAAGATCTTCAAGATCAAGGAACGATTAATTACTGCAAGAGATCGACAGAAAAAGTATGCTGATAAGCGCAGGAAGCCTCTTGAGTTCAGTGTTGGAGATATGGTATTATTGAAAGTATCTCCATGGAAAGGGGTTGTCCGATTCGTGAAGCGCAACAAGCTGAGTCCGAGGTACACGGGTCCGTTCAAGATTTTAGCCCGCATCGGCCCAGCTGCGTATCGATTAGATTTGCCGGCAGAACTGAGCAGCGTACATAATGTATTTCATGTATCTCAGTTGAAGAAATGCCTGGCTGACGAATCGTTATTAGTTCCGCTTGAGAAACTCCAGATTGATGATAAGCTTCATTTCGTTGAGGAACCGATCGAGATCGTTGCTAGTGATGTTAAGCGTCTACGACGAAGTAAGATCCCGATTGTCAAGGTTCGTTGGAATTCCCGTTTTGGAGCTGAGTTCACGTGGGAACGCGAAGATGAAATTATGCGGAAGTATTCTCACCTTTCCCCCGGAAGTAGTACCAAGTGATAATTTCGAGGACGAAATTTCTTTTTACTTGGGGAGACTGTGACATTCGCGAATTTCTAGGTATACTTCTAACGACCCGTATTCGTTTTATTTATTTATGTTTATGTTTTGACCCTATTGTATTCCTTTTTATGTTTTATCGTATTCGTATTTCTCGTATTTTATGAGTATCGTATTTGTATTTTATGTGATTCGGACCGTTGTGTCGGGAACGTTTAGTTCTAAGTGCCTTTAGTATAAGTCTAGTATGCTCTTATGATGAGTTTAGGGGTTTTATGCCTTAATTATACGATTAAGATTAACGTTTAAAAAGTATTACAATTTTAGTCCTTCCAGAATTTTTATTACAAAACTAGTCCTATGGGATTTTTATTACAAAATTAGTCCTTCACCTACTTTTTGTCTTATTAGGCTACCTAGAAATCACAAAACTTTTGTCTTATCCACCTATTCTTCTTTCACCTACCTCATTCTCATCTTTCCTTTCTCTCTCTAAAAACACACACAAAAACACACATACAAACCCTTCCTTCTCTCTAAAATATCTCAAGATCCGACCGTTGAAATCCGATTTTGAAGTTTGTTTATTGTTCACCGTAGTCATCTTCATCTTTCCTCCAAATTTCATTTCGATCCGGTAAGTATTTCTTCAATTTGGTTTTAAACTTTGTTTTACTTATTCAAGCTCGAAAACATCACTTTTTACCATCAAAACTCGGATTTTATTGAGGGTTATTGTACCTAAACGTATTCTGGACATAGGGTTTCGATATTCGATCATTTTGACACCTAAAAACACTCAGAATCGTATTCCGAATGTAATTTTTCGTAAAACCCAGTTACGTCACGTAACTGTGTTACGTGAACGTAACTGTAGCACGTAACTCTACTTGATCACGTAACTATGCTAAATCACGTAACTAGATCACGTAAGTAGCTTCCATGTCACGTAATTGTGTGGCTATCACGTAACTGAGTTACGCACGTAACTCCCAGTTACGTGAAGCGTAACTCGTTGCTGCATTTTCGAAACGTTTGTAATTCTGTTAAATCGATGTTCCTGTTGGTCAGTTTTAAACTCGTATAAAACGTTAATCGTTAAGGCATACCCCACTAGACTTAGAGATACTTAGACATATTTATTTACGTGATGTTTAGGGCACTTAGACGTGGAAGCTTGATCGTATTATATTATTTCCCGACGTATCGTGTTTGGATTGCATTGCTATTCTGTGAGTTATTCGTTGCCCTTTTTACCTTTTACACTTTTTGGGCATGATTAGCGTTGTATAAATGTATTTTTATGGTATATATATTATGAGTATGTATTATGGATATGAATGCTTTAGATGAGTCTTACCCAAACTTGTACCGCCTTTGTGGTAGTACAAGGCCCCGTATACACACCTGTTAGCTTTTAGCTGCCGGTTCGTATATATAGCGCTATATGGGTCTAACAAACCCTCATTTCTAACACGATGGATGATGGATGCGCCCTGTCCGTGTTAGTAATGTTATGACCGTGATTTTCGAGGACAACCTAGCTTAAGACACTAGGTGGGGTTAGTTGCCAGTATTGTTATGGTTCAGGTGTATCGTATGTTCCTAAAGCTATTATCTATCCAGTATGAATTTTATGATTCAATTATGATATTTTTATGATATATGTATGAGTATTTTATCAAAAGGTTTTGTATACTTCAAGTATAATTTGAAACATCATTTTCAAATGACTTATCTTCAAATTATAACACTTTTGGGTCAAAACTTATGGAAACTTTTACACTATTATGTTTTTATTAATTATTGCGAATAATTCACCAACTTTATGTTGACGTCGTATTTTAACGCTTTTCAGGGATTTGAGGTTACACTTTTGATTGATTATGCTTGGTGGCTACGTGGATTACTTGCATGAAATTTATTTTGTTTTTGTTAATTCCTTAGTATCCCAAACTCTGTAGTCGTATTTTGATATTTCCGGATTATTGTAATAAGTATTCTATTTCAAACTTATTTATCTATGTTGATTATGTATGGTTTACTTATGTTGATGTAACCTTTGAATCTCTGATACCGTATTCTCTGTACACCTCGATTCCGCCATTTTGCGGGGTGTGACAATAACCCTCAATAAAATCCGAGTTTTGATGGTAAAAAGTGATGTTTTCGAGTTTGAATAAATAAAATAAAGTTTAAAACAAAATCGATAGAAAGCTTACCCGATCAAGACGAAATTCGGAGGAAAAATGAAGATGAATATGGGGAACAATATACTAGCTCGACAATGAATTCCGACGGTCGGATCTCGAGATATGTTAGAGAGAAGGAAGGGTTTTGTGTGTGTGTTTGTGTGTGTTTTTCTAGAGAGAGAGTGGGATGGGGAAAATGGGAAGAAAAGGGTGGAATGTAGGTGAATAATGACAAAAAGGTTGGTAGTAATAAGACAAAAATGTTGGTAGAATACTTTAGGACTATTTTGTAATAGAAATTCCCCCATAGGACTAGTTTTGTAATAAATTTCTGAAAGGACTAAAATTGAAATACTTTTTAAACGTTAATCTTAATCGTATAAATAAGGCATAATACCCCTAAACTTATATTAAGAGCATACTAGACTTATACTAAAGGCACTTAGAACTAAACGTTCCCGACATAACGATCTGAATCACATAAAATATAAATACGATACTCATAAAATACGAGAAATACGAATACGATAAAACATAAAAGGAATACGATAGGGTCAAAACATAAACATAAATAAATAAGACGAATACGGGTCGATAAAAGTATACCTAGAAATTCGCGAATGTCACATACATGTTAGTTTACGCCACTTCTAGTCCTTATATCCGCTAACAAATTTAACTATAACTTGGGATAACATTCTTATCAATCTTCAACACATTAATACACAATTTTAAACACATAACCATATGAAAATGAGTCTCGTATACTCACCTCGAAGTCGGATTAAGCTACAACATATAAAGCTCTTCCCTTTTTCTCTTCTTCTCCAAATCTGCGTTTTTACAACCAAACACAATTCTTTCTTTCAATATATGTTATATACATATAAGCATATGTATTAACCTCATTACAACTCTTTCTAACAATTTCTAATACTTTTGGCAAATTCTACCCAACTTGCCACTCCTTGGGTCTTTTGACCCGTTTAACTCTCTAATGCACAAATAAGCATTTTAACTCTTTAAACACATTACATCAAATATAAATAACACATTGCAAGTAATGTTTTCTTCCCTTTAACCATTTCTTACCCATTTGCCACCTCTAAACGGGTAACATGACCCATTTGGCAACTAACATAACATACTTAACACCATTTCATCCAAATATAATTTCGAGTACATTTAACTTATCTTTTCTATCATATACATGATAATTATCATTCTTAACATTAATTCTTTCATTCTAAATCATTCTCACAATAATAAACATTTCTACATAACAATTCATCTTTTCACCCATTTAAGCTAAAACATGAAATCTTACAAAATGTCATATACATAAATCTTTCAATCTTTTAAACCTTTACATATATTATTAATCATCAAATAACATATAAACAAAGCTTAATTATAACAATTCTACAACTTTCATGATTATCCTCAAAATAATCAAATATCTAAATTAACCTATTTAACCATTTTTATCTTCAAATTAAACATCTAAATGATGTTATAACATACAATATAACTCAATTTCATCAAATACTTTAAAGTATATGATCATACCTCATTTTTCTTCCACTAGAACCAAAATTAAGGTTCTTAAACCCTTAATCTTCACTCTAATTGATGAAATATACTATAAAATAGCTTCAATTTGATAATTTCTTTTTCTTTTCTTTCTCTCTACACCGTCACTTACACACACATACACCTAGTGGATTCTAGAAATGCCACCTTTCACCACCTCATATCCATTTCTCTAAAACTACACCCTTGGTCCCTCATCTTTAAAACTTTATTAGATTATTTACTTAACCATAATAGTTAACAATGTAAATCCTTTTTAACCAAAGTTAACTATTGCTCTTACCAATTTAATCCTTTTCCATTTCTAACTTCTATTAAAGACTAAAACATAACATATATCTATAAAATATTCTTTATTCGAAACTAGGATGTTACAAATCTTCCCTCCTTCTAACGATTTCGTCCACAAAATCTATTCTTCGAACAAACAAGAATAAAACTTACTTCTTTCACTTTTTGGTCCAAATAACTATCGTTTTTCGACATAAATCAATTCTTCGTCAATTTCTCTATCATATACTATTTCGAATAACTTTAACTAATAAACAATTTCTAATTCTTAAAAATAAAATTTCTAAACGGTCCAATTAATCTTGGACTAAAATTTTCTTTCTATCTAAATTATATTACCCCTTTTCGTAATGAAACTTCTAACACATTTTCTCTAATCCTCTTCATATAAAAATAACATTACCTTTCTAAAAGCTTGACTAATTTCATTAGCCACCATTACTAAACATTCAATTCGATCTCACATTCTTTATAACGAATACTTCTTCCCTCTCAAATTCTACTAATAAGAAAATATATTGCTAACAAAATATAAAGATTATAATATACGCAATTATAATCATCAACATATACTTCTAGCATATACTTTCTAACCTTACTTGCCATTCATATAACATTCATCAACCATAACGGATATATTCTTGTATAACATGTTCAACATTAACGTTGGTCAAACGTTAACTCTAAATACATCAAACTCATGTACACGCAATACTTAACATTGCATATCTTAAATTAGAGCATGATCAATTTCTAACAATAAATCTTACTTCACTTACAAAAACTTTACTTACTCTTATCTTCTCTGCAAGGCAAGCTTCTTCCCCAATGATCTTTCATTACAAACCCTCAACTTCGGTTCAAGTATTGACTAGATACTCGACTCACACAAGTCAAGGCTCCGATACCAACTTGTAACACCGGAACCAAATACACTCCTATATATATATATATATATATATATATATATATATATAGAGAGAGAGAGAGAGAGAGGGGGGTTCATTTAGGAACCACTAAATATTTAGGAACCATTAGGAACCAATATTCACCAGTGTATATATATGATATTCACCAGTGTATATAAAGCATATGTATATATATATATACACTGGTGAATATTATATGTATATACACTGGTGAATATCATATTAAATATACACTGGTGAATATCATATATATACACCGGTGAATATTGGTTCCTAATGGTTCCTAAATATTTACATGGTTCTTAAATGAAACCAACTCTATATATATATATATATATATATATATATATATATATATATATTACAAAACATGTAATTAATATTCTACGGTGTTACTTATTTCATCTCTTTAGTCAACACCAAATATCCGTATGTGAAATTGATTCTACTTCTTCTCGACATATAAATGTCTTCTCTATTCTTCTCTAACATAATAATATGTTAGGATATCAATCCCATACTTAAACTACCTTAAAACTCACTAAAAACTGGTCTAGGCACTAACTGCTCCGCAACTAAAACAATTGCTCCGCAACTAAACATTTTGGAAAATCACCCTTGGCTATTGAGTGTTAGTTGCGGTGCAACACAAACCAGTTGCGGCGCAACTAGACCAGTAGCAGGGGTGATTTCCGTTTTTGATCGTTTCCAGCACTTACATGTTAGTTTACGCCACTTCTAGTCCTGATATCCGCTAACAACTTTAACTATAACTTGGGATAACATACTTATCAATCTTCAACACATTAATGCACAATTTTAAACACATAACCATATGAAAATGAGTCTCGTATACTCACCTCGAAGTCGGATTAAGCTACAACATATAAAGCTCTTCCCTTTTTATCTTCTTCTCCAAATCTGCGTTTTTACAACCAAACACAATTCTTTCTTTCAATATATGTTATATACATATAAGCATATGTATTAACCTCATTACAACTCTTTCTAACTATTTCTAACTCTTTTTAACACTTTCTAATACTTTTGGCAAATTCAACCCAACTTGCCACTCCTTGGGTCTTTTGACCCGTTTAACTCTCTAATGCACAAATAAACATTTTAACTCTTTAAACACATTACATAAAATATAAATAACACATTGAAAGTAATGTTTTCTTCCCTTTAACCATTTCTTACCCATTTGCCACCTCTAAAAGGGTCACATGACCCGTTTGGCAACTAACATAACATACTTAACACCATTTCATCCAAATATAATTTCGAGTACATTTAACTTATCTTTTCTATCATAAACATGATAATAATCATTCTTAACATTAATTCTTTCATTCTAAATCATTCTCACAATAATAAACATTTCTACATAACAATTCATCTTTTCACCCATTTAAGCTAAAACATGAAATCTTACAAAATTTCATATACATAAATCTTTCAATCTTCTAAACCTTTACATATATTATTAATCATCAAATAACATATAAACAAAGCTTAATTCTAACAATTCTAGAACTTTCATGATTATCCCCAAAATAATCTAATATCTAAATTAACCAATTTAACCATTTCTATCAACTAATTAATAGGTCAAACATAAACATATTAGTTCAAATAAACTTCAAAGTTCAAGTAGCTTAAAATTAATTCGCGTCTTGCCCGTATTATTGGATTTGAACTCCATCCGACTCGTATTCAAAATCATCAACTTCTCCTACCACTTGTCCTATTAGTCAATACTTCATCAACACGAGCGACTTCACTAACCATGTCCCAACTTATACCCAACTCAACTTCATCCACACCACCATCAACAATCCAATCTTTAGCTTGACTACCATCTTCCGCTAGAAGTACTTCACGACCTCTTGCCTTTCTTTTCTTGTTTTTCTCCATTAAATTGGCATTAAATTGAACAAAAACAAGATTGTTCATTTTAGTTGCCTCTAGTCTATTTCTTTTTTTTTTGTATGCACCTAAGAAGTTTAAATTATGCATTAATAATATAATAATATGTAGTAAATATATTATATGTGGTATATATTTGATAGAATATGGTAAGTTTAAAGTTGTTAACCCCTTCAAACGTGCTCCAATTTCGCTCACATCCCGATGAACTAGTAGTTAACGAAAGTATCCTTATAGCAATTGTCCTCAAATTAGGAGTCGAGCCTCCATAAGTTTCCCACCAATTTGCTACAAAAATTAATACAAATATGTTATTAAAATGCTAAGTTTAAAAAAATATATATATTATTGGAATTTGCATTACCCGGATCAAATTTCTCGTCATTCACCTCACATGCTTTAAGTGCAACTATTCGACCAAATTTTTCTAGTTTACACTTGTATAATGGCAACTCGACCGACAAGATTTGGGTTTGCATGTCAAAGTCTCAGGGAAATAAAATACCAACAAGCTCAACTACCGCATCATTCGCGTCTACATCATTTTGAACCTCCAAATTATTATAGAAATAATATGGGTTTGAAATGTAGGCCGCAATATGTAGAGATGTATCAAGCCTTTTGGATTAATTTTTGGAGATGATGGTCATAATAGGCGCATATCTTTTTCATTATCGTTCAAAGCAACAATAATTTCTTTTTTCGCCTTCTCTAACTCACCATATATAAAACCCATGGAAGGATTCCAATCGGCATCAACCATCCTAAGAACTTTGACTAACGGTGCAAAAACCTTTAAACATAATGTTACACCGCTCCAAAATGCGGGAGATATCACCGTTCCATAAGCTTTCGTACCTTTACCCTTCTTTGAGAACTTACATTTTTCCCAATCTTCACTAGTAAACATTTGCCTAAGTTGACACTTTTTTTTATCAAACTTTGTAAAGTGAGAAAGGCGGATGCAAATCTTGTAACTCCCGGTCTCACAATATCCCTTTTCTTTGTATGTTGTCTCATCATAGCCAATGTCTTGTGGTGGGCGTAAATAAACACCGTTAGCTTCTTTGCTTGATCGAGAGTTTTCTTATACCTCGGTAGCCCGCCAATAGCTTTAAAAACAAATAAACTTCAATGCATTTATCCACATACTCAAAAATGTTATCACTTGTGTGAGCTTCCTCCGAACATTCTTTGGAGGACAAAAAAACCGTGCCTAACTTTGAATTGACACATAAGTTCATGATGCTTCTTCGTTTTCTATCGGACCATGCATCGGTCATAATAGAGCATCCAATGATTTTCCATTCTTCTTCGTACCTTTTCAAAGAAATTTTAGTTTTTTCAACTTCTTTTTTAAGGAACGTATCTCCCATCTCGTATCTCGTTGGGGTGAAACATTCGGTCCGAATTGACCAATCGCCTCCACTAAAGCTTTAAAGCTATCCCTTTCAAATGCATGAAATGGAATCGCACATTCATACGCCCACTTACAAATATATTCCTTCACACGGATCATTTGTTCTTTTCGGACAACCTTAGAAATATTACTTTGGGAGCTCTTTCCTTTGACTCCTGTGGAAGTTGCAAATCTATCATAGGACCAAAATAACGTGATTCCTTCAATTCTCCAAAACAATCTTCCATTTCATCATCGAGGTCAATGGTTTCATTATCACGAATATTCACCTCCGATCTCAAATCTTTATCATACACTTGTTTAGCCTTCTTTTTGTGTATGTTCTCCTCAAGAGCGTTTCGACATAATCTCATATCATATTTTGTTGCTATTTTACAATATTTAACATATGACCCTACACCCATAATATGTTGTTTCATTCTATAAATTCCTCCACCCATCGGTTTCCCACATAATTTACATTTCACCCTATCTTTATTGGTTTTATCCACCAACTCTCCATAAATCCATCCAATATCGTCCGAATTTCGTTTAAGATTACTTTCACTAGTTGTGGTATTCGTAGGTTGAGCCGGTGATGATTCCATTATTATATTAACTACATTATAAGTAATTAAAACTATTAAACTTTTAATATTAAGTATTAACAACTAATAAAAAAAGAAATTAAACATATCAAACAAAATTAAACACAAAAAAACAAAACAAAACAAAAAAAATAAAAATTATTTAAAAAAATCTCACTGTCGACTTGTGATTCTCACACCATCAATATTATAAACAACCCATTTTCTGACTCAATACCAAATCAAACATACAATATCAACCAAAAATCCAGCGAAGAACAAATAAAAAAAAAAAAAAATTCTTCAAATCGTTGCTTAAATCAACCATGGATACAAAATTGCTGCTTAAATTAAATAATCAACCACGGAGTAATTACCTACAAATCGCTGCTTCTTTTGTCGAATGAAGCTTGGAAATTTAAAGGTTAGTCGTCGCCTCTCTCAGTCTTCAAATCAATTAGAAGAAATAACCCTAATTTTGGGTTTTAATTGATTTTTTTTTTTTGTCTAGGAAAGGAGCTTACTACTTCGTAACATTTACGAATGATTTCAGCCGTTATGGTTATCTTTATTTACTTAAACATAAAAATGAGGTGTTTGAAACATTAAAAGTGTTTCAAAACGAGGTAGAAAACCAACTCGGAAAAACAATCTAGATTTTCCGATCGGATCGAGGTGGTGAATACTTGAGCCTAGCGTTTAAGGATAATCTAAAAGCGCGTGAAATTGTCCAACAACTTACTCCTCCCTATAAACCACACATAATGGGGAAGAATTGAGCCTCAAGTCATGCCTCAATCTAATCCTCAAGTTGCGATTATGCCTTTCATTGTTGGATAAAATTAACGTTAAATTTTTTTTTACACGATTAGTCCTTTAAAGAGAATTAACGTTAAAATATTACAAATTCAATCCTTTAACGAAAAGTTAACCGTTTGGTTGGCCAGCCGGCGGATGGACCTTGCCAACCGGCCAGGAGTGGACTGCACCACAATCACCGTAGACTGCGACCCAGTTAGTGCCTCGGACAGAGCATGCCAGAAACGTTGTTTTCACGTATTTGGAGATCCACAATGTTGCCATCACGTAATTTTCGTCTGGAAATTGCCTATTATGTGCCATTTGACCAAGATTTAGATCTCTCAAATATTTCTATTCATCTCTCATCCCATATTCATCCTTTTCATCTCATTCACTTTTCACCCATTTCATTTCAACACTCGATTTTCTCTCCATTCTCTCTCAATTTCCAGAAACTATGAGAGCTATATCACACATATTTGAGTGGGTTTCAAGCTAGAGGTTTCACACCATCATCTTCAATCATCATTACCTTGATTCTCCACCATTTGGTAAGTGATTTCACCATGAAATCTTCATCTAAGTTCTTCTTTTCTTCATATTCTTGTTAGAGATTCCTAACATGTTTCTTTTATGTGTATTACAAGGTGTCTCCTTCCACTTTTATCCTTCATATCCGAGATTTCATCTACCACCTTGAAGATTTGTACATCTTGGGTTTTTGGTAAGATATCATCCTTAAAATTCACTCTATTCTTCTTTTCTTCAAAGTCCTTGTTCTAATGGTATATTTGTTGTGTGCTTGTAGTTGGATTTTCTCACCACCACCATCATTGGAGCTCGTATTTCGGGTTTACTACCGTGACCATTTTCCGACGACTTGTTGATATTTGCGGAGGTATTCAGTACTTTCTAAAGTAACCCTATTCCTTTCTACGTTTTCTTGCTTATCTCTATAAAACCTCTAAGTAACTTTTATATAATAGATAAATATGGTTGAAAACCTAATTATATAACATATTACAAACAATACCTTCATATTATAAGCTATTAGTTGATAGTAACGTGAACCGGTGTCAATTTGAGAATAAGTTGTAAAACGATAAAATTATAAGAAAATATGTTATAATAGTAAAACTATACCGATTTTTGACATATCGAAACTTACCGGACATATTGCACTTTTAGGACTATATTGGACTAAATAAGTTATAATATGACATTTTGACACTAATGAGTATTATAACTATTATCTATGTAAAGTTCACATATTTAACATATATAAAGTTAAATATATCAGATTTTCTGTAATATAACTTATTACCATGTAAAAGTTACATATATTTGAACTTATATACATATTTACATAATGTAATATTTTGGACATATTACTAATTATTACTAAGACTTATTATAAATATTAACAAACTTTGAATATTTTGAAGATATATAAGTATATTATTATACGTAAAAATAGTATATGTTGACAAATGGACGTCTTTGGACTCAAAGACGTAATCGCAATCATAAATACAATATTTATTATTATGATAATCGTTAAACTTATATATATTCGACAAACGTACTTTTTACTCAAAAACGCGATCGTCACCTTAAACTTCTAATAATAAATTACACTTTTTCGCTAACATTATAACAAAATCGTTTTCGAACTATTTTACTCAAAATACTTGATCCTTCAAAAGTTGACTTTTTGGTTGACTTTGATTCCTTGTTATAATCGTTGACTGTGACTGTGACCGGAGTCAACTACCTTGTATGTTGATTCTCGTTAATCTCTACAAAACTTCGGTTTTTAATATTCAATCTTCTATCGTCACCTCCTATTCGTCAGTAACGACTCGAAATGTTATTCTTTCAGACTCTTTGAATATAAACTATAATATAACGTTAATTATTAAGGCTAACCCGTACTAGACTTATAGAGGTACTTCGACTTATGTAGAGCACTTAGGCGTTGGAGTGATCTCTACTGGTTGTTATCCCAACACTGCTATCGTTGAGTACAATGAGTTATTCGTAGCCCTGTTTACTGTTTTACTTTGGGCTGAATAGCGTGTTTAAAACTGTTAATTGTTATATCTTGTTTACCTAGTTATTCGTAGCCCTTTTTACTGTTTTATGATCACTAGGACTTGTTCGGCCCCGCTGTTTATACCTGTTAAATCTTTGAGTCTCGATTGCATATATATAGATCTATATGGGTTTGACCAAACTCTCATCATTCGGTAGGATGTCCCTACGAATGGATGCTATGACCGTTTGTGATTATTTGTTGCATTTGGTTGATCGCCTTAGGATTGGGGTTATTTATTGTGGTTAGGATCAGGTGTATGTTTATCTAGGAAATATACGTCGCACTATGGTTGTAAAACAAGATATATTTGGAAATTTATCACTATTCTTTATATTTAAAATGGGTCACTTTTAACCTAAATTGTGAATAAGTCACCAACTTTTTGTTGACATATTTTTAACGTTTTTCAGGACTTTGAGGTTTGAGGATTGCCTTATTCATGCCATGCTTTTGTTATGCGGATCGTTGATTATGTATTTGGAATTTGTTTTGTATAATGTAGTTCCTAGGTGATCCGTGTATTTGATTTGAGTATGTGTTTGAGACGATTACGATGTAATTGTAAACTCTTGGCATGATTTATTTGTTTTGATGTATTTTTCGTTATGGTTGTTTGTTGTAACCTTGACTCCTGATTTAATTAAACTAAAGTTAGTAAATTTATATTGAAACAATTTAAATGATATAGTGGTAGACACGAGTCTTATCATATATGTCATGAGTACATATAAAAATAACATATCAAATGAAATATTACAAAATAAATTAATAATTTATTCTTTCAAAAACTCAAAAAACTCACAAAAAATAGGTTAAAAGGTAGGATCGAATCGCTTGTCGTACGATCCTATCACCGATCCTACAACCAATCTTACCTCTGAATTGATCTTTATGTAAATTTAGATGGTTTTTTATTTGTAGGATCGTAAAATTATACGGTCTCAGACGCTATTCTAGTCTAATCTCTAAGCTAAAATGCCTTACATGTTAACAATATTATTTGAGTTCGTACTTTCTAAATCTGATCTTGGGATTTACATAATCGTAATTTGCAACTTCCTAATTATAAACGTGAATATTTCAATGTTAAGGCTTTACGTATCATTATTTTAAATCTAGATTTCATGTTAGATGTTAAGAATCACGTTTGCATGAGTACCGAACTTCTACGTCCGATTGTAGCATATTTAACGTTTAATAATCATTCTTAATACTTAATTTGAACAAAAACAAGAACTTTTTTATTTTAGTTAATTTTCTAAGTTTCGTGTTTAACTTTGTTCGTAATTAAATTTTCCGAGTTAATTTATTGTCGGGTAATCATCTTGTGTCTAGTTAACTAAGTTTCTGTTCCGTATTATTTACCTAAACTAAATTCCGAACAGACTAACCCGTTTATTAGTTTAACTAGCAACCTAGACCACACTAAGATAAACCCGACACCCCTAAAACCCTCGATTTTCTTCTTTTCTTAAAAAAAAAAACTCACGATCGACTTTCAAACCAAAACCCTAATCTGATTTCAATTTTTTCCCATTCTTTCCTTTGTCGATCAAGAATCCCACACCCTCAAACCTTCATCCGATCACTATCCTTCTTCTTTTCTCTTTTGGAGGCTGCTAGCAAGTGAATTAACGTGTAACATCATCTTCCTCTTTGTCTTGTTTCCAGCCGCTAGTCTCAAGCTTTCACACGTTGTCTCGTTTTCGTTGATAACCTTTTCATCTTGTTATATTTTAGTTTTACATACCAAATATTATGTTTATAATAATTCTCTAATCTTGAATTATTAGAGAAAACGTTTTAGTAAAAGTTGTTCTAAGGCTATGAATTGATAAGTTGTTACTAGGGTTTAACTACAAAGAAAATGATCTTTAGTGATGACTGAAAATTTGGTCACTAATGATGTTAGTGATGGACTTCGAGTAGTCACTTTTCGTCACTATAGGTCTTTAACTAATTTTATTAGAAACCAAATAGAGTTATTCTTTGGTCAATAATTTTGTTTAGTGACTAAATTTAGTAACCACTTTTTTTTATTGGTGACTAAATAAGGTTATTAATGATCAAAAAAAGTCGTCACTAAATTTCTTTTGTCACTAAAGCCCATTTTTCTTATAGTGTTTGTGTGATAGTTATTCATAATAGTGTGTTTTGAAAATTGGTTTGTTATTGTTTTAAAGAGATTCATGTTTTTCTAAATTTTGGAAATTTAAGATTTATAAAAGAGATTATTGATGTTTTAATAAATTAAAGAAGTTTTGAGTTTTAAAAGTGTTTTTGCATAAATATTTGTCGTGTAAAACTTGTTTTGAACATACTATATTAGTGTTTTCACGAACCATAACTCGGTGATAAAATATCCAAATTGATCTAGTCTTATGTCTTTCTTATAGCTCTTATAGTCTAGTGTTCATATGTATATCTTGTATATCTGGTCGTCTAATTTGTTTTCAAACTCTCTAAATTGATTTTTCCATACTCTGCGTTTTGCTTTTTGTGTTGGTATTATGAATCCGATTTTGCGCCCATGTGTTCTATGACTTAAAGGTGTTAAACTTGGGATTTTAAAACATGAATCCTTTATTTATATATCAAATATAAGATCTGGAGTTTCTCGTTACTTTATGTAATCGTTTACTATTTAAAAACATTTTTCGAGTCATGTTATAAAAGTTATCGGTGGGTTCTGAACAGTTTCACTTCATTTCATTTGATCATAACTTGGTCATAAAATGAAATTTGTAATACATATATATATATATATATATATATATATATATATATATATATATATATATATATATATATATATATATGGGTTTTTCTAACTTGTGCACTAGGGGCAAATGTTAAAACATTTTTTAAATATTAAAAGTACAATAAAAAATATCAAAAGTTAATAAATCAATAAAAAAATGGTACTTTTTGATATTTCTGATTCTACTTTTAATATTTAAAAATGGTGTTAACATGTGCCCCTAGGGCACAAGTTAGAAAAACCCATACATACATATATATATATATATATATATAGGGTGAGGTTCGGGTAAGAACAGCCCAAAGTATAGGAACGGTAAGAACAGTTGCTGACCGTCCGATTAAGTGATGATCATCAGCAGTACCCTTACTACTGATCACTAGAAGGGTAAAATTGATCAGTAGAAGGGTAAAACTGATCAGTAGAAGGGTAAAACTGATCAGTAGAAGGGTACTACTGATAAGTAGTAAGGTTACTACTGATCAGTAATAAGGGTACTGCTGATGATCATCACTTAATTGGACGGTCAGCAACTGTTCTTACCGTTCCTATACTTTGTGCTGTTCTTACCCGATCCAGTTCCTATATATATATATATATATATATATATATAGGTTCAATCCCCGTATATTCCATGCGGCTGTACTAAACATCAAAACCATGTGTACCAGGAGTGCTTGCCCCTTCAGGTTTTGACATATCCGAACCACCCACACCCGCTGCTGGACTGCCAGTAAATTTCCTCATCATAGCCGCTGCCTGAGTTTCTGTCTGAGTTTCTGGAACGCTACTCAGGTCCAAATCTGCCCCATCAACTTCGTAACCAGGTTGCTTTGCGTGTTTTTTATGTTTTTCCGTTGCAGAGCTCAACACCGAATCAACAATCTGTTTAGCTAAGGTACCTACGTTATCCGTTTCATTACCCATCTCCCCCGCATGACCAATACTGTCCAGGTTTATATCCCCAACTTTTGCACCCGAACTCAAAGAACTCGGAATTTTAGTGTTAACTTTTGGCCGATACTCATAAACTGGCGCCTTTGGAACAACCATATTGAAACCCTTTACCTTCTTCTTTTTTACCTCTTGAAAACCCTCAGAATCCATGTTATTTGTCCCTTTATTATCGACCACTTTTAAGTGACACGAACCATCCGAGTGGCCAAACACTCCACACCCAAGGCATTGAGGCGGCTTCCATTCATATTCAATTCGCACTTCATGCGTGGTACTTCCCAAGTCATCCAATCTTGGCGTAGCAATAATGAGTTTCTCCTTAAGTTTCACATCTGCAGATACCTGACCTGCTTACCTCCACCGCTACTATGACCTTTCCCTTTTTTCTTTTTCCCCATATTAGATCGTCCAGCTACAACAACCCTCCCTCGTAAACCCTAGGAACCGATTCGTAATGTTTTTTAGTATAAGGTTTCCGATTACTCCGTAATTCTCCTACCATAAACCGCTAGAGACAGTGAAGACCACGTTGCCGGCGAGATTCTCCCTAAAATCGCCCTAAAATCACGGAGCTTTTATATATATATATATATATATATATATATATATATATATATATATATATATATATATATATATATATATATATATGTATATATATCCCTGAAGCAAACAGAGGTTCAAGAGGTTGTTAATGAGAATCGGTTAAAAGTTTGTGCAATTTTAGAAACTCATGTGGGTAGTCAGAACTTGCAACATATTAGTAATACTGTTTTTAAGGATTGGAGTTGGGTGTCAAATGCTCAAGATTGTAACGGGGGTACGCGTATAATTGTGGGTTGGGATTCTTCTTTTGTTGATTTAATGGTTCTAAATGTTTCTGATCAGGTAGTTCATTGTCAACTCAGATTGTTAGATGACGGGAAATCATTTTACTGTTCTTTTATTTATGCTGGCAATCACTACTTGCATCGCAGAGAATTGTGGAAAAGTATTCATATATATCAGGGTTTTGTTGCGGGAAATCCTTGGGTCTTAATGGGGGATTTTAATGTAATTCTTAATACGAATGAGACTACTAGGGGAAGCTCAAATGTTTCCATTGGCATGCTGGAATTTCAAGAATGTGTTGAGACCATGGGCTTCGAAGATTTAAGTCAGTCGGGGCTGTTTTTCACATGGAATTGAACCAAAGGCAAAATTCTGATGATGGTATTTTAAAAAAGCTTGATCGGGTGATGTGTAATGGTGCTTTCTTGCATTATTTTAACAATGCTCATGCTGTTTTTAAGCCATATAGAATGTCGGATCATTGCCCTATACTTCTAAATATTCCGTTGGACAAGAGGAGCAAACCGAAGCCATTTAAATTTTCTAATTTCCTTGTTAATAAGCCGGAGTTTTTGGACTTAGTGAGGTCGTCTTGGTCAGGGGGAGTTGCTGGCTACCATTTATATAGATGTGTTACAAAATTAAAGCGTTTGAAGCCTATATTGCGGAAGCTTACATGGAAAGAGGGCAATATTCATAAAAGGGTTGCTCGACTTAGAAAAGAATTAGATGTGGTTCAGTCAGCGTTAGATAAAGAACCAGAATCTAAAGATTTACGTTTTGAGCATAGTGTATATCTTAACTCGTGGAGGAGGAATTATTTTTAAAACAAAGAGCGAAGGTGAGATGGTTGAATGCTGGTGATGGGAACACATGATACTTCCACAAGGTCGTTAAGGGTAGGCGTCACAGAAGCTCGATTCATGCTATTCAGGATTTGGCTGGTGTGATGTATAATGGTGATGATGTCGCTGGTGTATTTGTTCGGCATTATGGTGATTTTTTGGGGACTGCCGAAAATGTTGAGGACAGTTTTGGTATTGCGGGTTTGTTCACTAAAGTTATTCCAAATGCTAAAGCGTGTAGTATGACTCGTGAGGTGGTGAACTCGGATATAAAGGATGCTATGTTTGCGATAGGTGAGGATAAAGCGCCTGGTCCGGATGGATTTACATCAACATTTTTTAAGAAGGCTTGGAATGTGGTTGGCGATGATGTGTGCTTGGCGGTAAAGGAATTCTTCGAAACGGTAAAATATTAAAGGAACTTAATAGTACTATTATTGCTTTAATTCTGAAAGTTGCTTCACCTGTTAAAGTCACAGATTATAGACCGATCTCGTGTTGTAACGTTTTGTATAAATGCATTAGTCGTATTATTACAAATCGTTTAAAGGAGGGGTTAGCAGACATTATTAGTGATAATCAATCGGCTTTTGTTCCGGGTCGTAGTATTGCGGATAACATCCTTTTATCGCAGGAGCTTGTTAAAAATTACCATATTAAGAGGGGTACTCTGAGATGTGCGTTTAAAATTGATATTCAGAAAGCATACGATACGGTGAACTGGGTTTTCTTGGAATCGATTTTGGTTGGGTTTGGAGTTCCTCGTTTAATGATTAAGTGGATTATGGAGTGTGTTACGTCTACGTCTTTTTCTATATGTGTGAATGGTAATCTCCATGGTTTCTTTCGAGGTAAAAGGGGTTTGCGTCAGGGGACCCTTTATCTCCGTATTTGTTTACAATGGTTATGGAGGTTCTTACTCTTCTTTTAAAAAGACGGGTTCGGGATGCAGATTCTTTCAAGTATCATCGTAAATGTGCTAAACTAAAATTAATTAATTTATGTTTCGCGGACGATTTGATTATGTTTTCGCATGGGGATCGGCATTCTGCTTTGGTTCTTGTGGAAGCGTTAAATGAGTTTAGGCAGATGTCGGGTTTAGTTCCTAGTATTGCTAAAAGTACTGCGTTTTTCTCTTGTGTGTCTGACAGGGTTAAAGCGGCTATTCTTGATGTTTTGCCTTTTGATGAGGGTACTTTTCCTATAAAGTATTTGGGGGTTCCATTGATCTCTTCTCGGCTTTTAATTGAAGATTGTGTCTCTTTAGTTGAGAAGGTTAGGAAGCGTATTAGTGACTGGCGGAATAAATCATTATCAATTGCAGGGAGATTACAGTTGGTGTTATCAGTGTTGTCTTCTATGCACGTCTATTGGGCGTCAGTTTTTATTCTTCCTACTTCTATTATTTGTGATATAGAGAAACTGTTACGTGGGTTTTTATGGTGTCAAGGGAGTCTAAAACCAGGAAAAGCAAAGGTTTCGTGGGTGGATGTGTGTCGGCCGAAAAATGAAGGAGGGTTGGGCATTCGGAATATTTTTGATTGGAATTCTGCTCTGATGTGTGTTCATATTTGGAATATTTTAACTCGGAAGGATTCCCTATGGGTTAAGTGGATTCATTCGTATTATCTTGATGGTAGGAATTTTTGGGAAGTCTCGATTAAAGCTAATGCAAGTTGGTCCTGGCGGAAAATATTACTTTTAAGAGACAATTTACGTATGCATTTTAAGAGTAAAATTGGTGATGGACGATCTATCTCGGTTTGGTCTGATACATGGTGCGAGCTAGGTCCTTTACAAAATATTGTTTCTAATCGTGATCTAATTTCAGCAGGCTGGAATCTTCAAAGCAAGATGGCGGATCTGCTCGAAAGTGGGACATGGAGATGGCCGGATAGCTGGGCTCGGAAATACCAGGCCCTTTCGCACCTTCCTGTTCCGAGCCTTGCTGGTATTCGAGACAGGTTAGTCTGGTTGGATGCAAATGGCGCTGAAGATGGGTTCTCGGTGGCAGGCGCATGGGATGTTATTTGTGATCGGGCTGATGTCGTGTCTTGGCGAGATGTGGTCTGGTTTCCAAAGGGAGTTCCAAAACATTCATTTTATGTTTGGCTCCTAGTGTTGCGGAAACTTAAAACTCAGGATCGGTTACATGATTGGGATAAATCAAACAGGATTACTAGAATAAATTGTCTTTTTTGTGACTCAGTTCCAGATTCTCATACCCATTTGTTTTTTGAGTGTGCGTTTTCAAAGGCGGTTTGAAAAAAGGCATGCGTGGAAGCCAACATCCCCATAAATTTGAATTATTTTAACGATGTCATAGAGTTTTTGCTATCTCGCGCAAAAGGTTCTGTGTGGGGTTTAGCAGGTAGATTGATTTTTGGTGCTTCGGTCTATTTTCTCTGGCAGGAACGGAACAATCGGATGCATATTAAGGGGTCCAGAAGTGTAGATCGTCTCTTTGATGTTATTCTTAATTCGTGTCGGTTAAAAGCTTTGTCTATTCGGATTAAAAATATAGCTAAATGGAAGGAGGTTCGCTACAAGTGGAAGATTGTCGACATGATTGGAGACTAGGTCTGCTAGTATTTGTCTGTTTTTCCGTAGGTGGTTGGGTTTAGCGGGTGTGGTTGTTTTTTGTGGTTATGAGTCTAGTTGAAAGCCTATTTTCATCTTTGATTTCTTTTAGAAGATAGATTTTCTTCTTTTTCTGTAATTTTATTTATATCAGTTTTGCCGGGGTACCGTCCCCATTGAGCGAAAATATATATATATATATATATATATATATATATATATATATATATATATATATATATATATATATATATATATATATATGAGAAAAGTGAATATGGGGCTGTTACATATGTAAGCTTAAATGCAAAACTCATCAAAAAATGCATCGTTTTGTTAAAAATTCTTCAAATCTATATAATTTAAATCATATTTATTAAACTAACTTTACAAATTTTTATCTATTCATAGCTTTTTCTTCATTAATAGTGTCTTGGCATCTATCGAAGTCACTTTTTATAACTTCTTCATAATAAACATTGACCCCCTGCATTTTGGGGATCACCTCTCCCTCGATGAATATATGACAAATCAAGCGTTGAAAAACATTTAAACCATAAAACGACGTAGTTTTTAATGAGTTTCGGATGTAAGGTTACATGTGTAACAGCCCCATATTCACTTCCCCATATATATATATATATATATATATATATATATATATATATATATATATATATATATATATATATATATATATATATATATATATATATATATATATATAGAGTTGGTTTCATTTAAGAACCATGTAAATATTTAGGAACCATTAGAAACCAATATTCACCAGTGTATATATATGATATTCACCAGTGTATATTTAATATGATATCACCAGTGTATATACATATAATATTCACCAGTGTATATACATATAATATTCAGCAGTGTATATATATATATATACATATGCTTTATATACACTGGTGAATATCAATATTGGTTCCTAATGGTTTCTAAATATTTAGTGGTTCCTAACCCACCTCTATATATATATATATATATATATATATATATATATATATATATATATATATATCCACGTCGTAGCATTTTATTTGGTTGTGATCTCAAGTTTTGGTTTTGAGTTGAAGTGGATCAAGTCGTTAAATTATAAATATTGGTATAGTCTAGAACGTTTTTGGTTAATTATTGTATCTTCTTCGTGGAATTTTAACTCCTAGAGAATATACAGCATTTGGACTTGCAAATTTTTCTAGAACATCTTAGATAAGTCAATTATATTAATTTCTCCACTAGTTGTTGATGTCTCGAGATATTTTACAAATATGATTAAAGTACTGTCTATTCAGAATTTTCGGTTTTCATACCAACTCACGAGTTACATTTTGTATAAAATACTTACACACTTCGATAGGTCACAAAATAATTTATGGGGACTTCTTAACTCAGTAATTACCTGAAAATAAAATAGTTCAAGCTTGTATTTGTATCTTTCTAATTTAAGAAGCTCGTACTCATTTAGTTGCATTGTGTGAAATTCTTACTCTACCTTTATTTCAAGGAATCAAGGTGGATTCTGTAGCCCCTATATTACTGTTTTCAAATATTTCGGGGAGGTATTAGCTTTAACATATTTTTAAATGTTTTATTTACTATTTTACTACATATGGACGCTACGTGCAATGTGCTTACTATTAGAATGTTACTATTTGTTAAAAATCTTATGCCAGGTCATGGTGGGTATAAGTACTATGTTGATGACTATTACAATTTCGATGTAGGTATTTCAATGTTATACAAGATTCAATGTTATTCAAGTTTATAATTATACCAGGTCCAGTGTGGGTATAATTTCACTGTGGTTACAATTGCTACAAGAGTTTATTTGTGTGGATACTCAGTTTACATGTATTGTTGAATTTCAACAGTAATATAAATGTGAGATTTTCATGTGTTGACAATTCTCTGGGTTTCCAACGATTTCTATTTTCAATTACACAATAGGTGATTTTATGTTGTGGATTGCTAATGTCAACCGTAGGTAATCATAGTGCGAGAATTATTATGAGTTAAGAGTGCCCGTGCCCCTCGGTATTCAATGTTGCTATTACAAGTGCAATGTGGATTCAGTTTCTTGTCCCGATTGAAGTTTCATTTTAGTATTCATATATGCACTGTCAACACCATTTTAAACGTTATTTCAATTGTTATACAAGTTCAATGAAAATGTTATACAAGGGTTTCAAGTTACAAAGTATGTTTTATTCAAAAAGATTTATTTATAACAAAAATGACTTTATTACATATAAAACTCTACGAACTCACAACAGCTTTATGG
>CAJVGC010000060.1:21737833-21783755 GCA_910822075.1 Senecio squalidus | reverse complement strand
TGCTGAGGTAGACTTGGGTGGGGCTGGGCCAAATGATGAGGATCAAGGTATAATTCTTCCTCTTACTCTTCCTCAGTCTGAGAGTATCCCCTCTCAGTCTGGGCAGTCCCTTCCACTTCTTGATGTACTTGCTACACAAGCGACCAACCTGATGGACTCACCAAGTTCATTTGATAAAGCTCTCACATCAAGCCCCACTCAAAATCAAGCACTAATGGACTCATTATTCCATGAGGCTGAGAGTCAAGGACTCCCCTCCAGTGCTGCAGCACAGACCAGTCTCTCTCTGCTAGAGGATGAGTTGGATCTGACTGCCTGGACCACCCCCAACCCCAGTCTGACAGTAAACTTGGAGAACTACATTGCTGCTACCACACTGACACATGTGGCAAGCATTGAAGAAAGTGTTCCACTCCTGGACATACCTGTACTTAGTATGGGAACACCCCCCTCAGTCTCACAGCCTATTCCAACGGCTATTTTCACCAGTTCTGTGCTGGTTCACGATAAGGTACCACCTCCAAATCTCTTACACTCTTTATCACTAAATGCCTTACTCCCAAAACTGGGTGAGGTACAGACTTCAATTTCTATGGCTAATGATCATTCTCCCATATCACAGGGAGGGAGTGAGGCTGTGCCACCAGTTACATCCACAACTGCTACCACATCAACTCAGTCTGAGGTTGCCTTGACTATTCCTGTCCTGTTAAAGGCACTTAAGGATATGTCTACTCAGTTTGATGACAGACTGAGTGCAATGCAGACTGAGTTTCATGCTCTACAAACTCAAAATGCAGAGGAACTGAATGATTTGAAAGCTATGGTGTCCAAACTGACTTCTGAAGTCAGTCTGATGAGGAAAGGAAAGGCTATTGCAGAGGGTTCTCAGCTTCAGGGGGAGAAATTAGCTGATGCAGCAACATATGAATCTGAGATCCCCAAGCAGCAGTTGAAAAGGAAGAGAAAAGAGGGGGAAAAAAGGTACTATAAGACTACCAGGCTTAACACAAAAACTGGTCAGTCTGAAGTACAGTATGAGACTGATTGGAGTATAAACTCTGGGGATGAAGAAGTAATGTCAGATATTAATGTGCTAGAAAGAAAGGTTGGGTACAAAAGTGATCATGAACAGACTGAAACTGATCCTATGGTCAAAAGAAAACAGACTGATGTTGAAGCTGAAAAATTAGCAAAACTTCAGAGGTATGCCCACAGTGCTGGAATGACTGTGGATGAATACAGAGAGTATATAAAGGGGCTCTACAAAGAAAAATTCGAGTTCAATCCTTATGATCAGTCTACAAAAGCTGCTGAAGAGTTTGAAGCTGAGATGCAAGCTGAGGAGGAAATGGCCATTGAAGAGGAACAGATGAGGCTGGAAGTTGATGCACAGATGGCTAAGCTTGTTCTCAGAGAGGAAGAAAGAGTTGATTACATTATAACAAACTTCTCCATGAGAAAACTCAAACACAAGATTACTCACTTAGATTGTAAGAGTCATAATGGAACAGACCTACTGCTTACATGCACACATAAAGGTGGATCGTTCAGAGTTGGGTTAACAAGACTGCACACAATGGGAGTAGAAGAATGGAAGGAAATAGCCAGTCTGAGCTACGATCTGACTGACAAAGCTCAAGGATTAGCAATAAGGAGAGAGGCCACTTTTAACATGAATGCAGCTCATATGTTAAATCTTGTGTCAGATGAAGACTACAGAGCCTATTGCACCAAGCACCATGTGAAAGTCAAAACGAAATCTTTGGGGTTGGAATCAAGCAGTATGCATCCAGTTCCTAAAGAGGTTGCATTTCAAGACAGAACATACGTTGAGACTGAGAAGCACACAGGGCTATGTTACATTGATTGTGGGGGAGAAGAAAGCTTTCAACCTAAGGACAGCATCACCACAACTTCTATTCATCACTGTATTGCTTTACTCAAGGAATGTGAGTCTCCTCAATGTCTTCCATTCAGAGTGAGACTGATTAGCTGGTTGTTCATGAATCTGAAAAGAATTGAAGAAATTGGAACACTGGCAGATAGGGTGGAGCTAGTAAAAAGAGAATATCAACTGCATTTCAATAAGACTGATGCTGAAATGAAGACACTGATGGAGTGGAAGAAAGATAGGACGAGATGGATGAGTGAAAGAGATCAGCCTCTACCTTTTGATCTTCCAGTGAAAAAGAAAAGAAGGACCTTAAAGAAGAAGATGTAAAAACAGACTGATGCTTGTTTTGTTCACAAACAGTGTTTAATTGAAGATGTTTATGTTTGTGTTTATTTTCTTGCATATTTTGTAAAAGACTTTGTTTGAAACATATAGCGGGAGATTGTTGGGAAAAACAATGATCTATCCCAAGATTAATAAATCTGTTAATCAAAGTCTGAGTCTGAGTGACCTGAGTCTGAGTGACTCAGTCTGAGTGACATGAGTCTGAGTGACTCAGTCTGACTAACTCAGACTCATGAGAGAAGTCAGGCGTAATTTAAGGTAATCTAGTTAGTGAATATCTTTTATCTGTTTAAAAGATACTCTTAGATTGATCTTTATCAAACTCACTATATTGTGTATAAATAGTGAGTTTGAGGTTTGTAATCGGTACACCTTTGATTGGAATATAACTGTGTGTTATCTTCATTGTTTCAATATTATAATTCCGCTATAATATATACTGAAACTGAGTACTAAATCGATATATAACAATTAACGTCTAAATACTTATTTGTAATTGATTTGCCACTGTTTGGGATCTTAGTGAGACCTAACAGTTTTTGTAAGTGATGTAAGATTTATTGTTAGAAATTGATCATGCTCTAATTTAAGATATGCAATGATAAGTATAGCGTGTACAGGAGTTTGATGTATGTAGAGTTAACGTGTGACCAACGTTAATGTTGAACATGTTATACAAGAATATATCCGTTATGGTTGATGAATGTTATATGAATGGCAAGTAAGGTTAGAAAGTATATGTAGAAGTATATAATTGCATTTATGTTTATATTAGTATATGTTGATGATTATAATTGCGTATATTATAATCTTTATATTTTGTTAGCAGTATATTTTCTTATTAGTAGAATTTGAGAGGGAATAAGTATTCGTTATAAAGAATGTGAGATCGAATTGAATGTTTAGTAATGGTGGCTAATGAAATTAGTGAAGCTTTTAGAAAGGTAATGTTATTTTTATATGAAGAGGATTAGAGAAAATGTGTTGGAAGTTTCATTACGGAAAGGGGTAATATGATTTAGATAGAAAGAAAATTTTAGTCCAAGATTAATTGGACCGTTTAGAAAATTTTATTTTTAAGAATTAGAAATTGTTAATTAGTTAAAGTTATTCGAAATAGTATATGATAGAGAAATTGACGAAGAATTGATTTATGTCGAAAAACGATAGTTATTTGGACCAAAAAGTGAAAGAAGTAAGTTTTATTCTTGTTTGTTCGAAGAATAGATTTCGGGGACGAAATCGTTAGAAGGAGGGAAGATTTGTAACATCCTAGTTTCGAATAAAGAATATTTTATAGATATATGTTATGTTTTAGTCTTTAATAGAAGTTAGAAATGGAAAATGATTAAATTGGTAAGAGCAATAGTTAACTTTGGTTAGAAAGAATTTACATTGTTAACTATTATGGTTAAGTAAATAATCTAATAAAGTTTTAAGGATGAGGGAACAAGGGTGTAATTTTAAAGAAATGGATATGAGGTGGTGAAGGGTGGCATTTCTAGAATCCACTAGGTGTATGTGTGTGTAAGTGACGGTGTAGAGAGAAAGAAAAGAAGAAGAAATTATCAAATTGAAGCTATTTTATAGTATATTTCATCAATTAGACTGATAATTAAGGGTTTAAGACCCGTAATTTTGGTTTTAGTGGAAGAAAAATGAGGTATGATCATATAGTTTAAAGTATTTGATGAAATTGAGTTTATATTGTATGTTATAACATCATTTAGATGTTTAATTTAAAGATAAAAATGGTTAAATTGGTTAATTTAGATATTTGATTATTTTGGGGATAATCATGAAAGTTGTAGAATTGTTAGAACTAAGCTTTGTTTATATGTTATTTGATGATTAATAATATATGTAAAGGTTTAGAAGATTGAAAGATTTATGTATATGAAATTTTGTAAGATTTCATGTTTTAGCTTAAATGGGTGAAAAGATGAATTGTTATGTAGAAATGTTTATTATTGTGAGAATGATTTAGAATGAAAGAATTAATGTTAAGAATGATTATTATCATGTTTATGATAGAAAAGATAAGTTAAATAAATGTACTCAAAATTATATTTGGATGAAATGGTGTTAAGTATGTTATGTTAGTTGCCAAACGGGTCACATGGTGGCAAATGGGTAAGAAATGGTTAAAGGGAAGAAAACGTTACTTGCAATGTGTTATTTATATTTGATGTAATGTGTTTAAAGAGTTAAAATGCTTATTTGTGCATTAGAGAGTTAAACGGGTCAAAAGACCCAAGGAGTGGCAAGTTGGGTAGAATTTGCCAAAAGTATTAGAGATTGTTAGAAAGAGTTAGAAATAGTTAGAAAGAGTTGTAATGAGGTTAATATATATGCTTATATGTATATAATATATATTGAAAGAAAGAATTGTGTTTGGTTGTAAAAACGCAGATTTGGAGAAGAAGAGAAAAAGGGAAGAGCTTCATATGTTGTAGCTTAATCCGACTTCGAGGTGAGTATACGATACTCATTTTCATATGGTTATGTGTTTAAAATTGTGTATTAATGTGTTGAAGATTGATAAGTATGTTATCCCAAGTTATAGTTAAAGTTGTTAGCGGATATAAGGACTAGAAGTGGCGTAAACTAACATGTAAGTGCGGGAAACGATCAAAAACGGAAATCACCCCTGCTACTACTGGCCTAGTTGCGCCGCAACTGGTTTGTGTTGCGCCGCAACTAGCACTCAGTAGCCAAGGGTGATTTTCCAAAAGGTTTAGTTGAGGAGCAATTGTATTAGTTGCGGAGCAGTTAGTGCCTAGACCAGTTTTTAGTGAGTTTTAAGGTAGTTTAAGTATGAGATTGATATCCTAACATATTATTATGTTAGAGAAGAATAGAGAAGACATTTATATGTCGAGAAGAAGTAGAATCAATTTCACATACCGCGAGGGTATGTATACGACTTTAATAGTCGGAAAGAATTAAGAACCAACCCTATATAGTTGGAAGAAGAGAAAGATGAGACTTTAATTAGTCTTGGAATATTTTGTAAGCAATGATAAAGTAGATATTGTTTGAGCATATAACGAGAATTAATCGTAGAGACCTTGTTATGGTTGTTATTTATATCATGGTTGTTAATTAAGTTATAGTGGTTGTTTATGTTATGGTGGTTGTTTATGTTATGTTATTTATTATGTGTATGAAGAATGTTTTAAATTGTTATAAAGAAAAGAAGTGTTAGATACGACATTTAGTTGTCCGGAAAGAGAATAAGCGATAGATACGACATTTAGTTGTCGGGAAAGAGAAGAAGTGATAGATACGACATTTAGTTGTCGGGAAAGAGAAGAAGTGTTAGATACGACATTTAAATGTCGGGAAAGAAAACAAGTGTTAGATACGACATTTAGTTGTCGGGAAAGAGAAGAAGTGATAGATACGACATTTAGTTGTCGGGTAAGAGAAGAAGTGATAGATACGACATTTAGTTGTCGGGAAAGAGAAGAAGTGTTAGATACGACAATGTGATTGTCGAGAAGAGAAAAGAAGTAATTGTATAGAAAGAAATAATAGATTTTGAAAGTAGTCGTGTTAGATGTGATTAACATAATCGTAAGGTATACTCACTAGCTTAACGCTAATATATTATGTTAATTGTATGTTTTGTAGGTAATCGAGTTTAATGGCAAGGCAAGCTAAAGAAGAAGGGAAGGGGACCGTATTGTAGAGATTAAATGTTAAAAATGTTTTTTGTAAGAGCTTCCGCTCCAAATTGTAAAATGAGATGTTAACGGATATTTGTCGTTGACTAAAGAGATGAAATAAGTAACACCGTAGAATATTAAATACATGTTTTGTAAAAAAAAAAATATATATATATATATATATATATATATATATATATATATATATATAGAGAGAGAGAGAGAGAGAGTGTGTATTTGGTTCCGGGTGTTACATGTAGTCCCTATTTTACCTACTACGTTCGCCTAGCGTCATTTACAACATTGGTATTATCTCTAATGGGTCAAATCGGTTTAGCTAAAGGATTTAACTAAAAAAGGAAAATGGCCAAACGGGTTGAAAGTAATCCAAAGGGTAATCAAGCGCATAGCAAGCTCCTAAATCGTTTTATCGAAAAAAAACAAGTCAGATTATGATGGTGACAATATAGTCTTTGTAATCACAGTGGGCACACAAGTTGTCAATTTATATAATAGAAAACTCTCAACAAGTTATCAAAATATATACGAGAACCTGTCAATAATCTTACTTTTTAGCAGGTTGGTCGGCATCTTCCACCAAGAGGTCTCTTATCTTCTCATTGTAAACCTCCAACATGCTTACAAGCAATTGGTATTTCATAATATCAGTTCTCTGATCAGAAATCCTGAATAGCTCCTCTAGGGTGCGGTAGTTCACTCCCCTATTTTCAGCAGTTCCTTTCATTGTAAATGTCTTCCCAGTACCGGTTTGGCCATAAGCGAAGATACAGACATTGAATCCATCTAGTACTGACAACACCAGAGGTGAAGTTTGTGCAAAAACAGTCTCTGTAAACAAAGTAAAAAACAAGTGTTTACGAAAAGATAATCAACATGGATACATGAGAATAAAAACAAGCATTCCATTATGCAATTTTACCTTGGTTATCCTCCGGTCTAAATATATGATCAAACTTGAATTGCTTTTTAGACGAATCAGACCCCATAATCTTCAGCTCATTATCCTGAGCCGGATCAAAATCAACTAAGTCGATCCTTTTACAATTTCATCTTGGTTTAAAGGTCGACATCTGCAGAAAACTCTAATCACTTGGTTGTATAAACGTTTCCGCTCTGAGCACTCTAACTGGCATCTATTCTTCAACATTTGACATTCTTCTTGATACTTTTTCTTTAAACTCTCATGTTCCTCACCTTAGATCGACATCAAGAATTAAATCAACTAAACTAAAAACATTTAATTAACAAATTCAAAGTATTCTAGTAATCAATTAATAAACCTGTGTGAGAATTAGGGGAATTATGAAGGGTTTGATCTGGATCAAGTTTCAAAAGCTTCATATTCAAAGTTAGGGTTTCCAATTCATGCGATTTATCTGAAAATTCAACCAAATAAAGATCAATTGACTCATAATATGATGGAGAAATTAGGGTTTGAGAAGATTACCTGCCAAGAATCAATTGTGAAATTTCAAATTGGGGAAATCAGTAGAGAGAGAGAGAGAGCGTATTATTCAAACGGCTTAAAAAACGAGTAGGTGGGATTCAAAAATGGATTTTGAATTTGAAGACTCTAACGGTATATTTTACCAAACTTGTAAGCCTCCGTTTGGTTACAAGAGTTTAGGGGAATTATTTCCAATATGCTTGTTTGGTTAGAGTATCCTTATTTATTACTAACGAGAAAATTGGTCTACGGGTGCAGATTACTAAAATTATATCGATATCATATCTATATGTCATTAAGCTACTAATTGCTATCACTCCATCCTTATCAAATATCAACAATCATGTTCGACCAACACTACCACCACCTACACTTTATTTGCTCCCTTTGAGTAACACGGAATATTATGTTACACACAACCTTTTTACTTATATTAAGATTTTAGATTAGATATTTAAACATTTACATTTTAAAACACCTATTATTTGTTCTCATTTAATTTAATAACAAAAATGGAGAAATTGAGGTTAATATTTTAGAGAAATGGGTTTCTTAAACTTTATAAATATAAATATAATTGTATTACCAAACAACTTATTTTTCTTATTGAATATACATAAAAATTCCGCCCTAACAAACAACACAATGTCTTCGTAAAACCATGACTATGTCATTCGCAAAAACACTTATTTCTCTCTATATCCATTTACATTCTGAAATGGAGCGGTAATGTCCGACAACTGAGAGCTATCTACCTACTTTGCATCTCCAATGAATTTTTTTTGTTATTGACGGGTAAGCTTTTGACTTATGATTATGAACAATAAAGTGGTTGGTAGTCATAATTTAACATTTCATTTGTGTTTCAAACGATTTTTCTTTTTTCCGTTTTTGTTAAAGACGGTAACCATAGGTGGCCGGTAAAGGGTGGCGGTGATTGTGGTCGGTTTATGATGGTTGACGAAGAGCTTGTTTAGTTTAACTTTTGTGTGTTTTTCTTGGTTAACAAAAGGGCCAATATATAAGTTAAATAATCATGTACGTGTAGGTCCAAAAATAAAGACAGTTGTTGGGTATTGAAACCCAATTATGAACAATAAAGTAAAAGAAAAACGACATTTAAATCTTCTAGAAACGACACAAAATCCCGCAGCATTTGATGTATACAAAGTTATCGGTGCCCGTACTTCGCTGTGGAATAATCGAATGAAATATCAAATAAAAATTAAATGTTAAAATTAAAATATATGAAAGTTTACATGTTAATTTAGAAAATATTCAAAGTGAAAGAAAAAAATAAGAAATAGCAAACAGTTAGAGTTAAATTTGAAAATCAAAGGGTAGAGTCCACTTCAAACAGCCAATATATTTGTAAATTGATACTAAAAAATGAAAATATATATAATATATAATATATAGTATATGGTGGGCATGGCTAGGGATGTTCAAAATCGGATATCCGAAAATTCGGATAGTGATTTTCACTATCCTAAATCTGAATCCGAAATTTCGGATATTTGAAATTTTCGGATAATTGAAATTTTCCGATAT
This sequence comes from Senecio squalidus, assembly GCA_910822075.1. Classification (NCBI taxonomy): domain Eukaryota; kingdom Viridiplantae; phylum Streptophyta; class Magnoliopsida; order Asterales; family Asteraceae; genus Senecio; species Senecio squalidus. Next base: position 21,774,823 of record CAJVGC010000060.1, on the reverse strand, counting down.
CCGGTTTCGGATATCGGATATCCAATATATACGAAAATCTAAAATTTTAAAAAAATATATTTTGTTTTTTGTTTCTTTGTGTTATTTTTTGTTTGTTTCAAATTTTATAGTTAACCACAATATTTAATATTTACATATATTTATCTAAATATGTTATTAAATGACCAAAATATTTACATTTACCTATTAAATCACCAAAATATTTACATTTAGATATATTTATCTAAATATGTTATTAAATACCTATAGAATTGACTACGTAACAAAGTGGGTGTACATATTTATATATGGGGGAAGTGAATATGGGGCTGTTACACATGTAAGCTTACATGCGAAACTCATTAAAAACTATGTCGTTTTGTGGTTTAAATGTTTTTCAACGCTTGATTTGTCCTATATTCATCAAGGGAGAGGCGATCCCCAAAATGCAGGGGGTCATTGTTTATTATGAAGAAGTTATAAAAAGTGACTTCGATGGATGCCCAGTGATGACAAAAAAAACTTATATTTCTGAAAGACACGATTAATGAAGAAAAAGATGTGAATAGATAAAAATTTGTAAAGTTAGTTTAATAAACATGATTAAATTTATATAGATTTGAATAGTTTTTAACAAAACGACATATTTTTTGATGAGTTTTGCATGTAAGCTTACATGTGTAACAGCCTCATATTCACTTTTCCATATATATAATATATATATATTAAATGACTCCCATTTCGCTTAGAAATGGACCACATACATCCGTTCAAATAAGCAATTATGGATTGCGTAAGTTATTTAATACATATATAATTCAATTATCAAATAATTCCCGCAAATACTTTTTCAAGTCTATTTATATAAAGTGTGGCACATATTCAATTATCTCGTGTAATAATATGTTTAACCAATTTCAATTAACAAATATCTAATATTGTAATCATATTCGTAAAAGTATTCATGTAATTTAACGCTTATGATTATTGCTTAATGAAATTACAAAGGTAAATAAAACATCAAATATTGTATTTTAGGTTTATCATCTAATTAACATTAAATTCTAAAAAAAACGTTTTTTAATAAAACATCCGGCTGCGGCGCAGTAGGATCCACTGGGTCGCAGTCGGGCTCCAGATCAGAATCACTTTTTCTTCTTTTGGTCGAACCAAATAACCAAGCCCCCCAAATTTTTGATGTTTTACAATACTAGTTAACTCGTATTATGGTCTGGCTGATATCACTATAGGTATACATCTAATCAGATTGTCAAACAACATGCATCGGAAGCAATTAGAATCAAACACATAAACAATATTAGCTATGTGAATAATTGTACCTTTGTTGTTGATTTATAGTGAAATCCTACTACATGCTTGTACACGACACCTCCTTTAGCAACAGACTTGTATGCTAGTACACGTTTACAATCACCACAACTCTTGTCTAGCATGCTTGCTTAAACCGTATGCTCGAAACTCACCTCCTAGGTGATCGAAACTCCTTGATAATTGAAACCACACAAACCGAAACCCTTTGGGATTGCTTAGTCGATCGAATGGAGAAAGCAAAGAAATTGATTAGGAGATGAAAGCCTAAATCGATTATGGAGTAGGAAAAATAAGGGACTTAGTGTTCCTTATATAGCTAAGCAATTTCTTAGAGAACAAGTTCTATTGTAATTAGGAAACCTCTATAATTACATAATACATCATCCTTTTATTAAATACTACACTTAACATATTAAGTAATAATTAATAAACGTATAGTCGGGTCTAAATGTCAATTTATGCAACCACATAGACTCACATATTTATAGAAACACATTTTATTTTACGTATAACAAACTAGCATATTAACAAAACAACATACGTGTACGTGTCTTTGTAAACTATGTTAACATATTTTTGGCACTATGTCACTAAGTGTCTTTATTAAGCATATATGCTTATACTTTCTTCATGATATAAGTAGCTCAAATAGAGATTTTAGGCACTATCTACTGTGTCTTACTAGGAAACCATCTTACTAAAAGTGGGTTATTATACTATATCCACGTTTGAAGTCCACTATAACATAATTATTATTGTAAAATAAATTTTCATTTTGTGAGCAAGGTTGTAAAAATCGAAAAAATCGGACGATTAATCGTAAATCGCCAATTTGAGGATTAATTTTACAAAATCGCCAATTTGAGGATTAATTTTACCAAATCGCCAAATTAATCGGACCTTTGATTAATCGCCAAAAATCGCCAAAATCTTACGATAAAAAAATAAATCGGTCAACGAAAGTCAACAAAAAAATCAATTAAAACCCAAAATTAGGGTTATTTCTTCTAATCGATTTGAAGACTGAGAGAGGCGACGACTAACCTTTAAATTACCAAGCTCCATTCAACAAAAGAAGCATCGATTTGTAGGTAATTACTCCGTGGTTGATTATTTAATTTAAGCAGCGATTTTGTATCCATGGTTGATTTAAGCAACGATTTGCAGAATTTTATTTTTTTTTATTTGTTCTTCGCTGGATTTTTGGTTGATACTGTATGTTTGATTTGGGATTGAGTCTGAAAATGGGTTGTTTATAATATTGATGGTGGAGGAAGTTAGTGGGTGGGGTGGGAATCACAAGTCAGTGGGTATTTAAGACAGTGAGATTCTTTTAAATAATTTTTTTCTTTTCATTTTTTGTTTTGTTTTTTTGTGTTTAATTTTGTTTGATATGTTTAATTTATTTTTTTATTAGTTGTTAATACTTAATATTAAAAGTTTAATAGTTTTAATTACTTATAATGTAGTTAATATAATAATGGAATCATCACCGACTCAACCTACGAATACCACAACTAGTGAAAGTAATCTTAAACGAAATTCGGACGATATTGGATGGATTTATGGAGAGTTGGTGGATAAAACCAATAAAGATAGGGTGAAATGTAAATTATGTGGGAAACCGATGGGTGGAGGAATTTATAGAATGAAACAACATATTGTGGGTGTAGGATCAAATGTTAAATATTGTAAAATAGCAACAAAAGATGATATGAGATTATGTCGAAATGCTCTTGAGGAGAACATACACAAAAAGAAGGCTAAACATATGTATGATAAAGATTTGAGATCGGAGGTGAATATTCGTGATAATGAAACCATTGACCTCGATGATGAAATAGAAGATTGTTTTGGAGAATTGAAGGAATCACGTTATTTTGGTCCTATGGATAGATTTGCAACTTCCAAAGGAGTCAAGGGAAAGAGCTCCCAAAGTAATATTTCTAAGGTTGTCCGAAAAGAACAAATGATCCGTGTGAAGGAATATATTTGTAAGTGGGCGTATGAATGTGCGATTCCATTTCATGCATTTGAAAGGGATAGCTTTAAAGCTCTAGTGGAGGCGATTGGTCAATTCGGACCGAATGTTTCACCCCCAACGAGATACGAGATGGGAGATACGTTCCTTAATAAAGAAGTTGAAAAAACTAAAAAGTTTTGAAAAGGTAAGAAGAAGAATGGAAAATCATTGGATGCTCTATTATGATCGATGCATGGTCCGATAGAAAACGAAGAAGCATCATGAACTTATGTGTCAATTCAAAGTTAGGCACGGTGTTTTTTGTCCTCCAAAGAATGTTCGGAGGAAGCTCACACAAGTGATAACATTTTTGAGTATGTGGATAAATTCATTGAAGATGTTGGTCCAAAAAATGTTGTTCAAGTTGTGACCAATAATGCGGCTAATAATATGGGAGCGGCAAAATTGTTGAAGGAGAAGAGACCAACAATCTTTTGGACATCATGTGCGACACATACTATTAATCTCATGCTTGAAGGTACTAAGTTTTCCTTTCTTGTAACTTTATTAGTTGTATAATGTGTTTATATATAAATTATAAGTTTATTTGTTTTTAAAGCTATTGGCGGGCTACCGAGGTATAAGAAAACTCTCGATCAAGCAAAGAAGCTAACGGTGTTTATTTACGCCCACCACAAGACATTGGCTATGATGAGACAACATACAAAGAAAAGGGATATTGTGAGACCGGGAGTTACAAGATTTGCATCCGCCTTTCTCACTTTACAAAGTTTGATGGAAAAAAAGTGTCAACTTAGGCAAATGTTTACTAGTGAAGATTGGGAAAAATGTAAGTTCTCTAAGAAGGGTAAAGGTACGAAAGCTTATGGAACGGTGATATCTCTTGCATTTTGGAGCGGTGTAACATTATGTTTAAAGGTTTTTGCACCGTTACTCAAAGTTCTTAGGATGGTTGATGCCGATTGGAAGCCTTCCATGGGTTTATATATGGTGAGTTAGAGAAGGCGAAAAAAGAAATTATTGTTGCTTTGAACGATATTAAAAAAGAATATGCTCCTATTATGACCATCATCTCCAAAAAGTCATCCTAAAGGCTTGATACATCTCTACATATTGTGGCCTACATTTTAAACAGCTAACGTGGCCACCTCCACACTTGCCACACTTAGGGCGATTTCTCCAATCCTTTGTGGGTGTAACAGCGCGTTCCTTAGCCTTTGGTGGTCCTCGACCGCGCTTGTGACTTTTCTTCTTTTTGCAACGGGAATTTCGCTTCCGTTTTCCGTTGTGCTCTCTCTGAGCCTCGGTCTCCTCAGGCAAGTCACTAGGTTCGACATGATCGAGTTTAGTACCAAAGCTCGCTCCACTAGGCGTAGAGTCTCGAATACTCTGGAGTACGCTCTCAGTGACCTTCGTCACCAGTTCGGGTACGATAGCCGCGAGACTTTCCGTAAGAATCTCATCGAATCAACCGATCAAACTGTTAGGCGGTGTCGGCTGCTCACGCGTAGCAGTTCCTTGAGGTGTCATCGTCTAGAAGGAAAATAAAAGGAATATGAGTGTGTGCATGACTCGAGATTAAACTCAACGATTAAACATGTAAAAGTCAAATGGAATGCACACAAAAAGTTTCAGAGCAAAATCGATATAAGCCTAAAGTCATAGTCTAAGCGGTTCAGGTAGTAAACCACTTAGTTCGCTATAACCATTGACTCTGATACCAATTTCTGTCACACCGTGTACAGTAATGTAGGTATCAGAAGACAAAGATTACATCGAATAAAAACTACAACATTCAAATTTACATTAAATAAAGTGTGGGAGTACAATAAATACAAAATGAATACAAATCGTGGCTTAAATAGAAACTAAACTACGTCTAGCTAAGTCTCTTTGACGTCCATATAAATAAATAAGACACCGGACTACATCTAGTCAAGAATCTTCAAAATCCTCAAAATCCATAACAAACAATGTACTCCATAATCGATGTAAAATCTCAATCTCCTGAAAAGCGTTAAAATACGACGTCAACATAAAGTTGGTGAATTATTCGCATTTTCATAAAACAATGAGTGTAAAAGTTTGATAAGTTTTGACCTAGTAAAAGATGTAAATAAAATCAGTAATGATGTACTAAATATAATAACAATGTCAAAATAATAGCTTGAATTATGAAGTCTAGTGAGATCTATGCATAAACCTTAGATATCCAAATTTTCACTTGAACCGTACTAAAAGGCAACTTAACCCTCATCCTTAGTGTATCAAACTAAGGCATATCACGAAAAACTAAGCGGTCATAACATCGACCACTAGGGTCCGCGCAAAGGTCAGCACCCCTAACAGCAATGAGTGGTTTGTAAAACCCTTATAGATCTATATATATGTACCGATGGCTCAAAAGAGTTAACAGGTTTGCACTGAGGGCCTTATACTACCACCAAGACTGTATAAGTAAGGGATACTTAATATAAAGGCATCATAAACGCTTAACATACCCGATAAAATATAAAAGCGGTAAAAAGGCAACGAATAACTCACAGATCAGCAATACTATGTCGGGTAGACACAAATAGGAGAAAGCTCCACCGCCTAAGTGCCCTAGTATAAGACATCAAATAAGTCTAAGTATCTCGATAAGTCAAGTTGGGTTTAGCCTTGTATGATTAACGTTATATTGTATAATATAAATAATATGTTCGAGTTAAAGATAACGAATGTAAGATAATAATATCTCGATTCATCGTGACGAAGCTAAGTCAACGATATTCTGAGTCGAGGGCGACTAATAGAAGATATAAATAAGTGATGACAATATTTTCCAATAAGAGATGACGATACTCCGAGTCGATACTAACTAATGGAAGATATCGTTTAATTTATGTCAATAACGACGATTAAAGGGAAATGACGTTACGAGCCATGATTGACTAACAGAAATATCGATTCCATAGAATATAGTTATTAAGGTTTGGTTGAAGTCAACCCAAGTCAACGCAAGGGTAGTTGACTTGGTCAAAGTCAACGATTTCGCAAGAAGTCAAAGTCAATTAATCTTTAAATAAAAGTCAACGTTCGACGTTTTGAATAATCTTTAAGGAAGAATAGTTTGAAATTTACTTTATAAAGAGTTTAACGAGAGTTGACTTTAGTCGAAGTCAATTGTACACGATAACGAGTCAACGTTGGCCAAAAAATCAACGTTTGAAGTATTTGACGAAAATATGCCATAAGAATATGTTTCAAAGTGTTTTAAGTTACAAAGTTTATTTCATAAAGTGTCAACGGCAACATAATACATTTATTACAACAAATTCACGATTACGCTCGCTTTTTGGAAGAACGTACGTTTTATCGATAAGTTATGCGTTTCCATTTAAAACCGTGTTAATAATTATCACATTAGAGATTGTTGTCACGTTTCGAGTCCGAAACGTATATTGGATAAAGTATATAGTCTTAGGTATATTAATAATGTATATAAGTATGTTTAAGCAATTAAAAATTGGTTCTTTTCTTTTAAAAGTTGACACACTGAATTAATGTATGGTGTTTGACAGTTTAATGGTTGTGTATATGCATGCTGTGAATGTATTTTACAAATGATAAGTAAATGAACATATAACTGTCACAATATGATTATGTCGTGTAGTGATGAGGTTAGTAGACACGCCTGTCAAGATTGTACAGCCTGTATGCCATTGCCTGACAGGCGCCCGCCTGAAGCCCATTGAGCAAGACACGCCTGTCAAGATTGTACAACCTGTATGCCATTGCCTGACAGGCGCCCGCCTGACAAGCAAGCCCATTGAGCAAGACACGCCTGTCAAGATTGTACATCCTGTATGCCATTGCCTGACAGGCGCCCGCCTGAAGCCCATTGAGCAAGACACGCCTGTCAAGATTGTACAACCTGTATGCCATTGCCTGACAGGCGCCCGCCTGACAGGCGCCCGCCTAACAAGCAAGCCCATTGAGCAAGACACGCATGCATGTTACAGCCTGTATACCATTGACAAGCGCATGCCTGACAGACGCCCGCCTGACAGGCGCCCGCCTCAACATGAAGTCAACCTGCAAGGCAGTTTCAGCCTTGCGTCATCCTGCAAGGCAGTTTCAGCCTTGCGTCATCCTGCAAGGCAGTTTCAGCCTTGCGTCATCCTGCAAGGCAGTTTCAGCTGACCGCCAGCCTGCAAGGCAGTTTCAGCGTTCAGCTTGCAAGGCGTTGCTTTAGGCTGTGAGACGTCGCATCTTGACAAATAATAAAGTGAAGACGATTAGTATACCACTGATTGATTACTATAACAGTTTAAACATTCATGATCGTCATTGATTGATGGACGTTCCCCATGCTTGAAACGGGTAGTATAAATACGTAATCTAATCAGGGTAGACGTATTCACAAAAATCTCACTTCAACATAAAAATCACATCTTCTCATCTCACTTCAACACACACACAAAAGCTAAAATAGAGTTCATATACTCTTGCTTTCACCTTCAACCTTGATCACCCTAGGTTCGTCAAGAACTTACTGGGTTTGCACTGTGATCATCACAGGAGATCCAAGGTTGACACCACCAATCCTCGTGTTTGACAACCACTGCTCGAACATTGGCGCCATCCGTGAGACACGTTTTTAACGGCGTTTCATTTTTTCCAAAAATTTTTTTTTCTTTCCCATACCTTATAATCAGCCGTTTCTATGGAGGCAACAAATGCATCCCAAGTCATTTCTTCAGTACCAGAAATAACCACTGTGATTACCACCACACCGGAAACGGTGACGACTTCACCCCCTGCTCTTCCTCCATCCCCTGGTCGCCTCCCACTGTCAGAGCCATACGTTGACTCTGAGTGGACGGTGTCGGATCTACGGTCGCGTGGGTATCCCTCCTTAACCAGTCCCCTCTTTTCCACAAGGTTTGCCGGAACAAGTACGTTTACTTCACCACCGCCAGTGAAAACCATCCCTCCCTTCCAGCCTCTTTTGTCCAACGGGACAAGCTCTCAGGAGGATGGCACGGATCCTGTACGACAACCTGTTTCGATTGCTTCCCAGCCTGCTACTCAAGGGGTTCAGGAGGATCCCATTGTAGAACTGCTTAGAAGGTTGGCTCAGAGCACTCAGCCACCACCACCCCCACCACCACCTGCTTCGTCAGATCTGTTGTCCCAGTTAGTGGAGGCATTGCGCCCAACGCCTCAGCCAGCGCCCGTACAACCAGTGGATCCGTTGTCACAACTCCTGGAGCGTCTAAGGCAACCAATCACACGCACCCCACCAACACCTCTACCACAGGAAACATCTAACGACATGCTCAGAGTCTTGAAAACCTTAGTGACAGCATTAGTTCCACCCCGTGCAGCCACTATGCCTTTGTCAGTGGTTACTTCAAAATTATGTGACTGGGTTGCCAAATTCCCACTCCCAAATAAGCAAAAAGTCCCGTCCGTTGTTGGTACTTACGACGGTACTCGAGATCCAGACGACCACCTTGCTCTGTTTGAACAGGCTATTATGACGGAGAAATGGTTAGACCCAGTCGCTTGCCACATGTTCCCTGGAACATTACAAGGTTTCGCTCGTGATTGGTTTGCTGACTTGCCTGAGAGGAGTATTCAAGATTTCGCAGATCTAAAAGCCAAGTTTGTGACTCAATTTGTACAACAAAAGAAGCAACATAGAACTCATATAGAGGCTCATTTGATACGACAAAAAGAAGGAGAGGGGTTGCGTGACTTTATCCAGCGATACACGCAAGAATGCCAGAAGATTGCCATGTTACCAGAGAGTCAACAAATTTCTGGATTTACTCTTTCCTTGCTCCCAGGACAACTGCAAGAGAAGTTGATCAAGCGAACTCCGGTTACTTTCAAAGAAGCCACGGACAGGGCATATGACTATCTAAGGTCAAAGGAAACTGTCTCCCTGACAAGAGAGGTAGGCGGCAAGTCATGGACCGACACTCGACGAGATGAAAGGACCAATAGGAGGTTTGGCCCATACGATAAACATGCGTCTGAACCTGCTCTTAGCAAAACACCAAAAGAAATCTTGATAACAGAGCAGGTGTGCGCTACCTTCACACCTCCACCCCAGATGGAGCATAGGTCAGGTACGAAAAACATGAATAAATAATGTGATTTCCATGAAGACCATGGACACGACACAAATGTTTGTAGAGAGCTCAAAAGGGAAATCAGGCGGGCTCTGGAAGAAGGCAAGCTAGAACACCTTGTCCCTGGCGCTAAGCAGCAAGCAAATAAAACTCCACCTAAGAAGAATTATGCATGGCAAAAGAAGGGGGAAGACACAGAACACCCCGGACCTGTCTTCATGATACATGAAGGAGCAATATGAACTGACCTATCAAGGTGCAATAGTCTTTACTATCATTTTTTCCTTTATGTTTTCAATAAATGTTTCCAAGCACATGGAATGTCATGGTCATGTATGAAATTGGCAATAATAGCATTTGGTCTGATCTTGTATCCCAATATTATCGCGCAATATCATTTTTCTATGGCATTTTCATAAACAAATAAATATATTGAAGTAAGGATTCAATACAAAAAGCATAAGGCCACAATAGACATCTCAGTCTAAAGCCAACCATGCACTTTCATTACGTACAATGTTACAACTTGAACACACATGCGCACGCACACACCTAAGAACATAGTTCAATACAACATGTATGAAGCCAAGAAAGACAAACCTTGTCTGGCCAAATAACATACAATCATATTCGTCTTTTAATCTACTTGATAAAAGATAAGCACTTCTCATTGGGAAGCGACAATCCTCGCGAGTAAACAAAATAAAGGTTAACCAACAAAAGTGCCATTGGCACAGTGTCACAGGCACAATGTATAGCATACTCAAATCTACCTATGTCATTGACATACAAAGGAACCATGGGCCCTCAAGAAAGTGTCATACGCACAACCAAATATACACACTGTCATGCACACCCAAGACGGTGTCATGGACACAACATTCATAAAGATAAAAAATAAAAATGTGTTATTGGCTTGATCACCCAATAAAACATTATTTTAAAAAGCTAGACAATGTCTCAAAGCAAGGCTAAGCCTACACAACGCCATGCCAAATTACAACGAACAAATATATATAATAAAAAAATAAAGAAAGATGCCCTTAAACGAGTGAAGGAAAACAATTCGATTTCTCTATACCTCTAGACATCACATTTAATGTATATTTACAATCAAGATGGAACCCATGATATATTTTGGCATAAATGTTCTTGATCAGTACTACTGTTGATTCGTAAAACAACCGCCGGTACCTGGGCTATAATAGCCGGTACTCGGCTTGTCCAAAACCGCAGGTTGCGTGTCAATACCCCCACACCGCAGGTACCCACAAACCACCGGTACCAACCGCCGGTACCAGGCTATTACAGCCGGTACCCGACTTCAGCTGTCATGCGCGTGCGTGTGAAGGAAACCGCCGGTACCAGGCTATTACAGCCGGTACCCGGCTTGTGATTCAACCGCCGGTACCAGGCTATTACAGCCGGTACCCGACTTCGGCTCTCGGCTTTCGGTTTGCCTCACTACCAGGCGTCGGTTCGAGCAAATACCGCCGGTTCACCATCAATGAATACCGCCGGTTCGGCTTGGCTAGGTTTGCCACCGTTCCGGCTTAACTTCCGCCGGTAGCCGGCTCGGCTAACCGCCGGACATGTGGATGCCGGTCGGTTGCTACAGTCACCGCCACGCTAGCCGGTATGGTGATACTGCCGAAGAGATAGATGGTAATGGAACTACATGAAGAAATTATTAAAGCCAGGCATGGTTTTCTTGTGTACCCATTGAAGACACGCATGGAATAATGATCCAATAGAAAGACATGAACGTACACTTTTTTGAAACCTTGGCTCATGATCCAATGAAACATAATGTTACAAAAGTGTAGAAAGACCCTACCACACATGCATACACATTTGTTTTATTTTTTAGCAGATAATGTTGTTGGATAAATAACACAATTTGGGGTGTGAAACAGCGTATTATCATCTAAGAAAACATACAAATGTTAGCCGAAAAAAAAAAAAAAAAAAAAAAAAAAAAAAAAAAGCTTACGAGTAAAGAAAGTTACGACCTGCAAACCGCTGTTTTGGCAAATCCTAACTCGAGGGCATGATGAGGTTAGTAGACACGCCTGTCAAGATTGTACAGCCTGTATGCCATTGCCTGACAGGCGCCCGCCTGAAGCCCATTGAGCAAGACACGCCTGTCAAGATTGTACAACCTGTATGCCATTGCCTGACAGGCGCCCGCCTGACAAGCAAGCCCATTGAGCAAGACACGCCTGTCAAGATTGTACATCCTATATGTCATTGCCTGACAGGCGCCCGCCTGAAGCCCATTGAGCAAGACACGCCTGTCAAGATTGTACAACCTGTATGCCATTGCCTGACAGGCGCCCGCCTGACAAGCAAGCCCATTGAGCAAGACACGCATGCATGTTACAGCCTGTATACCATTGACAAGCGCATGCCTGACAGACGCCCGCCTGACAGGCGCCCGCCTCAACATGAACTCAACCTGCAAGGCAGTTTGAGCCTTGCGTCATCCTGCAAGGCAGTTTCAGCCTTGCGTCATCCTGCAAGGCAGTTTCAGCTGACCGCCAGCCTGCAAGGCAGTTTCAGCGTTCAGCTTGCAAGGCGTTGCTTTAGGCTGTGAGACGTCGCATCTTGACAAATAATAAAGTGAAGACGATTAGTATACCACTGATTGATTACTATAACAGTTTAAACATTCATGATCGTCATTGATTGATGGGCGTTCCCCATGCTTGAAACGGGTAGTATAAATACGTAATCTAATCAAGGTAGACGTATTCACAAAAATCTCACTTCAACATAAAAATCACATCTTCTCATCTCACTTCAACACACACACAAAAGCTAAAATAGAGTTCATATACTCTTGCTTTCACCTTCAACCTTGATCACCCTAGGTTCGTCAAGAACTTACTGGGTTTGCACTGTGATCATCACAGGAGATCCAAGGTTGACACCACCAATCCTCGTGTTTGACAACCACTGCTCGAACATGTAGAGTATAGATATTGCGCACCACTATAAAAGTAATAACTAATTGAAGAGTTGTGTTATGGGCGATTAGTCGTGTTACGGACAAGAAGTGTGTCACGGGTCACTGTGTTGCGGGTTTAAAAGGTGTTGCGGACAACAAAGAGTGGCGGCCAAGGGTGTTGCTGACCACCTGCGTTTTGCGGACCACAAGTGTTGCTCTTTGAAGGAGTGTGTTGCGCTGGAAGTGTTGCGCTGAGTAGGATTCTGAAACAAAGGTGTTGCGCTACGAGGCGAGTTGCGGAGTGTTGCGCCACTGCTGGACCACGCAACAAAGGGTGTCTCGGTGATGGCAGTGTTGCGCTACACATGGACCACGCAACAGACTTGTTTCGGTGTGGTGTTACGGTCAAGGTGGTGTTCTGGTATGTGTGTGTTGCGCAACTAACACCATGTCGAGCAGGTGTTGCGCTGGTCACGCAACACACACCGAAACTCGGTTTCTTTGCTTATTTTTCAGGCCACATACGATATACAATTAAGTCTAAGCGTTTATATGTTTTTAGGTTAGAATACATGTATAAAACACATATTTGTGATGGTAAAAAGGGTAAAAGATCAGATAAAAGTTTTATATAACTTTTTATTGCAAAAATGAAATAAAATTTATGTTTTCTTCCAATATTAATTATGTTTATGATTAAAATTCGTTTTGTTTGAAAAATCATTGAAAAAAACGAAGATTTGAAGATTATAACGAATAGAAAACTTACCAAAAGTGATGAATAATCGTGTAGATGATGATAGAATGATGAAATCTTCCAAAATCTTGAATCTTTGATGAAATCCGTCGGAAGTTTGGTGACGAATTTCTGGAAGGGAGGGGGGGGGGGGGGGTGGAAGTTTGGTGACGAATTTCCCCTCAAGGTACAAATGACTCTAAAAAACTACAAAGAACGGTTTGCAAAAGGAAGAGAACTATTCATTCAAATGCATTCTAGCTATCCGATCTTTGATGAAGAACGCCAGCTACTAGTACCATCAATTACTATTGCACATCTTGGTGTTAGCAATGAAATTTACCCAGCAAGAGATGAACTAGAACAAGTTACCCCCTCAGCAGAAAATCTAGTATCAGCTCTTGCACACGTTTATCTAACATCCACAAAAATCGGTACAAGTTACGAACAACAAGATTCAGTAAGGATAAATTATTGTAGTAAAAATCTACTAATTTATTCTAACAACAAAGAAAAAATCAATGAACAAGGAATAAAAGTAATTCAAGATTTCGAAGAACATTTTGATGGAATCAATGGACAACTTTCGTCACTACGAGAAGAATTCAAAAAATTATTGTGTCAACAACTGGCACATGCACCAAGACACAATTGCAACTATTGCTCTACAGTGAACCAAGACAAGACTATAATGGATTGCTGAAACATCCCACTACACATTGAAGAAATACAACTCACTTTTCCTTTATGGGAGGTGTGGTGTCATAATATTGTATTTTTCGTAATGTATTTGTCATATTTCATTATTGTTTGAAAGAGTGCTATATGATATAAATGTCCATGTGAGGTATGTCTCCCATGTGAGACTTGTCCTTACATTATTGTAATTATGTAATCCATATGATTGTATAGTAGCCATCGTCGGCTACCATGTGTGCTTGCTTTTGTATATAACTAGAGGCTTAGTCCTCATGGTAAAACAAGAAATATTTGTGTGATAATATCGCTTCATTTATTGTTCTGTTGAAAGCTTAGAGTTTTCTGAATAGCAGATTATATTCATATCAAACTCATAAAGAATCATTACAATATTCATACACTATCACAATTATAAAAAATTACAAATGTTCCGCAAGAAGGCACCAAATTCGTTTGCCCCCCCCCCCCCCCCCCCCCCCCCCCCCTCAACCTTCTTCGTTGGAACCATGTCGAGAAGGCGTACAACATACTCTAAGGCATAATCTCAAAAATATAATGGTAAAGTTGTAACGTTCATCATAGATCGTACCATGTTAAGCAAGGTTCGATTTCTCCTTTCCGGTACACCATTATGTTGTGGTTTATAGGGAGGAGTAAGTTGTTGGACAATTCCACGCGCTTTTAGATTATCCTTAAACGCTAGGCTCAAGTATTCACCACCTCGATTCGATCGGAAAATCTAGATGGTTTTTCCGAGTTGGTTTTCTACCTCGTTTTGAAACACTTTTAATGTTTCAAACACCTCATTTTTATGTTTAAGTAAATAAACATAACTCATTCGTAAATGTTACGAAGTAGTAAGCTCCTTTCCTAGACATATGCCTAAAGGGACCACATACATCACTATGTATGATTCTTGGTAGGTCGGTTTCCCTTTGATTCTCATGCGAGAAGGGTTTCCTTGCCATTTTGACCGATACACAAGACTCACACCTATCAAATGAATCATCACTTGATTTCAAATGCCCTTCACATTGAAGCCTTTTGATACGGTTTTTTCATGTGTGTGCAAGACGACAATGCCATAGGTAGGATGACTCCAAGTTAGACTTGGCTCGTTTAGTGCTTATATTAAACATTGAATTATTAGTATATGAAATACGATCATGCAAATCAATTTCAAATATTCCACTAATAGTAATACAATTAAAATAATGAATATTATTCTTTGGAACTGAAATACCAAATCTGTAAATGCATTATTAAAACCATTATCTTTCAATACTGAAACTGAAACAACTCCCCTAACTATTTAAGGAACATAATGACAATTGTCTAATACAAGAATTATGCCCGAGGGTAATTGTAAGTCATAACTTCTGATGGCTTCCACTACTACACGTATGATGTTGCCGACGTATACATATAAGGATCCATTTTTCAGCTTCTTCTTTGCTCTAAAACCCTGTAAGGAGTTACACATATGAGTACCACAACCAGCCTCATATACCCAGGTACCTGTATTAGGGAAAGATAATAATTCGATAGTCAAAATACCTGAAGATCCGGCATTTCCGACTCTCTTTTTATTTTGCACCTCAGATAGATACTTAGGACAATTCCTCTTCCAGTGTCCTATCTCACTCCAATGGTGACACCCATCATCGTTAGCGACATGTGCCTTTTTAGCTGGAGGGTTTTGCTTAGGCTTGGAAAAATAAACAACAACTTGTTTATTTTTACCAGTCTTAGAAATTTTGCCCTTAGCTTGTAGCGGTTTCTTTTTCTTCCTTTTATGGATCTGAACACCACCAATCGCAAGGATTTGGTTGTCATTCACCTTATTCTTGGAAATGATCTTTTTGAATTCCACTAGCATAGTATAGAGTTCGTTAATGCTCTTTTCATATTCGGCATGTTATAGTGGCGTTTAAACTCCTCAAACTCCAGTGAAAGAGAATTGAGGACAATGCTTACAGCTACAGGTTCATGATATGAGTATTTCATTCTATCCAAGCGATCATACAAGCTTTTCATGGCTAGAACATGAGTCCCCCACTGGTGTTCCAAATACATGTTTACATGCATGTACATCTCGAATCAAGTCATTTAGCTCAAGGCTAGCTTGTTTCTCATACAATGCGCGCAACTCAGTGATCATCTGATCGGACCATTTGCTCTCAAAATTCTTAGATAACTCAGGAGTCATAATGTTGAGCATGAGACAAGAAACTTCATTATGAATCTTAAAAGTTGCCTTATAATGATCCTTTTCTGCCTCAGGATCATTGTCATTTGGCTTAGTGATCATAGATGAAGTAACGATTTCAAGTCTTTCCATCACTCTTAGGACAATCCTTAGTGATCGATTTCAGTTGTTCAAGTTTGGTCCAGAAAGCTTATTGATTCTTAACGCTGTTTTGGTTTCACTCAAAATCTCATCAGTAGCGGATTTTTGTATCATTTCTACAAAACAGATAGAAAGTTCTCATTAGTACTTTCGACATAAAATTTCTTAACAGAAATGTAAAACCCATGATCGAATTTCCATTAGGACTAGGATCCAAATGACATATCACCGTTTCATCAGTTGATGTGCTAGGAACTAAATGATACTCAAAAGGAAAGTGACATTCAGTAATTACATTTACCGATGCAATTCCTAGATTATGGGACTTAATGTTATAGCTCGATCAAGCATCAAAATGGTGATCGTAACATTAATCATGTTTCGTCGCATCTTATTGCCATCGACGTTTACAGTCTAACTGCATAACCCGATTTAAGTCGTCCAACTGAAGACTGGAGATAGTCCACCACCGTCTCACGATGAGTGGTAATCCGCCTTGTATACCTTTCACCTACGTCTCACGTAGTATGACGAGCAAGTACAAGTTGTCT
Source organism: Senecio squalidus (assembly GCA_910822075.1). Classification (NCBI taxonomy): domain Eukaryota; kingdom Viridiplantae; phylum Streptophyta; class Magnoliopsida; order Asterales; family Asteraceae; genus Senecio; species Senecio squalidus. Next base: position 21,758,117 of record CAJVGC010000060.1, on the reverse strand, counting down.
GAGCAATATGGATAACAATATGACTTAATTTCATGGGTGACAAAATCTATGTAAGAAGAGGCATCCACACAACTTCGTCACATAATTTGACTGTTTTCAAACCAAAACGTTTTAATTACTGGTTTTATACGTGTTTCTATGATTACCTAATTCCTATATACCAAGTATATGTAATAATCAAATTTACCATCGTCATCATGAAACCCTTTCGGTAGCTCTACACAAGGTATGACCAGGAAAGCAAGTGAGGGTAGAGGATGAAAAATCATCTCTTAAAATCTGATCTCATTAGGAGTAGAATACATCCGCAAACTTTCCCAGACATCGTCCTTTATGTAGGTGATCCTAGTTGGAAATTATGCACTGAGGATATGAATTTTAAATACGAATTATCAATAACACGTTTTTAAAGTTTTGATTTTTTTAATGTATTCTGCAATTCAATACGTTCCTTCACGAGAGAAAATTACGGTGAAACCCAACCCGATGCGTTTTAGAACGTATAAAATAGTCAAAATAAATCAAAAAATTTGTTACATAATTCTTTAGTCACATTAAAATTGATTTGTTTTAAAAAACATTTGACAAAAATAATGATATGAAAAGAATTAATCTATGCAACAAATTGGGTGAGGTCAAAAAATCAAAAAGGTCTCTGGGTCATTATATATATATATATATATATATATATATATATATATATATATATATATATATATATATATATATATATATATATATATATATAGGTGGGTTCAAATAGGAACCACTAAATATTTGAGAACCATTAGGAACCAAATTATTCACCAGTGTATACATATGATATTCACCAGTGTATATATATATATATATATATATATATATATGATATCCAACAGTGTATATTTAATATGATATTCACTAGTGTATGTAAAACTATAAGAGTTGAATTATAAATACCTTATATACACTGATGAATATCATATATATACACTCTTGAATATCTTATTAAATTTCGTTCCTAATGGTTCCTAACTATTTTTATGGTTCTCATTTGAAACCAAATATATATATATATATATATATATATATATATATATATATATATATATATATATATATATATATATATATATATATATATATATATATAATAACTCCTGTTTTGTTTGAAAACTGACCACATACATCCGTTCAAATAATCAATTCTAGATTCCGTAAGTTATTTAATACATATATAATTAGATTATCAAATTATTCCCGTAAATAACCTTTTAAAGTCTATTTATGTAAAGTGTCGTACATATTCAATTATCTCATGTAAAAATGTGTTTATTCAATTTCAATTAACAAATATCTAATATCGTAGAAGTATGCATCTATTTTACGATTATGGTTATTGCTTAATGAAATTTTAACAAAGGTAATTAAACATCAAAAATTGTATATTAGGTTTAGTTTTTAATTAACAATATTTTTTATAAAACATCCCGCTGCGACGCAGTCATAAAACACTGCCTCGCATTCGGGCCTCAGCTCAAAAATTCTTTTTTTTTCTTTTGTTCGAACCAAACACCCCCCCCCCCCCCCACCACCACCACCACCCACTATAGGTATACATCTAATCAGATTGTCAAACACCATGCAGCAGAAGCAAGTTAGAATCATGCACATCATCAATATTAACTAAGTTAAGAATTGAACCTTAGTTGTTGATTTACCTCGTTTAGGATTTATAGTAAATCCCTCTACAAGCTTGTACACGACACCTTATTTAGCAACAAACTTGTATGCTAGTACGCGTTATAATCACCACAACTCTTTTCTAGCTTGCTTGTTTAAACCGTATGCTCGAACTACACCTCCTAGGTATTCGAAACCCTTGTTGTTCGAATTCCAAAACAAACCGAAACCCTTGTTTGGGTGCTTGGTCCATCGACTAGGGAAAGAAGCAGAAAAATCGCTTTAGGTGAAAGCCTAATCGATTTTTGGTGTAGGAAAAATAAGGGACATGATGTTCCTTATATAGCCAAGCAATGTCTTGGAGAACGAGTTGTATTATAATTAGGAAACATCCATAATTAGATAATACATCCTCCCATTAATTAATTATTACAATTAACTCATTAAATTAATAATTAGTAAATAATAAACGCATAGTCGTGTCTAAATGTCAATGTGTGCAACCCCGTAGGCTCACGCATTTACGGACACATAGTTTCAAAAACTATTCAAATACCAACATTATGTCCTAAGGTTCAAGATTGAAAAATATTCAATGACTTTACCTCACTTTATCTGTATCAACAAACAATTTGAAATACCTCTCACTTATAAGAACATGTCCGACTCAAACACTAATGAGTTTAAATACTTTTTCTACACTATTTCGAAACCTAAGGATTCGATCTTATATATATATGTAAAATAACCTTAGGAAGAGTAACTTTAACCTAAAAACAACAATTAAAAAATTATTAAAATGACCCAAAAGCTAATCTCCTTAATCCTTATCGTCACCTGAAATATTAGCTTAAAACGTCACCATAAAGCTCTTGTGAGTTCGTAGAGTTTTATATGTAATAAAGTCATTTTTGTTATAAATAAACCATTTTGAATAAAACATACTTTGTAACTTGAAACCCTTGTATAACATTTTCATTGAACTTGTATAACAATTGAAATAACGTTTAAAATGGTGTTGACAGTGCATATATGAATACTAAAATGAAACTTCAATCGGGACAAGAAACTGAATCCACATTGCACTTGTAATAGCAACATTGAATACCGAGGGGCACGGGCACTGTTAACTCATAATAATTCTCGCACTATGATTACCTACGGTTGACATTAGCAATCCACAACATAAAATCACCTATTGTGTAATTGAAAATAGAAATCGTTGGAAACCCAGAGAATTGTCAACACATGAAAATCTCACATTGATATTACTGTTGAAATTCAACAATACATGTAAACTGAGTATCCACACAAATAAACCCTTGGAGCAATTGTAACCACATTGAAATTATACCCACTGATTTGGTATAATTATAAACTTGAATAACATTGAATCTTGTATAACATTGAAATACCTACATCGAAATTGTAATAGTCATCAACATAGTACTTATACCCACCATGACCTGGCATAAGATTTTTAACAAATAGTAACATTCTAATAGTAAGCACATTGCACGTAGCGTCCATATGTAGTCCATATGTAGTAAAATAGTAAATAAAACATTTAAAAATATGTTAAAGCTAATACCTCCCCGAAATATTTGAAAACACTAATATAGGGGCTACAGAATCCACCTTGATTCCTTGAAATAAAGGTAGAGTAAGAATTTCACACAATGCAACTAAATGAGTACGAGCTTCTTAAATTAGAAAGATACAAATACAAGCTTGAGATTACTCCACTATTTTATTTTCACGTAATTACTGAGTTAAGAAGTCCCCATAAATTATTTTGTGACCTATCGAAGTGTAAGTATTTTATACAAAATGTAACTCGTGAGTTGGTATGAAAACCGAAAATTCTGAATAGACAGTGAGAAATTAATATAATTGACTTATCTAAGATGTTCTAGAAAAATTTGCAAGTCCAAATGCTGTATATTCTCTAGGAGTTAAAATTCCACGAAGAAGATACAACAATTTACCAAAAACGTTCTAGATTATACCAATATTTATAATTTAACGACTTGATCCACTTCAACTCAAAACCAAAACTTGAGATCACAACCAAATGAAATGCTACGACGTGGATACATATATATATATATATATATATATATATATATATATATATATATATATATATATATATATTACAAATTTCATTTTATGACCAAGTTATGATCAAATGAAATGAAGTGAAACTGTTCAGAACCCACCGATAACTTTTATAACATGACTCGAAAAATGTTTTTAAATAGTAAACGATTACATAAAGTAACGAGAAACTCCAGATTTTATATTTGATATATAAATAAAGGATTCATGTTTTAAAATCCCAAGTTTAACACCTTTAAGTCATAGAACACATAGGCGCAAAATCGGATTCATAATACCGACACAAAACGCAGAGTATGGAAAAATCAATTTAGAGAGTTTGAAAACAAATTAGACGACCAGATATACATATATGAACACTAGACTATAAGGGCTATAAGATAGACATAAGACTAGATCAATTTGGATATTTTATCACCGAGTTATGGTTCGTGAAAACACATAATATAGTATGTTCAAAACAAGTTTTAGACGACAAATATTTATGCAAAAACACTTTTAAAACTCAAAACTTCTTTAATTTATTAAAACATCAATAATCTCTTTTATAAATCTTAAATTTCCAAAATTTAGAAAAACATGAATCTCTTTAAAACAATAACAAACCAATTTTCAAAACACACTATTATGAATAACTATCACACAAACACTATAGGAAAAATGGGCTTTAGTGACAAAAAAAATTTAGTGACGACTTTTTTTTTTTTGATCATTAATAACCTTATTTAGTCACCAATAAAAAAAAGTGGTTACTAAATTTAGTCACTAAACAAAATTATTGACCAAAGAATAACTCTATTTGGTTTCTAATAAAATTAGTTAAAGACCTATAGTGACGAAAAGTGACTACTCGAAGTCTGTCACTAACATCATTAGTGACCAAATATTTGATCACCAGTAATGTTAGTAACCAAATATTTGGTCACTAATGAGTTAGTGACCAAATTTTCAGTCATCACTAAGATCATTTTCTTTGTAGTTAAACCCTAGTAACAACTTATCAATTCATAGCCTTAGAACAACTTTTACTAAAACGTTTTCTCTAATAATTCAAGATTAGAGAATTATTATAAACATAATATTTGGTATGTAAAACTAAAATATAACAAGATGAAAAGGTTATCAACGAAAACGAGACAACGTGTGAAAGCTTGAGACTAGCGGCCGGAAACAAGACAAAGAGGAAGATGATGTTACACGTTAATTCACTTGCTAGCAGCCTCCAAAAGAGAAAAGAAGAAGGATAGTGATCGGATGAAGGTTTGAGGGTGTGGGATTCTTGATCGACAAAGGAAAGAATGGGAAAAAATTGAAATCAGATTAGGGTTTTGGTTTGAAAGTCGATCGTGAGTTTTTTTTTTTAAGAAAAGAAGAAAATCGAGACAAGGGTTTTAGGGGTGTCGGGTTTATCTTAGTGTGGTCTAGGTTGCTAGTTAAACTAATAAACGGGTTAGTCTGTTCGGAATTTAGTTTAGGTAAATAATACGGAACAGAAACTTAGTTAACTAGACACAAGATGATTACCCGACAATAAATTAACTCGAAAAATTTAATTACGAACAAAGTTAAACAGGAAACTTAGAAAACTAACTAAAATAAAAAAGTTCTTGTTTTTTTTCAAATTAAGTATTAAGAATGATTATTAAACGTTAAATATGCTACAATCGGACGTAGAAGTTCGGTACTCATGCAAACGTGATTCTTAACATCTAACATGAAATCTAGATTTAAAATAATGATACGTAAAGCCTTAACATTGAAATATTCACGTTTATAATTAGGAAGTTGCAAATTACGATTATGTAAATCCCAAGATCAGATTTAGAAAGTACGAACTCAAATAATATTGTTAACATGTAAGCCATTTTAGCTTAGAGATTAGACTAGAATAGCGTTTGAGACCGTATAATTTTACGATCCTACAAATAAAAAACCATCTAAATTTACATAAAGATCAATTTAGAGGAAAGATTGGTTGTAGGATCGGTGATAGGATCGTACGACAAGCGATTCGATCCTACCTTTTAACCTATTTTTTGCGAGTTTTTTGAGTTTTTGAAAGAATAAATTATTAATTTATTTTGTAATATTTCATTTGATATGTTATTTTTATATGTACTCATGACATATATGATAAGAGTCGTGTCTACGACTATATCATTTAAATTGTTTCAATATAAATTTACTAACTTTAGTTTAATTAAATCAGGAGTCAAGGTTACAACAAACAACCATAACGAAAAATACATCAAAACAAATAAATCATGCCAAGAGTTTACAATTACATCGTAATCGTCTCAAACACATACTCAAATCAAATACACGGATCACCTAGGAACTACATTATACAAAACAAATTCCAAATACATAATCAACGACCCGCATAACAAAAGCAGGGCATGAATAAGGCAATCCTCAAACTTCAAACTCCTGAAAAGCGTTAAAAATATGTTAATAAAAAGTTGGTGACTTATTCACAATTTAGGTTAAAAGTGACCCATTTTAAATATAAAGAATAGTGATAAATTTCCAAATATATCTTGTTTTACAACCATAGTGCGACGTATATTGCCTAGATTACACCTGATATCCTAACCACAATAAAAACCTCAATCCTAAGGCGATCAACCAAAGGCAACAAATAATCACAAACGGTCATAACATCCATTCGTAGGGACATCCTACCGAATGATGAGAGTTTGGTCAAACCCATATAGATCTATATATATGCAATCGAGACTCAAAGATTTAACAGGTATAAACAGGGGGGCCGAACAAGTCCTAGTGATCATAAAACAGTAAAAAGGGCTACGAATAACTAGGTAGACAAGATATAACAATTAACATTTTTAAACACGCTATTCAGCCCAAAGTAAAACAGTAAACAGGGCTACGAATAACTCATTGTACTCAACGATAGCAGTGTTGGGATAACAACCAGTAGAGATCACTCCAACGCCTAAGTGCTCTACATAAGTCGAAGTACCTCTATAAGTCTAGTACGGGTTAGCCTTAATAATTAAAGTTATATTATAGTTTATATTCAAAGAGTCTGAAAGAATAACATTTCGAGTCGTTACCGACGAATAGGAGGTGACGATAGAAGATTGAATATTAAAAACCGAAGTTTTGTAGAGATTAACCAGAATCAACATACAAGGTAGTTCACTCCGGTCACAGTCACAGTCAACGATTATAACAAGGAATCAAAGTCAACCAAAAATTCAACTTTTGAAGGATTAAGTATTTTGAGTAAAATAGTTCGAAAACAATTTTGTTATAATATTAGCGAAAAAGTGTAATTTATTATTAGAAGTTTAAGGTGACGATTGCGTTTTTGAGTAAAAAGTACGTTTGTCGAATATATATAAGTTTAACGATTATCATAATAATAAATATTGTATTTATGATTGCGATTACGTCTTTGAGTCCAAAGACGTCCATTTGTCAACATATACTATTTTTACGTATAATAATATACTTATATATCTTCAAAATATTCAAAGTTTGTTAATACTTATAATAAGTCTTAGTAATAAATAGTAATATGTCCAAAATATTACATTATGTAAATATGTATATAAGTTCAAATATATGTAACTTTTACATGGTAATAAGTTATATTACAGAAAATCTGATATATTTAACTTTATATATGTTAAATATGTGAACTTTACATAGATAATAGTTATAATACTCATTAGTGTCAAAATGTCATATTATAACTTATTTAGTACAATATAGTCCTAAAAGTGCAATATGTCCGGTAAGTTTCGATATGTCAAAAATCGGTATAGTTTTACTATTATAACATATTTTCTTATAATTTTATCGTTTTACAACTTATTCTCAAATTGACACCGGTTCACGTTACTATCAACTAATAGCTTATAATATGAAGGTATTGTTTGTAATATGTTATATAAGTAGGTTTTCAACCATATATATCTATTATATAAAAGTTACTTAGAGGTTTTATAGAGATAAGCAAGAAAACGTAGAAAGGAATAGGGTTACTTTAGAAAGTACCGAATATCAACAAGTCGTCGGAAAATGGTCACGGTAGTAAACCCGAAATACGAGCTCCAATGATGGTGGTGGTGAGAAAATCCAACTACAATCACACAACAAATATACCATTAGAACAAGGACTTTGAAGAAAAGAAGAATAGAGTGAATTTTAAGGATGATATCTTACCAAAAAAACCCAAGATGTACAAATCTTCAAGGTGGTAGATGAAATCTCGGATATGAAGGATAAAAGTGGAAGGAGACACCTTGTAATACAAATAAAAGAAACATGTTAGGAATCTCTAACAAGAATATGAAGAAAAGAAGAACTTAGATGAAGATTTCATGGTGAAATCACTTACCAAATGGTGGATAATCAAGGTAATGATGATTTAATATGATGGTGTGAAACCTCTAGCGTGAAACCCACTCAAATATGTGTGATATAGCTCTCATAGTTTCTGGAAATTGAGAGAGAATGGAGAGAAAATTGAGTGTTGAAATGAAATGGGTGAAAAGTGAATGAGATGAAAAGGATGAATATGGGATGAGAGATGAATAGAAATATTTGAGAGATCTAAATCTTGGTCAAATGGCACATAATAGGCAATTTCCAGACGAAAATCACGTGATGGCAACATTGTGGATCTCAAAATACGTGAAAAAACGTTTTTGGCATGCTCTGTCCGAGGCACTAACTCGGTCGCAGTCCATGGTGATTGTGGCGCAGTCCACTCCTGGCCGGTTGGCAAGGTCCATCTGCCGGCTGGCCAACCAAGCGGTTAACTTTTCGTTAAAGGATTGAATTTGTAATATTTTAACGTTAATTCTCTTTAAAGGACTAATCGTGTAAAAAAAAATTTAACGTTAATTTTATCCAACAATCAAAGGCATAAACACCCTAACTTATATCAATAGAGTATTATCTAATCGGCACTTAGGTAACTAAAACGCTTCCGTCACAAAGGACGAAGCAACAAATAAAATAAAACCCGATAAAACAATAAAGCATGATAAAACAAAAGGAAATAACAATAGGTCACAACAAAATCAACAAAAATAAAATAGAGGAAATTCGATTAATACCTCAAAATACGGGATGTCACAGCTTCCCCCAGTAAAAAGAATGAGTATTGCTGCCGGAAAATAGATTGGGGTGCTTCCGCTGCATCTCATCCTTACGCTCCCAAGTGAACTCAGCTCCAAACTGTGAATTCCAACGAACATTCACAATAGGGATCCGACTCCGCCGCAAACGCTTGACCTCGCGGTCAACAATCTCAACTGGCTCCTCAACAACATGAAGTTGATCATCCAAACACAATCTCTCCAAGGTAATAACCAGAGACTCGTCAGCAAGACACCTCTTGAGATGCGATACATTAAAACGTTGTGCACACTTCCCAACTCCGCTGGAAACTCAAAACGATACGCCACAGGGCTAACACGAGCCAACACTCTAAAAGGACCCGTAAACCGTGGACTCAACGTGTTGCGCTTCTCAAAACGGAACACAACCTTCCAAGGAGAAACCTTCAGCAAAACCATATCACCAACCTCGAACTCAAGAGGTCTCCGACACAAATCCGCATACTTCCTCTATCGGTCTCTAGAAACTAGTAAACGATCTTTGATCCGATGGATCTTATCGGTAGTCTCTTGAATTAACTCCGGACCCGTAATCTGGCTGTCACCAATCTCATCCCAACAAAGAGGAGACGTGCATTTGTAACCGTAAAGAGCCTCAAAAGGTGTGCAACTAATACTGGAGTGGTAACTGTTTTTGTACCAAAACTCAACCAAAGGCAAATGTCGATCCCAAATCCCACCAAAATCTAATGCACATGCACGCATCATATCCTCTAACGTCTGAATAGTGCGCGCTCTGACCGTCAGTCTAAGGGTGATAAGTTGTACTCATATCCAACCAAGTACACAACGCCCGCTGCAAAGACTGCCAAAATCCCATGCTTGATCACATGTACCTCTTTCTCCTAGAATAAGTCATTCTTCTATCAAGCTTTTCTGCCATCGTCTTGATCTCTTTCAAAATAATGGACGTATCATTGTGACCTTCCACTTGAGCAACATGTCCTCTTGCTCTTCGACCTCTACCATCGTATCGATACTCCCTCGATCAACTGATTACCAACTTATCCTCCATCAAGTTGTATGCTTCATTCATGGATTTATACATAAAATCTCCCCCTCCGGCTAAATCCAGCTCGTTTTGTGACTCCTTGGTTAAACCGTAAAAGAAAATCTCAATTATATTGTCCTTGCACAATCCATAACCATAGCAACTCCTAAGCATCTCTTTTAATCTTGCCCATGCTTCAGTTGATGTCTCGCCATCTTCTTGTCGAAAACCTCGAATATCCCGTAGTAATTTCCTACCCAAGGCGGGTGGGAAAAACCTTTTGATGAAGGCTTCGCGCATTTGTGTTCATGTTGTAATTGAATTATCGTCCAGCTCTTCAAACCAAACCATCGCATCTCCGGTGAGAGACGAAGGGAACAACCTCAGCTTGACACTATCGCTCTTTCCTTCTCCGTATTTGAACATCTCACATAGCTCGTTAAATTTGGCTACATGCTTATGTGGATCGGCATGGTATCGTCCATCGAATGTGTTGTCTTGGATCATCTTGAGATGATGAACCTTGACAACGAAGTCTTCACCCAAGTTCGGGGTGGTAATAACCGACCCTCGGGTGGGTGGCACTGCTACAACTGCAGCCCGTCGGTGCATCGGCATGTCCAATGGATCCATAGTTGTTTGCGGTTCCGGTTTGTCTTCACGAATCAACTCTTCAACTTTGGATTCTTTAGCGCTTCCTCCTCCTTCTGAAGACGTGATATCTTCAAACTTTACAGGTGAAAACGGTCCAAAACCTGGTGGCGTCGGAATTAAGATGTTTCCTTTCTTCTTGCCTCGCTTCTTCGATACTCATGGATTGGATTTTGGACTTAGGAGTGGTAATCTTGAAGCCCTTTTGTTCATCCACTACCTGAATACCTACAACTACAGAAACAAGAAAACCGTAAAACGTACCGGTGTAATAACAACTAAAAGTAACTTTCAAGTATTTTAATACTCAAAAGGATCGTATCACAAATTCGAAACAAAAAACTAAAAATCAGTCCCGGGCAGCGGCGCTAAAAACTTGATGTGTAAAATCTAGTTTATAAAAATCGACCTACTATTAAACTTAATTACACACTGATAGCAGTGGACCTATTCGTATATAATATAGTTACAGTAAGCAAAGGTTGGAACTCAGGGACAAATTTCGTTTTTCAAATTATGAATTAATAATACTGGTTTGTTTTTGAGGTTTTATTGTAACAACTAATTAACTATTACAAACTGAAAAGTGATTATAAAATCGATGTGAGAAAAGTAATTGTATTTATCAAATATTGGAGAAATTACACTCGTTTGACACTTCACTTGTTTTCTAATTATGTTTACGAAATTGAAAGTATATTTAACTTCTTGTATATAGCAAAACTCCTCTCGAATATTTTACTAACTTTAACTATTTCAAATTATAATGTTTCTCTCGAATACAGTTACAATTATCAACAATTAAGCATTAATTAACAAGCCGATATTTTATGATTTAATCTTATGAAGTTTCCTCTCGAATAACTTCTCTAATTACTAATTCCTCTCGAATCTTAACAATTAGACTTACACGTTTACGTTTTATTACCTAAGTTGTTATTATTAGGTCCTCTCGAATCCTAACAATTTTAAACCAATTAAAGACCGATTGATTATTTAATACAACCTAATTAATATATATAGATTCGTCTCGAATACCTAGAATGGTGATTAACAAATTGCACATAAACAACTTTTAATAATATATTAAAACATAAACAATTAAGGATCTACGATTAAACATAAACACCTAAAAATCAATAACAAAACAATAATTATTAAACAAGATCCATAATTCAAACGAGCATAAAATATGTTTAGCTACTCATAATTATGTTCAAAACAGCAAACAAATAAGAAGAAAACATACTGAATAATTCTTTAAAAAGAAAGAAAACAAAATAAGAAAGTTGCAAACTCTATTCGTGACTGAATATTAACGAAATCCAACTTATAACTTCTCTTCTAGCTCTCCAACGAATTCCCCAGCTCTAATTGACGATAAGAATAATTGATGAAAAATCCTAGACGTTTGAGGCTCTATTTATAGAGAGAAATCAAGAGGAAATCGTTTTCGAGTAGAACTTCGGGCAAGGGCATCGCCCCTCCTCATTACATTGGCGCACCGGGCTAGTAAACCGTGTTTGAAACCAATGCAAATACCAAGGGCGTCGCCCTATCATAGTTACAGCGGCGCTCTCTTCTTCAGTACAAACGACAGTGGCGCCCCAACCCTCTAGGGCGTCGCTCTATGTGACAGATGTCACCGTTTCTTGTACTTTTCGTCATTTACGCTCATTTCTTCCTCCAATTCCACTTCCCGATCATATAAACCTGTAAAATGGACAAAACAAATTTTCCACGCTATTAAATGCAAAAACCTATGTGACAACCGTCCAATTTCAGGTGCATTTTATACTCTATGTCTCTCTTTTTGTCTATCGTAGTCGTTAACTGTTCAATAACCGGAAACGCGACAGTGTCGGAATCACACTCGGAATCAATTTATGTAAGTCCTAATACCAAGAAAACTCCTAATGAACTTTCCTAAGTTCATAATGTATCATACTATAAAACTTTAGTTAACGAAAAGTTCCAACGAAACAATAATACAAAAACAGCAAAAACGCAAAATTTGTTACAAAAATGGTCCAGGACGACGCACACATGCCTTGTGCGCCGTCCTGGCATGACTGTTTTTGCAAAATATTTGAATTATTTGCATGTCTCGATTCCACCAGTCTTTAAACCAATCAAGCACGGGAATAGACACTCAATTACTGTCTTTGACAGTCCCTAAACCATTTTATTACTTTTCATTTACTTTTGTTTTCATTTTCATTTTCCAAAATCAAAAACACACACACACTTTATTCTCTCTAAAACTCTCCCAAGAAAAACCCCAAGTTCCAGTGAATCACTGCCCTAAAACACCATTTTATCCATCCAAATCGTTGGAAACATCAAAGGAAGCAAGAAGAGACCAAATATTCGGTTAAGGTCCATTTCCGTCAAGATTTTTAAGCTCTTAATCCGGCCAAATCATCATCCAAGCTATTTACTTCGGTATAAATCACTCCCTTTTCATTATTTACAGATATTATAGCTTGCATGTATGATCTAAAGTCTAAAAACAAGTTTTTGCAAAGATTTATGACTTTTTATGGTCAAAAACGATTTTTAACCGAAATAACATTTGGATCTATAAACTTACGGTTAAAAACACTTTAGAAACTGTTAAAATGATTTCATTAAGTTTAGACTTAATGCATGTCGAGATCAATGACTAAAATAAACGTTTTGCAAGAAAAATCCGAAAACCCGAGGCTGTGCGTCGTCCTAGAAGCCAGGACGACGCAGCGGGACACAAAAACGTGTTCTGTGCGCCGTCCCAGCCCTCTCAACGGTGCACATGCCTGCTTTTCTTCCGGAATTTTGTCGTTTTGATCGTTTTAAGCAACTTTGACCCGCTGACTTTTTAATATATGATGTTTGGGACTGAGAAACATAAAAGTAATAACATTTGAGACATGTATGGACTAATTGGACTTAAAATGAACTAGATTTATGTGTTATCGTGTTAAAGGTGATTTTGTGAGCGAAAATGGTATTTGCATTTTTGGATATGAAATTTGGGCGCGGAAGCGCTGCCCAAATTTCCTTAGAAAAATGTAAACCACTTCAGCGAGCAAAAACACTTGTGACGCGACGATTATAAACGTTAAATCGGACTTTTGGACAAAAACGTAACAATTACCATTTCGGACTATTTTGGACAATATTTAATCTTGACACTTAAAGTTTGATTAAATTTTATCTATTATATTATATAAAAATAACATGATAAGATAATAACCAATTGAATATCTTGGTAATAATAGGCGATCCGTGCTTCCCGGCTCCCATTCCGACCGACTTTCGCATTCTTACTCTTCGCAATCCGTGAGTTACAACCCCTTTTACTTAATGTATATTTTGCATGATTTTTGGGGGAAACATAAGATTATTTGTATTTTGAAAACTTTACGAACAATTGTAACCTTTGTGAACTTTTGAATCTACTACGAACTTATGAAACTATTGTGAACTTTTGAAACTATTATGGAACTATTGATCTATTTTGGACATTCTTTTTTTGAAACTCTTATGCGTAAACACTTATTTGCTCTATTGGCTTACTTGAACTTACCGACTTGCCCCCTTTTCGGCTAAACTAGTTATTGATACTTCTATGCGAGATCGACCCTTGATGAGATTATAACACGATTCTTAAGTGACTACTATCTTTTTTTGAAACAAAACTACTTAGTGCCCAACTGCTTTTTAGAACTTTACACACTATTAACTTCTGAGTCGTTTAGTAATAATGGGTATCGATACTTAGGAAATAACCGTTCCTTGCTTAGATGGCAGTCTAAGTACATATTACTATGATCTTGATACTCCCCGTAGGATAGGCGGGGTAAGGGGCCTCACGGTTGAACAATCGGTTTAGTGTGAACACTTAAGTTATACAATGCCAAGAGGTTGATACAATAATCTAATTAGTTACTTATACGCATAATTACTCTCTCTCTCTCTCTCTCTCTCTCTCTCTCTCTCTCTCTCTCTCTCTCTCTCTTTTAGCGATTGAATCCGCAATTACGATTTTACTAAATATTGTTCTACTTGGTCTGTTCAAACTTTAGGGCATTGATAAGCCCATTACTTCGAAACTTTAAAAGTATATAAACTATAGGCGACTTTCTCCGCTAACCTCCTTTATGGAAAACTTTTTACTTTTATATAATTAATCGAAACTTTTGCCGAGCAACTTAAACTGTAACTCACTCACTACTTTTTGTAGTTGACACTTTATCTTATGTTTCAGGAAATTTAGTGTAAGGATGAGGTGCATGGCATGGACGGGTCGAGGCGGTCGCGTGAGATCATCATTGGGAAAAGACTTGTTCATTTCTTTTGGGAATTTTAAATGGGAACTTTAAATTTATGTATTTGTGTACTGAATAACTTGGTTGTGTTGAATTTGTAAACACTTTTAATTATTAATCTATGACTTGAAGCCGTTATGTTTATTATGACCCGTGTAATGATGTTCTAACTCTTCACATCTCGTGTTTCCGCTTTAGCGGGGTGTGACAGACTTGGTATCAGAGCACAGGTTATAGTGAAAACGGTTTTAAAAAATTTTCAAAAATTTTCGAAACCAAACCAAACCAAGGCTTTTTCGGAAAATCATTTATGGGTTCAAACTTTAGAGAATTAATTTCGCGATTGCATGGTTATTTTTTACTACGCATGGCCTGATCACCCCTGCCAAGTTCAAAATGAATTATGCAAGGACGGAACGTAATTACTATTGTTAACGGTCTTTGAGTCGAAAATTCCCGGTTCTGTCTTTTGGTTCTGTCTTTTCCCGATTCTCACGTGACTGACCCGTGCATGCATTTCATTACACATTTCATTTATTATTCTTTTGTGTCTTCACGTACTTACGAAACCCATTGTTCACAAATCCATCATGTCTCACTCCTCCCGTTCGCGTTCACCGTCACGGTCCCAGTCCCGTTCGCTACCTAGAGCCGCTTCGCCTTCTGAGGGCCACACCGCCTCGGAAAGCCAACGCCGGCAGACCACTGATCCCACGGAGAACACCTCCATGGCTATCTCCAGCAGCATCGGGTCCAGCCCGAGGGCTGTGCTACCACCCCCACCACCGGTACCCGTTGCCGCACCACCCCAGTACCGGGGGCCCCGTACTAGGTTAACCGCGCGAAAGCAGGTCATCCTCCCGGGCCGCCTTCCGGACCGGATGGCCGTGCACCAGGCCGGCCTATCCCGACCCGCACCATCCCACCTCCCATTTGGTCACCCTGTAGAGGAGGCCCCACATAACCCTCTCATGGACCATTACTCCTGGGAGAGACAGATCGAGCGCGAGGAATGCAGCGCGCTAGAGATGTTGAGGTCGCTAGGCAGAGGATGCCTCCTACCCTTCAACCTCCCCCACCGGCCGCATTCCTTCACCTGCACCGCGAGGTACGGGGACTGGCACAGGAGACCCAGCAGCAGGGGCTCCTTATCAGTGAGGTCACCGACTCTGCACAACAGTTGTCGGAGCAGGCGTTGCGGGTCATCGCATCGACCCGAGCTACGGCACGAACCGTGCAGCACCTCACTGGGGTGTGCCTGGTGATGGGCACGTTGATTGCGGTCATGGTGGCCAAGATGTTTCTAGAGAGGCGCCATTAGTTATTTCCTTGTATTGTACTGTACCTAGCATAATCGTAATTTTCTCTTTGTACACGCCTTAGACTATTTATCTCATTATCCTTTCTATGTATTGTAATCGTATTTTCTCATTCAATACTTTGTATCAAACCTTACTATCATTAATGGAGTTTCTATTTTTTATTATTTGTACTTATCTTATCGTGTGAATCTTTTACTATTGACAATCATAATAGTTCTATCTCTTGAACCATTGTCATACGTGTACTATTTGTTCATTCGTATTATTTCTCGTGTTGTTATTATCAATGTTCACTAAATTATATTCTTATCGTATTCCATTCGTGCGTTCTAAATTGAATCTATCCTTTTGGTTGTAGAATCATGGCACATCCGCGCTCCAACGCTAGCATCATTGCTGAACAAGTTCCTGCTCAGTTGAATGCGGCAATGCCCAACATGATCGCTCAAATCACCGTCGGGATCAACGCCAATGTCAACAACCATCATCAACAGCAACAACAGCAGCAACAGAACAACCAGAATCAGAATCAGAACCAACACCCGAACCCTCCCCCGTGCAACTATAAGAGCTTTATGGCGTGTAATCCAAAGGAGTTTCACGGCACAACTGGTGCTGTAGGACTGCTCCAGTGGTTCGAGAGTATCGAATCAGTCCTACACATCAGCCGATGTGCCGAAGCCAACAAGGTGGAGTAAGCCTCCTGCGTATTCCATGGTCGAGCTCTATCGTGGTGGAACAGCGTTGTTCAAACCCGAGGGCGCGAGACTGCCTACGCTCTATCCTGGAACGCCTTTAAGAATCTGCTCATTGAAGAATACTGCCCAAGAGGGGAAATCAAGAAGCTCGAGGCTGAGGTGTGGGACCACAAGATGATCGAAAAAGACATCGAGAAGTACACGACCCGGTTCCACGAGCTCGCCCGGCTAGTTCCAAGGCTGGAAACACGATTCTTAAGTGACTACTATCTTTTTTTTGAAACAAAACTACTTAGTGCCCAACTGATTTTTAGAACTTTACACACTATTAACTTCTGAGCCGTTTAGTAATAATGGGTATCGATACTTAGGAAAGAACCGTTCCTTGCTTAGATGGCAGTCTAAGTACATATTACTATGATCTTGATACTCCCCGTAGGATAGGCGGGGTAAGGGGCCTCACGGTTGAACAATCGGTCTAGTGTGAACACTTAAGTTATAGAATGCCAAGAGGTTGATACAATAATCTAATTAGTTTCTTATACGCATAATTACTCTCTCTCTTTTAGCGATTGAATCCGCAATTACGATTTTACTAAATATTGTTCTACTTGGTCTGTTCAAACTTTAGGGCATTAATACGCCCATTACTTCGAAACTTTAAAAGTATATAAACTTTAGGCGACTTTCTCCGCTAACCTCCTTTATGGAAAACATTTTACTTTTATATACTTAATCGAAACTTTTGCCGAGCAACTTAAACTGTAACTCACTCACTACTTTTTGTAGTTGACACTTTATCTTATGTTTCAGGAAATTTAGTGTAAGGATGAGGTGCATGGCATGGACGGGTCGAGGCGGTCGCGTGAGATCATCATTGGGAAAAGACTTGTTCATTTATTTTGGGAATTTTAAATGGGAACTTTAAATTTATGTATTTGTGTACTGAATAACTTGGTTGTGTTGAATTTGTAAACACTTTTAATTATTAATCTATGACTTGAAGCCGTTATGTTTATTATGACCCGTGTAATGATGTTCCAGCTCTTCACATCTCGTGTTTCCGCTTTAGCGGGGTGTGACAACCTATCCTATCCATCATGTTTACTATGAAAAACGACCAAATATCGCATATAAATAATCGTATAAATATGCGATATCATATGCCCCATTGTACTTACATTTTGTGTAACAGTATGTATTTAGGTATTTAGCATTGGAATGGAGAATTAACGTCAAAATATGCCAAGATAACGGGACGAAAAGGAGCAAAACACAAAAACTTCTTGGCTGAACCACCACTGCGTCGCAGTGGTGTATGACTGCCGCGCAGTGGCTTACTCGGGCTGTTACATCTTTGTTAGTTAATTGCAATCAAGTATTGGATTTGAAGAGTCTTTTCTTTTGGCTATTATTACTGCACAAGGGGAAATGAAATGGGTATCATAACCATCACCATTACAAAAAAAACACAGGATCATCATTATCATAATCATCATCATTTCATTCCCACAAGAGGAGACACCGTCTTTTTAAAGAAGAACATAGAGACGAGAAGATAATCATTGGTGATTTCATTAATCAAACATCAAAGTTGTTTTCAA
Source organism: Senecio squalidus (assembly GCA_910822075.1). Lineage (NCBI taxonomy): Eukaryota > Viridiplantae > Streptophyta > Magnoliopsida > Asterales > Asteraceae > Senecio > Senecio squalidus. The sequence continues at coordinate 21,739,598 of CAJVGC010000060.1, read as the reverse complement.
TTCCATTTCAATTACTCTATTAGTTTCAGTTACATTTGATTTGGGTATTTTATACATTGGCATTTCATCAAACACTTGGTATCATGTTCAACCTTTCTTATATTTCATCTTTGATTTCAATTATGCGAAGCTAATTTCGTATACGTTTGCTTGGGTTGGTGATCGTTTGTATGGTTAATTTTAAGTATGAAATTGTTTGATTGATGTGTGTTTGGTTAATTGGGGATCCGTTTGGGTTTAAACTTTAACTAAATTATTAAATTGCTTATGTTCTTGTTTGGTAAATAAAATCGGGTATTCGAAAGGAACTCCGGATTTTTCAAAAATAGGAATGAATATTTCAACCGGTCTATAATTGATAAAAGTTAATAGTATTCGAAAGGAATCGTTAATAATAATTGAAATACGTAAGTCTAAACACAAACGTTAGTTAGTAAAATAAGAGAAATCGGTTTATTAACTAGTAAACTATTCGAAAGGAAGTTTATAAATTAATTCTCACATATCAGCTTAATACTTTATGCACAATTATTTGGGGTGTCAACCACATTCGAAAGGAGTAGTTGCACGATTGGGTAATTGGAGAAATCTGGTATTCGAAAGAAACTTGGTTTTAAATTAGAAGTATATTAACATTTCATACTTAGAAAAGATCATATATTCGTGAACGGTCCAAGAAAGCGTCTTTATCAGATCTTTAATCACAAATCAGTTTTTAATCGTTGTTATTTTTAGTTTAATTATAAAAACCCCAAATTTGTTCCTTGTTACTTGTCAAGCTAATAACTCAATTTAATAGTCCCTGTGTTCGAACCCGAATTTGCCAATACAATACTACGATCGATAAGTGTACACTGCCCGGTGTCGTAGTCTAGAGTAAGCGTATTTGGAAAACTAGATTTCGCACATCACGTATATTGCCTAGATAAACATACAACTGATCCTAACCACAATAAATAACCTCAATCTTAAGGCGATCAACCAAAGACAACAAATAATCACAAACAGTCATAAAATCCATTCGTAGGGGCATCCTACCGAAGGATGAGGGTTTGGTCAAACCCATATATATATATATATATATATATATATATATATATATATATATATATATATATATATATATGCAACCGAGGCTTAAAGAGTTAACAGGTATAAACATGGGGCCTCACAAGGCCTAATGATCATAAAATCTAAGGCAGTTCTGATCCACTAGGTAAACAAGATTTAACAATTAACAGTTTTAATTACGCTTTCCAACCCAAAATAAAATAGTAAAAAGGGCTACGAATAACTCACTATACTCAACGATAGCAGTGTCAGGATAACAGCCAGGAGAGATCACTCCAACTCCTAAGTTCTCTACATAAGTCCAAGTACCTCTATAAGTCTAGTACGGTTTAGCCTTAATAATTAACGTTATATTATAGTTTATATTCAAAGAGTCCGAAAGAATAACATTTCGATTTGTTACCGACGTATAGGAGGAAATTATAGAAGATCGAATATTGAAAACCGAAGTTAAGTCGAGATTAACCAGAATCAACGTACAAGGTAGTTGACTCCGGTCATACTCAATGATTATAATGAAAGTCAACCAAAAAGTCAAAGTTTGAAGGATTAAGTATTTTGAGTATATAGTTTGAAAACAATTTTGTTATAATGTTAGCGAAAAAATGTAATTTATTATTAGAAGTTTATGGTTACAATCGCATTTTTGAGTAAAAAGTACGTTTGTCAAAAATATATAATTTAACGATTATCA
>CAJVGC010000060.1:21709740-21737733 GCA_910822075.1 Senecio squalidus | reverse complement strand
TAACAATCACGCAAGAGTAAGGTAATAGGACAGATAGTACACGCACGACAAAGTTTCAAGAGATTCACAAGATACGGATTCATACGTAAGAAAATGATTCAACACAGTACAAGATTCACAAGACAAGGTAATAATAAATAATAATAAATGAAACTTCATTCATTAATTAATAATAAGTTGAGTACAAGGTCCAAAATAGAAGAAGTACAGTACAATACAACATGGAAACAAAGAAAATGGCTCGAAGTTGTGTACATTGAAAATTACAACTCGGCCTACAATACATAATAAAAGAAAAGAACTAACGGCGCCTCTCGAAGAACATCTTGGCGATGACAACCGCCAACAAGGTCCCCATGATCAGACAAACTCCGACCAAGCGCTGCACTGTCCGGGCTGTGGCCTGGACCGCGGCAAGGTGTCGCAGTGCCTGCTCCGACAACCGATGAGCGGCATTGGAGACCTCGCAGAGGAGCAACCCTTGTTGCTGGGCTTCCTCCGAAAGACCCCTTACCTCACGGTGAAGGTGCAGGAATGCAGCAGGAGGGGGTAGCTGTGGGGTAGGCGGCATCCTCTGCCTGGCTGCCTCAGCGTCTCTGGCACGCTGCATCTCTTCTCGCTCGAGCTGCCGCTCCCACGAGTAATGGTCCAACATCGAGGTGCGCGAAGCCTCGGGAGGTGGGTGCCCGAATGGAAGATGGGGTGGTGCAGGCCGGGACGGGTCGTCCTGCTGCGCCGCCATCATATCGGGTAGCCTGGCCGGGAGAACTACCTGCTTACGTGCCGTCATAACGACACGCGGTCCACGGCGCTGTGGGGGCGCGACAACGGGAGCCGGTGGGAGGTGGTAAAACCGACCTCGGGCTTGACCCGATGCTGCTGGACACATCCATGGAGGTATCCTCCGTGGGGTCCGTGGTCTGATGTCGGAGACTTTCCGAGGCGGTATGGCCCTCGGATGGCTCGTGTGACGCTGCGGCTCGGTGCTGGGATCGGGACTGTGATCGTGAGGGGGATCGCGAGCGTGAGGACTGAGACATGAAGGATTTGCGACGTAAAGAGTTTCGTAAGTACATGAACAAGATAATGTTAAAGGAAAATATGTAAGGAACGCAGGTAAGGGTCAGTCACGTGAGGTTGGGAATAGTAAGACCAGGAATTTTTCGACTCAAAACCGTTTAACATTAGTAATTACGTTTCGTCCTTGCATAAGTCATTTTGAACTAGGCAGGGGTGATCAGGCCATGCGTAGTTAAACAATCATGCAATCGCGAAATTAATTCTCTAAAGTTTTGAACCCATAATGATTTTCCGAAAAGCCTTGGTTATAGTTTGGTTTCAAAAACTTTTTGGAAATTTCTAAAACCGTTTTCACTATAACCTGTACTCTGATACCAAGTCTGTCACACCCCGCTATAGCGGAAACACGGAATGTGAGAGCTGGAATATCATTACACGGTCATAAGAAAATTTAAACGATTCAAGTCATTTCATTTAAAATAAAACATAGTTCAAAGTTTAAATCAACCAAGCAGTTCATAAGTTAAATTCAAGTACAAATACAAAGTTTCAAAATAAAATTCCCAAAATAGATAGGTCTTTTCCCAAAGTGCGCCTCACGTAACCATAGTGACCCTTCCTTGCCATGCATTCCAGACACTTACACTAATTTCCTGAAATATAAGATAAAGTGTCAACTACATAAAGTAGTGAGTGAGTTACAGTTTAGAGTTTCGATAAAGTTTCCAAAAATAGAATGTACATAAAAGAGTGACGTCAAGAGTAAAAGGAACATAGCGACGTTAGAACATACATGTAAATAGTAAAGGTTTTGTACACACGCAAGTAAAACAAATAAAACTCGTATAAATAAAGTCGTAGCGGAATCCAGGCGTAAAAAGGTATATGCGTAGGGAGTATGTGCTTAACTAAATTAGTAACTCGTATCAATCACTTGGCATAATATAAATAGTAAGTATACACTAAACCGATTGTGTGGTCCTGATCTAGCCCAAAAATGTTCCAATAAGTTTCCAACTGAATCTTAGTAATATGTACTTAGGTCGCTAACCCTGAGTAAGGAGTGACCGCTCCTAAGTATCGATACCCATAATAATAACGGCTAATGCTAATAGTGTATAAAGTTCCTGAACCAAAAACGGGGCAATTGAACAAAGTTTCCAAAAATAGCAGTAAGTTCTTAGGGTTTATATTTTCATCAAGGATTGGTCGCTAACAAGTATCCTAAATTTAGTTAACCGGCTAAGGCATCAACACATATACGCATAATAGTTTCATAAGTTTCCAAGTTTCCCAAAGTTTCAAAGTTTCCAAAGTGTTTCAAGTTTCGTACAAGTTTCCAAAGTTTACGAGTTTCATAAGTTTTAAAATGTTTCAAGTTTCTAAAGTTTCAATAAGGTTTCAAAAGTACCAAGTTTCTCACAAGTTTCCAAACAGTTTATTTACCAAAAACAGTGAGCTTTCCAAAATAGATATTCTGTGATAACTTAGTTTAGCTTATTTTTACGTTTAGAGCTTTTAAAACGACAAATATGACAAACATCAGTATTCAGGAGGCGGCTGGAGACACTAAGCCGCCGGCTGGACTTTAGCCGTAGGCTGAGAACCTTCAGTCGCCGGCCAAAAGTCTTCGGCCAGTTCCAAGATTACGATATTTTTCGATTTTTAGCTTGTTTAACGGTTAGATTCGACATGCAAACTGATATTTATCAAATATATGTATTTTTAGAGTAAAATCACTGTTTCGTTTAGATTTATATGTTAAAAGTGTAGATCTATTATAAAAACCCGTTTTTAAGCAAGAAAATGTTTTAGATCTTTATAAAAGCATATTTTCAGGTTATGGATCTTACATGCAAGCAAAGATTTAAGTAAAAAGAGTAAAATAAAGGAGTTCTACCGAAGGAAAAATGCTTTGGATCGGTTGGATGAGATTTGGCTTCAAAAACTTCTTCAAAACCCGATTTAAACCTTTCCTTTTGATACCCTTTACTCTTGGAACGATTTGTGTATGATTGATGGTCGATTTATGTGTGTTTATGGACTGATTTATGGTGGAATATTTCTGGATTGTTGTGTTCTTGAGGGGAAAGTAGAGAGAGTTCTTGAGAGAGAATAGGTGTAATGTGTGTTTGATACAAAAATGAAATGAAAAGTAAATGGAAGTGTAAAAGGGGGTGGTGAAGTCTGGCCTAGGGAACCCCCAAGTCAGTAATTTGGTCCAATCCCGAATTTATGAGTTGAGCCAATCGAAATACATGCAAAAATGAGTCACCATCCACTGGACAGCGGGATTCAGCCGCCGGCTGACTATATCCAGCCGCCGGCTGGATGAGAATTCCAGCTTTGTGACGTTTTGAGTTTTCCGTTATAATTAGTTAAGGACTAGAATCTTTTTAGTTTCCGTTATGAACTCAGTCAAGTTCTTGTATTGTTTATTTGGTGTTAGGATTTATAAATTGATTCCGACTTTTGGTTCCGACAATAAAAGACACGACAATTATGAACCCGAACAATATGAACACGATAAAAGAGTAACTAGAGATTCGAACCGATTAAGTAACTGAGAATCACCTGAAATTTAGACGGTTGTCACAATTATGTTGTGGTTTATAGAGAGGAGTAAGCTGTTGGACAATTCCACGCACTTTTAGATTATCCTTAAACGCTAGGCTCAAGTATTCACCACCTCGATTCGATCGGAAAATCTAGATGGTTTTTCCGAGTTGGTTTTATACCTCATTTTGAAACACTTTTAATGTTTCAAACACCTCATTTTCATGTTTAAGTAAATAAACATAACCATAACGGCTGAAATCATTCGTAAATGTTACGAAGTAGTAAGCTCCTTTCCTAGACATATGCCTAAAGGGACCACATACATCACTATGTATGATTCTTGGTAGGTCGGTTTCCCTTTGATTCTCATGCGAGAAGGATTTCCTTGCCATTTTGACCGATACACAAGACTCACACCTATCAAATGAATCATCACTTGATTTCAAATGCCCTTCACATTGAAGCCTTTTGATACGGTTTTTTCCTGTGTGTGCAAGACGACAATGCCATAGGTAGGATGACTCCAAGTTAGACTTGGCTCGTTTAGTGCTTATATTAAACATTGAATTATTAGTATATGAAAGACGATCATGCAAATCAATTTCAAATATTCCACTAATAGTAATACAATTAAAATAATGAATATTATTCTTTGGAACTGAAATACCAAATCTGTAAATGCATTATTAAAACCATTATCTTTCAATACTGAAACTGAAACAACTCCCCTAACTATTTAAGGAACATAATACAATTGTCTAATACAAGAATTATGCCCGAGGGTAACTGTAAGTCATAACTTCTGATGGCTTCCACTACTACACGTATGACGTTGCCGACGTATACATACAAGGATCCATTTTTCAGCTTCTTCTTTGCTCTAAAACCCTGTAAGGAGTTACACATATGAGTACCACAACCAGCGTCATATACCCAGGTACCTGTATTAGGGAAAGATAATAATTCGATAGTCAAAATACCTGAAGATCCGACATTTCCGACTCTCTTTTTATTTTGCACCTCAGATAGATACTTAGGACAATTCCTCTTCCAGTGTCCTATCTCACTCCAATGGTGACACCCATCATATTTAGCGACATGTGCCTTTTTAGTTGGAGGGTTTTGATTAGGCTTGGAAAATAAACAACAAGTTGTTTATTTTTACCAGTCTTAGAAATTTTGCCCTTAGCTTGTAGCGGTTTCTTTTTCTTCCTTTTATGGGCCTGGCCACCACCAATCGCAAGGATTTGGTTGTCATTCACCTTATTCTTGGAAATGATCTTTTTGAATTCCACTAGCATAGTATAGAGTTCGTTAATGCTCTTTTCATATTCGGCATGTTATAGTGGCGTGTAAACTCCTCAAACTCCAGTGAAAGAGAATTGAGGACAATGCTTACAGCTACAGGTTCATGATATGACTATTTCATTCTATCCAAGAGATCATACAAGCTTTTCATGGCTAGAACATGAGTCCCCCATTGGTGTTCCAAATACATGTTTACATGCATGTACATCTCAAATCAAGTCATTTAGCTCAAGGCCAGCTTGTTTCTCATACAATGCGCGCAAGTCAGTGATCATCTGATCGGACCATTTGCTCTCAAATTTCTTAGATAACTCAGGAGTCATAATGTTGAGCATGAGACAAGAAACTTCATTATGAATCTTAAAAGTTGCCATATAATGATCCTTTATAGCTTCAGGATCATTGTCATTTGGCTTAGTGATCATAGATGAAGTAACGATTTCAAGTCTTTCCATCACTCTTAGGACAATCCTTAGTGATCGATTTCAGTTGTTCAAGTTTGGTCCAGAAAGCTTATTGATTCTTAACGATGTTTTGGTTTCACTCAAAATCTCATCAGTTGCGGATTTTTGTATCATTTCTACAAAACAGATAGAAAGTTCTCATTAGTACTTTCGACATAAAATTTCTTAACAGAAATGTAAAACCTATGATCTAATTTCCATTACGACTAGGATCCAAATGACATATCACCGTTCCATCAGTTGATGTGCTAGGAACTAAATGATACTCAAAAGGAAAGTGACATTCAGTAATTACATTTATGGGACTTAATGTTATAGCTCGATCAAGCATCAAAATGGTGATCGTAACATTAATCATGTTTCGTCGCATCTTATTGCCATCGAAGTTTTACAGTCTAACTGCATAACCCGATTTAAGTCGTCCAACTGAAGACTGGAGATAGTCCACCACCGTCTCACGATGAGTGGTAATCCACCTTGTATACCTTTCACCTACGTCTCACGTAGAATAACGAGCAAGTACAAGTTGTCTGAGCAATATGGATAACAATATGACTTAATTTCATGGGTGACAAAATCTATGTAAGAAGAGGCATCCACACAACTTCGTCACATAATTTGAGTGTTTTCAAACCAAAACGTTTTAATTAACTGGTTTTATACGTGTTTCTATGATTACCTAATTCCTATATACCAAGTATATGTAATAATCAAATTTACCATCGTCATCATAAAACCCTTTCGGTAGCTCTACACAAGGTATGACCAGGAAAGCAAGTGAGGGTAGAGGATGACAAATCATCTCTTTAAATCTGATCTCATTAGGAGTAGAATACATCCGCAAACTTTCCCAGACATCGTCCTTTATGTAGGTGATCCTAGTTGGAAATTATGCACTGAGGATGTGAATTTTAAATACGAATTATCAATAACACGTTTTTAAAGTTTTGATTTTTTTAATGTATTCTGCAATTCAATACGTTCCTTCACGAGAGAAAATTACGGTGAAACCCAACCCGATGCGTTTTAGAACGTATAAAATAGTCAAAATAAATCAAAAAATTTGTTACATAATTCTTTAGTCACATTAAAATTGATTTGCTTTAAAAAACATTTGACAAAAATAATGATATGAAAAGAATTAATCTATGCAACAAATTGGGTGAGGTCAAAAAATCAAAAAGGTCTCTGGGTCATTATATATATATATATATATATATATATATATATATATATATATATATATATATATATATATATATAGGTGGGTTCAAATAGGAACCAATAAATATTTGAGAACCATTAGGAACCAAATTATTCACGAGTGTATACATATGATATTCACCAGTGTATATATATATATATATATATATATATATATATATATATATATATATATATATATATATATATGATATCCAACAGTGTATATTTAATATGATATTCACTAGTGTATGTAAAACTACAAGAGTTGAATTATAAATACCTTATATACATTGATGAATCTCATATATATACACTGGTGAATATCATATTAAATTTCGTTCGTAATGGTTCCTAATTATTTGTATGGTTCTCATTTGAAACCAACTATATATATATATATATATATATATATATATATATATATATATATATATATATATATATATATATATATATATATATATATATATATATATATATATATATATAATAACTCCTGTTTCTTTTGAAAACTGACCACATACATCCGTTCAAATAATCAATTCTAGATTCCGTAAGTTATTTAATACATATATAATTCGATTATCAAATTATTCCCGTAATATTTATGTAAAGTGTCGTACATATTCAATTATCTCATGTAAAAATGTGTTTATTCAATTTCAATTAACAAATATCTAATATCGTAGAAGTATGCATCTATTTTACGATTATGGTTATTGCTTAATGAAATTTTAACAAAGGTAATTAAACATCAAAAATTGTATATTAGGTTTAGTTTAGTTAACAATTTTTTTTATAAAACATCCCGCTGCGACGCAGTCATAAAACACTGCCTCGCATTCGGGCTTCAGCTCAAAAATTCTTTTTTCTTCTTTTGTTCGAACCAAACACCACCCACCCCCCCCCCCCCCCCCCCCCCCCACCACCACCACCCACTATAGGTATACATCTAATCAGATTGTCAAACACCATGCAGAAGAAGCAAGTTAGAATCAAACACATCATCAATATTAACTAAATTAAGAATTGAACCTTTGTTGTTGATTTACCTCGTTTAGGATTTATAGTAAATCCCTCTACAAGCTTGTACACGACACCTTATTTAGCAACAAACTTGTATGCTAGTACACGTTATAATCACCACAACTCTTTTCTAGCTTGCTTGTTTAAACCGTATGCTCGAACTACACCTCCTAGGTATTCGAAACCCTTGTTGTTCGAACTCCAAAACAAACTGAAACCCTTGTTTGGGTGCTTGGTCGATCGACTAGGGAAAGAAGCAGAAAAATCGATTTAGGTGAAAGCCTAATCGATTTTTGGTGTAGGAAAAATAAGGGACATGATGTTCCTTATATAGCCAAGCAATGTCTTGGAGAACGAGTTGTATTATAATTAGGAAACATCCATAATTAGATAATACATCCTCCCATTAATTAATTATTACAATTAACTCATTAAATTAATAATTAGTAAATAATAAACGCATAGTCGTGTCTAAATGTCAATGTGTGCAACCCCGTAGGCTCACGCATTTACAGACACATAGTTTCAAAAAATATTCAATGACTTTACCTCACTTTATCTGTATCAACAAACAATTTGAAATACCTCTCACTTATAAGAACATGTCCGACTCAAACACTAATGAGTTTAAATACTTTTTCTACACTATTTCGAAACCTAAGGATTCGATCTTATATATATATATGAAAAATAACCTTAGGAAGAGTAACTTTAACCTAAAAACAACAATTAAAAAATTATTAAAATGACCCAAAAGCTAATCTTCTTAATCCTTATCGTCACCTGAAATATTAGCTTAAAACGTCACCATAAAGCTGTTGTGAGTTCGTAGAGTTTTATATGTAATAAAGTCATTTTTGTTATAAATAAACCATTTTGAATAAAACATACTTTGTAACTTGAAACCCTTGTATAACATTTTCATTGAACTTGTATAACAATTGAAATAACGTTTAAAATGGTGTTGACAGTGCATTTATGAATACTAAAATGAAACTTCAATCGGGACAAGAAACTGAATCCACATTGCACTTGTAATAGCAACATTGAATACCGAGGGGCAAGGGCACTGAATACCGAGGGGCAAGGGCACTGTTAACTCATAATAATTCTCGCACTATCATTACCTACGGTTGACATTAGCAATCCACAACATAAAATCACCTATTGTGTAATTGAAAATAGAAATCGTTGGAAACCCAGAGAATTGTCAACACATGAAAATCTCACATTGATATTACTGTTGAAATTCAACAATACATGTAAACTGAGTATCCACACAAATAAACCCTTGTAGCAGTTGTAACCACATTGAAATTATACCACACTTGACCTGGCATAATTATAAACTTGAATAACATTGAATCTTGTATAACATTGAAATACCTAAATCGAAATTGTAATAGTCATCAACATAGTACTTATACCCACCATGACCTGGCATAAGATTTTTAACAAATAGTAACATTCTAATAGTAAGCACATTGCACGTAGCGTCCATATGTAGTAAAATAGTAAATAAAACATTTAAAAATATGTTAAAGCTAATACCTCCCCGAAATATTTGAAAACAGTAATATAGGGGCTAGAGAATCCACCTTGATTCCTTGAAATAAAGGTAGAGTAAGAATTTCACACAATGCAACGAAATGAGTACGAGCTTCTTAAATTAGAAAGATACAAATACAAGCTTGAGATTGACTCCACTATTTTATTTTCAGGTAATTACTGAGTTAAGAAGTCCCCATAAATTATTTTGTGACCTATCGAAGTGTGTAAGTATTTTACACAAAATGTAACTCGTGAGTTGGTATGAAAACCGAAAATTCTGAATAGAGAGTACTTTACCCATATTTGTAAAATATCTCGAGACATCAACAACTAGTGGAGAAATTAATATAATTGACTTATCTAAGATGTTCTAGAAAAATTTGCAAGTCCAAATGCTATATATTCTCTAGGAGTTAAAATTCAACGAAGAAGATACAACAATTTACCAAAAACGTTCTAGACTATACCAATATTTATAATTTAACGACTTGATCCACTTCAACTCAAAACCAAAACTTGAGATCACAACCAAATGAAATGCTACGATATATATATATATATATATATATATATATATATATATATATATATATATATATATATATATATATATATATATATATATATATATATATATATATATATATATATATATATATATATATATATATATATATATATATATATATTATATATATATATATATATATATATATATATATATAGATTGGGGTTCAATAGGGATCTCTATTTTGCTAGAGATCCAAGGATCACCCTCCCAGCCACAAGATCAACTAAAATTCGTGGCTGAGATTAAAAGTAGAGTTAAGTGAAAATCCTTTAAAAACACACGGAGGGGCATAATGGTCTTTTTACCTTTTTCTCTTTTTATTTTATTCACGCGCTTTTGCTATAGAATAAAAGTCAAATATGGTGGGTATGAACATGGTAATGTACTATTAATGTACTATTTCTGCAAACTCTCTGCATAGTTGTCACCTTTTCATACTTTCTCTTTCTCCAAGTTGTCACCTTTTCATACTTTCTCTCTCTTTAAAAGTTGAAATATCATTAAATCATTTTAAAAAGCAAATCATTTATTTTATTGGATTGTAAATTAGAATATGTAGGGTTTATGATTTTAAAAAGCAAATCACAGGTGATTACTAAACATTTGGTGACATTTTACATCAACGTACTAAGACATTAAATAATAAATAGTTTCTTAATGTAAAAACTATATAATCACAGGTGATTAAATAAGCATTTGGTGACATTTTACATCAACATACTAAAGAAAATTATTAATAAAATCACAGGTGATTACTAAACATTTTGATGATATTTTACATCAATATATAAGGCACTAAATTAATACGATCACAGGTGATTAATAGACATTTACATCAAGTTACTAAGACACTAAATTAAGAACCTTAAATGTATTAAGGTATTAAGGCACTAAATCACAGGTGATTTTCCTTTACAATTTGTTGACTACAAAATTACATTTAAGATATTTAGTGACTTAATTTAATAAAATCACATGTGACATAGTTATTGTTCAAAGAAAATACACCAAACCAAAAGTATTCTCAAACAAAATATTTGTGTACTCATTTCAAATAAAATTCAACTAGTAAAGTAACATATTAAATTATTGTTGGTTGTTGAATTCCCTCTTTCTTCAATAGCTTCTTTTGAAATTAGCGTCATCATCTACAATTGATTGTTAATATTACAATCTAAGGCACATTATTAATAAAATCACAAGTGATTACTAAACATTTTGTGACATTTTACATCAACATACTAAGGAACATTATTAATAAAATCACATGTGATTACTAAACATTTTTGTGACATTTTACATCAACATACTAAGGCACATTATTAAAAAAATCACAGGTGATTACTAAACATTTTTGTGACATTTTACATCAACATACTAAGGAACATTATTAATAAAATCACAGGTGATTACTAAACAATTTTGTGACATTTTACATCAACATACTAAGGCACATTATTAATAAAATCACAGGTGATTACTAAACATTTTTGTGACATTTTACATCAACATACTAAGGCACATTATTAATAAAATCACAGGTGATTACTAGGTGATTACTAAACATTTTGGTGACATTTTACATCAAGGTACTAAGCCACTAAGTTATAAACAGTTCTTAATGTAAAAACTTTTAGAATCACAAGTGATTACTAAACATTTTTTATGACATTTAAGACACTAAATTAATACAATCACAGGTGATTACTATAGATTTTGTGACAATTTACATCAAGGTACTAAGGCACTAAATTATAAAACAGTTCTTAATGTAAAAACTATAGAATCACAGGTGATTACTAAACATTTTTGTGACATTTTACATCAACATATTAAGGCACTAAATTAAAAAAATCACAGGTGATTACTAAAACTTTGGGTATTTCTAAAAGCAATTATGTATATATATGAAAACAAAATGTTCACCTGCATCTTTGTGACTTGTGCAGATAGAGTCGTTGCTTCAGTTTGAAGTGTATGTACTTTCCTCTCCAACTCACCAGTATATCTTGTCTTGCGTTCCTTTGATTGAGCAGCAGACTGCCTATTCGCAAGAATCCTACATTAAAACAAAAAAAGACCAAGTTAGGCATTTCATCAAACACATAGAATACAAAACCGTGCAACAGTCATATACAAAGCGGATATATGAAAATTTTCTAAAGAAAATGCCTACCTGTCAAGCCTGAAAATTTTATTTAACGTCTTTTTATATCTAAACAACTTCTTGTTCTGAACTTCTGATCTTTTGTGTGTTTAAGACGGGGTACTAACAAAAGTACGTTCACTAATGTTTATATTATATCTGGGACCTTTTACAAATCGATAAAAACTTATCTTAAGGTCAAAATTCAGCCAATAATTACCTAGCAGAAGATGAAAAGAAAATGACAACAAAGTAAACAAAAAGACCTGCTATTAGAATCCCAGCATACATCAGATTTTGGGACGTTGACTGCTTCGGGCGTTTAAACTTGATTTCACAGCATTTCATTTTCTCTCTCTCGTACTCCAGTACATGCTCCACATACCTGCGGAAAAAAAACATCCATTATATATGTATCGTCATTCGTCACCTTCCAAAACCAGCACGTTTTTTGCGTAAACTTACTGCTGTGTGTAAATGGAGCTTTGCAGGATTTCTGTGCTGTTGACATTTGCATCTTGTAGACGATGATCGTATAGGAGAGAAGATAAATCTACAAGCTGTCCTTCAAGATGCTGTTATTTATTCACCAAAAAATTACATCAATTTACATACATAACATTATGCATATATAAAAAATATTAAGCCAAAAAAAAGAAAAAAACTTACATCCAGATAAGTTTCGAGTTTTTCGACTAGTTCATGAGGGAAAGGCTCAGGCAGAATTGTTTCTTTTTTGTAGAACTTCTCTAACCAAAGCTCGGTGGTTGTTTTATTCTTCTTTCCCTTCACTGGTTCACCAAGAGGTGTTTTCAGATAATCTCCGGCAAAAGCTTGGACAGACTATAACAATATAGTAGAGTTATAGAACAATTTGCGTGAAGTAAATAAAGGAAATGCTATAACATAAGAAAATAAACGCAATTTTTACCTCTGACGTCTCTCGGATCCTATGAAGAGCGGAATCTACACGGGCATATATTGTGTTTCTCTGTTAACATGTGTGACATATTAGTCCACAATTACTATTCGCATATCATTGATAAACTAACAGCATGCAAATTTAAAAACTATCGAACCAATCCAAGCATAGACTGATTTGACCTTGTCGGGTTTAAAAGTGGCAATTTTAAGTTTAAGGATTTTTACAGGAGGAACGAATAATTACAAAACTATGGATTTCAATGTGGGTATGGTGGGGGTGGGTAATGGGTCAAAAGGGTTCGGGCCAGGTTAGGTTGACAAACAAACACTTCCTTGTCCATCTTTTGAATTCATTATAAAATAATTAACGCGTTAGTTATGATTTACAGAGAGAACATTATCACAATGATATTTTAACTCCTAGAATACGAACGCTTTACAGGTTCGTATGCATTAAAAGTAGACTTTTGAGCAATTTTAAACCATTACGCCTTATGTTTTTTTTTTCTTTTTGAAAAGAACAATTATGTATTTTAGCTAATCCAAAACAAGCAACCAACCCATTCATAACAAGATGGGTCGAAATTTCAACATCTATCTAAAGGCGTTAGAAGCACGGGGGAAAAGATGTGGCTTACCAATGCGACATCCTGAAGCAATTGACTGATCCGAGAAGCATTAGAAAATGGTCCAAACGGATGACAACCAGCACTCAATAGCCAATTGACAACAGGTCTTTCATGAATATGGGAAACTTTTTCAAAAGGTGCACTTAATCCACCCACAACAGAAGCCAGCCCAGCTAATATATGACGTTGAGCTTGTAATGTAAAAACTATAGAATCACAGGTGATTACTAAACATTTTTGTGACATTTTACATCAACATATTAAGGCACTAAATTAAAAAAATCACAGGTGATTACTAAAACTTTGGGTATTTCTAAAAGCAATTATGTATATATATGAAAACAAAATGTTCACCTGCATCTTTGTGACTTGTGCAGATAGAGTCGTTGCTTCAGTTTGAAGTGTATGTACTTTCCTCTCCAACTCACCAGTATATCTTGTCTTGCGTTCCTTTGATCGAGCAGCAGACTGCCTATTCGCAAGAATCCTACATTAAAACAAAAAAAGACCAAGTTAGGCATTTCATCAAACACATAGAATACAAAACCAAAGAAATATGATTTCAAGTAAAAAAAGAGAACCTTTTTGCTCTTTTGGGGTCAATTAAAGAAAGGTCATCTAAAGTATCAGTGGCAAGTGGTTTCTCGGAATTATTATTATCCGGGTCATGAAAGAAATCGGAACCGACAGAAAGACTCCTGAGATGTGAAGCTCCGGTGGTAGGTAGAGGAGGTGGGAGATCAATAGTAGCGAAATTGAAATCAGCAACGACGTCGTCGAGAAGGATGTCTTCATCTGGGAAACGGAAGAAAGTTTCGGATTGAATTGAGAATTGGAGAAGAAAGACAGGGGTGTTTGTATGAATTTTCTTTGTTAAATCCAGAATATGTGGTGGAAACAATTACACATAGGGGCGCGTGACCTTTTTAAATATTTTTTCAATATGACCAAAATACCCGGTTTGATCTATTAATGAAATTGTGTGGTTCTAAAGGTGATCCCTGGATCTCTAGAAAAAAAGGGATCCCTATTGAACCTCACCCTATATATATATATATATATATATATATATATATATATATATATATATATATATATATATATATATATATATATATATATATATATATATATATATATATATATATATATAGGGTGAGGTTCAAATGAGATCATCAATTTGCTAGGGATCCAGAGATCCACTTTTCAGCCACACATTTTCCCTTAATACTTTTTTTTTTTCTTTTTTTTTTTTTTGCTATGTTTTACTTAACTTTTTTTTTCAAAATCACATGTGATTTTTTTGTAAAAAATTGAAATTACATATGGTTTTCAAAAACCAAAATTTTAAAATTTTAAAATCACACGTGAATTTTTTTTTTTTTTGGAAAATCACATGTGATTTTCAAAAACCAAAATTTATAAATTTTAAAGTCACACTTGAAATATTTGTTTCTCGAAAATCAAATGTGATTTTATAAGCAAAATAGTTTGTAGGTTAAAAATCACATGTGATTTTACCCATAAAAGATTTGTAGATTGAAAATCTAATGTGATTTTTAAAAGTAAGATTGAAAATCAAATTTGATTTTCGAAAGAAAAAAAAATAAAAAAATAAAAAAATAAATAGTAAATAAAAAGGTAAACGAAAAAAGTAAAAGAAAAAATTAGAAAAAAGCAAAAAAAACAACAAACATATAAGGAAAAATTGGTGGTTAAAAAGTGGATCCCTAGATCTCTAGAAATTAGGGATCCCATTTGAACCTCAATCTATATATATATATATATATATATATATATATATATATATATATATAGGGTGAGGTTTAAATGAGATCCTCGATTTGTTAGGGATCCAGGGATCCGCTTTTCACCCACAAATTTTTACGTAAATACTTTTTTTTTTTTTTTTTCTTTTGCTATGTTTTACTTAACTTTTTTTTTTTCAAAATCACATGTAATTTTTTTGCAAAAAATTGAAATCACATATGATTTTCAAAAACCAAAATATATAAATTTTAAAATCACACGTGAATTTTTTTTTTGGAAAATCACATTTGATTTTCAAAAACCAAAATTTATAAATTTTAAAGTCACACTTGAAATATTTGTTTCTCGAATATCACATGTGACTTTATAAACAAAATAGTTTGTACGTTAAAAATCACATGTGATTTTACCCATAAAAGATTTGTAGATTGAAAATCACATATGATTTTTAAAAGAAAGATTGAAAATCAAATGTGATTTTCGGAAGAAAAAAAAATAAAAAAATAAAAAGTAAATAAAAAGGTAAAAGAAAAAAGTAAAAAAAAAATTAGAAAAAAAGCAAAAAAAAAAAAAATACACAAAGATATAAGGAAAAATGGGTGGTTAAAAAGTGGATCCCTAGATCTATAGAAAATTAGGGATCCCATTTGAACCCCAATATATATATATATATATATATATATATATATATATATATATATATATATATATATATATATATATATATATATATATATATATATAATATATATATATATATATATATATATATATATATATATTACAAATTTCATTTTATGACCAAGTTATGATCAAATGAAATGAAGTGGAACTGTTCAGAACCCACCGATAACTTTTATAACATGACTCGAAAAATGTTTTTAAATAGTAAACGAATACATAAAGTAACGAGAAACTCCAGATCTTATATTTGATATATAAATAAAGGATTCATGTTTTAAAATCCCAAGTTTAACACCTTTAAGTCATAGAACACATGGGCGTAAAATCGGATTCATAATACCAACACAAAACGCAGAGTATGGAAAAATCAATTTAGAGAGTTTGAAAACAAATTAGACGACCAGATATACGTATATGAACACTAGACTATAAGGGCTATAAGATAGACATAAGACTAGATCAATTTGGATATTGTTATCACCGAGTTATGGTTCGTGAAAACACATAATATAGTATGTTCAAAACAAGTTTTAGACGACAAATATTTATGCAAAAACACTTTTAAAACTCAAAACTTCTTTAATTTATTAAAACATCAATAATCTCTTTTATAAATCTTAAATTTCCAAAATTTAGAAAAACATGAATCTCTTTAAAACAATAACAAACCAATTTTCAAAACACACTATTATAATTAACTATCACAGAAACACTATAAGAAAAATGGGCTTTAGTGACAAAAAAAATTTAGTGACGACTTTTTTCATTAATAACCTTATTTAGTGACCAATAAAAAAAAGTGGTTACTAAATTTAGTCACTAAACAAAATTATTGACCAAAGAATAACTCTATTTGGTTTCTAATAAAATTAGTTAAAGACCTATAGTGACGAAAAGTGAATACTCGAAGTACGTCACTAACATCATTAGTGACCAAATATTTGATCACCAGTAATGTTAGTAACCAAATATTTGGTCACTAATGACTTAGTGACCAAATTTTCAGTCATCACTAAAGATCATTTTCTTTGTAGTTAAACCCTAGTAACAACTTATCAATTCATAGCCTTAGAACAACTTTTACTAAAACGTTTTCTCTAATAATTCAAGATTAGAGAATTATTATAAACATAATATTTGGTATGTAAAACTAAAATATAACAAGATGAAAAGGTTATCAACGAAAACGAGACAACGTGTGAAAGCTTGAGACTAGCGGGCGGAAACAAGACAAAGAGAAAATGATGTTACACGTTAATTCACTTGCTAGCAGCCTCCAAAAGAGAAAAGAAGAAGGATAGTGATCGGATGAAGGTTTGAGGGTGTGGGATTCTTGATCGACAAAGGAAAGAATGGGAAAAAATTGAAATCAGATTAGGGTTTTGGTTTGAAAGTTTGATCGTGAGTTTTTTTTTAAGAAAAGAAGAAAATCGAGACAAGGGTTTTAGGGGTGTCGGGTTTATCTTAGTGTGGTCTAGGTTGCTAGTTAAACTAATAAACGGTTTAGTCTGTTCGGAATTTAGTTTAGGTAAATAATACGGAAGAGAAACTTAGTTAACTAGACACAAGATGATTACCCGACAATAAATTAACTCGAAAAATTTAATTACGAACAAAGTTAAACACGAAACTTAGAAAATTAACTAAAATAAAAAAGTTCTTGTTTTTGTTCAAATTAAGTATTAAGAATGATTATTAAACGTTAAATATGCTACAATCGGACGTAGAAGTTCGAACGTGATTCTTAACATCTAACATGAAATCTAGATTTAAAATAATGATACGTAAAGCCTTAACATTGAAATATTCACGGTTATAATTAGGAAGTTGCAAATTACGATTATGTAAATCCCAAGATCAGATTTAGAAAGTACGAACTCAAGTAATATTGTTAACATGTAAGGCATTTTAGCTTAGAGATTAGACTAGAATAGCGTTTGAGACCGTATAATTTTACGATCCTACAAATAAAAAACCATCTAAATTTACATAAAGATCTATTCATAGGTAAGATTGGTTGTAGGATCGGTGATAGGATCGTACGATAAGCGATTCGATCCTACCTTTTAACCTTTGTGAGTTTTTTGAGTTTTTGAAAAAATAAATTATTAATTTATTTTGTAATATTTCATTTGATATGTTAATTTTATATGTACTCATGACATGTATGATAAGACTCGTGTCTACCACTATATCATTTAAATTGTTTCAATATAAATTTACTAGCTTTAGTTTAATTAAATCAGGAGTCAAGGTTACAACAAACAACCATAACGAAAAATACATCAAAACAAATAAATCATGCCAAGAGTTTACAATTACATCGTAATCGTCTCAAACACATACTCAAATCAAATACACGGATCACCTAGGAACTACATAATACAAAACAAATTCCAAATACATAATCAACGATCCGCATAACAAAAGCATGACATGAATAAGGCAATCCTCAAACCTGAAACTCCTGAAAAGCGTTAAAAATATGTCAACAAAAAGTTGGTGACTTATTCACAATTTAGGTTAAAGTGACCCATTTTAAATATAAAGAATAGTGATAAATTTCCAAATATATCTTGTTTTACAACCATAGTGCGACGTATATTGCCTAGATAAACATACACCTGATCCTAACCATAATAAATAACCCCAATCCTAAGGCGATCAACCAAAGGCAACAAATAATCACAAACGGTCATAGCATCCATTCGTAGGGACATCCTACGGAATGATGAGAGTTTGGTCAAACCCATATAGATCTATATATATGCAATCGAGACTCAAGATTTAACAGGTATAAACAGGGGGGCCGAACAAGTCCTAGTGATCATAAAACAGTAAAAAGGGCTACGAATAACTAGGTAAACAAGATATAACAATTAACAGTTTTAAACACGCTATTCAGCCCAAAGTAAAACAGTAAACAGGGCTACGAATAACTCATTGTACTCAACGATAGCAGTGTTGGGATAACAACCAGTAGAGATCACTCCAACGCCTAAGTGCTCTACATAAGTCGAAGTACCTCTATAAGTCTAGTACGGGTTAGCCTTAATAATTAACGTTATATTATAGTTTATATTCAAAGAGTCTGAAAGAATAACATTTCGAGTCGTTACCGACGAGTAGGAGGTGATGATAGAAGATTGAATATTAAAAACCGAAGTTTTGTAGAGATTAACCAGAATCAACCTACAAGGTAGTTGACTCCGGTCACAGTCACAGTCAACGATTATAACAAACGATTATAACAAGGAATCAAAGTCAACCAAAAAGTCAACTTTTGAAGGATTAAGTATTTTGAGTAAAATAGTTCGAAAACAATTTTGTTATAATATTAGCGAAAAAGTGTAATTTATTATTAGAAGTTTAAGGTGACGATTGCGTTTTTGAGTAAAAAGTACGTTTGTCGAATATATATAAGTTTAACGATTATCATAATAATAAATATTGTATTTATGATTGCGATTACGTCTTTGAGTCCAAAGACGTCCATTTGTCAACATATACTATTTTTACGTATAATAATATACTTATATATCTTCAAAATATTCAAAGTTTGTTAATATTTATAATAAGTCTTAGTAATAAATAGTAATACGTCCAAAATATTACATTATGTAAATATGTATATAAGTTCAAATATATGTAACTTTTACATGGTAATAAGTTATATTACAGAAAATCTGATATATTTAACTTTATATATGTTAAATATGTGAACTTTACATAGATAATAGTTATAATACTCATTAGTGTCAAAATGTCATATTATAACTTATTTAGTCCAATATAGTCCTAAAAGTGCAATATGTCCGGTAAGTTTCGATATGTCAAAAATGGGTATAGTTTTACTATTATAACATATTTTCTTATAATTTTATCGTTTTACAACTTATTCTCAAATTGACACCAGTTCACGTTACTATCAACTAATAGCTTATAATATGAAGGTATTGTTTGTAATATGTTATATAATTAGGTTTTCAACCATATTTATCTATTATATAAAAGTTACTTAGAGGTTTTATAGAGATAAGCAAGAAAACGTAGAAAGGAATAGGGTTACTTTAGAAAGTACCGAATACCTCCGCAAATATCAACTAGTCGTCGTAAAATGGTCACGGTACCCGAAATACGAGCTCCAATGATGGTGGTGGTGAGAAAATCCAACTACAAACACACAACAAATATACCATTAGAATAAGGACTTTGAAGAAAAGAAGAATAGAGTGAATTTTAAGGATGATATCTTACCAAAAACCCAAGATGTACAAATCTTCAAGGTGGTAGATGAAATCTCGGATATGAAGGATAAAAGTGGAAGGAGACACCTTGTAATACACATAAAAGAAACATGTTAGGAATCTCTAACAAGAATATGAAGAAAAGAAAAACTTAGATGAAGATTTCATGGTGAAATCACTTACCAAATGGTGGAGAATCAAGGTAATGATGATTGAAGATGATGGTGTGAAACCTCTAGCTTGAAACCCACTCAAATATGTGTGATATAGCTCTCATAGTTTCTGGAAATTGAGAGAGAATGGAGAGAAAATTGAGTGTTGAAATGAAATGGGTGAAAAGTGAATGAGATGAAAAGGATGAATATGGGATGAGAGATGAATAGAAATATTTGAGAGATCTAAATCTTGGTCAAATGGCACATAATAGGCAATTTCCAGACGAAAATCACGTGATGGCAACATTGTGGATCTCCAAATACGTGAAAACAACGTTTCTGACATGCTCTGTCCGAGGCACTAACTGGGTCGCAGTCCATGGTGATTGTGGCGCAGTCCACTCCTGGCCAGTTGGCAAGGTCCATCCGCCGGCTGGCCAACCAAGCGGTTAACTTTTCGTTAAAGGATTGAATTTGTAATATTTTAACGTTAATTCTCTTTAAAGGACTAATCGTGTAAAAAAAATTTAACGTTAATTTTATCCAACAATCAAAGGCATAAACACCCTAACTTATATCAATAGAGTATTATCTAATCGGCACTTAGGTAACTAAAACGCTTCCGTCACAAAGGACGAAGCAACAAATAAAATAAAACCCGATAAAACAATAAAGCATGATAAAACAAAAGGAAATAACAATAGGTCACAACAAAATCAACAAAAATAAAATAGAGGAAATTCGATTAATACCTCAAAATACGGGATGTCACAACTTCCTCCAGTAAAAAGAATGAGTACTGCTGCCGGAAAATAGATTGGGGTGCTTCCGCTGCATCTCATCCTTACGCTCCCAAGTGAACTCAGCTCCAAACTGTGAATTCCAACGAACGTTCACAATAGGGATCCGACTCTGCCGCAAACGCTTGACCTCGCGGTCAACAATCTCAACTATCTCCTCAACAAGATGAAGTTGATCATCCAAACACAATCTCTCCAAGGTAATAACCAGAGACTCTTCAGCAAGACACCTCTTGAGATGCGATACATTAAAACGTTGTGCACACTTCCCAACTCCGCTGGCAACTCAAAACGATACGCCACAGGGCTAACACGAGCCAACACTCTAAAAGGACCCGTAAACCGTGGACTCAACTTGTTGCGCTTCTCAAAACGGAACACACCCTTCCAAGGAGAAACCTCCAGCAAAACCATATCACCAACCTCGAACTCAAGAGGTCTCCGACACAAATCCGCATACTTCCTCTATCGGTCTCTAGCAACTAGTAAACGATCCTTGATCCGATGGATCTTATCGGTAGTCTCTTGAATCAACTCCGGACCCGTAATCTGGCTGTCACCAATCTCATCCCAACAAAGAGGAGACGTGCATTTGTAACCATAAAGAGCCTCAAAAGGTGTGCAACTAATACTCGAGTGGTAACTGTTTTTGTACCAAAACTCAACCAAAGGCAAATGTCGATCCCAAATCCCACCAAAATCTAATGCACATGCACGCATCATATCCTCTAACGTCTGAATAGTGCGCACTCTGACCGTCAGTCTAAGGGTGATAAGTTGTAGTCATATCCAACCAAGTACCCAACGCCCGCTGCAAAGACTGCCAAAATCCCATGCTTGATCACATGTACCTCTTTCTCCTAGAATAAGTCATTCTTCTATCAAGCTTGTCTGCCATCGTCTTGATCTCTTTCAGAATAATGGACGTATCACTGTGACCTTCCACTTGAGCAACATGTCCTCTTGCTCTTCGACCTCTACCATCGTCTCGATCAACTGATTACCAACTTATCCTCCATCAAGTTGTATGCTTCATTCGTGGATTTATACATAAAATCTCCCCCTCCGGCTAAATCCATCTCGTTTTGTGACTCCTTGGTTAAACCGTAAAAAAAATCTAAATTATATTGTCCTTGCACAATCCATAACCATAGCAACTCCTAAGCATCTCTTTCAATCTTGCCCATGCTTCAGTTGATGTCTCGCCATCTTCTTGTCGAAAACCTCGAATATCCCGTAGTAATTTCCTACCCAAGGCGGGTGGGAAAAACCTTTTGATGAAGGCTTCGCGCATTTGTGTTCATGTTGTAATTGAATTATCGTCCAGCTCTTCAAACCAAACCATCGCATCTCCGGTGAGAGACGAAGGGAACAACCTCAGCTTGACACTATCGCTCTTTCCTTCTCCGTATTTGAACATCTCACATAGCTCGTTAAATTTGGCTACATGCATATGTGGATCGGCATGGTATCGTCCATCGAATGTGTTGTCTTGGATCATCTTGAGATGATGACACTTGACAACGAAGTCTTCACCCAAGTTCGGGGTGGTAACAGCCGACCCTCGGGTGGGTGGCACTGCTACAACTGCAGCCCGTCGGTGCATCGGCATGTCCAATGGATCCATAGTTGTTTGCGGTTCCGGTTTGTCTTCACGAATTAACTCTTCAACTTCGGATTCTTTAGCGCTTCCTCCTCCTTCTGAAGACGTGATATCTTCAAACTTTACAGGTGAAAACGGTCCAAAACCTGGTGGCGTCGGAATTAAGATGTTTCCTTTCTTCTTGCCTCGCTTCTTCGATACTCCTGGATTGGATTTTGGACTTAGGAGTGGTAATCTTGAAGCCCTTTTGTTCATCCAGTACCTGAATACCTACAACTACAGAAACAAGAAAATCGTAAAACGTACCGGTGTAATAACAACTAAAAGTAACTTTCAAGTATTTTAATACTCAAAAGGATCGTATCACAAATTCGAAACAAAAAACTAAAAATCAGTCTCGGGCAGCGGCGCCAAAAACTTGATGTGTAAAATCTAGTTTATAAAACTCGACCTACTATTAAACTTAATTACACACTGATAGGCAGTGGACCTATTCGTATATAATATAGTTACAGTAAGCAAAGGTTGGAACTCAGGGACAAATTTCGTTTTTCAAATTATGAATTAATAATACTGGTTTGTTTTTGATGTTTTTATTGTAACAACTAATTAACTATTAAAAACTGAAAAGTGATTATAAAATCGATGTGAGAAAAGTAATTGTATTTATCAAATATTGGAGAAATTACACTCGTTTGACACTTCACTTGTTTTCTAATTATGTTTACGAAATTGAAAGTATATATAACTTCTTGTATATAGCAAAACTCCTCTCGAATATTTTACTAACTTTAACTATTTCAAATTATAATGTTTCTCTCGAATACAGTTACAATTATCAACAATTAAGAATTAATTAACAAGCCGATATTTTATGATTTAATCTTATGAAGTTTCCTCTCGAATAACTTCTCTAATTACTAACCTCTCGAATCTTAACAATTAGACTTACTCGTTTACGTTTTATTACCTAAGTTGTTATTATTAGGTCCTCTCGAATCCTAACAATTTTAAACCAATTAAAGACCGATTGATTATTTAATACAACCTAATTAATCTATCTAGATTCCTCTCGAATACCTAGAATGGTGATTACCAAATTGCACATAAACAACTTTTAATAATATATTAAAACATAAACAATTAAGGATCTACGATTAAACATAAACACCTAAAAATCAATAACAAAACAATAATTATTAAACAAGATCCATAATTTAAAAGAGCATAAAATATGTTTAGCTACTCATAATTATGTTCAAAACAGCAAACAAATAAGAAGAAAACATACTTAATAATTCTTTAAAAAGAAAGAAAACAAAATAAGAAAGTTGCAAACTCTATTCGTGACCGAATATTAACGAAATCCAACTTCTAACTTTTCTTCTAGCTCTCCAACGAATTCTCCAGCTCCAATTGACGATAAGAATAATTGATGAAAAATCCTAGACGTTTGAGGCTCTATTTATAGAGAGAAATCAAGAGGAAATCGTTTTCGAGTAGAACTCCGGGCAAGGGCATCGCCCCTCCTCATTACATTGGCGCACCGGGCTAGTAAACCATGTTTGAAACCAATGCAAATACCAAGGGCGTCGCCCTATCATAGTTACAGCGACGCTTTCTTCTTCAGAACAAACGAAAGCGGCGCCCCAACCCTCTAGGGCGTCGCTCTATGTGACAGATGTCACCGTTTCTTGTACTTTTCGTCATTAACGCTCATTTCTTCCTCCAATTCCACTTCCCGGTCATATAAACCTGTAAAATGGACAAAACGACTTTTCCACGCTATTAAATGCAAAAACCTATGTGACAACCGTCCAATTTCAGGTGCATTTTATACTCTATGTCTCTCTTTTTGTCTATCGTAGTCGTTAACTGTTCAATAACCGGAAACGCGACAATGTCGGAATCACACTCGGAATCAATTTATGTAAGTCCTAATACCAAGAAAACTCCTAATGAACTTTCCTAAGTTCATAATGTATCATACTATAAAACTTTAGTTAACGAAAAGGTCAAACGAAACAATAATACAAAAACAGCAAAAACGCAAAATTTGTTACCAAAATGGTCCAGGACGACGCACACATGCCTTGTGCGCCGTCCTGGCAGGACTGTTTTTGCAAAATATTTGAATTATTTGCATGTCTCGATTCCACCAGTCTTTAAACCAATCAAGCACGAGAATAGACACTCAATTACTGTCTTTGACAGTCCCTAAACCATTTAATTACTTTTCATTTACTTTTCTTTTCATTTTCATTTTCCAAAATCAAAAACACACACACACACACTTTATTCTCTCTAAAACTCTCCCAAGAAAAACCCCAAGTTCCGGTGAATCACAGCCCTAAAACACCATTTTATCCATCCAAATCGTTTGAAACATCAAAGGAAGCAAGAAGAGACCAAATATTCGGTTAAGGACCATTTCCGTCAAGATTTTTAAGCTCTAAATCCGGCCAAATCATCATCCAAGCTATTTCCTTCGGTAGAAATCACTCCCTTTTCATTATTTACTGATATTATAGCTTGCATGTATGATCTAAAGTCTAAAAACAAGTTTTGTCAAAGATTTATGACTTTTTATGGTCAAAAACGATTTTTAACCGAAATAACATTTGGATCTATAAACTTACGGTTAAAAACAATTTAGAAACTGTTAAAATGATTTCATTAAGTTTAGACCTAATGCATGTCGAGATCTATGACTAAAATAAACGTTTTGCAAGAAAAATCCGAAAACCCGAGGTTGTGCGCCGTCCTAGAAGCCAGGACGACGCAGCGGGACACAAAAACGTGTTCTGTGCGCAGTCCCAGCGATCTCAACGGCGCACAGGCCTGCTTTTCTTCGGGAATTTTGTCGTTTTAATCGTTTTAAGCAACTTTGACCCGCTGACTTTTTAATATATGATGTTTGGGACTGAGAAACATAAAAGTAATAACATTTGAGACATGTATGGACTAATTGGACTTAAAATGAATTAGATTAATGTGTTATCGTGTTAAAGGTGATTTTGTGAGCGGAAATGGTATTTGCATTTTTGGATATGAAATTTGGGCGAGGAAGCGCTGCCCAAATTTCCTTAGAAAAATGTAAACCACTTCAGCGAGCAAAAACACTTGTGACGCGACGATAATAAACGTTAAATCGGACTTTTGGACAAAAACGTGACAATTACCATTTCGGACTATTTTGGACAAGATTTAATCTTGACACTTAAAGTTTGATTAAATTTTATCTATTATATTATATAAAAATAACATGATAAGATAATAACCAATTGAACTATCTTGGTAATAATAGGCGATCCGTGATTCTCGGCTCCCATTCCGACCGACTTCGCATTTTTACTCTTCGCCATCCGTGAGTTACAACCCCTTTTACTTAATGTATATTTTGCATGATTTTTGGGGGAAACATAAGATTATTTGTATTTTGGAAACTTTACAAACAATTGTAACCTTTGTGAACTTTTGAATCTATTACGAACTTATGAAACTATTGTGAACTTTTGAAACTATTATGGAACTATTGATCTATTTAGGACATTCTTTTTTTGAAACTCTTATGCGTAAACACTTATTTGCTCTACTGGCTTACTTGAACTTACCGGCTTGCCCCCTTTTCGGCTAAACTAGTTATTGATACTTGTATGCGAGACCGACCCTTGATGAGATTATAACACGATTCTTAAGTGACTACTATCGTTTTTTTTGAAACAAAACTACTTAGTGCCCAACTGCTTTTTAGAACTTTACACACTATTAACTTCTGAGCCGTTTAGTAATAATGGGTATCGATACTTAGGAAAGAACCGTTCCTTGCTTAGATGGCAGTCTAAGTACATATTACTATGATCTTGATACTCCCCGTAGGATAGGCGGGGTAAGGGGCCTCACGGTTGAACAATCGGTTTAGTGTGAACACTTAAGTTATAGAATGCCAAGAGGTTGATTCAATAATCTAATTAGTTACTTATACACATAATTACTCTCTCTCTCTCTCTCACTTAGCGATTGAATCCGCAATTACGATTTTACTAAATATTTTTCTACTTGGTATGTTCAAACTTTAGGGAATTGATACGCACATTACTTCGAAACTTTAAAAGTATATAAACTTTAGGCGACTTTCTCCGCTAACCTCCTTTATGGAAAACTTTTTACTTTTATATACTTAATCGAAACTTTTGCAGAGCAACTTAAACTGTAACTCACTCACTACTTTTTGTAGTTGACACTTTATCTTATGTTTCAGGAAATTTAGTGTAAGGATGAGGTGCATGGCATGGACGGGTCGAGGCGGTCGCGTGAGATCATTATTGGGAAAAGACTTGTTCATTTCTTTTGGGAATTTTAAATGGGAACTTTAAATTTATGTATTTGTGTACTGAATAACTTGGTTGTGTTGAATTTGTAAACACTTTTAATTATTAATCTATGACTTGAAGCCGTTATGTTTATTATGACCCGTGTAATGATGTTCCAACTTTTCACATCTCGTGTTTCCGCTTTAGCGGGGTGTGACAGACTTGGTATCAGAGCACAGGTTATAGTGAAAACGGTTTTAAAAAAATTTCAAAAATTTTCGAAACCAAACTATAACCAATGCTTTTTCGGAAAATCATTTATGGGTTCAAACTTTAGAGAATTAATTTCGCGATTGCATGGTTATTTTTAACTACGCATGGCCTGGTCACCCATGCCTAGTTCAAAATGAATTATGCAAGGACGGAACGTAATTACTATTGTTAACGATCTTTGAGTCGAAAATTCCCGGTTCTGTCTTTTCCTGATTCTCACGTGACTGACCCGTGCATGCATTTCATTACACATTTCCTTTATTATTCTTTTGTGTCTTCACGTACTTACGAAACCCATTGTTCACAGATCCGTCATGTCTCACTCCTCCCGTTCGCGTTCACCGTCACGGTCCCAGTCCTGTTCGCTACCTAGAGCCGCTTCGCCTTCTGAGGGCCACACCGCCTCGAAAAGCCAACGCCGGCAGACCACTGATCCCACGGAGAACACCTCCATGGTATCTCCAGCAGCATCGGGTCCAGCCCGAGGGCTGTGCTACCACCCCCGCCACCGGTACCCGTTGCCGCACCACCCCAGTACCGGGGGCCCCGTACTAGGTTAACCGGGCGAAAGCAGGTCATCCTCCCGGGCCGCCTTCCGGACTGGATGGTCGTGCACCAGGCCGGCCCATCCCGACCCGCACCATCCCACCTCCCATTTGGTCACCCTGTAGAGGAGGCCCCACATAACCCTCTCATGGACCATTACTCCTGGGAGAGACAGATCGAGCGCGGGGAGAATGCTGC
>CAJVGC010000060.1:21685926-21709640 GCA_910822075.1 Senecio squalidus | reverse complement strand
GCCTACGCTCTTTCCTGGAACGCCTTTAAGAATCTGCTCATTGAAGAATTATGCCCAAGAGGGGAAATCAAGAAGCTCGAGGCTGAGGTGTGGGGACCACAAGATGATCGGAAACGACATCGAGAAGTACCACGACCCGGTTCACGAGCTCGCCCTGGCTAGTTTCCAAGGCTGGAAAAACGATTCTTAAGTGACTACTATTTTTTGAAACAAAACTACTTAGTGCCCAACTGATTTTAGAACTTTACACACTATTAACTTCTGAGCCGTTTAGTAATAATGGGTATCGATACTTAGGAAAGACCGTTCCTTGCTTAGATGGCAGTCTAAGTACATATTACTATGATCTTGATACTCCGCGTAGGATAGGCGGGGTAAGGGGCCTCACGGTTGAACAATCGGTTTAGTGTGAACACTTAAGTTATAGAATGCCAAGAGGTTGATACAATAATCTAATTAGTTACTTATACGCATAATTACTCTCTCTCTCTCTCTCTCTCTCTCTCTCTCTCTCTCTCTCTCTGAGCGACTGAATCCGCAATTACGATTTTACTAAATATTGTTCTACTTGGCCTGTTCAAACTTTAGGGAATTGATACGCCCATTACTTCGAAACTTTAAAAGTATATAAACTTTAGGCGACTTTCTCCGCTAACCTCCTTTATGGATAACTTTTTACTTTTATATACTTAATAGAAACTTTTGCCGAGCAACTTAAACTGTAACTCACTCACTACTTTTTGTAGTTGACACTTTATCTTATGTTTCAGGAAATTTAGTGTAAGGATGAGGTGCATGGCATGGACGGGTCGAGGCGGTCGCGTGAGATCATTATTGGGAAAAGACTTGTTCATTTCTTTTGGGAATTTTAAATGGGAACTTTAAATTTATGTATTTGTGTACTGAATAACTTGGTTGTGTTGAATTTGTAAACACTTTTAATTATTAATCTATGACTTGAAGCCGTTATGTTTATTATGACCCGTTTAATGATGTTCCAGCTCTTCACATCTCGTGTTTCCGCTTTAGCGGGGTGTGACAACCTATCCTATCCATCATGTTTACTATGAAAAACGACCAAATATCGCATATAAATAATCGTATAAATATGCGATATCATATGCCCTATTGTACTTACATTTTGTGTAAAAGTATGTATTTAGGTATTTAGCATTGGAATGGCGAATTAACGTCAAAATATGCCAAGATAACGCGACGAAAAGGAGCAAAATACAAAAACCTCTTGGCTGAACCACCACTGCGACGCAGTGGTGTATGACTGCGGCGCATTGGCTTACTCGGGCTGTTACATCTTTGTTAGTTAATTGCAATCAAGTTTTGGATTTCAAGAGTCTTTTCTTTTGGCTATTATTACTACACAAGGGGAGATGAAATGGGTATCATAACCATCACCATTACAAAAAAAACACAGGATCATCATTATCATAATCAGCATCATTTCATTCCCACAAGAGGAGACACCATCTTTTTAAAGAAGAACATAGAGACGAGAAGATAATCATTGGTGATTTCATTAATCAAACATCAAAGTTGTTTTCAATTCCATTTCAATTACTCTATTAGTTTCAATTACATTTTGATTTGGATATTTTATACATTGGCATTTCATCAAACACTTGGTATCATGTTCAACCTTTCTTATATTTCATCTTTGATTTCAATTATGCGTAGCTAATTTCTTATACGTTTGCTTGGATTGGTGATCGTTTGTATGGTTAATTTTAAGTATGAAATTGTTTGATTGATGTGTGTTTGGTTAATTGGGGATCCGTTTGGGTTTAAACTTTTACTAAATTATTAAATTGCTTAGGTTCTTGTTTGGTAAATAAAATCGGGTATTCGAAAGGAACTCCGGATTTTTCAAAAATAGGAATGAATATTTCAACCGGTCTATAATTGATAAAAGTTAATGGTATTCGAAAGGAATCGTTAATAATAATTGAAATACGTAATTCTAAACACAAACGTTAGTTAGTAAAATAAGAGCAATCGGTTTATTAACTAGTAAACTATTCGAAAGGAAGTTTATAAATTAATTCTCACATATCGGCTTAATACTTTATGCACAATTATTTGGGGTGTCAACCACATTCGAAAGGAGTAGTTGCACGATTGGGTAATTGGAGAAATCTGGTATTCGAAAGAAACTTGGTTTTAAATTAGAAGTATATTAACATTTCATACTTAGAAAAGATCATATATTCGTGAACGGTCAAAGAAAGCGTCTTTATCAGATCTTTAATCACAAATCAGTTTTTAATCGTTGTTATTTTTAGTTTAATTATAAAAACCCCAAATTTGTTACTTGTTACTTGTCAAGCTAATAACTCAATTTCCCGAATTTGCCAGTACAATACTACGATCGATAAGGGTACACTGCCCGGTGTCGTAGTCTAGAGTAAGCGTATTTGGAAAACTAGATTTCGCACATCACGTATATTGCCTAGATAAACATACAACTGATCCTAACCACAATAAATAACCTCAATCTTAAGGCGATCAACCAAAGACAACAAATAATCACAAACGGTCATAAACTCCATTTGTAGGGGCATCCTACCGAAGGATGAGGGTTTGCTCAAACCCATATATATATACTATAAGTTGTTGTGGGTCCCAATGACCCAAACAAACGGTTTTATAAAGTAGATTGAAAATTACGTATATTTTCTTAGTTCAATGACCCAATCGGATTATCTTGAAGAGTACAGTGACCCTCAAGTGCATTAACCCTAAGTTATGTTACATAAAATCTCATATATTTAACTTTACATATGTTAAATATGTGAACTTTACATAGATATACTTATAATATTAAATAGTGTCAAAATGTCATATTATAACTTATTTAGTCAAAAATAGTCTGAAAAGTCCAATATGTGTCCAATAAGTTCCAATAAGTCAAAAATCGGTATAATTTAACTACTATAACATATTACTTATAAGTTTATCGTTTTGCAACTTATTCTCATATTTACACCAATTCATGTTATTATTAACTAATAACTTATAATATGAAGGTATTATATATAATATGTTAAATAATTACGTTTTCAACCATATTTATCTATTTTATACAAGTTACTTAGACGTTTTCTAGAGATAAACAAGAAAACATAAAAAGTATAGGGTTACTTTAGAAAGTACCGAAGACCTCCGCAAATATCAACAAGTCGCCGGAAAATGGTCACGGTAGTAAACCCGGAAAAACGAGCTCCAATGGTAGTAGTGGTGAGAAAATCGAACTCCAAACACACAAAAAACATACCATTAGAACAAGGACTTTGAAAAAAAGAAGAATAGATTGAATTTTAAGGATGATTTCTTCCCAAAAACTCAAGATGTACAAATATTTAAGGTGGTAGATGAAGTCTCGGATATGAAGGATGAAAGTGGAAGGAGACACCTTGTAATCCACATAAAAGAAACATGTTAGAAATCTCTAACAAGAATATGAAGAAAAGAAGAACTTAAATGAAAATATAATGGTGAAATCACTTACCAAATGGTGGAGAATCAAGGGAATGATGATGGAAGATGATGGTATGAAACTTCTAGCTTGAAACCCCCTCAAATACGTGTGATATAGCTCTCATAGTTTCTGGAAAGTGAGAGAGAATTGAGAGAAAATTGAGTGTTGAAATGAAATGAATGAAAAGTGAATGAGATGAAAAGGATGAATATGGGATGAGAGATGAATAGAAATGTTGAGAGATCGAAATCTTGGTCAAATGGCAAATAATAGGCAATTTCTTAGACCAAAATCACGTGATGGCAGCATTGTGGATCTCCAAATACGTGAAAACGATGTTTTGGCATGTTCTGTCTGAGGCACCGACTGCGTCGCAGACCATGGTGATTGCACCGCAATCCACTCGTGACCACACCCAACCATCGGTTGGCAAGGTCCAGTTGCCGGCTGACCAGCCAACCGGTTAACTTTTCGTTAAAGGACTCAATTTGTAATATTTTTAACGTTAATTCTCGTTAAAGGACTAACTTTGTAATATTTTATTTCAACGTTAATTTTATCCAACAATCAAAGGTATAAACACCCTAACTTATATCAATAGAGCCTTATCTAATCGACACTTAGGTAACTAAAACGTTTCCGTCACGAAGGCCGAAGCAACAAATAAAATAAAACCCGACAAAACGATAAAGCGTGATAAAACACAAGGAAATAACAATGGGTCACAAAAAAATTGATAAAAATAAAATAGGGGAAAATCGGTTAATACCACAAAATACGGGATGTCACCTGATACGAGTCGCAGTACAAGTCGTACAAGTTATGGTACGCGTCATGATATGACTCAAATGCAATTCTGGATCATGATCCGAACTAAATTGGTACCTTTTTAGTACGAAATAACCCGAATTGTGACTTGTACAAGTTTAGCAACTATGATCCCATATTTATATATATAAACACTACCACCAATTGGACCTGCATCCATCTTTTTACCCTTGCAAGATCTTTTGTTGTGCCGAAGTTGTTTACAACTTAAACATGTAACAATTTTACGATCCCTACTCATCTTACTATTTTTGACCATCCCTTCTCTCAATTCCTTTGCACTCTTCCTCCGTTTCGTCTTGGGTCTACCAACTTGCTTGTGATGAATTGGTGATGTGAGTGGTTCGACAGCTGCCGACTTTCTCCACATCTCTTGACCATTTACTGGATTCACTTTGAACCTATATATTTCTTGACATGTTGAAAGCCAATATGTTGGATGGATATATGTTTCCGGAATTTCTGTGATTTCCCCATTAGCAGCCAAGTTCCATACTGAAGCAACTGCATGTTTACAAGGCATTCATGTTAACACCCACCTTCTACAAGAGCATGTCTTGTTACTCATGTCAACCACATACTGTTGACCATGAGGCCCACCAACTTGAAACACATGCCTTGCATTCCAAGCATTCCAGAGTGCAACAAAACTTGCAACTTCCTTCTTAATAACATCAAAAGTCTTGGTGGCATTTGGGGTTAGAGGTCCATCAGACTTCGTAATTACTTATTGAACTAATGCAATATTTTTCATCAAGTATTCTCTAATAAACTCCGAGCAAGTGATTATTGGCTTATCCCTCCCATACACTTCATACAGACTGCTTAGAAGAACATCACAATAACTGAAAACCTGTTAACATCAACATCATCAAAATAACTTACCTTACCATCTTTGTAAACCCTTCCTGGAATAGTGGTGAAAGAACCGCCATGGTTCAACTTCAGAGAAAAAACGGTTAGTTGACTTTTGTATTCTTCGTAAGGATCCAATTCATCGTCTTTCTCACGCCAATGCCAATTACACAACACCATTGAAGTCGGCGTTGAAGAATGATTTAGAATTTAGGTCGTCGGTTTAGTGAAATTAGGGGAGAAATTTTAGGTCCTGATTGAAGTTGAATATGAAATTGAAATTTGGGCAAAATTGAATAAAGGGTGAAAATAGAATGAAATTATCTTTTTACCCATAACATACGTTGCACGCGACAAGTTTTAACGGCAACCTAAAGAGTGTTTAGTTGTAGAAATTGAACCCGTAAAAATGTAAACCATGGGATTAAACCCGTAAAAAAAAGCATAGAGACCTAACATGTAAAACCCGGTTAATCATATGGACCATTTATATAATTAACTCTTTTTAATAACATTCATTTTAGTTAAATTCATTATTTCTATTATATAGTTTTTGTTATTTAGCACTAGTAGCGTTTGTAAATTTACATTATTATTGCTCTTTCTAATATTGTGATATCACGTTTAATTTGAATCAATGATGATGTTTATTTATTTAAAATTAGTAATTTTCATTACTATTTATTTCAGATTTTATTGTTTTCACATTATAAACTGTTCTATTTTCTTGTGATTATTAAATAGTTAATTCCTATCCTCTAATTAAAGTAGCAAGGTTCCTATGAATTCGTGCCCGGGTCGGTTTTTTTTCGGGTTTCCGGGTTGGGCTTCGGGTCGGTATTTGGGCTGGGTTTTTGGGCTCTTCTTTGGCCTGTTTTCCGTGACTTTATCCCTTCCGACGCGTGTCTTTACGCGTGGCGTGTTTATGTTTTTCTTCCCCCGACGCTGTTTCTTTTTTCACTTACCACCGCTTAGCTGTTTTTTGGTCTCTCAACTTCTCCGGTGGAGCTTTCTTCCTCTATCGAATTTCCTGTTGATTGCTCTTTGTTCTCGGCATTTCGAAGGTGTGTATTTTTTATTTTGATTTTTTGCCGTTTCTTTGCTTTGTCAAGTTTTCCGGTGAAGCTTCACTTCAAGGATCACAAGGAGATGGTTTGGTGTGACGATGAATCAGAGTTTTCGTGCACCGGAAAAGGTAATGCCGGCGCCGGGGACGGTGAAGCAACGGCAGCAAATGATGGGGAGTTTTAGGAAACCTGTAATGAAAGAGAAAGATGAGGAGTTAGGTTTGTTTTTGGAAATGAGGAAACGAGAAAAAGAACGGCATTTACTCGAAGACGATTTCGATTCGTCCCTTGGTAATTTTATATGTTTTTCTTTTATATTTTTGATTGATATATATTTGCAGGCTATTTGGGATTACATATTTAAATTTGATTTATGTGGTTGAAAGAATAGCTACTCTGATTTTGGCTCGACCAAAAATGCATCAAGTACAAACTCAGAGACCATGCCTCGACGAATGATACGTCTATATTTTTATGAAATCTATTTGCTCATGGTGTGTTCTTATCTTATAGGTTCCGGCTTTAGAACACAACAATGAAGTTAAAGGGGAGAGTCTTGATTTGATCAAATTTATTGTCACCAACTTTGAAGGACCGCCACTTTATCCTAATGTAAGATTTGATAATCACATTTCATGATTGAAATTTTGTAATTTCCTTCAGTCGATTATAACTACAAAATACAAAATAGGATTCTGTCAAGAAAGAGTTTGGAGAAGAGTTGCTATCATACACTAATACGTTTTATAAATCCGTCACCAGTTCATTCAAGGGAGAAGGGGTTGATCATGCTTGTATCCTGACTGCCATTCTCTTTATCATCTTATTATATTGAAAGAACCAATCTTGAAAATTAAAACATGCATGTAACATGGTATTTTTTATTTATTGGAACAGCTGCTGGTTTTGATTATATTGAGCAAGCTCTTTCCCAGTTTGATGATGGACCATTCTTTTTAGGTCAATTCAGCCTGGTAAGCACGATAAACTCCCAACCAAATTGCATTTATTTGCATATATATATACACATACTTATGATCTGTTTTCTGATTTGGGATTGCACATTGAACAGGTAGAATATAGCTTATGCTCCCTTTATCGAAAGATTTCAGCCATACTTGGTAGATGTTTTGAATTATGATATTAAAATGGGTAGGCCAAAACTTGCAGCATGGATTGAGGTAGTACTCTTCTTTAACCATTTGTACTGTATGCGAGATTTGCTGTAATTAAAGTCTAATGCTATTGGTGTCATCTAATGTAACAATTGCATGTGAATTACTCAACATGCTTTTTTTACATTCTTTCATTGTTTCTCTTGTAGGAAATGAACAAAAATGACGATTTCAACCAAACCAGACGCGACCCAAAAGAACTTGTAGCGAGCTACAAAAAGCGTTATTTGGTACTACTTAATAGACTCCTGTCTTAATCTTCTGATTTCACATTTATGTTTAAACAAAATGTATTTTTTATTTATGGAAATCTGAAATCGAGGAGTAATGTGAGTTTCTGATTATGCAGTCTCCATGATAAGGTTAAGGTTTTGCGATTCTGTCCAAGTCACGAAATGCAGAGGCTAGCAGCCCGTTGATTGAACCAGGAGCATTGCATGTACTCTAAAACTACATTGTTTCATTTGAATGAGGGATTGTTTGTAAATTTAATTTGGCACTGCTTGGGCTGGTATTTTTTTTTTTTTCCTTTTTTTTTATTACAGAAGTGCCTATTTCCTTATAGGAGTATTTGGTTCGGTGTTTGTTATGTTAGCTGAGGACAGTAGTCCAGAAAAGCTTTAAGGCAACACTAGATGTACACAATATTTTAATCTTACCCGCAGTTCCTTCTGCAGCATATAAAATTGGTAATTAGCTATTGTGATCATTTTATTTAATATCTCATCAAAAGTCACATAACTATTACTTTTTTTTTTCTCTTTGTAGGTGAAAAGAAAAACGATCCGCTTGCAATGTATGCTGGAGATGTCATGGCGGTAAACACATCTAATTTTCTTTTTTTATTTACCATTCTGTTTTCCGTATAAACAAATCAGAATTAAATTATTAGATACTTGAATATGATGATTTGCAGGTAAATGTGAACTTAGCGGGATTACATGCATTGGTTTTGCCATGTGGGTTTGTTAAAAACGGCATGTCTAGACTTCCTGTTGGCTTTCAAATGATCGGTGTTGTTTTTGACGAGGTTGAATTCTTTTTTTGATAAATTAAGATTCTGGTATTATATTGGCTTTTACATAACTACTATGATTATAACTGCATGAGAAGTTGCTTTGAGTGAGGCATATCTTCGAACAAACACTTTAAGGTTGCAGCTTCATCCCGCCATTGATAGCAGATGAATTTAGGTGGTAGCGACACGTGATGGCTTTGATTTTTGGTGATCTTCCTGGAATTAATAGGGACAGGTTCGATTTTTCTACCCTTTGCTTTCATTTTTGTCCTGCTTAACATAACTAAATCAACATCAATTATAACTTATAAGATTCGTTTACTTTGGATAGGTGTATCAAGACTGTAATCGTGCATGACATTGCAGAAGGTACACGATTAATCCATTTTTATTTACGTTTAGGATTTTTATATTTTGTTAAATTAATTTTTTGAATTTTGTAGCTATCGTTGGAGATATAACACCATCTCATGGTGTACCTAAAGTAGAAAAGAGCAGACTTGAACAAGCGCCATTAGATGATGTTTTTGATAATCTACAGCTGAAGAAATCCAAGAACTTCAGAGGGAATACCCGTTCCCGTGTGACGACAGACATATAAGAACGAACCCGTGCAACGCACGGGAAATCCTCTAGTTTTAATTAAATCCTCTAAGAGAATTAAACAAGATTTAAAATAGTAATTTTTTACTATTAAGACTTAGGTGTTGTTCTTTTGAACCAAAGGTTTTTCCTCTGAATCTGAATACCAGCTCTGAATAATCAGATGTGGTCCAAAACTCTGAATCTGAATCAATATACTATGTTCTTTTTTTCTAAGTAACATATGTTTTACTATATTAGTAGTAAACTGTTGCATTTATAAACCGTCTTAAATAAAAACATTCATAAAAATGTTCCAACATAGTGGCAACATTTTTCAAATAAAGATAATATTCAAACAACATTTTCAACATTTTGCATTAATTGTGTCGCAAGTTGATCTCGAATTGATCATATATTGTTGATCTGTTGTATTTCCAAGTGGTTGAACCTCGTCCTCATCGTACTCGTCCCCATCTTGTACATTCTCGTTAGCATGTACTTCACCTCGATCATATTCGGAGAAAAAAATCATCACTTAATCCTTCGTTTCGTATAAAATTATGAATAACAAAGCATGCAATAGTAATATCTTTTTGTTTCACCAAAGAATACGGATCCAGAGTTCAAAGAGGTTTTTTGTCTCTGGTTGAAAAAAAAAAGAACAACAAAATTTTTAAAACCTCTGACCGAGTCAGAGTTCAAAGCCTATTAAGACTTTTTTTTTCAAAAAAGAACAACACCTTAGTATCCAGAACTACTCTCAAACATTTTCTTTTATTCAGAGTCAGTTTATTCAACACGTACAAATATTCAGTGTCTTTAATTAATTCAATGTTAAATAACACGACATGACACTGATTTATCAAACAGTTCATTACATTTGACAATATTTTTATAACTATTCAATGACTAGTGTCAAAGTTTTATTTATTTATTTATTTTGTTTTTTTTTAAATATAAGTAAATTGAAATTTAGATATTACTCAATTTTTTTTAACTCTAAATCAATTGAAAACAATACAATTATTATTTATAGTTGAATAGCTCATTTTGAAACAGAAAAGAAATACTTTAGATAGTCTAAAACGTAACGTGACGGGAAATTATCATGATATATGTTCAAATATCCTCAACATATGTTTTTGTATTTTGTGTTATTAAAAACAAGGTAGAATTAATATTACTATTTTTTTGTTTAATTTAACATTCAATTATATATTTTATTAAATCTCGTTGTAAGGAAAGAGAAGAAAGCTCGTTATTACGTACAGAAGTTTTGTATGGATAAAAGCTAGTTGAAAACAAAGTAAAAAAGACATTAAATGTTACTAAAAAAAATAGGCTTTAGTGATGAAATTTTTTGGTTACTAATAACCTTATTTAGTCATCATTAGTAATAAATAAAAAAAAACATAATTTGGTCTTTAATAAACATAGTGACGAATTTATAATAACGAAAAATGGCAACTCAAAATTAGTCACTAATGCTATTAGGGACTAGATTTGAATTATTTATAAAAGAAAATTTTTCAGCGTGATGCTCTAATAAAAGATCAAATGATTGATAATAATTGAATTCATTAGTTTTAATTCTACACTCATGTATAAATGTATTCATGTATTCATGTATTTAGAAAATTTTGACTTGTTAATTGATAAACATTAGCGCGTGACTTTTTTTTTCGTTCATTATTTTAAATGTTTAAATTTTTAAATGTTAAGACATACTAACTTGTATTGCACAATTGCTATAACGTGTGATTTTTTTTCATATAATTGTTATCTTAAATACTACAAATTAGTCAATTGTTTTGTAAGTTCTGAGTTTAAGTAACTTATAATGTGATTGGTTCACAAAATATGTTTTTAATGAAATTATGAAGAAGAAAAAATATGTTAATATATGTCCAGTGTCATTTTTAGTAGAATACATTATATCACTTATAAGTAAAACTGCAGTTACTTTAACTTCATTCGTCGTTAAGTTGGTCCAACCGTTACATAGGACGGATACATTACTAGTAACAAATAAAGTATAACATCTATGAATAAAATAAGTTATTTTAACCACAGGAAGATGCTTTAGAAAAGTTAATCTGATTAACTTAATCATACAACTTTATATTGATGGAGGGCGACTGGACAAGACCTTCGTCCATTGCAAGTTCTTTATACAACAATACATGTCCTTACATGTCCTTGGTAACAAATATCGAGTTTGAAATAAACATTGTAAATAGTGTATATTTTATAGTCTTATCAACTCATCTTTTTTGAAATTGTTAACATAGAACTTGTAATTTCATCCAAGTGTTTTTACTCATAGGTGGTCAAGCCGATGGCAGCTCGTTCTTGTAACTGATATCACCGGGTTAGTTCGGTAGTGCAAAAAATTTGTGTGAAGTATGTCCAATTGGGGAGTGAAGCACCCTTCATCCCTTTTGCCTCCGCCTCTACTTTCATACTTTGGCATCATATGAACGAGGTGTGCTTGTTATATTTTGTCTCTCTTTAAGCCTCTAATGTCTAGTAGAGTGTCTTTAATGCCAAGGAATCAGTTTGCCTATTTGTAAAAGCAGCCATTTGGCTGCAATGGGGTAGCAGACATGTTATCCCCTCTAGATTAATTTAGATCATGACGTAAAAAAAATTTGTTACGGCCGAATATTTATAAATGACTAACATTTGGAGCCAGCCTTAAAAGAATTGCAATACCATTTGATTCAGTCTAGTTTATTATCCCTACTCCCAATCGATATCAAATTATACTATAGAAGCTTGACCTCGTCGGCTAGTCCCCTAAGGTAGAAGGATACGGCTTTTTGGTGCTGAAGGAAACGTTATTTCTAAACCTCCAGGTCACCCGGAGGAAAGAATACAAAAACACGTCCAAGCATAAATTGTTATCATTAACTATGTGTCTTAGATTCAGCGAACCCAAGAAGCTCATTCAAATCACTAAAGGGGGGAAATGACAGCCCCTAATATTATAAGTTTATAACCAACCTCCATACAACCAACCAGTGATATGTAGTTTCCAAGCCGTTATTACAAATCGGACATATTGGATATCAAAGACTCACAATCAAAGTGGGACAATTAACTTTATTGATACTTGAAAATAACTTAACAAGGAATAAAAGGAAACAAGTACAAACTACTTTCTGCATATTGGAACTACTTTACTAGCAGTGCTTAAATAAAGAAAAAAAAACGTGCATAGTGGACCAAATCTTTTCCTTGATTTTAGGCAACCACTTAGTAGACTCGGTCACTTTGGCCTACCCAGTCAATATTAACCTTCACTTTCCCCCTTAATGTTGACGCTTTTCTTCACTGTCTTGATTCCTAGTATCTTGAGCATCCCTTTAAACTTCACACGAGCTAAAGGCTTTGTCAAAACATCTGCTTTCTGTTGATTACCACTAACAAATTCAACTTGAATCTGTTCCCTTTCTACACATTCCCGTATGAAATGATATTTTGTGTCGATGTGTTTGCTCCTACCATGAAACACCGGGTTCCTCATTAAAGCTAACGCAGCTTCATTGTCCACAAATAACGTTACCTTTTGTGGCCTCCTTCCCATTAGTTCACTTACCAGATTACGCAACCATAAGGCTTGACATGCAGCAGACGTGGCAGCAACAAATTCGGCTTCACAAGAGCTTAAGGCAACTGTTTTCTGTTTCTGTGAGTTCCAGGTGATCAACATGTTCGAATAATAATATACCATCCCAGTAGTACTTCTACGATCCTCCAAATCAGTTCCGTGGATGCTGTCACTGTATCCCACCAGTTCTTTGTTACCACCATTTTGATACATTAATCCATACCCGAGAGTACCCATCACATACCTCAGTATGTGCTTAACAGCTGCCAAGTCACTTTCTTTCGGTCTTTCCATGTATCTGCTAAATACTCCCACGGAGTACCCGATATCCGGTCTAGTGTTAACCAAATACCGTAAACTCCCAATGATTTTCCGGTACAAAGTTGGTTCCACGTATTTCCCATCTTCATCTTTAGTTAAACTCAGCTTATGTTCCATTGGTGTCTTAGCAGCATTACATTTCCACATGCCAGCTTCAACCAATATGCGTTTTGCATATCCCATTCGACTAAGTGCTATCCCATCTAGGCTTTGACAAACTTCTATACCCAAATAGTATGATAACATTCCGAGATCACTCATATCAAACATAGACTTCGGCTTTGCTTTAACTTGACTGACTTTCTTTTTACACGAACGAGTAATGAACAAATCATCTACATACACTCCGATGATAATAATTGAATCACAAGTATGTACCTTATACACAGCGGTGTCTTGGGCACATTTACTGAAGCCTATATCTTTCAGGGACTTGTCTAGTTTCACATTCCAGGCCCTCGGAGCCTGCTTCAGACCGTACAACGCTTTAATTAACTTGTAAACCATGCCTTCTTTTCCTTTGACTTCGAATCCCTCTGGCTGTGTGACGTACACTTCTTCTTTAAGTTCCCCGTTCAAAAATGTTGTCTTGACATCAAGATGATGCACAAGCCAGCTTTCGGAAGCTGCAATAGCTAGTAGCAGCCTTATCGTCTCCATTCGAGCAACCGGCGCAAATGCCTCTTCGAAATCTATCCCTTT
This sequence comes from Senecio squalidus, assembly GCA_910822075.1. Taxonomy (NCBI): domain Eukaryota; kingdom Viridiplantae; phylum Streptophyta; class Magnoliopsida; order Asterales; family Asteraceae; genus Senecio; species Senecio squalidus. The sequence continues at coordinate 21,695,983 of CAJVGC010000060.1, read as the reverse complement.
CTCTTAAACATATCCTTTCGCAACGAGCCGTGCCTTGTATCTCGTGATCACACTAGAAGCATCTCGTTTCAGTTTGAATAACCACCGTAACCCTATCACCTTTTTACCTATAGGTAACTTCACAAGAATCCACGTGTTATTTTTCTCTATCGACTGTACCTCAGATTTCATCGCCTTTTTCCATTCTTTATCTCCAATTGCTTCTGAGTAAGTCGTCGGTTCACCATCCACGAGGAACAAGTCTGCCATACATTCTGTCCTTGCATAACTATCTCGAACAGATCGAAATCCCCTGGGGGGAGTATGATCGAATCTCGATCGAAACTCTGATTGAAAATCAGACCCTTCATCATTTTCTCGTAACTCTTGCGATCCTGAATTTGAACCTGGGGAGTGAACATTAATTGGTGAGTTAAAATTAGGGGATGAATCGTACCCTAAATTTGATGAAACATTATTGTTTTGTACTGTACTGGACTCCCAATAAAAACATTAGCCCAGTTTATGTTGTTGTTGGGCTCATCTATACTCCTGCTTTCCCATGCCCACATTTCTTTTTCTTTGAATACAACGTCACGAGCAATTACAGCTTTGTTGTTGCTAGGATTCAACAATCTGTAGGCTTTGCTCCCATCAACAACTCCCAAATGCACCATTGGTATACATCTATCATACAACTTTCCTTGATAGTTTCCCATTTTCTTCACATATGCGACACATCCGAATACCCGTAGATGGTGTACGCTAGGCTTTCTCACCTTTAACGCTTCATATGGTGTCATTCCATTGACCGCTTTAGTTGTTACTCGATTGAGAAAATAAACCGAGTGTCTCACTGCTTCCCCCCACAATTCATCCGGTACCAACATCGCCTTCATTTGAGCTCTCGTCATCTCCATCACTGATCGATTGCGACGTTCCACCACTCCGTTTTGTTGCGGAGTGTACGGAGCAGTGAGTTTCCTTCGAATACCTCTAGTCTTACAAAAATCAGTAAATTCCTTAGAATTGGTGGAAGACGCAACATTGGAAGCGATCAGAATCAGGGCTAAGTGGGAGAATGATGACTACATCTGTCGTGGTCATATATTAAATGGTATGTCTGATTCTCTTTTTGATGTTTATACGAATGTTGAATCGGCTAAGGAGTTATGGGATTCTCTTGAATCAAACTACATGGCAGAGGATTCTTCTAGTAACAAATTCCTTGTTAGTAATTTTAATAATTACAAAATGGTCGATTCTAGACCGGTCATGGAACAGTATAATGAACTCCTTAGGATCCTTGGTCAATACACACAACATGGCCTGAAAATGGACGAATCCATTTCTGTTTCAAGTATAATTGATAAGTTGCCTCGTTCCTGGAAGGATTTCAAACATACTTTGAAACACGGTAAAGACGATTTGTCTTTGGTCAAAATTGGTAGTCACTTGCGTATAGAGGAATCTCTAAGGGTGCAAGAAAGTGACAAGGGAAAGGGAAAAGAAGTTGCTGGTCCTTCTGTGAACATGGCAGAAGAGGGTAAAAATAAAAACAACAGAACAACAAAGGAAAGAAACGTGACTGGAAAGACTTTAAGGATCACGGTGGTGGTTCGAGTTCCAACAAGAAACCAAAACCAGAATGTTGTTGGAAGTGTGGGAAATCGGGACACTTCAAGAGGGATTTCCGTGTTGGTAATAAGAAGAACGCAAATGCTGGTGGTTCGGGAAAGGGGTCTAAGGACCAGTCCCAAGACCAAGGTCATATTTTAGTTCCTTTTTCAAACAGTTTTGTTAAATATTATGTTTCACTAATTTCGGAATCATTTTATGTGCAGGTTGATGCAATTGCGTGGTGGATAGATTCCGGTGCCACAACTCATGTTTGTAAAGATCGTTGCTGGTTTAAGACATACGAACCGGTGGATGACGGATCCGTACTATACATGGGTGATGATCATCATGCTCCTGTTCTTGGAAAAGGAAGCGTGGCATTAGAATTTAGTTCTTGAAAAACTATTACTTTGTTTAATGTGTTGTATGTACCTAAACTTCGTAAGAGTTTAGTTTCTGGTCCTATGTTGAATAAGAGTGGATATAAACAAGTGTATGAATCCGATAAGTATATCTTATCGAAGTGTGGTGTGTTTGTAGGATTTGGTTATTATAACAATGGTATGTTTATGTTGAATTTGAATAAAGTTCCTAATGATTCAGATTCTGTATATATGTCTTCTTATATTGTTGTTAATTCCTCATTATGGCATGCTCGTTTAGGACATGTACACTATAAAAGAATGCTTGAAATGTCTAAAGATGATTTGATACCGGCTATTGATGGAAAACATGATAAATGTACAACTTGTATGTTAACAAAAATCACTAGAAAACCTTTTAAAAGTATAACAAGGAAATCTGTCATACTTGAATTGATACATAGTGATTTATGTGATTTTCATGCTACTCCATCTTTAGGCAATAAGAAGTATGTTGCAACTTTTATAGATGATGCCTCTAGGTTTTGCTATGTTTATTTACTACATGCTAAAGATGAAGCCCTTGATAAATTTAGAATTTATAAAACAGAAGTTGAATTGCAACAAAATGACTTAATTAAAACTTTACGCACAGATAGAGGTGGTGAATATTATGATCCTGTATTTTTCCAATCTGTATGAATTATTCATGAAACTACAACTCCTTACACACCACAACAAAATGGTGTGGCTGAAAGGAAAAATAGAGCTCTTAAAGAAATGGTTAATTCCATGTTATCTTACTCGGGTTTGAGTGAGGGGTTCTGGGGAGAAGCCATGTTAACGGCTGGTTATTTATTAAATAGAGTTCCTAACAAAAGGAACAAGACTACCCCATATGAACTTTGGTATAAGAAACGACCCAACTTGTCATTTTTGCGAGTTTGGGGTTGTAGAGCTGTTGTGAGGCTCCCTGATCCAAAAAGAAAAACTTTGGGTGAAAAGGGTATTGATTGCATCTTTGTTGGATATGTTGAGCATTCCAAGGCATATAGGTTTTATGTAATAGAACCTAATAATTCAGTTTCTATTAATTCGATTATAGAATCGAGAGATGCAATATTTGATGAGAATCAATTTTCTTCAGTACCTAGACCAAAGGATAATATACCATATTCGAATGAATTTCAAAGGGATGATCATTCTGATGATGTACCAAGTGAGATTCCAGAACCTCGTAAAGGTAAAAGAGTTCGGAAAGCTAAATCATATGGTTCTGATTTTCAGCTATACTTAGTTGAGGGATCGAGAGATCAAGTGGGATCACAATACTTTTATTGTTACAGTATTGAGGGTGATCCTAGAACCTTTGATGAAGCTATGCAATCTCGAGATTCTGCTCTCTGGAAAGAAGCAATTGGTGATGAGATTGGGTCAATTTTGGAAAATGGAACTTATATTCTAACTGATTTACCCCCTGGTTGCAAAGCATTAGGTTGCAAATGGCTCTTCAAAAAGAAGATGAAAGTCGATGGAACAATTGACAAATTTAAAGCTCGATTGGTAATCCAAGGCTTTAGGCAAAAGGAAGGTATCGATTATTTTGATACCTATGCACAAGTTGCTCGTATCACTACTATTAGATTGTTGTTAGCTTTAGCATCTATACACAATCTAGTGATCCATCAAATGGATGTCAAAACAGCATTTTTAAATGGTGATTTGGATGAAGAAGTGTATATGAAGCAACCAGAGGGATTTGTTTTGCCGGGGAATGAGCATAAGGTGTGTAAGCTGGTTAAGTCGTTGTATGGGCTGAAACAAGCACCTAAGAAGTGGCATCAAAAGTTTGATGAGGTGGTGTTGTCAAGTGGTTTTCTTTTAAACCAATCTGACAAGTGTGTATATAGAAAATTTGACAGTTCCGGTAATGGTGTCATAATTTGTCTATATGTTGATGACATGCTGATTTTTGGAACTGACCAAGATCAAGTGGATAAAACTAAGAAGTTTTTGTCATCGAGGTTCTCAATGAAGGATATGGGAGAAGCTGACGTTATTCTTGGTATTAAGATTAAACGTCGGAATAAACGGATTGTAATTACGCAATCTCATTATATTGAGAACATACTCAAGAAATTTAATCGTGAATATTGTTCTCCAGTGAGTACTCCCATGGATCCAACAGAAAAACTTATGCCTAATACAGGAAAACCTGTGGATCAGCTCGAATATTCTAGAGCTATTGGTAGCTTGATGTATGCTATGACAAGTACTAGATCTGATATTGCATATGCTGTTGGCAGATTGAGTAGGTTTACTAGTAATCCTAGTAGACAACATTGGAAAGCAATAACTAGGGTCTTTAAGTACTTGAGAGGTACTAAGAATTATGGTTTATCATATCTTGGATATCCTTCGGTGTTCGAAGCGTATTCAGATGCTAGTTGGATAAATCATGTTGAAGATTTATCTTCTACGAGTGGATGTGTGTTCTTGCTTGGGGGAGGGGCCATTTCATGGGCTTCCAAGAAGCAAACATGCATCACTGGTTCTACTATGGAATCTAAATTTGTAGCATTGGCAGCTGCTGGTAAAAAAGCAGAATGGCTACGAAATTTGATACATGAGATTCCAATATGGCCGAAACCAATAGCACCAATTTCTATCCGTTGTGATAGTGCTCCCACCATGGCTAGGGCTTATAGTCAGATATACAATGGGAAGTCTAGACACTTAGGAGTTAGACATAGTATGGTTAGAGAACTAATCATGAATGGTGTTATATCTATTGAGTTTGTTCGGACATGATGTGCCTGAAATAATACATATTTTGTAGCCACATTTGTCGTAGTTAAGCTCATTTTCTGCAACTTTTATTATGATTTGGTATATTTTTAGTGAAAATTGCAGAATAGAGTAATATTTGGACCACGGAGCGAAAAGGAGCTGAAACTGGCTTGAAACGGAGACAAACGAGCAAGAAACGTAAAGTTGAAGAAACAGCCGACGGCTGAGGAATTTTAGCCGGCGGCTAAATTGAAGTTTTCGCATAATTGTTCGTTACGTGCCGCGGAAGCAACTTTTTAGCCCGCGTGTTTCAGCCGACGGCTGAAGTGAGCCAGCCGACGGCTAAAAGGTCGTTTTCAGAATTTATAAATAGGGCTGCTAGGGTTCGGGTTTAACACACTTTATTCCTTATTTTCAACCTGCATTCATCCTGGAAAGCTGCAAGAAGAGTCCTAGAAGCCTTTGATCACGTGGAAGCTTTTGGTTAATCTCTTTTAACCAATTTCTAAGTTAGCAATTGTTTGATTCAACGTTTATGCATTATTTTCTTAACACAATGTTTTGTTTTAAGACCTATTATGTTATTTGCTTACAATCCAACATGAGCTAAACTCTTTAAGCGATTGCTTGGATTGTTGAACCTGGATCTATGCTTTAATCAAGTTTATGTTTGAACTTATTGATTTTTCCATTATTATTTACGTTTAATCGCGATCCATGTTTATTCAAAGTTGTTAAATCTACTACTTAGCGTGATTGATAGATCTATAACATAACTAGCGTTCTTATATGATTTATTAGTTATTTGCAATTATATGATTTATTAGATAATTGTAGCTTGATACTTAATTGAGATAGGCTAAGAGATTAGTAATTTAATAAATTGAATGAACATGACAATTATATCTAATCTGAATAATTGAGACTTTTGTTAATTCGTAGTCGACAGATTAAATTGTAAATAATAGTGAACTTAAAGCACAATTTAGAGTGGATAAATCTAAGATAGCTCTTGATGTACGAATAGTCGTATGATCTTTCTCTAAAATTGTAGGATTAGATAACTCTAGCGGGAAATCTAGTTATCATAGAAATCACAGTTAAATCAATCAAACATATTCTTGTTAATCATAATCCAGGTGAAACGTAATTCCAAGTAATCGTTGCTTTTAAATCTGATTAATTCTCAAAGACTTTTCGAAACAGTTTTTCATCCGCAATCCACTTAGTTAATTAAATTGCTATTTATTTTAATTATTTGTTTTCTGAATTATGTTCTCTCAGAACTAAAACGTCCCCCATATTTAATTGCTTTAATTAGTTTAATTATATAATTTGAGATAACGGATATAAATACACGTTCCCTGAGTTCGATCCGGACTTACTGATTCTATATTTACGTACGATCAGGTACACTGCCTGTATTGTGTGTTAATATACATTGGTATAATCCTTTTCTAAACTTTAAATAATTTTATGTTATAAAATACACATCAAGTTTTTGGCGCCGCTGCCGGGGAACGGTTGCTATTTTTATTCGTAATTTTGAATTTGTAATTATTCGATCCTTTCGGAAAGATTTATCTTTCTGGAAGTTGCATTCTTTTTGTATTACGTGATAATTGTTAATTGGACTAATCGGATTTTTGAAGTTACAATTTTTCAGGAAATTTTCACACAGCAGTTTTTAACCGCCGGCTGAACAAAAACAGCCGCCGGCTGATTTCCAGCCGCCTGCTGAATTTAGCCAGCCGTCGGCTGATTAGCAGCTGTCTGTTATTTTTCGTTTTATTGTAGTTTTAATTTTCAGTTATCACGGGCTACTGACATATTTTCTTCTGTCTTATTAGGTTTTGCATGACCCGGAGTTCAAATCCAAATCTTGTAGAGCCTTTCGAAGATCCGGAGAAAGCTTTTCGCATTCGACGCATACTGTTTTCACCAAAAACTCAACCACTCACCAGTTTTAAGATTCACCAAAACGAGAGTTTCACTTCAGATTTTATGCCATCTTCTGACGAGGAATACAACCAGTTTTCTGATCAAGAGGAAGAGAAACCACTCCATAATTCACCAGCCACCGTATCAGATTCCGATTCAACTGAAGAATCAGAGCACGAAATGGCAGTCAACATCGATGAGATCACTTTGGAAGATTACTATGCTCTTACACCGAATGTTGCAACAGACATTCCCAACCCAGCTGTCACTCGAGGAGCCGACTTCCAGCTTAAGGGCCAGTTTCTCAAAGAACTTCGAGAGAACCTTTTTAATGGAGATGAGAATGAAGATGCTAATGTTCATGTGGAAAAGGTCATCGAGATTGCTGATGCTTACACTATTCCTGGTGTGACAAAGGAAGCTGTTATGTTGCGGGTGTTTCCGATGACACTCAAAGGAAACGCAAAAAGGTGGATTGGGAACGAACCAGCCAATTCCATCACTACTTGGGCCGATCTGAGGGCCAAGTTTTTGAAGAACTACTGTCCCCCTTCAAAAACCTCTAAGATGATTGATGACATCAGGAACTTCACACAGGATATTGGCGAGTCACTTTATCAGGCATGGGAGCGTTACAAAGACATGTTACACAAATGCCCCCAGCATGATCTCAACACTCAGCAAGTCATCAAGACATTTTACAAGGGGGTGGATCGTCAAACTCGTAACGAGTTAGATTCTGAAGGCAAAATTCCACGGAAAATCCCGGCTGATGCTTGGAGTGCTATTGAAAAATCTGCTAAGCACTCCAAACTATGGGAAGACGGTGGTAAGGGACGAAGGCAAATGGCTGATAACAGCGACGGTCTCGCTGCTATAACTAACAAACTGGATGCTATGGGAAGAGACATCAAGCGAGTCAACGAGAAAGTTCATGCTATTCAAGTTGGTTGCGAAATTTGTAACGGATACCATCTAGCCAAAGATTGCCCTAGGAAAGATGAGGAAGAAGCCACTGAAGAGGTAATGTATGGAGATTACCAAGGAGGAGACAGGAATAACAACAATTATCGCCAAGGAGGAGACAACAATGGTTATCGCAAGCCCTACAACAACAATCAGGGAAATTCAAATGGGCAGAAACCATATAGGCAAGGACCACCTGGGTTCTATGCTAAAGAAGCTCCTAAGGCGCCGTTTCCACCAAAGGACGATTTGCATGAACTGATGAAACAACTCATGACAACTAATAATCAGTTTATGCAAACCACGATCAAGCGAATGGATGACACTGATTCCATCATCCGTAATCAAAGCGCTTCGATCAAACAACTCGAAGGGACCATGGGACAACTAGCGAAAGTAGTGCAAGAGAGATTTCCGGGACAGCTACCGAGCTTCACGGAAACGAATCCTCGAGATCATGTCAAAGCAGTTACCACCCGAAGTGGTAAAACTCTAAATTCTTCTTTTACAGATGTTACTAACAATATTTCTTCTGATTTTGCACAGGTTAACAAAGAAGACGGACAAGAGAACGCAGACAAACCGCTGAATTCTGCTACTGCTGAGTTTCAGCCGGCGGCTGCCCAAAGCCAATCGGCGGCTGAAAGCCAACCGGCGGCTGGGATTTTCCAGCCGACGACTGAAATGCTGATTTCAAAGAAAAATCCTCCAGCTGCTACTACGAAGCCGAAAATCACACCGGTGACTAAGGACTTCACACCTGCTGTTCCATATCCTGATGCTCTGAAGAAAGACAAAGATGCTGTCACTTATCACAAATTTCTGGAGAACATGAAACAGCTTCACATCAATATTCCGTTCATTGAGGCAATTGCTCAAATGCCGAAATATGCGAAGTATTTGAAGGATCTTGTGACAAATAAGAGTAAGCTGGAAGACGCTTCCAAGGTCACCATGAATGCCCGTTGTTCCGCACTGATGCAAAACAAGTTGCCTCCGAAATTAAGCGATCCAGGTGCTATTTCTATTCCTTGTTTAATTGGCAATTTAACTGTGAACAATGCATTAGCTGATCTAGGAGCAAGTATTTCTTTGATGCCATATTCAATGTATGCTAGATTAGGTTTAGGAGAACCAAGACCTATTCGTATGTGCATTGAATTAGCTGACCGCTCTGTTCAATATCCTAGGGGAGTTGTTGAAAATGTTCTTGTTAAAGTTGATAAATTTGTGTTCCCCTGTGACTTTGTTATTCTTGATATGGTAGAGTACCCTAGAGTACCAATTATCCTAGGACGTCCATTTTTAGCTACTTCTCACTCCCTAATTGATGTCTTTAACCGTAGAATTACCATGCAAGTAGGAGATGAGAAAGTCGTTTTTAATGTTAATGATTCAATGGACTATCCTTCTGCAGTAGATGATACTTGTTATTATTTAAATGCATATGACATTTCCGATGATGAGTTTGTGCAGATGTTACTGGAGGATGATCAGACTGATTCATTCATTAATGAGGGCTGGAGTGGAGATTTTGACTCTGCAAAAGAGTTGGCTGAGTTTGATATGCTACTGGAGGAAGTCAAGTCCACACTGACCACCGAAAATCAGGAAACAAACAAAGAAAAGCCACCAGCAAAATCCAGCCGCCGGCTAAAATCCAGCCGGCGGCTGTCTAAAGCCAGCCGGCGGCTGAAAAGATGCCAGCCGGCGGCTAAGGATTCTCAGCCGGCGGCTGACTTGCCCAGTACAGGGATTTCGGTTCACGGTGTTCCATGTTCACGAGCTGAGATCATGGAAATTAAAACATCGATCGAAGAACCACCCAAACTGGAATTAAAACCACTTCCATCCCATCTGGAGTACGCATATTGGCAAGGTACAAACGACTTACCTGTTATTATTTCTTCTAACTTATCTTGTGGGGAGAAAGATCGTTTGTTGCAGGTACTTAAAGCTCATAAGCAAGCTCTTGCATGGAAGATCACTGACATTCGGGGGATTAATCCATCATTTTGCACGCACAAAATTCTAATGGAGACAGACTTCAAGCCGGTCGTTCAACCGCTTCGACGTTTAAACCCGAAAGTCAAGGATGTGGTGAGGAAGAAAATCATCAAGTTGCTGGATTCAGGACTCATATACCCTATTTCTGACAGTCCATGGGTGAGTCCGGTGCATGTAGTTCCAAAAAAGGGAGGTATGACAGTCGTTGCCAATGAAAAGAATGAACTAATTCCTACACGAAAGGTAACAGGGTGGCGTGTCTGCATTGACTACCGAAAGTTAAATGACGCCACCCGCAAAGATCATTTCCCTTTACCATTTGTTGATCAAATGCTTGAACGGTTAGCCGGGAAAGCCTTTTATTGCTTTTTAGATGGTTTTTCAGGTTATTT
>CAJVGC010000060.1:21655277-21682087 GCA_910822075.1 Senecio squalidus | reverse complement strand
CTCATTGTAAAGAAAATTCAGCAATTAAGTGCAAAAAGAAAAAGAGAAAGGAATAGAAAAGGCTCCCCCATTTAAATGTCGAATGCTGTGAAAGGAAATAGCAATGGAAAGAATGTATGGCTGTAAAAGCGTAACGTCCTCAAAAAATCGGTATAGCTTCCTTTGAAAATTTGGATTTCCGGCATTACTTCCACTAAAATGGTTGACATTCTAAAATGGGAAACACATGCACACATATTAAGTACCACAATAAAATAATTATAAGAAATACATAATCCAAATACAAATCCCAAATAAAAATCCATATGAAATAAAGAAAAATAGAAATAGTCTTAAAAATACACAACATAACCAAAGATCATCACATATCAGGCCAACGGCCCTGGCTGCTCCAAGCGGCTCTCCGCTCCTCCTCGTCCTGCTGTCTCTGGGCTTCGGTAGGAGGATGGTACTGGTAAGGATGAGAGGACCACAGGTGGTGGCGATCCTCATAGGTGGAGGAAGAAGGCTGGTCCTGATCCATCGGAGTGACACTACCAAACGAGTGATAAGATCCGTCATAGGCCTGGTAACTAACACCTGCACGCTGATGGTACTGGTACAAAACCTCGTCCTGATAACGGTTCCTACTGTCAAACTCTGACTGCATGTGCCCCACCTGGTTGCGGATATAGGTGATGTCGTGGCTGAGATCGCAGTAACGATCCTCCATACGGTCCGCAAATGAATCGAACCGTGATGACATCTGCCCCATGCTGGATGTCAAAGCAGCCATCTGAAAACTTGATGGCAGATGGAACAAGCTTGATGTGTATTTTATAACATAAAATTATTTAAAGTTTAGAAAAGGATTATACCAATGTATATTAACACACAATACAGCAGTGTACCTGATCGTACGCAAATATAGAATCAGTAAGTCCGGATCGAACTCAGGGAACGTGTATTTATATCCGTTATCTCAAATTATATAATTAAACTAATTAAAGCAAGTAAATATGGGGGACGTTTTAGTTCTGAGAGAACATAATTCAGAAAACAAATAACTAAATTAAATAGCAATTTAATTAACTAAGTGGATTGCGGATGAAAAACTGTTTCGAAAAGTCTTTGAGAATTAATCAGATTTTAAAAGCAACGATTACTTGAAATTATGTTTCACCTGGATTATGATTAACAAGAATATGTTTGATTAATTTAACTGTGATTCCTAGGATAACTAGATTTCCCGCTAGAGTTATCTAATCCTACAATTTTAGAGAAAGATCATACGATTGTTCGTACATCAAGAGCTATCTTAGATTTATCCACTCTAAATTGTGCTTTAAGTTCACTATTATTTACAATTTAATCTGTCGACTACGAATTAACAAAAGTCTCAATTATTCAGATTCGATATAATTGTCATGTTCATTCAATTTATTAAATTACTAATCTCTTAGCCTATCTCAATTAAGTATCAAGCTACAATTATCTAATAAATCATATAATTGTAAATAACTGATAAATTTATAAGAACGCTAGTTATGTTATAGATCTATCAATCACGCTAAGTAGTAGATTTAATAACTTTGAATAAACATGGATCGCGATTAAACGTAAATAATAATGGAAAAATTAATAAGTTCAAACATAAACTTGATTAAAACATAGATCCAGGTTCAACAATCCAAGCAATCGCTTAAAGAGTTTAGCTCATGTTGGATTGTAAGCAAATAACATAATAAGTCTTCAAACAAATCATTGTATCAAGAAAAATAATGCAAATAAGTTTGAATCAAACAATTACTAAATTCAAAGTTGGTTAAAAGAGATTAACCAAAAGCTTCCAAGTGTTTAACGGCTTCTAGGACTCCTCTTGCAGCTTTCCAGGGTGGATGCAGGTTGAAAATAATGAATAATGTTTTTTAAACTCGAGACCTAGAAGCCCAATTTATAGATTCTGAAAACGCCAATTTAGCCGTCGGCTGGCTCACTTCAGCCGTCGGCTGGAACACGCGGGTTAAAAAGTTGCTTCCGCGGCACGTAACGAACAATTAGTGAAAAACTTTAATTTAGCCGTCGGCTAAATATCTTCAACCGTCGGCTGTTTCTCCAACTTCACGTTTCTTGCTCGTTTGTCTCCATTTCAAGCCGGTTTCAGCTCCTTTTCGCTCCGTGGTCCAAATATTACTCTAATCTGCAATTCTCACTAAAAATATACCAAATCATAATAAAAGTTGCAGAAAATGAGCTTAATTACGACAAATGTGGCTACAAAATATGGATTATTTCAGACACATCACATATCTTCAGGCTCAGTTTTAACATTAGCAAATGGAATTTCTGGGCTCTCTTGAGAGGCAGTAGCAGCATCACCCATCTTTTGTCTTTTAGATGGAGGAACTGGAATTCTTTTTGATGACAACTTCTTTCTTTTCTGCTTCTCTTCTGATTGTTTGACTTTAGGAACAGGTTCAGGTTGAAATACCTTCCTTCCTGTTCTAAGGGCTGCAGCCAACACTTTTTCTGCATTTAGCTTCTTTTTCTCTTCAAGCTTTGCAAGTGCTGCTTCCCTTTTGGATTCCTTTTGTCTTTCTTCCTTTACAAGCTCTAAGATAGTAGCTAGCTTCATAGGGCCTAAGGATCTGCCACTATGACCTTTGCTTTTGAGATAATTAGTGTACTTCTTCCTATCCTCAGCTATCTTGGCTTGTGTAGGAGTAGGCTTGGACACTCTCTTCTTCTCAGACTTCGTTTTGGTCTTTGATTTCTTAAGAGCAGCTTCTTCTTCTTCCACAGTCTTCACACTTAACTCAAAATCTGCTCTAACTTGGCCTTGAGAACACAGTGTTTGAAGGAGTTCATCATTATGCAACTCTTTTGCTCTGGCTTCATCCTCAGCAGCAGCTTGTTGCATTCTGTTATATAGCTCTGCAGCTTCATTCTCTTGTCTGATCACCTCCATCTCCTCAGCTGTTAGACCTTGAAAGTTAAAGGCTTCATGAGAAATTCTTTCTTTTTGTTTTTCAGCTGCCTTCCTTTCTTTTGCCCTTTCCTCCTTTTCTAGCTCAGCAGCCATTCTGAGGTATAGTTCTGCTGCTGCATTTTCTTTTCTCACATTTTCAATCTCCTCCACAGACATATTCTTGAAGAATAGTGCTTCACCAGCAAGCCTTTCTTCCTCCGCAATTTCATCTTTTGATTTCTTCACTACAACGGATTTTCCTTTTCCTTTTTCAGCATCAAGTTCAACCCTTTGCAGTGTCTTCTTTTTCTTGTCTACTGTTATATACCCATATTTATCTGTAGAAGCAGATAAACCAGCAGATTGTTCAGGTAAGGTTAGAGAGGTTGCTGAAGTTGTAACTACCAATGCAGCTGATGCTCTTTGTCTAACAACTGCTTCAGCAATTAACATCTTTCTCTTCTCTTCTGCTTTCTCTTGTTCTTCTTTTTGCTTTGCTTCTTTGATCTTCTGCAGTTGTGATGATAAAGTGGCTTCATCTTCCATCATACTTGTTCTTGACATCTCTGTTCTTATAAGAACATTTGCAGCTTCTTGATCATCATTAGTAAACACAGGGGTTTCTGTTACATAGGTTGAAATAGTTGTAGCCTCTAATTGGATTGCCTGGAATTGTGAGAAAGCTTGATCGAACGTGGGAGGAATGGTTGTGAATAGGTAGGAATGATCTTCCTCCTCTGTTTCTGGGGCTGGACTAATGATCATTGGCTCTGTAGTAACTTGTTCATTATCAACTATGTCCGTAGCAACTGGACTAGTTACCATTGGATCCGCATCAACTTGGTCCGCAGCAACTTGGTCAGTAGTAACTGCCTCCGTAGCAATAGGATCCGCAGCAACCATTTCAGCATCTTGATCCGCAGCATTACTTTCAGTAGTAATTGGTGAAGTTTCATCTTCCATCTCGTCTATGGTTTCTTCAACCATTTGCTTGACTTCTTGCTGCTGCTGCTCCCCCTTAAGTGGAGTATCAACTTCCATCTCTTCACCCTCTGCATCTATTACCATATTTGCATCAAAGTCTGTCTCCCCTTCAACTATACTGTCTGTCTCCATCTCTTCATCTTGATTGGAGGTGGCAGTGATGACAGTATCTGTGCTTCCCTTGTCTTCATCACCTTTGCTCTCTCCAGATGATAACACATCTATTTCTTTCTCCCCCTTGTTGTCATCTGCTGGGGAGTCATCTGAAGAGGATGAGCTGGATGGCTTTGGTGAGGTTCCAGCATTTAGTGTGGTGATTCTTTTGGGCAGTAGCTGGACTGATATCAAAGCTTGTTGTGCCAGTACCTGTTGCACCAAAGAAGTTAAAGAAGACAGCATCTCTTCTTGCTTTTCAACCCTCACAAGTAGATTTTGGTACATACCCATCAATTCATTAAAACGACTACCACTACCCTCACCCCTTTCCTATTGGGTACCAACAGGTGGAAGATCCTCGGGAATAGAGAAACTCTCCTGCCTAGCAGAAGCAGGTATCTCCCCCATGGTCTCTTGGCGCCAGGGACCACCTTCCTTATCTGAGAACAAGTTCTCAGCAAGTGTAGGTTTTTCCGTAGTTTGGGTCTTAGTTATGTTGATACTGTCCTGAGCTCTACTATAAGAAGTAGAGGCTTCAATAGTATCAGCCCTCCCCACATGGTCTTCCCTCTCCTTAGTGACCAACTCAGTGAACAAGGGGGTATGTTCAAGGTTTTCCCCTAATGTGTGATACAATCCTGAAGATGTTTCAGGGATTGCTTTTGCAGTAGTAGTATGAGGGATGGTTGTAGAAACAAGAGGCTGAGTAACCCTCTTGATTCTCTTAGAAGCAACTTTGAGGGGTTTGTGAGGCGCAGAAACTTTGGGTTTAGTCACTTTAGTAGTAGTGACTGAAGCAGTAGCAACTGGAGTAGAACTCACAGTAGCAACTGGAGGTACAGGGACAGTAGCAACTACCGTAGTATCCTCAGGGTTTCCACCTGTAGTACCTGCTTCAGATATGGCACTAGTGCCCTGAGTAAGTGCAGTGGTACTGAGGGTGGCAGCTGTGGGTTGGGACAGAGGAAGAGTTTCTTGTCCTGCAGCTGTGGGAATCGTGACCACCAACATTTTTGAGAATAATGGTGTCACATGAGATGGTCCACCCTTGTTTATTTGTCTCATATTAGTAAAAACTTTTCTTGAGTGAGCGTGTGAGAGAAAATGTTTTTCAGATCTTGGGAGATCTTTGTGAACACAATTTATACAATGTTGAAGAAATCTAGGATACATGATAAATTTATTTGGGTTGTCAAGATTTCTTCTCATTGCATTGGCTAATGTTGAACTTCCTTCATGCCACCCTGTTCTTTTGGGAGACATACATTGTTGCAAAGTATGCAACATGTATTTCCATTGGGGGGAAAGTTTTGCTTTTAAAAATGTGGAAACGTTTAGGTCCCCCTCATATCCCATGTTAGTAAAATCAGTTACCAGGGTGTCATAAGGGACATGTTCTATACCTTCCTCATCGTCAAGGATCAGATGTACTCGGAGAGAGGATTCTGTCACTTGGATTGCTTTACCTCTCACCACAGCATTGATGGCAATGTCATCGTTGTCCAGAGTGGCAGACGTCCAAAAATCCCTAATGTGGGATTCATCAATCTCCGGATTAATGGTTAGCGCCGTCTTGATTTTTGATTGATTAAAGAAATCAATTATTTCATGGAAATCGGCGTTATCGGTAGTCTTTTCCAAGCATGCGACCATGTTGTGAGTCTTGTAGAATTGCAGTTGTTCCGCCATTGTTGATCTGTGATTGAGTAGAAACAGTAATGCACAAGAATGTAGAAGATTAGTCACAACGAAATTGAAAATTGAATGATTTTAGGTCTAACGGTAACTTTTGCTTGGAAGATTTAGGGGTTTTTACAACGGTAATTTTCAATTGATTCAATTAACCCCTTTTTATACTGAAAATTTTTAACAACTTGACTTCCCTGATTAGACGCGGGTAATCATTCAAAAGTAACGGTCCAATTAAAGAAAGCCACGTGGCACTAGTAGCTGTGCCTCGCGCCTGATTTTCAAAAATTAGGTCCAATCAGGTTTTACCACGTGTTATTGTTGTGTTCTATTTGCTTGACACGTGTAAAGCGGGGATACAAGTTGTATTCTGACTTGTCAAATCATCATTAATTAGGGCATTCTTATTGATTAAGAAACCTTATTAATATAATAATCTGCAGTATTAACGCAACGGTCCGTAGTAAGTAGGTTAAAGGTCCGTAGTAATGGTTTCATGGGCCGTATTAACTGGACTGTCCGTAGTAACTTGACTTACTGGTAGTATTAAACCAGGGGGCCGTAGTAACACATTCTTGATCCGTATTAACCATTCCGTTCAAATTTGTTGACATGGGGCAGTAGTAGTTAAACCTTCCCGTAGTCCTAACACTTTGATCGTACTATTCATACTTTGAACACTTTTTGTTTTTACTGTTAATGTTGCAGTAGTAACATAGTACAATACTAGAGAGTAAGGTACTTGATTTTCATCATAAGGTTACTACTGCTTCTCGAAGGGACTTGCATTTAAACAAAATAGAGATAATAAGAGGAAAAGTATATGAGTTAGTCATCCGTGTTGATCATTCCAATGCTTGTGATTAAGAATGTGAATCGTCCAACATCAAACGCCTTTGTGAGGAGGTCAGCGAGTTGATTGTCAGTGTGTATCTTCTCAACGTGGATCAGTTTCTTCTCGTTGCAATCTCTTATAAAGTGGTAGCGTATCTCTATATGTTTTGTTTTGGAGTGTTTGACTGGATTGTTGCTTATTGTGCTTTGATTGTCAATGAAGATAGGCGTGTTCATGAAAGAATAGCCATAGTCCATCATTTGGTTTTGAATCCAAAGTACTTGAGCACAACAACTAGCAGCGGCAATGTATTCTGCTTCAGTGGAAGATGTTGACACCGTTGTTTGTTTCTTGCATTGCCATGACACCAGTCTTGAACCAATAAATTGGCACCCTCCAGTTGTTGACTTCCTGTCTAGATTTTCACCACCATAATCACTGTCAGAATAGGCAATTAGATCAAAGGGAGAGTCTTTAGGATACCATAAGCCTAAGTTAGGCTTGCCCTTAAGGTAGCGAAAGATTCTCTTGACCGCAATTAGGTGTGACATCTTGGGCCTTGTTTGATATCTTGCGCATATACAAACTCCAAACATGATGTCTGGTCTTGAAGTTGTGAGATACATGAGAGATCCAATCATTGATCGATAGGTGTGTATATCCACATCCTCCCCCTCAAGATCAGGCGTCAGTTGTTTGTGAGTTTCCACCGGAGTGCTTGCTACCTTGGAATCCCTGAGTCCAAACTTGTTGAGGATGTCCTTGACATACTTGGTTTGACTGATTAGGAGTCCATCCGATTTTTGCTTGACTTGTAAGCCCAAGAAGAAAGTGAGTTCTCCCATAGAACTCATTTGAAATTTGTTGTGCATGAGATCCTCAAATTCCTTGCACAATGAATCCTTGGTGGATCCAAATATGATGTCATCAACGTAGATTTGAACAAGTAGAATGTCTGAGCTAGTCTTTTTGTAGAAGAGCGTTTTGTCAATTGTTCCGCGTTGAAAGTTGTTTTGAAGAAGATAGTCTGTCAGAGTGTCATACCAAGCTCGTGGTGCTTGATGAAGCCCATAGAGAGCTTTGATCAATTTGTAGACTTTGTGAGGATACCGAGGGTCCTCAAAACCAGGAGGTTGTTTGACATAGACCTCTTCTTCGATGACACCATATAGAAACGCACTCTTGACATCCATTTGATAGAGTTTGAAGCCCATAAATGATGCAAATGCTAGAAATAGGCGAATGGCTTCAATTCTAGCCATTGGAGCAAAGACTTCTTCATAATCGATTCCTTCTTCCTGTGTGTAGCCTTGTGCAACCAGTCGTGCTTTGTTTTTAACCACAATACCACGTTCATCTTTCTTGTTCCTGAAGATCCAGCGTGTACCAATCACTTTCTTGCCATATGGGATCTCAACTAGTACCCATACTCCTTGTATCGTGAATTGGAGTAACTCTGCCTGACATGCTTCAATCCAGTGAGGATCTAGTAATGCTTCCTGAATCTTCTTAGGTTCCATTTGTGAGAGAAAGCATGCAAAGAGACATGTGTTAATGAGTGCAGTTGATGGCTCCTTTCTTGACTTGGTTTGACTTCTGGTCTCCATGGAGATGTCAAAGTTGCCAATGATTTGATTGGAAGGATGGTTCTTGGCAACGCGAGAGGATGGGACCTTTTCAAGACGTAATCCAACTCCCAAGTTTGTATCATTCATGTCGGGCAGATCATTCCTAGGATTTTGCCCAGTAGTTGGAGGAGTAATGAATGACGAGTTGGTATGTGTAGTAGGATAAGGTTCAAAGTCCTCATATACCAATTGTTCAACTCCATTTTCATCCTCTTCAATGAGACGTGGTATTCCATTGGGTCTTGTTGCATTATCCGTAGCTAATGGTGAATGTGGTTGTGGTTCATCGTCCTCTTTGGTAGAATTGTCTTCAGTGTGAGGAGAGTCTGGTTCTTCGTCCTCTTTTGTGGAGTTTTCTTCAGTGGGAGAGGAGTCTGGTTCTTCTGGAGTGATGGGATCTTCCAAAGTGATGGGAAGATTGATGTATTCCATCACATCTAAACGAGCAGTACCTGTAATTGGAGCCGTAGCAACTTGCTCCGTAGAAACAGGTGTAGTAGGAATAGAATTTGCCGTAGAAACTGGAGCCGTATCAACTTGATTTGTGTTAAACTCAAAGTTGGAGTTTAGAGATTTTGTTAGTGCATCCAAGTCGAATACCCAGGCTGGTCCATGTCCTTTCTTGGTGAAAGTGTGCTCATTGAAGGTCACATTAGAGCTCTCCTCTATGATTTTTGATTTGTGGTTGTATACGCGATAAGCTTTACTTTGAGATGAATAACCAACAAATGTGCCTTCATCAGCTTTGCTATCAAACTTTCCAAGATACTCCTTAGAATTTAGAACTGTGCAAGGACATCCAAAAGCGCGAAGGAAGCTTATCATAGGTTGTCTCTTGTGAATTAGCTCATATGGAGTCTTGTTGTGGGCTTTGACTAGCAGGACCCTATTCTGGACATAGTAGGCAGTGTTAACTGCTTCTGCCCGGAAGAACATTGGAAGATTGGAGTCAGCCAACATGCTTCTTGCTGCTTCAATCAATGTTCTATTTCTTCTTTCAGCGACGCCATTCTGTTGAGGAGTTCTTGCTGCACTGAATTGTCTTTCTATTCCCTTTTTGTCACAGAAGTCATTCATCACTTGGTTTTTGAACTCTGTGCCGTTGTCACATCTAATCTTCTTTATCTTCAGGTTGAGTTGGTGTTCAACTTTGGTGACAAAAGTGATGAGTAGCTGACTTGTCTCATCTTTGGTTCCAAGAAAATACACCCATGTATATCTTGAAAAGTCATCAGTAATGACAAGACAGTATGACTTCTTGGCTATACTCTTTACATTGGTAGGACCAAAGAGATCCATGTGAAGTAAATGTAAAGGTGTGGTGTTAGAGTTGATCTCCTTTGTTTTGTGGGAAGTTTTGTGTTGCTTTCCCTTCAAGCATGCCAAGCAGTTATCTTCGAGATTGAACTGCTTGTTTGGAAGACCTCTAACTAAACTAGATTTAACTAGTTTGTTGATGTTCTTAAGGTTCATGTGGCACATCCTCCTATGCCAGATAGTAGATTCATCGAAAGTAGCTTTTGAGAGAAAGCATGCTTCTGGTGAATTTAGTTGAACCTTGGACATGTCTAAGCAATAGACATTGTCTCTTCTTGGTGTTCTGAGTAGAATCATACTTTCATCAATGACATACCCAGGCTTCATGATAATACATTCTGTAGCAGTAAATATTGGTGTGTGTTTCTCATCACAAACTTGAGACACACTCAGCAGATTGTATTGAAGCTGTTGCACATAGTACACATCCTTGAAGTGCAGTGTACCATTGCTGAGCGTTCCTTTCCCAGTAATATTTCCTCCTTTTGGATTGCCTCCAAAGGCAACGTATCCACCATTGAACTTTTCAAAGTCCTGAAGGCATGACATGTTTCCCGTCATGTGCCTGGAGCAGCCACTATCTACATGCCAACTGTTCTCATTCTCTTTTGTTGGCTGAACCTGCACATAAACGATAGAGATTAGTTTCTGAGGGGAACCCAAGCCAAAGTTGACTTGGGTTTTCCCATATCATCGAAGTAACTCACCTTCCTTTGTACTAGTTTTGAAAAATCAGTGGGAATAGGTGGTTGAGTTACTTGAACTTTTGGTTGCCACACTCGTTTGAAAGATTTTTCTTTTTGAACAAGTTTGGTGTTAACAACTTTTGATTTAACAATTGGAGTAGGAACTGGTTTGACATTTCGTTGTTTCGTTTTGTTAATAGGAGCCTTAGTAACAAAGTTACTTTTGGCAGTATTAACACGAGCAGGCTTCATACAGTTGGTTTTCACAGTATTAACACGAGCAATATTAACACGAGCAGTATTAACACTCTTACTTTTTGTCGTATTAACCTTGGCCGTAGAAACAACTGATTGTCTAGCAGTTTAACTCTATTTTTCTTGTTGAAAATTATGTTTTGTTTGTTAACACCTTGATTTACTGGAGAAACCGGTTTGACAAAGTTGTTTTTAGAGACATCCCTGCCTTTGTATCCCACCCCATTATGTGGTTTTTGAATCACTTGTGTTTGATTTTGAGGATTGTGATAACAGATTTTTGCATAATGATTCAATTTACCACAAATAAAACACCCTTTTCTTGAGGATTTAACAGTTTGTCCCTTTTGAGTTTTGACTTGATTCATATTGCGTTGGTTTCCTCGTTTACCTATGTGATTCCAAGTCTTAACTGTTTCTTTGGGAACTGGTTTGGTCTTTCTTTGAACCAATGTTTTGGTGTTGTTGATGGGTTTAGGGCATGGCATACGCACTAGACTCTGTGAAGATTGTTGAGTGCAACCTTCTATTGTGATTAGATGATTTTCAAGCGGAATGTTGTTATTTTTCACAATGTTAAGTTGACTCTCTTCAACTAAGTCCTCAATAAGGACTTCATCATAGTTGATTGGATCAACATTGAATGCTTCCTTAGGTGGTGTCTGGGAGATGGGAATTCGTGGTTCATCTAAAGATGGTGGGATATAGTTTTGGTTAAATAGAGGGGCAACTTCTTTGTAACCTAGGCCAGCTTTAACTTTACTATGTATTTGTTTTTGGCATAAGTCGTTTACATATTTTGAAGCAAACTCTAACTTCCCTACATCTAACTCTACTTTATCATGTTCTTGTTCTAGAAGTTTGATGTTATCCCTAGCCACCTTGAGTTTAAGAAGTAAGTCCTCTTTTTGCCATTCAAGTAGATTAATATTTTCTTGATAGCTTTGTTCATTGATTTTGTGGGACTTAATCTGGTTTTCTAGGTTGTCAATTACCCTATGTGCTGATCTTCGTTGTTCTTCTAAGTTTTTAAGGGAGTCACTCATTAACTGATTATGGTCTTTGTACTTAACAATTATTGCTTTGCATTCAGAAGTACATAGGTTGGAATTTACCTCGGCCATTAGAGATGCAGATACTGGAGGTGGTGAGTCAATTGCCATGAGAACATCCTCTTGTGGTGCTCCTTGATCATCATCATTCCAGTCGTATCCCAGTATATTGTCGCTGATTTCAGGAATTCCAATATCAGTGTATGTGAGCTCCGTAGAAACTAAGTCATCCGCAGCAACTAAGTTTCCCAGAATGTCCGTATCATCCATTACTACGGCGATGCATGCATGGTGAACAATAGTAGTGGTTTCTACGTGGTTTTGTTCTTCAGAGATTAGTGCTCTATTTTGACTTGTTTCTTCAGCCAAATCACTCCAATCATATCCAAAGACGTCCTGAGACATGACTGCACTCTGATTTGTATCTTGAGTGATTCGTGGATTGTTGGTTCGTGACTTATTTGGACAGTCTCGAGCAAAGTGACCTAGTTCACTGCATTCATAACACTTTACCTTGCTTTTGTCGAAGGTAATTCGTTCGTTGTTTCGTGGATTGAATCGCCTTCCTGTCCTATTCAAGAACCTTCTTGCTCGTAGTGCCAGCATAGCAGATTGCCACTTTAGATCGATTTCATCACAATCATCCTGGTGCATCTGTTTGACCTCTTCACTTGTGAGATTTGAACATTTACAAATAAAGGCTTCGAATGAAATCTCTTCGCTGATTTCATGTTTAGGTCCTCCAGATGTTGTGGCAAGGGCAGTATTACTATTGGTAATACTAGGGTTGGTAGTT
This sequence comes from Senecio squalidus, assembly GCA_910822075.1. Taxonomy (NCBI): domain Eukaryota; kingdom Viridiplantae; phylum Streptophyta; class Magnoliopsida; order Asterales; family Asteraceae; genus Senecio; species Senecio squalidus. The sequence goes on along the minus strand of CAJVGC010000060.1, from coordinate 21,669,742 downwards.
ACAACCTTATCTGCTTCGACTTCAGATTCAAAGACTCTTAGGTCGTTGTAGAGATCATCCAACTCTAGTGCTTCTAGGGTGTCTCCTTGTCTGTAGGAAACAGTATACACAATCCATTCCTTCCCTAGAGCGCGGATGAACTTTCTGTTAAGATCATCTTTATCGTACTTGATTCCTGCACTGATCATCTCGCCAGTGAGCTTTTTGTAACGATCAAACGTTTGAGTCATTCGTTCGCCAGGCAAGGAGTTGAAGTTTTCATACTCCTGTTTGAGTAGAGCTTTCTTGTTCTTCTTTGTATTCTTCGTTCCGCTGAATCTCTTCTCCAATGCTTCCCATAGCGATTTTGCATCTTCATATTCTTCGAACTGCGATTGATATTCGTTGGGGATTGCAATTAGAAGAATACTTAGAGCCTTGATCTCCGTTTGTTTTTCCCTTCGTTCAAGATCAGACACCGGTGCTCGAGCAGCCATTCCTGGTTGTCCATCTGCTCCATTGGTGGCAGGAAGTTTGTTTCCATTGATGATCACATCCCAGACTATATAGTCAGATAGTAGGATGTGTTGCTTGATTCGTAGCTTCCATAAGTCGAATTCGTTGTTGTTTAGAATGGGAACTTTGCCAATTGCAACTTCCGTCATGATGGTTGTTGTGATTCTTGATTATGAGGATTATAAACTCGTTGATCAATGGATCTAAAGCACCTCCTGTGCTCTGATACCACTTGTCAGAATCGTATTAGTTAATGTAAACTAATATGTTTGCCTTTGTTAAGATCGAGATCTATTGAAGAAGTTCAGCAGCGGATGAACACTTCAATATTACGAGTTATCGAACAACTAATAATGAATAATGAATAAACAAATTATTGTCGAATTATAAGCCTCAATTGCATTAATCAATAATATCAATACAACGTGTTTTCTCTATTCTCCAAGGATCTATATTTATAGACCTTGAGGCTCGTTCTAGATAAACTAGAATTCTACATCTATCCTTATCTAAATAAATCGTTATCTAGATTTAAGGAAACTTTACTTAATTAACAAAAGGAAATCTAATCTAATTATAACTCTATCTAATTAGATTTGATACTTGCAAGATAAGTTTTGTCTTCCGCGTGTCTTGGCTTGACTTCCTCCTTATCTTGACTTTGACTTTGTCCGTAGTAACTTCATCTTCCGTAGTAACTTGACAAACAGTAGTAACATGTTGAACAGCCGCACTAACTTGTTCTTGTGTTCTTCCGTAGTAACTTCTTAACTTCAAACTGAATGTTTAAGTTACTTTCATTTGTTTGTTAGGTTTCATTGTTTATGGTTAAACTATATTGACTAAGTTATAACCCAACAAGGAGACGTTATTTCTAAACCTCCAGGTCACCCAGAGGAAAGAATACAAAAACACGTCCAAGCATAAATTGTTATCATTAACTTTGTGTCTTAGATTCAGCGAACCCAAGAAGCTCATTCAAATCACTAAAGGGGGAAAATGGCAGCCCCTAATATTACAAATCGGACAGCATATCGAATCACGTTCAATACCCCTCAAGTTTAGGCTAATTCATGGTCTCTTAGCAATTCTCAGGTATATAACTACAATATTTTGGGGAAGCAATTTGTTCCAGCAAGCCTTACAGTCACACATGGATCTGACTGAGAACTTGGGGGAATTATCCGGTAAGCAAGCCCACAAGTTAGGTTTTTTATTATCTAAGTTATCTATAACCTTCCGGCTTACATAGATGTACATAAACATATTTCTCAAATTTGTTTAATGAATTTGAGAAATTTGATAAACATATTTAAAAGGCATACAAAATAATATTATCAAATAATTAACTTACGTAATCAAATATATATGATAGCTATAGTACATATGATTTCGAAGAGATGGTGAGCTAGACAACCCCAATAGAAGTCAAGTTGGGAGAACTAACCGAAACCAAAATATTTGGCTGACCCAAAAAGGACACCCATTACAAGCCATCCTATACCCAAAGCCATAACAATTGACTTAAACTTTGAAACATTTTCGAGCTCAGTAATACTCCACCCAAACCCTATTAGCGCCAAGCTGACGGCTACTATTATTACGATCAACCTCACATTATGATCCTTTATCAACCCAACTGCAACTACAGGCACAACTATCCCCACAGCGGTGGCGAAGGCTGACACTTACACAACCCTTACATCATCTCTGAGGAAAGCAGTAACGGTTTGTGCGCCAGCAAGTCCGAATATCCAAAGATAAACCTGGCTGTCGAGATATTCGTCGTGGTCTCCCCTTAATAACATCATGGTGCCCATGTAAATGAGACCCACCATGTTGCCTGTAAAGGCTGAAAGCAATTGGAACAAAATGTCCTCCATGACTTCGTTTTTCTCATAACTTTTAGCGTCTGAATCAATTGGAACGGTGGTTGGGTTCTGAGATGACTCGGTTTCTGCCATGGAAGAAGAGAAGTATGTATGTAAGAAGAATGAATGGGGAGTAATATATATATGGTAAGAGCACACGGAGTTTTTCTATTCTTTCCTCTGGTTGACCCGGAGATTAGGGGTGTTCAAAATATCCGTATCCGAAAATCCGAATCCGAATATCCGAAAATCCGATCCGAAATTATTCGAAATTTCGGATATACGAAATTTCGGATATCCGAAAATTCGGATTCGGATTCGGATAGTGATATTTCGAAATTTCGGATATTTCGGATATCCGATTATCCGTAAATCCGAAAATATATATATATTTTTTTTAGTTTTTATAGTTATTTTATAGATAAATGTAAATATTTTGTTGATTTAATAACATATTTAGATAAATATATGTAAATATTAAATATTGTGGTTAATCAAATGTATAATAAAATTTAGAACTTAACAAACAAAAAATAACACAAAAAAGCAAAAAAAAAATATTTTTTCAAATATTCGGATTTTCGGATATATTGGATATCAGAAACCGGATATCCGAAAATTTCGGATATCCGAAATTCGGATATTCGAAATTTCGGATTCAGATTTCGGATATCCGATTTTGAACACCCCTACTGGAGATTCTTTCTTATGCTACTTTGGTTATTGAAATACAGGTTATTATCATTTCTTTACCGTCGATGTTTAGTTAATTTTAGCAAATATATATCATCAAACACTTACTTTTAGCTGGGGAAGCCATGTGAAAGGTGAACACTTAATTAGCGGTGAAAGTAAGAATTTAGTAATTTGTTATTATTACTTACATGTAAAATCATAGGTGATTTATAGGGTAAAAAATGTTAGGTTACATATTAAAAGCACTTGTAATTTAAAAAAAGTAAAACCGTGTTCTTATAATTTGTTGTTATTACTTTAAATGTAAAATCACAAGTGATTTATATGGTAAAAAATGTTAGGTTACATATTAAAAGCACTTGTACTTTAAAAAAAAGTAAAACCGTGTTATTATAATTTGTTGTTATTACTTTAAATGTAAAATTACAAATGATTTATAGGGTAAAAAATGTTAGGTTACATATTAAAAGCACTTCTAATTTGAAAAGAGTAAAACCGTGTAATTATAATTTGTTGTTATTACTTTAAATGTAAAATCATAGATGATTTATAGGGTAAAAAATGTTAGGTTACATATTAAAACACTTGTAATTTAAAAAAAAGTAAAACCGTGTTATTATAATTTGTTGTTATTACTTTAAATGTAAAATTACAAGTGATTTATAGGGTAAAAAATGTTAGGTTACATATTAAGAGCACTTATAATATAAAAAGAGTAAAAACGTGTTATTATAATTTGTTGTTATTGCTTTAAATGTAAAATTACAAATGATTTATAGGGTAAAAAATGTTAGGTTACATATTAAAAACACTTGTAATTTGAAAAGAGTAAAACCGTGTTATTATAATTTGTTGTTATTACTTTAAATGTAAAATCATAGATGATTTATAGGGTAAAAAATGTTAGGTTACATATTAAAAGCACTTGTAATTTAAAAAAAGTAAAACCGTGTTATTATAATTTGTTGTTATTGCTTTAAATGTAAAATTACAAATGATTTATAGGGTAAAAAATGTTAGGTTACATATTAAAAGCACTTGTAATTTGAAAAGAGTAAAACCGTGTTATTATAATTTCTTGTTATTACTTTAAATGTAAAATTACAAGTGATTTATAGGGTAAAAATGTTAGGTTACATATTAAGAGCACCTGTAATTTAAAAAAAAGTAAAACCGTGTTATTATAATTTGTTGTTATTGCTTTAAATGTAAAATTACAAATGATTTATAGGGTAAAAAATGTTAGGTTACATATTAAAAGCACTTGTAATTTGAAAAGAGTAAAACCGTGTTATTATAATTTGTTGTTATTACTTTAAATGTAAAATCATAGATGATTTATAGGGTAAAAAATGTTAGGTTACATATTAAAAGCACTTGTAATTTAAAAAAGGTAAAACCGTGTTATTATAATATGTTGTTATTACTTTATATGTAAAATTACAAGTGATTTATAGGGTAAAAAATGTTAGTTACATATTAAAAGCACTTGTAATTTAGAAAAAGTAAAACCGTGTTATTATAATATGTTGTTATTACTTTAAATGTAAAATCACAAGTGATTTATAGGGTAAAAATGTTAGGTTACATATTAAAAGCACTTGTAATTTAAAAAAAAAGTAAAACCGTGTTATTATAAGTTGGTGTTATAAATGTAAATGTAAAATCATAGATGATATATAGGTTAAAAAATGTTAGGTTAAATATTAAAAACACTTGTAATTTAAAAAAAGTAAAACCGTGTTCTTATAATTTGTTGTTATTACTTTAAATGTAAAATCACAAGTGATTTATATGGTAAAAAATGTTAGGTTACATATTAAAAGCACTTGTACTTTAAAAAAAATTAAACCGTGTTATTATAATTTGTTGTTATTACTTTAAATGTAAAATTACAAATGATTTATAGGGTAAAAAATGTTAGGTTACATATTAAAAGCACTTCTAATTTGAAAAGAGTAAAACCGTGTAATTATAATTTGTTGTTATTACTTTAAATGTAAAATCATAGATGATTTATAGGGTAAAAAATGTTAGGTTACATATTAAAAGCACTTGTAATTTAAAAAAAGTAAAACCGTGTTATTATAATTTGTTGTTATTACTTTAAATGTAAAATTACAAGTGATTTATAGGGTAAAAAATGTTAGGTTACATATTAAGAGCACTTATAATTTAAAAAGAGTAAAAACGTGTTATTATAATTTGTTGTTATTGCTTTAAATGTAAAATTACAAATGATTTATAGGGTAAAAAATGTTAGGTTACATATTAAAAACACTTGTAATTTGAAAAGAGTAAAACCGTGTTATTATAATTTGTTGTTATTACTTTAAATGTAAAATCATAGATGATTTATAGGGTAAAAAATGTTAGGTTACATATTAAAAGCACTTGCAATTTAAAAAAAGTAAAACCGTGTTATTATAATTTGTTGTTATTGCTTTAAATGTAAAATTACAAATGATTTATAGGGTAAAAAATGTTAGGTTACATATTAAAAGCACTTGTAATTTGAAAAGAGTAAAACCGTGTTATTATAATTTCTTGTTATTACTTTAAATGTAAAATTACAAGTGATTTATAGGGTAAAAATGTTAGGTTACATATTAAGAGCACCTGTAATTTAAAAAAAAGTAAAACCGTGTTATTATAATTTGTTGTTATTGCTTTAAATGTAAAATTACAAATGATTTATAGGGTAAAAAATGTTAGGTTACATATTAAAAGCACTTGTAATTTGAAAAGAGTAAAACCGTGTTATTATAATTTGTTGTTATTACTTTAAATGTAAAATCATAGATGATTTATAGGGTAAAAAATGTTAGGTTACATATTAAAAGCACTTGTAATTTAAAAAAAGTAAAACCGTGTTATTATAATTTGTTGTTATTACTTTATATGTAAAATTACAAGTGATTTATAGGGTAAAAAATGTTAGTTACATATTAAAAGCACTTGTAATTTAGAAAAAGTAAAACCGTGTTATTATAATATGTTGTTATTACTTTAAATGTAAAATCACAAGTGATTTATAGGGTAAAAATGTTAGGTTACATATTAAAAGCACTTGTAATTTAAAAAAAAGTAAAACCGTGTTATTATAAGTTGGTGTTATAAATGTAAATGTAAAATCATAGATGATATATAGGTTAAAAAATGTTAGGTTAAATATTAAAAACACTTGTAATTTAAAAAAAGTAAAACCGTGTTATTATAATTTGTTGTTATTACTTTAAATGTAAAATTGCAAGTGATTTATAGGGTAAAAAATGTTAGGTTACATATTAAGAGCACTTGTAATTTAAAAAAGGTAAAACCGTGTTATTATAATTTGTTGTTATTACTTTAAATGTAAAATTACAAGTGATTTTTAGGGTAAAAAATGTTAGGTTACATATTAAAAGCACTTGTAATTTAAAAAAAATAAAACCGTGTTATTATAATTTGTTGTTATTGCTTTAAATGTAAAATTACAAATGATTTATAAGGTAAAAAATGGTAGGTTACATATTAAAAGCACTTGTAATTTGAAAAGAGTAAAACCGTGTTATTATAATTTGTTGTTATTACTTTAAATGTAAAATTACAAGTGATTTATAGGGTAAAAAATATTAGGTTACATATTAAGAGCACTTGTAATTTAAAAAAAATAAAACCGTGTTATTATAATTTGTTGTTATTGCTCTAAATGTAAAATTACAAATGATTTATAGGGTAAAAAGTGTTAGGCTACATATTAAAAACACTTGTAATTTGAAAAGAGTAAAACCGTTTTATTATAATTTGTTGTTATTACTTTAAATGTAAAATCATAGATGATTTATAGGGTAAAAAATGTTAGGTTACATATTAAAAGCATTTGTAATTTAAAAAAAGTAAAACCGTGTTATTATAATTTGTTGTTATTACTTTAAATGTAAAATCATAAGTGATTTATAGGGTAAAAAATGTTAGGTTATATATTAAAATCACTTGTAATTTAGAAAAAGTAAAACCGTGTTATTATAATTTGGTGTTATTACTTTATATGTAAAATCACAAGTGATTTATAGGGTAAAAATGTTAGGTTACATATTAAAAGCACTTGTAATTTAAAAAAAGTAAAACCGTGTTATTATAATTTGATGTTATTACTTTAAATGTAATATCACAAGTGATTTATAGGGTAAAATTGTTAGGTTAGTTATTAGGAAAAATGAAATCGTGTTATGATCATTCGTTGTTATTACTTAAATGTAAAAAGATTTTGAATTTGATAAATGTTAGGTTATTTAAATGTTATGATGTTTAAATGTTAGTATAATTAGTAAAAACACTTGTGATTTGTGTAGTAATATGATGTTATTATAACTTATTGTTACATTACCGAATAAAATTTTAGGTTCGCATTACTCTTCCACATACAATTCCCGTGGATTTGTTATCGGGGAAATGTATAACATAAAAGAAGAGATATGTTTTTATCACCTTAATATATACTTACATGAGTATGTATTAATATCATTTGGTTGGTAAGACTAATCAGGTACTCTCGATATTGATCGAGATATAGTACTATGTTCATCAAATGGTTTTGAATTTTTATTTTTTTCACTCTTGTCTCACGTTGACCATTTTTGCTGCCTTATTCGATCAAGTTGGAAAATGATATATTCAATCTGATTATGAGAGTATAAAAAATGGTCAACTTGTTCTTCAAAGGGATTTTTCCTCGCTTTTTGTCCCAAGTTGGCTATTTTTGCTACTTAATTTGATCAAGTTGGAATCTTGGAAAATGCCGTCTAAACTTTGATTGTAAGAGTATAAAGTAAACTTGGCAATACCAGCCAAAACCCGAAAGACATTATCAATAGGACAAACAAACTCGTTAGTGTAACAACTTGGTCAGTTTGGTAACGTAAATGCCTTACGGGTCATGATGGGTGCCACTAAATTTTGTTTTAGATATGTTTTTTCTTCAGTTCTACAATGGACAAATGATCATCCATCAACACTTTTTGAACCCTTTTTTAGTCGTTATCTCTGTCAATTGACTTTTCTCTAAATAGTACTGTTGTGCGACAGCTTGACCTGATCCAATCCATTTTGACCCGTTACCCAAATTGCCCATTTCTATTTTTAGATTCTTTGATATGTTCTATATTTTTCTTATGTAGTTTGTGATGCCAACAGAGAATTTGCAAAACTTTATTATGCATAATAATGCTGCTGAGGGTAACAACCAAGAAAATGTTGATCCTGTTGCACGCCACAGCTCCTCATCAAGTTGAAAAACTGGCATTTGAAAGCCAAAATAACTCTAGAGGATTGAGTGCACTCTCAAGCAATTTTGGTCAGCGGCCATCTGGATCTAGTAGTGAGACTTGAGACTCGAGTGTTGGACTTAAACAAATACCGATCAATTGAGAGGTTGATATAAGGTATACATAAAGATATTATATCAAAGATTGCACCCAGTTTGTAGGTTCTATCATATTCTTGCTTATTTACATTTTTTAATTTTAAGTGTAGACATTATGGCTCGTGCAGGAAACAATTGCAGAGGTCGAGGTGAAGGTCAAGGTAGTAATGGTAATGATGGACGTGTTGATCTCGAGGCAGTTGACATGTATGTAGAGACACCTTTTGATAAGGGATGAGAGTATCAGACCCCACATGACACGAGGGGGTCCAACACGACGCAACAATCATCTATTCCCTCGTCACTTAAAAATGTCATTTTTCCATGGTGGGAGAAGTATGGCATGCTAAATCGACTTATTCCATCAGCAACAACATCAACAAATGGTGGGACAAGGAGGAGAAATCTTGTTGATGATGATGCTGCTCCCTGATGGCTTAATTCATTTGTTTTTAAAAATAGGAATAAATTGTGTACTTTATCGTGTAAAAATGTCATGTTTATGTTTTTTTATGTTATAATAATTTGTTTTACATTTAAAATGTAAAATCACTTGTGATTTTGATGCTATTATAATATTTATTGTTAGTTTATTGTATAAATTAACATTTTTTTTTATGTTATTAATATGTTTGTTAAATTTTCTTTCTGAATACTTAATTAATTTAATAAAAATAGTACGAATTGAACCACAACAACCGTGTTTGAGATAACTCGAATTACCATTGTTGGTTCAATCCTGTAATTACATTCCTATACATTGTTGTGCAAAAGAACATATTTCTTGTATAGATTAGATACACACACGATTGTAAACAATACGCCTTAGCTCAAACCGGTTTAGACCCATCAATGTTGTAACTTAACCAATGTAGGTCAATGATATACAAAATTACATTCATTACCAATGTAACACGAGATTTTTACAAATGAATTTTCTACTTACGAAGCTTGAACAAAAGATCGGTCTTTTAGTAACGCCTCGGCAGCTTTCCTCCCGGAAACCAAAGCCCCATCAAATGTAGCACTTGTTCGATAATCCCCACACACGTACAACCCAACTCCCAGCTTTGGATTCTTCTTTAAATCCGTAGGCAGGCATTGGTTAGGTTGTGCAAATTTAACCCGATAAGTCCTAAGAAACGTCCAAGTCCCAACCACTTCCTTCCCGAACCAACTACTAAGCTCGTCCATCACTTTAATCCGTAACTCCTCATCAGATTCATCCTCGTACAATCCAATAAGCGAAACCGACACAAGAACTTTCCCAGGTGGCCCGTATGAAGGAGCTACATTCGTAGCAAAAAACATGTTATTCACAATCCCACTACCCGACCCGTTTATAAACAGAACAGGGTCATGTACCGGAACTTGACTTCTCTCCGCTGAGAAATACAAACAAACCGTGCTTCTGGCCGGTTGTTTGATCTCATCAGGGAAATTAACCACTTTTCCCGCCAAAAGCTTAACTGCTTCTGGTTCTTCAACTGCAACAATCACTCCATACTCAGCTCTCAAAACCTCACCATTACTCAATCCTACATTGTAACCATCAATAGAAGCTACCCGTGTATTTAAAATGATCGAGTTCTTAGGTAATTTCGCAGCCAACTGTTGAGGAATCGCGGATATTCCTTTAGCAGGAAGTGTGTTATCGCCTAGTGCCAAACACTTAAACACGAAATCAAACAGCCTTGAAGTCGTCTGAAGCTCTCTATCAAAAAAAATCCCTCCAAAAAACGGTCGAAAAAACCTATCCACAATCGAATCCGAAAACCCAATCCTTTTAAGCAAACTTATAGTAGAAGTCTCTTCATTAGACAACAACTGATCATCAGACTGAGTCAAAACCCTAATCCTAGTCAACGCGATCAACGACTTATCCACAACTGTTCCAATAGGATTAGTTAGCGATTGAATTGCATCTGCCAGGTGGCGTAAAGGATCCGCTACCGTGTGGAAGGCTCCACCGTAGTAAACTTTAGCTCCTGAGTAGAATTTTTGTAAATTTAACGTTTCGTAGTTGAGTAACTTTTTGGCTTCGGGGTAACCAGTGATGAAGATTTGGAACCCACGGTCGAGGAGGAAACCGTCGACCGTGTCGGTTTGAACACGCCCTCCGACTGCGTCGGAGGAATCGAGAAGGAGGAAGGGTGTGTTGTTGGAGTGGAGATGAATGGCAGCGGCTAAGCCGGATAGACCGGCCCCGATAATGATGACTCCAGTTTTGTTCGGGGTTTGTTGAGATGTTGGTGATGGAGGGGTTGTTAGGGAGACTTGAGAGGTGATTTTGGTTATGGGTTTGAGAAGGTGGCTACGACGGTAATGGTGACGGTAATGGTGACGGTGACGGTGGTTAGAGGTGTGGTTAGGAGTGAAGGTGGAAATAAAAGAGTGAGTGGTTGCGATTGTCATTTTGGCATCTTAAGATTGGGTGGTATGTACACTTTGGTTTTGTTAAAGAGTCTTATCTTGTTTTCATGGGTAAACTTGCTTACACATTTATATATGTGTCCCATTTGTATTGTCTATTAGTTTTTGGTTTCCTTTAAATCTTTTGTTCTATTAAAATCTTCATCTTTATGGTTATTGGTAGAGTTTAACATAGGATTAATTTATTTAGTAATTAATTTTGATACTAGAATGTTATGAAATAATTGAAAACGAATTTAAGTTTAGAAAAATAAAGAACTCATAATTTTATTGATTATTTATTCCCAATATTTCAAACTGATGAGGTTAGTAAGGATTACAACCAAGCCCAGACAGGCTATCAAACTGTGAACGCCTGTCAAGCTGTCCGCGGCTACAAGCAAGCCCATTGAGCAAGATATGACCGCCTGTATGCCATCGCCTGACATGCTGTCATCACATGTCAATCGCCCGACAGGCTGTCATCACTTGTCAGTCGCCTGACAGGCTGTCATCGTCTGTCAGGTGGTCGACATATGTCATCACTTGCCAAGTACCGCCTGTCAGGTTGTCTTAGGTTGTCTGTCATCGCCTGTCAGGCTGTCATCGCCTGTCAGGCTGTCATCGCCTGTCAGGCTGTCATCGCCTGTCAGGTGGTCGACATATGTCATCACTTGCCAAGTACCGCCTGTCAGGTTGTCTTAGGTTGTCAACGCTTGTCGTACCATATTTGAAGGTGCTTGCCCTTGTCTTGGACCACAGTCATAATGACGCTTGACAACCACTTTACTACTATCGTAATGGTGAGACGTCGCATCTTAACAATAATAAAGATAGAAGACGATTCATATACCATTGATTGATTATTAAGGCAGTTTAAGTATTCATGATCGTCATTAATTGATGGACGTTCCCTATACTTAAACTGGTCGTATAAATACATAGTCTCAACCATTGTCGACACAATCTTATCTCACTTCAACACACACACAAAAGCTTAAACAGAGTTCATATACTCTTGCTTCTACTCTCAACCTTTATCACCCTAGATTCGTCAAGAACTTGTTAGGTTTGCACTGTGATCATCACAGGAGATCGAAGGTTGACTTCACATCAACCATATTCCTTGTGTTTGACAACCACTGCTCGAACATTGGCGCCATTCGTGGGACACGTTTTTTAAACGACGTTTCACTTTTCCAATTTTTTTTTTCTCAGTAATCAACCGTTTCCATGGAGGCAACACATCCATCGCATATCAGTTCTTCAGCGCCAGAAATAACCACTACTGTGATTACCACTGCACCGGAAGCGGTGATGACTTCACCTGTTCATACCACAATCCCAGAATCATACGTCGATTCTGAGTATACAGTGTCGGATCTAAGGACGACACGGGGGTATCCCTCTTTAACAAGTCCCCTTTTTTCCACAAGGCTGGCTGGAACAAGTATGTTTACTTCACCACCACCAGTGACATCCATCCCTCCATTTCAGCCTCTTTTGTCCCACGGGACAAACTCTCAAGAGGATGGCACGGATCTTGTAAGACAACCTGTTTCAATGGCTTCCCAGCCTGCTACTCAAGGGGTTAAGGAGGATCCCATTGTGGAACTGCTTAGAAGGTTGGCTCAGAGCACTCAACCACCACCGCCCCCACCACCACCTGCTTCGTCAGATCTGTTGTCACAGTTAGTGGAGGCATTGCGCCCAACGCCTCAGCCAGCGCCCGTACAGCTAGTGGATCCGTTGTCACAACTCCTGGAGCGGCTAAGGAAACCAAGCACACACACCCCACCAACACCTCTACCACAGGACACATCTAACGACATGCTCAGAGTCTTGTAAACCCTAGTGACAGCAACAGTTCCACCTCGTGCAGCCACTATGCCTTTGTCAGTGGTTAGTTCAAAGTTCTGTGACTGGGTTACCAGATTCCCACTCCCAGATAAGCAAAAAGTCCCGCCCGTTGTTGGTACTTACGACGGTACTCGAGATCCAGACGACCACCTTGCTCTGTTTCAACAGGCTATTATGACGGAGAAATGGTCAGACCCAGTCGCTTGCCACATGTTCCCTGGAACATTACAAGGTTTCGCTCGTGATTGGTTTGCTGACTTGCCTGAGAGGAGTATTCAAGATTTCGCAGATCTAAAAGCCAGGTTTGTGACTCAATTTGTACAACAAAAGAAGCAACATAGAACTCATATAGAGGCTCATTTGATACGTCAAAAAGAAGGAGAGGGGTTGCGTGACTTTATTCAGCGATACACACAAGAATGCCAGAAGATCGCGATGTTACCAGAGAGTCAACAAATTTCTGGTTTTACTCTTTCCCTACTTCCAGGACAACTTCAAGAAAAGTTAATCAAGAGAACTCCAGTTACTTTCAAAGAAGCCACGGACAGGGCATATGACTATCTAAGGTCAAAGGAAACTGTCTCCCTGACAAGAGAGGTAGGCGGCAGGTCATGGACCGACACTCGACGAGATGAAAGGAGCAACAGGAGGTTTGGCCCATACGATAAACATGCGTCTGAGCCTGCTCTTAGCAAAACACCAAAAGAAATATTGATAACAGAGCAGGTGTGCGCTACCTTCACACCTCCACCCCAGATGGAGCATAGGTCAGGTACGAAAAACATGAATAAATACTGTGATTTCCATGAAGACCATGGACACGACACAAATGTCTGTAGAGAGCTCAAAAGGGAAATCAGGCGGGCTTTGGAAGAAGGCAAGCTAGAACACCTTGTCCCTGGCGCTAAGCAGCAAGCAAATAAAACTCCACCTAAGAAGAATTATGCCTGGCAAAAGAAGGGGGAAGACACAGAACACCCCAGACCACCTGATGGTCATATCTTCATGATACATGAGGGAGCCAATATGAACTGACCTATCAAGGTGCGATAGCCTTTACTGTCATTTTTCCTTTATGTTTTCAATAAATGTTTCCAAGCACATGGAATGACATGGTCATGTATGAAACTGGCAATAATAGCAGTTGGTCTGATCTTGTATCCCAATGTTATCTCACAATATCATTTTTCTATGGTATTTGCATAAACAAATAAATATTGAAGTAAGGATTCAATACAAAAAGCATAAGGCCACAATAGACATCTCAGTCTAAAGCCAACCATGCACTTCCATTACGTACAATGTTACAACTTGAACACGCATGCGCACGTACGCAACTAAGAACATAGTTCAATACAACATGTATGAAGCCAAGAAAGACAACCTTGTCTGGCCAAATAACATACAATCATATTCGTCTTTTAATCTACTTGATAAAAGATAAGCACTTCTCACTGGGAAGCGACAATCCTTGCGAGTAAACAAAGTAAAGGTTAACCAACAAAAGTGTCATTGGCACAGTGTCACAGGCACAATGTAAAGCATACTCAAATCTACCTATGTCATTGGCATACAAAGGAACCATCGGCCCTCAAGAAAGTGTCATACGCTCAAGCAAAATACACACTGTCATGCACACCCAAGACGGTGTCATGGACAACATCCATAATAAAAAGATATAAAATAAAAATGTGTTATTGGCTTGATCATCCAATAAAACATTATTT
>CAJVGC010000060.1:21542397-21655177 GCA_910822075.1 Senecio squalidus | reverse complement strand
ATGATATCAAATCAATCATTCGCAAAATAAATGTGTCATTGTATTGTAACCAAAGTCTAAGATATTGTGTTTGAAATCACATTATGTAATTAAACAATTTGTGCGCCAATCAGGTGTTGCTTGGTTGGTAAGGAGTTTTCCCAGTGAAGGAGAGGTCTCGGTCGAGCCTCTCTACTGAGGGTTTCTCCTTTGGAGTGAGTTGGTTCTCGAAAAAGCACGGATCCACCTTTGCGTGGGGTGTTGTACCTAGAGGCGGTTTCTATCCCGAGGCACAGATAAAGCTCACTCGTGGGGAGAAACCTCCTCTATACCGTTGAACCAAAAAGCCTTTCAAAAAAAAAAACATTTGTGCAATAAAGTTCAATATTCGTAACATTATTAGACAATGTAAATGTTTATTTGTATCTTATTTGATATCATAATTTATTTGCTATGTCTATGCTAAAGAGATGATGCTTTCCGCAACAAAATCATATCGTGGAAGATCAAAGCAGCGACGGCACGTAAATTGGTTGGAGCTCCCATCAGATATAATGGCCAATATACTCAAAAGAGTTGGTGTGCTTGATATACTTGAGAATGCCCAGAAAGTGTGCACTACTTGGCGTAAAATCTGCAAGGACCCTGCTATGTGGAGGGTCATTTATATCTCGGGTTCAATGTATAAGTATTCAGAACTTTATAACATGTGCAAGAATGCTGTTGATCTAAGCCAAGGCCAATTGGTTGATATCACCATTGTGGAATTTGCCGACGACGAGGTTCTTCTATATATTGCTAATAAGTATGGAACCTCTTTATAATTTTCTCTTCTTGGCGTGACTTATTTATCTTCCATATGCTGCTAAACTGATTTTGTGCGAGTATAAAAGCTTGAAATTCAATTTCGTGACCATATGAGAATAAAACGTTTTATTGTCTATCTGAGATTAACATAAACAACTTCTGTTTCATTTTAAAAGCCTCGTTTTAAATTTATTGAAGTTATGAAAAAACAAAAAAGCAATAAAAAGATGAAATCCTCTTTGCAATAAGCACATGATATTGCTTTTTAATGTTATATTTTCCTTTGACAGATCGAGTCAACTTACACGTCTAGAAATCGCATTCTGTGAAATCTATAAAGCCTGGCCTAAAGCTTTGAAGAAATTCCCGTTATTGGAGGAACTCAGCCTTTGGTCAACAGAAATCACGAAAAAAGGTATCAAAACTGCTGGGCGTTTTTGTCCCCAACTGAAAACACTGAAACTGAATGAAGAGGTGTGTTCGTTTTCTGATGACGATGAGAGTGATGATGAGAGTTATGAAAAGACTATAACCTTTAACTTTGATATTAATGATGAGATAGCCATAGCCATCGGGGAAAACTTACATGAGTTAAGGCACCTTGAACTAGTTGGAAACAACTTGTCAAATGTAGGGTTGGAGGCGATTCTTAATGGTTGTCATTACCTTGAATCAATCGACTTGCGTGGGTGCATATATCTTCGTCTCAAAGGAGACCTATTGAAACGATGTTCAAAACAGATTAAATATGTAAAATGGCCCAGAGATTCTCTTAAAGGATATAGAGAGCTATGTGAATTTGGTACCACGACACGTGAGGTAGAAGAGTCTGATCATGGTTATTATGATTACGATGATGAATTTGCTGATAGTTCTTCTGATGGTTCTTATCATGATTAGGATTATCCTACTACATTTGAGGAATTGGACGAATTGTGGTTCATGTTTTTCTTTTCAAGGTGTAGCTATTGCCTGCATTAACTTTCTTTTTTGCATTTTCTCTCGTTAAGTATCAGACTATTTAATGTAATTTCGAGCATGATTTTCTTTTCATGGAAATGTGCTTTTGAGTAGGTTTGGTATAGGAGAACCTTTTGCTGTTCATTCGGATAGTTGGATATGAAGACTTCATTGTGGTTCTAATCTTCGTCATTACTTGTTTATTAGCTTTTTCTTGAGAGAAGATTCAAGGTATTCCATCATAACGATCTGGATCAGTGCGTAAAATGTCACCAATGCCGTCACCACTACCGTCTGGTTAACCTTGGTCCAGTGTACACATTTTTTTTTGAACTACTGTGTACACATTCGTCCCCATAAATTACTAGTCAATTAAACATAAACTCGTTTCGTTCACACCAACCTGACCAGCCCATTTATACCGCAACACTTGCTCAAAATTTAAATTGAGTTTGTCCTTTCAAAACATTCCATCATTTTAAACAAAATCGTACTATTAGACAATTAAATCTATCTTTTCATTTTGACCCAATACCTAAACCGTGTTACTTTGCCCAAGATTTACTAAACAAATCAATTTGGCTTGATATATGGAACCCTACTCAACCCGACCACGTCTATTCTTCCTAAGACTGACTAGACCAACAAATTTAGCTTGGTGTCTCGAGGATTATTATATACAGCTACAGACTAGCGAAAAATAATTTACCTCAATTCAAAACTCTAGACTCAACGACTTGACACATTAACAATCATACCATCTTTCTCAGTAGTGCTATGCAGTTTATCTTTACGATTACAACAATTTTTTCTTTTTCTTCGAATCTATAGCAAAATTATACCGGATTTATTCGATTAGCAACCTTTGGACATCCTTTTGTCTTCACATGATTTCTTGGATAAAAATCATTTTGCGACATGCCCACTCTGGTTGACAATTGGTCTAGCATAATTAATTTTAGAACTTCTACGTATTTTTTGGTTTGTATCATCAAGACGATTGTACGAATTTACTCCATAACTAGTCATTATAAGTTCTTAAATTATTATATTATGATTTTTATACTTTATAGTAAATCACAAAATAGTCTCTGTAGTTTATCTCCCTATAAATATTGTCCGTCATTTCACAATTTTTTTTACAAATTTTAGTGTCTCGTTCGTTAGTCTTACCCTCATTATAAACACTAACATGAAACATGGCCCGTCCCGAGAATACGGACCCTTATGACAAAACATCTTCACATATAGAACATTTTTTCTATAAATACCCCATCTAGATAAGATATTTTGTTTTTTGTTAAGTTATTACGAATACATATACCTATAGTAAAAAAAATGGGCCCCTGCGGTTGCACACCCTGCACATGCCTTCGGACCGGTTATGATATCACCCTTTGACCCGTTACACCTTCGAATCTTATTACATCTGGTAGTGTTTGAAGTTTTGCTACATCATCATTTTCGTGTTCTCGCTAATTGAGCCATTGCATATTAACAAATATATATATATATATATATATATATATAATATATATATATATATATATATATATATATATAGTATCCTATTGTGTATATTCTAAAAGTAAGTATGCTGCTTTTGGTATAATTAGCATAGACGTAACTTTTTGAACAAAGTATCACATGATAACATTAGTTAGCGCCAATGCTTCAAGTTTCCACTTGAAGAATTTAATACTCGAAAAGTGATAAGCCTTCGATAAATATTGTAGAAGTTGATAATCGGTGATGCGGCATCGACTACATAGCTTCTTGAATATCTCCCAATAGGTGTGGCTTCCTTTCTCTCTTGCTTAATCCCAATGATTTCCCTTCTAAGTGACGAAACTCTCGTTTCCGGGAAATACTTGTTGAGGAATGCTTGCGCCATTCCGTTCCATGTTGTGATTGACCCCGATGGTAAATCATAGTGCCATTCCTTAGCCGCATCATGTAAAGAAAAGGGGAATTCCCTTAACTTGATTTGACCCTCCGTGATATTATGCGGCTTTGTTCCAACACATACTACATGGAACTCCTTCAAGAACTTGTGCGGATCTCCTTTTTCCACACCTCGAAACAATGGTAGCAAATGGATAAGTCCCGACTTAAATTCAAAGTTCTCCATTTCGGGGTATGTGATGCACAAGGGTTGTTGGTTGACGTTGTGGGTCGCCCGTTGGCGAAGGGTTTGTTCTTGGCCATGTCGTGTTTGTGGTTTAATGGAATGTGGATTAGTTGATATTACAAGTTATGTGATCAAACGAATATTGTATATGAATAACAATAAGAACAATAACGAATATCACCAACAAACCCTAATGCATTAATCAATATCGAATTACTAACATACGTGTTTTTCTTAATATAAGGATCTATGGCATATATAGACCTTGCCGCTAAACCTAGCTATATAGGAAACGACTAAACAACTTCAATTGTAAATCAACTCTAACTAAGGAAAAAATAAATACAAATCTATTCTATAATTATCTTTTTCTTCAAAATCTTCTTTCATTAGTAATGCTTGACGGGCATTACTAATGGGCTGCTGCAGTAGTTTCTTCATGCAGTATTAACAAAGTCTGCATTGCAGTAGTAACTTGCAGTAGTAACAACACTTAGTTAATTTCAAACATTTTCTTCCCAACAAAGTTTAAAAGCAGTCAAGTATCAAGATAAGTAAAAAAGTCGTTTCACAAATTTGCTCTCCTAAACAAATTATTTATGCTCGTTTGAACGTCGATTTTACTCCCGCTCCAACTACGAGAAAATACTAGATTGATGTAATTTGGTTAAGTTTTAATAAATAATACCCCGAACCAAAAGTATAGATGGGAGTCCATACTCCTACTTACATATCATTTATAAAATATTTTATCTGGGGTTCAATTATTCACGACCTTCAGATTGCCTCCAAACTATATATATGGATGGGTATGATCATAGTTGTCAATCCGCGACTCAACTCATAATTCGAAATCCCGATTATTGACTCAGAAATCAATCCGTTACCCGACTCGTAAGAGTCACAATTTTATAATAAATATTAGTATTTAAATTTCATATAATACACATGTAGAAATAAAAAAATACGTTACAAGTCATTACTTTTATGGTAGTTTATTTGATTAATTTGAATGGGGCCAAAACTATTTTAATGAGCCCCAATGACATTACATTTGATATGTGAGGATCGACCAATTATCCAATTAGACAAATTGATTAAAGATTAAGATCTTAACAAATACAAATGTGTTGTAGTGGATAAATATAATTTGTAGGAACAAGGTTATGATTAATTGAGTTATATGAAAGAACAAACTTGAAGAACAGATAACAAAATTATATCAATAAAGCCTCAATTGATTTGTATTAATTTTTAGAGAAAATTACAATGCGTACAATCACGTTGTCATCTAAAATCTATATCCTATGCTCTACAAAATTATATCAATAAAACTAATGACCAAGGAACTACTTTATACAATCCTTGAGGCTACTAAGCTACAATCTAGTAAAGATTACAATTGATTAAACCTATACTAAAATCTATATCCTATGCTCTGCAAATAGTTTGATTTCAATCAAACTATGCTACAACTAATTACCAACTATCTGATTAAGCACGTGAAAAGCGCTTTAGTTGTAGGTGATCTTCAGTAGTTGGGGATCGTCATCAGCTGTTGTCGTTGATGAGCCTCTACCGATCAGTTGGAGAAGATGAGTTACTATTGATCCGTATGTAGCTACTGATCAGTTCTTCAAAAGACTAGCTACTGATCGGTTCTTTTCATCTAGAAGCTGAACAGTACTTTGGGACTAAGGAGTTTGTTTTACTGCTGATCAGTAGACAGAAGTCTTAACTACTGATCAGCAGCAAAACATACTTAGTGAATTTTGTCCCAAAAATCTCCCCGTTAGTGATAGCATCTCCATGCTCATCACTATATCAAAAACCCAAAAATTTTCATCAAGAAACAGTTAAACTTACTTGGGATCCCTTGACAAGTGAGCATACTTTTCTTTGATTTGTTTTGTTGATATTCCCAAACAAGTTCAACTGCTCTTGAAGAGGAAGGAGAAGCTCTCAGCTTTCTCTTCATCAATATGACCATGATCCTCATATAATGTGCATATTGATGAAGAGAAAGCTGAGAGCTTCTCCTTCCTCTTCAAGAGCAGTTGAACTTGTTTGGAACAAACAAATCAAAGAAAAGTATGCTCACTTGTCAAGGGATCCCAAGTAAGTTTAACTGTTTCTTGATGAAATTTTTGGGTTTTTGATATAGTGATGAGCATGGAGATGCTATCACTAACGGGGAGATTTTTGGGACAAAATTCACTAAGTATGTTTTGCTGCTGATCAGTAGTTAAGACTTCTGTCTACTGATCAGCAGTAAAACAAACTCCTTAGTCCCAAAGTACTGTTCAGCTTCTAGATGAAAAGAACCGATCAGTAGCTAGTCTTTTGAAGAACTGATCAGTAGCTACATACGGATCAATAGTAACTCATCTTCTCCAACTGATCGGTAGAGGCGGGTGATCATCAACGACAACAGCTGATGACGATCCCCAACTACTGAAGATCACCTACAACTAAAGCGCTTTTCACGTGCTTAATCAGATAGTTGGTAATTAGTTGGTAGCATAGTTTGATTTGAAATCAAACTATTTGCAGAGCATAGGATATAGATTTTAGTATAGGTTTAATCAATTGTAATCTTTACTAGATTGTAGCTTAGTAGCCTCAAGGATTGTATAAAGTAGTTCCTTGGTCATTAGTTTTATTGATATAATTTTGTAGAGCATAGGATATAGATTTTAGATGACAACGTTGATTGTACGCATTGTAATTTTCTCTAAAAATTAATACAAATCAATTGAGGCTTTATTGATATAATTTTGTTATCTGTTCTTCAAGTTTGTTCTTTCATATAACTCAATTAATCATAACCTTGTTCCTACAAATTATATTTATCCACTACAACACATTTGTATTTGTTAAGATCTTAATCTTTAAATCAATTTGTCTAATTGGATAATTGGTTCGATCCTCACATATCAAATGTAATGTCATTGGGGCTCATTAAAATAGTTTTGGCCCCATTCAAATTAATCAAATAAACTACCATAAAAGTAATGACTTGTAACGTATTTTTTTTATTTCTACATGTGTATTATATGAAATTTAAATACTAATATTTATTATAAAATTGTGACTCTTACGAGTCGGGTAACGGATTGATTTCTGAGTCAATAATCGGGATTTCGAATTATGAGTTGAGTCGCGGATTGACAACTATGATCATACCCATCCATATATATAGTTTGGAGGCAATCTGAAGGTCGTGAATAATTGAACCCCAGATAAAATATTTTATAAATGATATGTAAGTAGGAGTATGGACTCCCATCTATACTTTTGGTTCGGGTATTATTTATTAAAACTTAACCAAATTACATCAATCTAGTATTTTCTCGTAGTTGGAGCGGGAGTAAAATCGACGTTCAAACGAGCATAAATAATTTGTTTAGGAGAGCAAATTTGAAACGACTTTTTTACTTGATCTTGATACTTGACTGCTTTTTAAACTTTGTTGGGAATAAAATGTTTTGAAATTAACTAAGTGTTGTTACTACTGCAAGTTACTACTGCAATGCAAGACTTTGTTAATACTGCATGAAGAAACTACTGCAGCAGCCCATTAGTAATGCCCGTCAAGCATTACTAATGAAAGAAGATTTTGAAGAAAAAGATAATTATAGAATAGATTTGTATTTATTTTTTCCTTAGTTAGAGTTGATTTACAATTGAAGTTGTTTAGTCGTTTCCTAGATAGCTAGGTTTAGCGGCAAGGTCTATATATGCATAGATCCTTATATTAAGAAAAACACGTATGTTAGTAATTCGATATTGATTAATGCATTAGGGTTTGTTGGTGATATTCGTTATTGTTCTTATTGTTATTCATATACAATATTCGTTTGATCACATAACTTGTAATATCAACTAATCCACATTCCATTAAACCACAACCACGACATGGCCGAAGAACAAACCCTTCGCCAACGGGCGACCCACAACGTCAACCAACAACCCTTGTGCATCGAATACCCTGAAATGGAGAACTTCAAATTGAAATCGGGACTTATCCATTTGCTACCATTGTTTCGGGGTGTGGAAAAGGAAGATCCGCACAAGTTTTTGAAAGAGTTCCATGTAGTATGTGTTGGAACGAAGCTGCATAACATCACGGAGGATCAAATCAAGTTAAGGGCATTCCCCCTTCCTTTACATGATGCGGCTAAGGAATGGCTTTATGAATAACCATCGGGGTAGATCACAACATGGAACGGAATGGAATAAGCATTCCTCAACAAGTATTTCCCGGAAACGAGAGTTTCGTCACTTAGAAGGGAAATCATTGGGATTAAGCAAGAGAGAAAGGAAGCCACACCTATTGGGAGATATTCAAGAAGCTATGTAGTCGATGCCGCATCACCGATTATCAACTTCTACAATATTTATCGAAGGCTTATCACTTTTCGAGAAAAGGTTATTAAATTCTTCAAGTGGAAACTTGAAGCATTGGCGCTAACTAATGTTATCATGTGATACTTTGTTCAAAAAGTTACGTCTATGCTAATTATACCAAAAGCAGCATACTTACTTTTTAGAATATACACAATAGGATACTATATATATATATATATATATATATATATATATATATATATATATATATATATATATATATATATTTGTTAATATGCAATGGCTCAATTAGCGAGAACACGAAAATGATGATGTAGCAAAAACTTCAAACACTACCAGATGTAATAAGATTCGAAGGTGTAACGGGTCAAAGGGTGATATCATAACCGGTCCGAAGCATGTGCAGGGTGTGCAACCGCAGGGGCCCATTTTTTTTACTATAGGTATATGTATTCGTAATAACTTAACAAAAAACAAAAATATCTTATCTAGATGGGGTATTTATAGAAAAAATGTTCTATATGTGAAGAATGTTTTGTCATAAGGGTCCGTATTCTCGGGACGGGCCCTGAGTGATATGTTTCATGTTAGTGTTTATAATGAGGGTAAGACTAACGAACGAGACACTAAAATTGTAAAAAAAATTGTGAAATGACGGACAATATTTATAAAAAATAAACTACAGAGACTATTTTGTGATTTACTATAAAGTATAAACATCATAATATAACAATTTGAGAACTTATAATGACTAGTTATGGAGTAAATGCGTACAATCGTCTTGATGATACAAACCAAAAAATACGTAGAA
The DNA here is from genome assembly GCA_910822075.1 of Senecio squalidus. Taxonomy (NCBI): domain Eukaryota; kingdom Viridiplantae; phylum Streptophyta; class Magnoliopsida; order Asterales; family Asteraceae; genus Senecio; species Senecio squalidus. The sequence goes on along the minus strand of CAJVGC010000060.1, from coordinate 21,646,118 downwards.
GTTCTAAAATTAATTATGCTAGACCAATTGTCAACCAAAGTGGGCATGTCGCAAAATGATTTTGATCCAAGAAATCATGTGAAAAACAAAAGGGCGTCCAAAGGTTGCTAATCGAATAAATCCGGTATAATTTTGCTATAGATTCGAAGAAAAAGAAAAAATTGTTGTAATCGTAAAGATAAACTGCATAGCACTACTGAGAAAGATGGTATGACTGTTAATGTGTCAAGTCGTTGAGACTAGAGTTTTGAATTGAGGTAAATTATTTTTCACTCGTATGTAGCTGTATTTAATAATCCTCGAGACACTAATCTAAATTTGTTTGTCTAGTCAGTCTTAGGAAGAATAGACGTGGTCGGGTTGAGTAGGGTTCCATATATCAAGCCAAATTGATTTGTTTAGTAAATCTTGGGCAAAGTAACACGGTTTAGGTACTGGGTCAAAATGAAAAGATAGATTTAAGTGTCTAATAGTACAATTTTGTTTAAAATGATAGAATGTTTTGAAAAGACAAACTCAATTTAAATTTTGAGCAAGTGTTGTGGTATAAATGGGCTGGTCAGGTTGGTGTGAACGAGACGAGTTTATGTTTAATTGACTAGTAATTTATGGGGACGGATGTGTACACGGTAGTTAAAAAAAAATGTGTACACTGGACCAAGGTTAACCAATGACGGTGTAGGAACATGTAACTAATGGTGGCAATGGTGACATTTTACGCTCTGATCCAGATCGTTACGATGGAATACCTTGAATCTTCTCTCAAGAAAAAGCTAATAAACAAGTAATGACGAAGATTAGAACCACAATGAAGTCTTCATATCCAACTATCCGAATGAACAGCAAAAGGCTCTCATATACCAAACCTACTCAAAAGCACATTTCCATGAAAAGAAAATCATGCTCGAAATTACATTAAATTGTCTGATACTTAACGAGAGAAAATGCAAAAAAGAAAGTTAATGCAGGCAATAGCTACACCTTGAAAAGAAAAACATGAACCACAATTCGTCCAATTCCTCAAATGTGGTAGGATAATCCTAATCATGATAAGAACCATCAGAAGAACTATCAGCAAATTCATCATCGTAATCATAATAACCATGATCAGACTCTTCTACCTCACGTGTCGTGGTACCAAATTCACATAGCTCTCTATATCCTTTAAGAGAATCTCTGGGCCATTTTACATATTTAATCTGTTTTGAACATCGTTTCAATAGGTCTCCTTTGGGACGAAGATAAATGCACCCACGCAAGTCGATTGATTCAAGGTAATGACAACCATTAAGAATCGCCTCCAACCCTACATTTGACAAGTTGTTTCCAACTAGTTCAAGGTGCCTTAACTCATGTAAGTTTTCCCCGATGGCTATGGCTATCTCATCATTAATATCAAAGTTAAAGGTTATAGTCTTTTCATAACTCTCATCATCACTCTCATCGTCATCAGAAAACGAACACACCTCTTCATTCAGTTTCAGTGTTTTCAGTTGGGGACAAAAACGCCCAGCAGTTTTGATACCTTTTTTCGAGATTTCTGTTGACCAAAGGCTGAGTTCCTCCAATAATGGAAATTTCTTCAAAGCTTTAGGCCAGGCTTTATAGATTTCACAGAATGCGATTTCTAGACGTGTAAGTTGACTCGATCTGTCAAAGGAAAATATAACATTAAAAAGCAATATCATGTGCTTATTGCAAAGAGGATTTCATCTTTTTATTGCTTTTTTGTTTTTTCATAACTTCAATAAATTTAAAACGACGCTTTTAAAATGAAACAGAAGTTGTTTACGTTAATCTCAGATAGACAATAAAACGTTTTATTCTCATATGGTCACGAAATTGAATTTCAAGCTTTTATACTCGCACAAAATCAGTTTAGCAGCATATGGAAGATAAATAAGTAACGCTGAGAAGAGAAAATTATAAAGAGGTTCCATACTTATTAGCAATATATAGAAGAACCTCGTCGTCGGCAAATTCCACAATGGTGATATCAACCAATTGGCCTTGGCTTAGATCAACAGCATTCTTGCACCTGTTATAAAGTTGTGAATACTTATACATTGAACCCGAGATATAAATGACCCTCCACATAGCAGGGTCCTTGCAGATTTTACGCCACGTAGTGCACACTTTCTGGGCATTCTCAAGTATATCAAGCACACCAACTCTTTTGAGTATATTGGCCATTATATCTGATGGGAGCTCCAACCAATTTACGTGCCGTCGCTGCTTTGATCTTCCACGATATGATTTTGTTGCGGAAAGCATCATCTCTTTAGCATATACATAGCAAATAAATTATGATATCAAATAAGATACAAATAAACATTTACATTGTCTAATAATGTTACGAATATTGAACTTTATTGCACAAATGTTTTTTTTTTTGAAAGGCTTTTTGGTTCAACGGTATAGAGGAGGTTTCTCCCCACGAGTGAGCTTTATCTGTGCCTCGGGATAGAACCGCCTCTAGTACAACACCCCACGCAAAGGTGGATCCGTGCTTTTTCGAGGAACCAACTCCAACTCCAAAGGAGAAACCCTCTAGAGAGGCTCGAACCCGAGACCTCTCCTTCACTGGGAAAACTCCTTACCAACCAAGCAACACCTGATTGGCGCACAAATGTTTTAATTACATAATGTGATTTCAAACACAATATCTTAGACTTTGGTTACAAATACAATGACACATTTATTTTTGCAGAAATGATTGATTTGATATCATCTTATTATTTAAAATAAAATTAAAAATTATTGCATTAGTTGTATTTTGTGAACAATCAATATATGTATCAGTAGAAAAAGGGTTTACAAAAATAAAAATAAAAATAAAAATATAGGAAACAAAAGGGGGACACAAGCAAACCTTCAAATCGCTCAAGAAATGTTAGGGTTCCCAATCGATTTTTTCAATTTCTCCGGATGCTTACTTCTTTTAAACCCTCAGAAAAACATATTTAGGGGGTGTTTGTTTAGGTTTATATAATGGGCTACTTCTTTTAAACCCTCGGAAAAACATATTTAGGGGGTGTTTGTTTAGGTTTATATAATGGGCTTACGAGTTTGTGTAAATTTTGATAATGTCATAAATCCAATTTTTTCGGGTTATGAGTTTATTAAGTTGAGCTTATGGTTTATTTAAGCTCGTAAACTCAACTTGATAAACTCATAAGGCGGAAAAAATTGGGCTTATGAACTTATCAAAATTTACATAAACTCATACGCCCATTACATAAGCCGAAACAAACACCCGCTTACTTTACGCTCTGTTCTGAAGTCTAAAATTAAAGGGTAAAAAAGTAATGTAAATAAAAGGAAATAAAAGTAAAGGAAAGTATTTATTTTACTTTACGATCACCCCAAATATGGACGGATTGTTTTATTGAATAAAATGTATAAACTTTAGTTTTTAATCATTTCCTTTTCTTTGCTTTCCTTCCTTTAGAAAAGCTTGAGAACACGACAATTTATTTATTTCCTTACAATTTATTTATTTCATTTTCTTTACATTCTTTTAGCCTAAAAATAAAACTTGAGAGTGGGACCTTCTCCGACAGTCTCTTTCATCATAATATTGAAAGCTTAACACGGTGTTAGGGTCTATATGTGCATTTACAGAAATTTTTTCCTAATTAATACTTGCCATATTATTAATTATCAATATTAATTGAGTTAATTACATGGGTCGTTCCTATGGTTTGCACAATTTTCACCTATCGTCCCTATAACTTTTTTATTACACCACTCGTCCCTAAGTTTAAATTTTGTTGCCTACAGAGTCCCTATTTTGGATGTGACGTTAAATGTGTCGTTAAGTCTTATCATGTGAGAAACATGTGAGGGAAATTTGTCTTTTTACCACCTTCTTTCCCATTTCCATCCCCAAATTTCTAAGAACCCTAATTTCCATAAAAACCTTAATTTTTCCAATCCTAATTTCAAAACAATTCAACATCAAATTCCAATCTAAACCTAATTCAACCCATATTTGTTTGTTATGGTAGAATGGGTAGCAGTATGAATTGAGCCCAAGATTTAGGGCGAGCCCAAAAATAGAGATGGCGGGAAAAGCTTCAACGCGTTTCCGCCAAAAACACAATACAATACAACTAGACAGATGAATTACTCGACAATCATCTGATTTCCCATGGATTCCTTCGGCGGCGCATATTTCAGCAATGAGAAAGCAGCCAAGGTCGAAAATATCTTCTTGGACTTCCTCAAGAGGTACTTAGGGTTCTTATTTATTTTTCCAGATCTGTAATCACTAATTATTCACTTACTTACAGCTTTCGATTGGATAGAGAACTTTTTTACGAGACCGAAATCGAAGCTATGAGACCTAATGAATCCAACACTATGTTTATCGATTTCTCTCATGTTATGCGCTTCAACGATGTTCTTCGGAAAGCTAGTTCTGATGAATATTTGAGGTTTGAATCATACTTAAAGAATGCTTGTAAGTGATTCGTTATGACAATCCTAATAAGGATATTAACATCAAGAAAAAGAGGCACAAGAAAAGTTGATTTAGGTTTAGATAGAAACTTGATGTTGATTTAGGGTTGAATTCAAGAGCTTTGATTGAATTGTTTTGAAATTGGTTATTGGAAAAATTAAGGTTTTTATGGATATTAAGGTTCTTAGAAATTTGGGTAGGGAAATGGGGAAAAAGATGGTAAAAAGACAAATTTGTCCTCACATGATAAGACTTAACGGCACATTTAACGTCACATCCAAAATAGGGACTCTGCATGCAACAAAATTTAAACTTAGGGACGAGTGGTGTAATAAAAAAGTTATAGGGACGACTGGTGAAAATGGTGCAAACCATAGGGACGATCCATGTAATTAACTCATATTAATTATTAGGAAAAATAGTTTGTGTATGTCACCAACTTGACATGTTATTCTTTTGTGTACCCCAATTCTCAAAACTACCGTTAAGTACAGTACAATTAAGTAACATAATTTTTCTTTTACGTATTTTTTTTTTTTTTTTTGAAACGGCAACTCTTGCGGACCAGTAATGGAGTAGCATTGTGCCACCATTACCAGCCACCCCAATGCCCACCAAAGAGGAAACCCTCTGGAGAGGCTCGAACTCGAGACCTCTCCTTCACCAGGAAAACAACCTATTTATCAAGTGGCCGGTTACATTCATTATTTCAAATGTTGACTTGTCTACATGGCCATGTCATTATCATGTCATTCATTGAATATATCTTAAATGAATTCATAAATAAAAAGCTTTATGATTTTTATCTTATTCATACGCAGACAAACCTTACAAAGGTTTAACCAAACTCCGATCGCCCGTAAGTCTCTGATTTTTTCCAACGGACGTGTCCGGTGCCAAATCCGGGCCGCCATCGTGGTCACCATCGTAGGCCAGAAAATCACCGCCATGTTTATTATCACTCATCGCAAATTACCCCCACCGCAGCTACAAATATAGAAATCCATCGGCTGTCGAAACCTACAAGGTTTGATCTTAAATTGTCGTTTATATGTGTTTATGGAAGATTGGGTATAAAAGTTAGGAAAGAAGAATATATTAAAAGGGAATGTTTGATTCTGAAATGTACAAATTGAGAAGAAAATGATTTAGGTGTTGTCCTTTTGAACCAAAGGTTTTTCCTCTGAATCTGAATACCAGCTCTGAATAATCAGAGGTGGTCCAAAACTCTGAATCTGAATCAATATACTATGTACTTTTTTCTTCGTAACATCTGTTTTACTATATTAGTACTAAATTGTTACATTTATAAACCGTCTTAAATAAAAACATTTATAAAAGTGTTCAAACTTAGTGGCAACATTTTTCAAATAAAGATAATATTCAAACAACATTTTCAACATTTTGCATTAATTGTCCCGCAAGTTGATCTCGACAATTGATCATATATTGTTGATCTGTTGTATTTCCATGTGGTTGAACCTCGTCCTCATCGTACTCGTCTCCATCTTGTACATTCTCGTTAGCATGTACTTCACCTCGATCATATTCGGAGAAAAAATCATCACTTAATCCTTCTTTTCGTATAAAATTATGAATAGCAAAGCATACAAATAGTAATATCTCTTTGTTTCACCAAATAATACGGAGCCATTCTTTTCAAGACGGGAAAACGTGCTTTCAAAACACCAAAAGCACGCTCAATCCATACATATTCATATTACTTATTTGAACAAATTAATAAACTAATTGTCTAACATCAATTTCAAGATATAAGAATAATTAACAAAAGAAAAGTTCACATAAAAATCAATGTAATAGTAGGAGTTTATATGCAATCGAAAACAAATACATATTAAAAAAAATTATATCACCTAAATCTAACAAACAATCATCAATATCAATTTATATAACGAAATCAAGTGACAAACCATTGAAAAAAAAAATCAAAAATTACTTGAATTTAAGGATGAAAAACTTACTGGTGAAGAGAAAGAGGTAATCAGAGGTAAAAAGAGGTTTTCTATGTAGGGTTGTATCACAGGTAAAAAGAGGTTTTTTGCCTCTGGTTGAAAAAAAAAAAAGAACAACAAAAATTTTAAAACCTCTGACCGGGTCAGAGATCAGAGCGTATTAAGACTTTTTTTTTCAAAAAAGAACAACACCTTACTCCAACTAGATGTTCAAGCATGTCACCAGAATACAAATCTCCGTCCATCGGCGTTCATTATTTCATCCACTTCTAAATCTATTTCGTTGGTACATATGAACTAGTGGTTGTTTGTTGCAGATTATTGGTTTGTAAAGTGTGGTTCACAAAGATGAGTTTAAATATTGCAATTAGATTATGTTTTTCAACGCGTTTTGATGGATTTGGAAAGGGTGTTAAATTGATGGAGGTGGTGTAATTATTAGACCGCTCATAACACCAATTTTGGTGTTATGGAGTGTCACGTCAGCATAACACACCCATAACATAACACCATAAAACCTCTTCAATCATAACACCAAAATCTTGAACCCACCAATTTTATTATTTTTTATTTTCTTTCTCTTACTCATATTATTTTTAATACATTCAATAATTAAAAAAAAAACTAATTGCATTAAAACAAAAATATATTAATAAAGTTAACAAGATTACATTAAAATTTTAAAAACCGAAATTAAAACATACATAATTATATAGATATATAGAAATCAATCTCTGAAACGATAGTCATCAGGAAGCGTAGCAATGTCTTCAACGATATCGCTTCGAAGATAATGGTGTGTATCACGACCTCGTATCTCTTTCATTACTCGGACTTGATGTTGGCACCTTTCGTGTGAAGTTCGTTGTTCTCGTGGTATTGGAGTATAGTATTCCTCGCAGTCACTGATATTAAATTCATTGTCTTGGATAATCATATTATGCAATATGATGCAAGTATACATGACTCGCTTTAACTTGTTTACCTCGTTGTATCTTGCGGCAGTTTTTAACACCCAAAATCGCCCTTTTAGCACGCCAAATGCTCTTTCAACATTCTTTCTTTCAGCCCTTGTAGCACGCCAAATGCTCTTTCAACATCATTTTTTTTTAATCAAACTAAAGGTAAACAAAAAAAATCCAATAACATCGCGTTGCCGGAGCAACACAACTATAATGTCTAACGCCGTTTTGGTTGGGGGGGGGGGGGGGGGGGGAGGGGGAGGAACGCGCCATAACGGACACCGCTGAGAGCGGTCTTAGGAAGAGGGAAGAAAAATGAATTTTATATTATTAAAAAATAGATAAGGAAAACTAAATTAAATTTTAGAAAATTGAAGGTAGGAAAAACATGTGACAAAAAAGATAACCTATTACACATCATCATTTAGTAGGTAAAAAGTCACTTGTGGTACGTAATAGAAAAATTATGTCACTTAATGGTACTTAATAGAAGTTTTAAGAATTAGGTGTACACAAAAAATAACGTGTCAAGTTGATGACATACAAAAGCTATTTTCCCTAATTATTATTTACTACCAGGAAACATACGTGATATAGCACAAAAAAAAACGTATGACCGGTAAAATTATATTAAACTATGTTATATAACATCACGTATGAGATAAATAGATAGGAAAATAAGTCTAAATTGAAATTTAAATTTTAAATTGTATTCAAAAAATTTTAGGAAATATATATGAATTAATGGGTTGGGTTCAAGGAAGACCCTTTAGAAATTATAGATATGAGGACACAATCTCAGCCATAAAAAAAAAGGATCTAATGACTAAGATTAAAAGATATATTTAACTGGAGAGACATTTTGGCCATTTAACAAAAACATAAAATTAAAACTAAACCGTATAAACATTGCATTCAATTACACAACTCATTCAATTCTCTACTCAAAACCCTTCGACATCCATGGCGATATGAAGCTCGTGAAACCAACTCCAAACCTTCATAAAACCCAAAATTCCAATCCGTATACCATAAAACTCCATTTCGTCATGAATCCATAAGCAATGGATACCGAATTCAATCAAAATAACGGCGATTCGTTATCTCAAAACTCTAGTTCGTCGTCTGTCACACCCCGCTATAGCGGAAACACGGAATGTGAGAGCTGGAAATATCATTACACGGTCATAAGCAAATATATACGATTCAAGTCATTTCGATTAAAACTAAATTGTTCAAGATTCAACAACCAAGCAGTTCATAAATTTAAATTAAAGTACTAGTACAATTGTTCCAAAACAAATTCCCAAAATTTAAAGGTCTTTTCCCAAATAGCGCCTCACGTGACCATAGCGACCCTCCTTTGCCATGCATTCCGAACACTTACATTAATTTCCTGAAACATAAGATAAAGTGTCAACTACATAAAGTAGTGAGTGAGTTACAGTTTAGAGTTCGAGAAAGTTTCTAAAAATAGAAAGTTGCCAAAAATAGTAAGTTGCCAGAAATAGTAAGTTGCCAAAAATAGTAAGTTGCCAAAACATATATTGACGTCATGAGTAAAGAACGAGTCGACGTTTGAACATATATGTAAATAGTAAAAGTTTGAACGTGCACAAGTAATTTTAATAAATAAAACTTGTATAATTAAAGTTGCAGCGGAAACCAAGCGCTAAAAAGGTATATGCGTAGGGAGTATGTGTCTAACTAAATAGTAACTCGTATCAATCACTTGGCATAATATAAGTAGTAAGTATACACTAAACCGGTTGCATGGTCCTGAACTAGCCCAAAAAGTTTAATTGTTTGAACATCTGAGTGGTAGTAATATGTACTTGGGACGCTAACCCTTAGTAAGGAGTGACCGCTCCTAAGTATCGATACCCATATGACTAACGGCTATTGCTAATAGTGTATAAGTGAACCTGAACCAAAAGGGGCAATTGAACAAAGTTGCAAAAATTGAACTGAACTCTTACGGGCTTATATATCCATCAAGGATTGGTCGCTAACAAGTATCCTAGATTTAGTTATCCTGCTAAGGCATCAACACATACACGCATAATAGTTTGAACAAGTACCAAGTTTGAACAAGTTTGAACAAGTTTCTAAAAGTTTCAATAAGTACCAAGTTTGAACAGTTTCAAATAGGTTGCAAATAGAGTGATAAGTTACAAACATGTGATCTTATGTTTCCCCCAAATAATGTTTAAATGTACAAAAAGTAAAACCAATGGGGTTGTAACTCACGGTTTGCGAAGATAAGAGATATGAACTAGCACAAGAGAGGCGGAACGCGTCGGGAATCACAAACGACCTAGAACACCGGAAAGTTGTATAAGTTTTATTTAGTTACGTTAAGTTTCAATTTAACATTTTTAAGTCTCAATTTAGTATACTTAGATTCTGTCCCAAAAGTTTATTACGGAAAGTTTGTATGTTCGTGTACGCCTTATAGTCCGATAAGTCCAAATATGTTCAAAAGTGTCAAAGTTCCAAGTTAAAGTGTATAAGTCTCGAAGTTATTATGTTTCTGAATTTGAAATGTTATTTACGGTGAAAATTGGGCAGCGCTTCCGCGCAATAAAAATTATATCCATTTTCAAAACACTTTCCCGCTTTAAAATGCTCAATACAACGTTTAAATCAATAATACACAAGTTTCAAGTCCAAAAAGCTTTTCCAACAATATAATATGTCAAAACAGTAGCTTATTAACATGTATAGTATAGTACCCGCACGGTGCAGCGGGGATAATAAACTATTTGATATAATTATATTACGAATATTTAACAACGGAAATTAAATACGCAAAAAGATAAAAACATAAAATGTATTTAAACTCCAATCATAATGTAAAACGTGAAGATACGTATAGATACGAACTTTTAAAAGATAGAAAATATAGCTTTGTTGCAATTTTTGTTGTCCTTGTACTTGTTAAAACATTTTCCCATCAATAGTCGTTTTTTTCTATTTCTTGTTTGTTTCAAACTTACTTTACACTCTTTTTTTTCTTGAATTGAGTTCTCTAATAGTTTTATATCTCGTTATCGGTTCTTCTTGGTAAGCTTCTTGCAATTGTTGACCATCTAAAACATAACATTGTAATGACAAATAAACCTACCTAGAAGTAAGAGCTTTTAAAAGATAAAGATAGTATAAAATGGTCTCATATTTTTTAAAGAAAATGAGTAAAAACCTATTTGAGCATGTATATCCATAATGATGGTTTCTTCTTGAGAGAATACCCAACCTTTCTTAAGGTCTGATCTCAGATAGTTCAGTTATTTTTTTCAGCCTTACACTTAAACATAAATAAATAAACATTTTTAGCATATGAAACCTCATCAAGTACAATTAGGACCAACATGTGTGACATAAGTGTGTATGTGTTGACCCGACTTCCCATTCTACATCAAACAAATTACAAAACAAACTTAGGAATCAATTTTAAGATGAACCTCTTTCGACTTCCTATTCTCCATCAATTTTTGCATGGTTTGTAATCGAACTTTTTTATGAATTTGACCCATTTGTTAACAAATAAATACCGTTAATTACGGTATGGACTTACATGGCGGTTTTGGTTTCCAATCATAAATTCTTTAATCAATATAAACGAAATTGGTTATTGCTATTATGGTAAATAAACATTTCTAAGTCTACATGTTTAAAGTATATTTCCGTTCATTTACTCTACAAGGCTAAAACTTTATTAACCAACATTATTTAATTATGAGTTATTTTGAATAATGATATGTGGTGAGAGATATAAAAACCGTAGTTAAGTAATTTCAATTACTAAGGTTTTAGAGAATTAAGACTATGTGGGAAATGTTTTATAATATAGTAGAAATAGATTATATTATAGTGTCGATTTAGTATACGTATTTTAGTAGAAAAAATGCATAATATTTTAATTATTTTAAGTTTATGGGGTTATAAAATAAAATTTATAATTTTGAAAGTTTTTAAATTAAATAGAAAGTATTTTAATTTTTTTTTAATTACATAGGAATTATAAGTTACTTTGTTAGATGTTAAATTTTTTTAAAATTAATTAGGAGAGAGAGTGTTGTTTGAGTTAAATAATAATAAATATAGATTAAGGGTATTAAGGTAATTTCAATTACTTAAAATTAAGGGATTAAGACTCTAAGGGGAGATTCATTATAATATAGTATAGATTTAATCTGTGATAATTTATTTCAGTTTAAAATCACGTTTACGACCTTTAAAACGACAAAAATAGTGGACAGGGGTATTCTGGCGGCGGCTGGAGGAAGACAGCCGCCGGCTGACCTTTAGCCGTCGGCTGAAATCCTTCAGCCGCCGGCCAAAAGGCTTCGGCCAGTTTCAAAGTTGCTCTATTTTTCGTTTTTAAGCTCGTTTAACCGTTAGTTTCGACATGCAAACTGGTATAATTTAAACATATGTATTTTTGAGGTAAAAACACTATTTTCTTTTAGATTTACATGTTAAATATATAGATCTAACATAAAAACTCGTTTTTTAGTCAAGAAAACGTTTTGAAAGTTTATGAAATCATATTTTCAGATTATAGATTGTACATGCAAGTGAAGATAAGTATAAAAATAGTAAAAAGAAAGTGTTATACCGAAGAGAATAAAGATGTGATGGTTTGAACAAGATTTAGCTCCAAGAATGACTTGGAAACCCGATTTAAACCTTTTCCTTAAACACCCTTTACTCCTAGAACAATTTGTATGTGTTAGATGGTGGATATTTTTATGTTTATGGACTGAAAATGGTGTTATAGTTTCTGTTTTTGTTGTGTGTTCTTGAGAGAGTGAGAGAGCAAAGAGAGAGTGTGTGTGTGTGTGTTTTGTGTGTGTGATGTTTGATTCAAAATGGGAGTGAAAGTGATTAAGGGGGGTGTTTACTGGCCTTGGGAGCCTCAAGTGGCAGTAATTGATGGCCAGTCCCGAGCTAATAAAAGGAGGTCCAATGAAAACGCATGCAGAAATGAGTCATCAGCCAGCTGGGCTGCGGGATTCAGCCGCCGGCTGAATATATTCAGCCGCCGGCTGGATCCTAAAATCCAGCTTTTTGACGTTTTGTGTTTTCCGTTAATTTAGTTAAGGACTAGAATCATTTTAGTTACCGTTATGAACTTAGTCAAGTTCTTATATTGTTTATTTGGTGTTAGGATTTATATTTTGATTCCGACATTGGTTCCGACAATTAAAAGTACAACAGAATGAACCCGAACAATATGAACACGATAAAAGAGAACTAAAGTTTTGAACCGATTAAGTAACTGAGAATCACCTGAAATTTGGACGGTTGTCACATCATCCCCGGGTTGAAAGAAATTTCGTCCCGAAATTTGACTCGTCACATCAGGTAGAAGTATCTTTGAACAAATGAGGTTACTTTTGACGTATCTGGTCTTCACGTTCCCATGTGAATTCGTGACCACGTCGGGAGTTCCAACGAACCTTGACGATAGGAACACGACTTTGTCTGAGTTGCTTGACCTCTCGGTCTACAACTTCAAGCGGTTCCTCGATGAAGTTGAGCTTGTTGTCGATCTTGACCTCGTCGAGTGGGATGACGATGGTCTCATCGGATAGGCACTTTTTCAAGTGAGAGACATGGAACACGTTATGAACATTGGAAAGAACAGGCGGGAGTTGGAGCCGATAAGCTACTGGACCAATGCGCTCGATGACTTCAAACGGTCCGGTGTACCTCGGGCTTAGCTTACCGCGTTTCCCGAAGCGAACTACCCCTTTCCATGGCGATACTTTGAGTAGTACACGGTCGCCGACCTGGAACTCGAGGGGTTTTCTTCGGTTATCGGCGTAGCTCTTTTGCCGAGTACGGGACGTCTTCAGTCGCTCCCTGATAGTGGTGATCTTGTCGATGGTTTCTTGAACAATGTCGAGCCTTGTAAGCTGTCGATCACCCGCCTCTAGCCAACAAAGCGGCGATCGGCACTTACGTCCATATAAGGCCTCGAACGGGGCACACTTAATGCTAGCGTGGTAGCTGTTGTTGTACGAAAACTCGACTAATGGAAGATGAGTATCCCAACTTCCTCCAAAGTCAACTACACATGCTCTAAGCATATCCTCAAGCGTTTGAATCGTCCTTTCGCTTTGACCATCGGTCTGAGGGTGGTAAGCTGTGCTAAGGTCTAGTCGTGTCCCGAGAGATTTCTGAAGCGCGTTCCAAAAGCGAGACGTAAACCGACTATCCCTGTCAGAAATGATGGAGAGAGGTGTACCATGGCGAGAGATGATCTCGTTGATGTAGATTTGTGCGAGCTTCTCCATCGAGTGGGTTTCTCGTATCGGCAAGAAATGAGCGGACTTAGTCAAACGGTCCACAATTACCCAAATTGTGTCGTTACCCTTCGCCGTCCGGGGTAACTTGGTGATGAAATCCATGGAAATTTGCTCCCATTTCCACATAGGGATTTCCGGTTGCTGCAAAAGTCCTGAAGGTTTCTGATATTCCGCCTTGACCTTGGAGCAAGTGAGGCACTTGGCTACATACAAGGCGATATCTTTCTTCATGCCCGGCCACCAATAATACTCCCTAAGATCCTTGTACAGCTTGTCTGAACCGGGGTGGATAGAGTATCGGGAACGGTGGCCTTCATCCAAAATTAACTTACGAAGATCTTCGGACTTCGGAATCCATGCCCGGCCCTTGAAGTAATGAATTCCATCGGATTTGAGTTCGAACTCCTTCTCATGATTGTGTAAGGTCTCTACCTTTAGGTTCTCGGGCTTCAATGCTTCTCGCTGAACCTCGGCGATTTGCGTTTGAAGGTTAGTCTGAATCTGGATGCCTAATGCTCTAACTCGAGATGGCTTCACCCTTTCCTTCCGGCTAAGGGCGTCTGCTACTACGTTCGCTTTACCCGGGTGGTATTTGATCTCGCAATCGTAGTCACTCAGCAATTCGATCCATCTCCTCTGTCTCATGTTGAGCATCTTCTGGTCTAAGATGTGTTGGAGACTCTTGTGATCCGTGAAAACCGTGCACTTGGTCCCATACAAGTAATGTCTCCAGATCTTTAGTGCAAAGACGACTGCTCCCAACTCTAAGTCGTGAGTGGTGTAGTTCTGCTCGTGAACCTTGAGTTGTCTTGAGGCGTAGGCGATGACTTTGTCCTTCTGCATAAGGACGCACCCAAGTCCTTGATGGGATGCATCGCAGAATACGACGAAGTTATCCGTACCCTCCGGTAAGGACAAGATCGGTGCGTGACAAAGTTGATGCTTCAGCTTCTGAAAGGATTCCTCTTGCTTTGTTCCCCAAACAAAATCCTTATCCTTCTGAGTGAGCTCGGTGAGTGGCTTAGCGATCTTCGAGAAATTCTCAATGAACCTTCGATAATAGCCGGCCAACCCTAGGAATTGACGAATTTCCGTAGGAGTCGTCGGGGCTTGCCATTTCTCGATCGCTTCTATCTTAGCCGGATCCACATGGATCCCATCTTGGTTGACCACATGACCAAGGAAATGTACTTCCCGGAGCCAGAATTCACACTTAGAGAATTTGGCGTACAGTTTCTGTTCTCGGAGGAGTTCTAGAATGAGTTTCAAGTGCTTCGCGTGATCCTCCTTGTTTCTCGAGTAGATAAGAATGTCGTCAATGAACACGATCACGAATTTGTCCAGGTAAGGTCTACACACTCGGTTCATCAAGTCCATGAACACCGCTGGCGCGTTGGTTAGACCGAATGGCATGACTAGGAATTCGTAATGACCGTAACGAGTACGAAAAGCGGTTTTTGGAACGTCGGTCTCACTGACACGAACCTGATGATAACCCGAACGGAGGTCGATTTTCGAGAAGTAAGTTGCACCCTGCAACTGGTCGAAAAGGTCATCGATCCTCGGGAGTGGGTATCGGTTCTTGACGGTCAGCTTATTTAGTTCACGGTAGTCGATGCACATACGAAAGGATCCGTCTTTCTTTTTAACGAAGAGTATAGGGGCTCCCCAGGGTGACGAGCTAGGACGAATAAGACCATGATCTAAGAGTTCCTGAAGCTGTTTAGACAGCTCTTGCATCTCCAGTGGGGCTAGACGGTACGGTGTCCTAGCGACCGGTGCTGCACCAGGAATGAGGTCTATCCGAAATTCCACTTGTCGATGCGGAGGTAACCCAGGCAAATCTTCAGGAAAGACTTCAGGGTGATCCTTGACTACTGGGATATCTTGAACACGGATCTCCTTGGGTTTACGTTCAACAACGTGGGCAAGGAATGCGTCACAGTCCTTCTCGAGGTACTTACGCATTTTGATGGACGACACGAGACGGAGTGAACGTCCAGGTTTGTCTCCTTGAACGATTAAAGTTACAGTGTCGGAAAGAGGAATGCGAATGAGTTTGTCAAAACAGACGATCTCGGCTCGGAAACGAGAGAGCCAGTCCATTCCGACGATGACGTCAAAGCTTTTCAGCTCGATAGGGATTAAATCGATAGGAAAAGTTTTATCGGACAGGCATATGGAACATCCTATGATTATATCCTTAGCTTCGAACTCCTGACCGTTAGCGTACTCTATGGTGAAGCTATCCTTAAGAATCTTAGATCCTAAGTTAATAAGGGGTCTAAATTCTAAGGACACAAAGCTCCTTTCGGCACCAGAATCGAACAGAACAGATGCATAATGATTGTTAACAGGAAACGTACCGTTCACCGCGTTCGGATCCTGCCGTGCCTCTTCAGCTGTGAGTGCGAATGCACGTCCTCAGCCTTGCCCGCCACGGTTAGGTTGGGCGTTGCGGAGTCTCGGGCAAGCATTTCGGAGGTGCTGGTCACTTCCGCACTCGAAGCACAACGACTTCGGACCGGGAGCTGCCAACTTGTCCGGGCAGTACTTAGCAAAGTGCCCGTCCTTCTGGCACTTCATTCATACGGGACAGTTACCGTGATGGTGGAAATTGCACTTGTTGCACTTGGGGTTCGTCCCCGTATATCGGTTTCCAGCTGGTGGGGGTGGCGGTGGCGGTGCTACGGCTGCTATGGCAAGGTTACGGGTGGTCTTCTTCTTCTTGTTCCTATCACTTCGCCTCGGGGTCTGATCCGACTTCCTTTTCTCACTCGACTCCTTCTTGGATGAGGCAGGAGTGGTGAGTAGGTTGCTCGTGAGGCGGTGAGCTAGGATGATGGCGCTTTGGAGAGTCTGGGGTTCCTTAGTGAGAACCATTCCTCTGATTTCAGGAACAAGACCAGAGATGTAAAGGTCGATCTTGTTCTCTTCCGGAGTTACCAGCCTTGGGACCAGTCGAGCCAACTCGTGGAATCGGGCAGTGTACCCTTCGATGTCGTTTCCGACCATCTGGTGATCCCAGAGCTCAGCCTCGAGCTTCTTGATTTCCCCTTTGGGGCAGTACTCCTCAATCAGGAGGGTTTTGAATTGTTCCCAGGTGAGAGCATTGGCGTTCTCACGTCCCCTGTTGCGGACCACATTGTTCCACCATGTCAGTGCCTTACCATGCAATACGCAGGAGGCGTACTGCACTTTCATGGCCTTAGCACATCCACTGATGTGCAGCACCGACTCGATGCTCTCAAACCAGGATACCAAGCCTACGACACCAGTCGTGCCATGGAACTCCTTAGGCTTACAAGCCATGAAGCTTTTGTAGGTGCAGGCTGGTGGGTTCGGGGGTTGCTGTTGGTTCTGGTTCTGGTGGTTGTTCTGTTGCTGCTGCTGTTGCTGCTGTTGTTGCTGTTGTTGTTGTTGCTGTTGCTGGTGGGTGTTGACGTTAGCATTGATTCCCGCAGTGATCTGGGCGATCATATTGGGCATCGCTGCTTGCAACTGTTCGGCCACTTGCTCAGCAATGATCGCGGCATTGGTACGGGGTGCCATGATTCTACAACTGACAACAGATTCAGTTTAGAAACGCACGATTAGAGTATGATAAGAACATGATTCAATGGACAAGTTAACTATCACGCAAGAGTAAGGTAACAGAACAGATAGAACACGCACGACAAAGTTTCAAAAGATTCACACGTAAGAAGATGGTTCAACACAGTACAAGATTCACAAGATAAGTAACAATAGATAATAATAAATGGAACTTCATTCATTAAAATAAAGAGTTGAGTACAAGGTTCAAAATAAGAAAGTACAGTACAATACATAAGGAAAATAATAGAAAATGGCCCGAAGTTGTGTACATGTGAAAATTACAACTCGGCCAATAGTACAATAAAGGAAATGAACTAATGGCGCCTCTCCAGAAACACCTTGGCTACCATAGCCACTACCAGAGCCCCTAGGACAAAGCACGCGCTGACAAGGCGCTGCACAGTACGTGCAGTGGCTCGAGCCGATGCGATAGTTCGGATCGACTGTTCCGCCAGCTTGTGCGCGGCGTCAGAGACTTCGAAAAGGTAGAGGCCCTGTTGTCGGGCTTCCTCGGAGAGGGCCCGAACCTCGCGGTGTAGGTGGAGAAATGCAGCCGGTGGAGGAGGCTGAATAGTGGGTGGCAATATAGGTCGGGAGGTTCCGGCCTCCTGGGCACGTCGCCTCTCCTCCATGAAGTGACGTTCCCACGCGTAGCGCTCCATGACCGGAGTGCGCATGGCGGGATCGTATGGGTCCACGAAGGACTGAGGGGGTGCAGGTCGGAACGGGTCCGGTTGCTGACGCGCGGCCATCCCGGCGCGGGGCCCTTGGGGCTGAGGTGGTGCTGTAACGGGTGCCGGTCGGGGAGGAGGCAACACTGTCCTCGGGCTAGACCCGTTACTGCTGCTGATAGTCATTGACGTGTCCTCCGTCGGGTCAGTCGTCTGGTGACGCTGACTCTCGGAGGCCGTATGGCCCTCAGAGGGTTCGTGCAGTGGAGAGACGGCTCGTGAAAGAGAGTGCGAACGTGACGATTGAGACATGACGGATCTGCGACGTAAAAGTTTCGTAAGTACATGAACAAGAATATGCTAAAGGAAAATAAGTAAAGAATGCAGGTAAGGGTCGATCACGTGAGGTTGGGAATAGTAAGACCGGGAATTTTGACTCAAAATCGTTTGTCTTTAGAAATTACGTTTCGTCCTTGCATAGGTCATTTTGAACTAGGCAGGGGTGATCAGGCCATGCATAGTTAAAAACAATCATGCAATCGCAAAATTAATTCACTAAAGTTTTGAACCCATAATGATTTTCCGAAAAGCCTTGGTTATAGTTTGGTTTCAAAAACTTTTTAGAAATTTCTAAAACCGTTTTCACTACAACCTGTGCTCTGATACCAAGTCTGTCACACCCCGCTATAGCGGAAACACGGAATGTGAGAGCTGGAAATATCATTACACGGTCATAAGCAAATATATACGATTCAAGTCATTTCGATTAAAACTAAATTGTTCAAGATTCAACAACCAAGCAGTTCATAAATTTAAATTAAAGTACTAGTACAATTGTTCCAAAACAAATTCCCAAAATTTAAAGGTCTTTTCCCAAATAGCGCCTCACGTGACCATACCGACCCTCCTTTGCCATGCATTCCGAACACTTACATTAATTTCCTGAAACATAAGATAAAATGTCAACTACATAAAGTAGTGAGTGAGTTACACTTTAGAGTTCGAGAAAGTTTCTAAAAATAGAAAGTTGCCAAAAATAGTAAGTTGCCAGAAATAGTAAGTTGCCAAAAATAGTAAGTTGCCAAAACATATATTGACGTCATGAGTAAAGAACGAGTCGACGTTTGAACATATATGTAAATAGTAAAAGTTTGAACGTGCACAAGTAATTTTAATAAATAAAACTTGTATAATTAAAGTTGCAGCGGAAACCAAGCGCTAAAAAGGTATATGCGTAGGGAGTATGTGTCTAACTAAATAGTAACTCGTATCAATCACTTGGCATAATATAAGTAGTAAGTATACACTAAACCGGTTGCATGGTCCTGAACTAGCCCAAAAAGTTTAATTGTTTGAACATCTGAGTGGTAGTAATATGTACTTGGGACGCTAACCCTTAGTAAGGAGTGACCGCTCCTAAGTATCGATACCCATATGACTAACGGCTATTGCTAATAGTGTATAAGTGAACCTGAACCAAAAGGGGGCAATTGAACAAAGTTGCAAAAATTGAACTGAACTCTTACGGGCTTATATATCCATCAAGGATTGGTCGCTAACAAGTATCCTAGATTTAGTTATCCTGCTAAGGCATCAACACATATACGCATAATAGTTTGAACAAGTACCAAGTTTGAACAAGTTTGAACATGTACCAAGTTTGAACAAGTTTCTAAAAGTTTCAATAAGTACCAAGTTTGAACAGTTTCAAATAAGTTGCAAATAGAGTGATAAGTTACAAACATGTGATCTTATGTTTCCCCCAAATAATGTTTAAATGTACAAAAAGTAAAACAAGTGGGGTTGTAACTCACGGTTTGCGAAGATAAGAGATATGAACTAGCACAAGAGAGGCGGAACGCGTCGGGAATCACAAACGACCTAGAACACCGGAAAGTTGTATAAGTTTTATTGAGTTACGTTAAGTTTCAATTTAACATTTTTAAGTCTCAATTTAGTATACTTAGATTCTGTCCCAAAAGTTTATTACGGAAAGTTTGTATGTTCGTGTACGCCTTATAGTCCGATAAGTCCATATATGTTCAAAAGTGTCAAAGTTCCAAGTTAAAGTGTATAAGTCTCGAAGTTATTATGTTTCTGAATTTGAAATGTTATTTACGGTGAAAATTGGGCAGCGCTTCCGCGCAATAAAAATTATATCCATTTTCAAAACACTTTCCCGCTTTAAAATGCTCAATACAACGTTTAAATCAATAATACACAAGTTTAAAGTCCAAAAAGCTTTTCCAACAATATAATATGTCAAAACAGTAGCTTATTAACATGTATTTAATCTGTGATAATTTATTTCAGTTTAAAATCACGTTTACGACCTTTAAAACGACAAAAATAGTGGACAGGGGTATTCTGGCGGCGGCTGGAGGAAGACAGCCGCCGGCTGACCTTTAGCCGTCGGCTGAAATCCTTCAGCCGCCGGCCAAAAGGCTTCGGCCAGTTTCAAAGTTGCTCTATTTTTCGTTTTTAAGCTCGTTTAACCGTTAGATTCGACATGCAAACTGGTATAATTTAAACATATGTATTTTTGAGGTAAAAACACTATTTTCTTTTAGATTTACATGTTAAATATATAGATCTAACATAAAAACTCGTTTTTAGTCAAGAAAACGTTTTGAAAGTTTATGAAAACATATTTTCAGATTATAGATTGTACATGCAAGTGATGATATGTATAAAAATAGTAAAAAGAGAGTGTTATACCGAAGAGAATAAAGATGTGATGGTTTGAACAAGATTTAGCTCCAAGAATGACTTGGAAACCCGATTTAAACCTTTTCCTTAAACACCCTTTACTCCTAGAACGATTTGTATGTGTTAGATGGTGGATATTTTGATGTTTATGGACTGAAAATGGTGTTATAGTTTCTGTTTTTGTTGTGTTCTTGAGAGAGTGAGAGAGAAAAGAGAGAGTGTGTGTGTGTGTTTTGTGTGTGTGATGTTTGATTCAAAATGGGAGTGAAAGTGATTAAGGGGGGTGTTTACTGGCCTTGGGAGCCTCAAGTGGCAGTAATTGATGGCCAGTCCCGAGCTAACAAAAGGAGGTCCAATGAAAACGCATGCAGAAATGAGTCATCAGCCAGCTGGGCTGCGGGATTCAGCCGCCGACTGAATATATTCAGCCGCCGGCTGGATCCTAAAATCCAGCTTTTTGACGTTTTGTGTTTTCCGTTAATTTAGTTAAGGACTAGAATCATTTTAGTTACCATTATGAACTTAGTCAAGTTCTTGTATTGTTTATTTGGTGTTAGGATTTATATTTTGATTCCGACATTGGTTCCGACAATTAAAAGTACAACAGAATGAACCCGAACAATATGAACACGATAAAAGAGAACTAAAGTTTTGAACCGATTAAGTAACTGAGAATCACCTGAAATTTGGACGGTTGTCACATCGTCACAAACATCTGATTCATGATTCATACGATAACGAAGCTTTAGTTGCAGGTATTTTAATTTTTGAAGTTGATTATGAAGTTAAATCTATGCCAAATATCATATATGATACTTGGTCAGTTTTTGATACGCATATCATATATGATACTTCGTCTAGTTAGATAAGCATATCATACGTGATTGTTGTTAGAATGTTTGGTATTTTATGATAGGCATATCATATATGATACTTGGTCTGGTTAGATAGGCATATCATACGTGATTCCTGTTAGAATGTTTGTAATTTGTTTGATAGGCATATCATATATGATACTTGGTCTGGTTATATTGGCATATCATACCTAATTGTTTTTAGAATGTTTGGTAGTTGTTTGATACGCATATCATATGTGATACTTGGTCTGGTCATATTGGCATATCATATAGTGATTGTTGATATTGTTTGTTAGATATATCATATGTGATTGTTTTAATATTTTGTAAATGTCATTTACATATTTGCTTAGAAAGATGACACCTTTAACAATTGCAATAAATGAAATTGAAACACCAGGTGGTACAAGGTATTGCAAACCAGTGGTAGATGCTATCTCATACCAAAAAAGGGAAGGGTATATGAGTCGCTACAAAAAGGAGTCCATGTGTATGGTGCTTATGCTGATAAAGGAGGGTTTGATATAAGAAAATCAACTCAAAGAAAGTTAAAAGGTGGATTTGTTAAAGAGAACTAAGTTGTATGTATTAAGGCTGGAGTTCCCACAAACATTAACATATACACTTTGAATCCTGAAAATAGTGGAAAAACAGTTAGGAATACAAACCTACAAATTATCGTATGCAAAGCACATATTAGGTTTACTTCAATTCCGGGCTCAACAAAGTATAGAGTTAGTGATTTTGTCGATGAACATAATCATATGTTGGTTCCTAGTGAGTATAGGAATCTAACAAGTAAACGATGGTGGAACAAAGGCCCGTCACTATTATAGTAATTTGAAAGGTTCTATAAAAAATGTAAATGGGACGGCTCTAGACTTCAAAAACTTTAAGAGAGACATCAACTATTTTATAGGGGAAAGTGATGCTAAGATACTCATAAACAAAATGGAAAATAGGAAAAAAGTACTTACCAAAATTCTCCTTTGAATATGTTGTTGAAGATGCGGAGTTTTCGTCAATGTTTTGGGCAGATGAAGTTGCGAAATGTAGCTTCCGAGATTTTGGAGACATAATTTATTTTGATGCAACTTATTGAACAAACAATTTAGTATTCTTTTTCCATTAGTAAAATATATCTCATATGATTCGCTTGTATTATATAGATTCAAATTGACAGAAAAATGTTTTCTTATTAACACTGATTGTTTTATATATCATATATGATAGTTGGTCTTATTGTAGTGGGAAAAACATAGTTATTGAATTTATAAGTATCTATTTCATACATGATATTTATATCACATATGATATTTGAATCACTTTTGTATATACTAACTTAAATTTTAGCTCAATCATCTTATAGGTATAACATGATGTTTGTCCCATTCACTGGACTGATAATCATAGTGTGACAATTGTTGCGGGGATGCTTAAAATGAAACCTCATAATCTTACATTTGAATACTTAAATCATTTATGAAGGCATTTGGGAAAGAGCCAATTATGGTGGTAACAGACCAAGATTCGTCAATGAAGAAAGTAACTGATGTTGTTTTACACACCGTCTCTGCATGTGGCACATTACACAGAAAATTACCAGCAAATGTATAGGTATATCATATATTAGATGTAATATAGGTATATCCCATGTGGTAGTTATATGAAATATATGATATGCATATCATATATGTTAGGCATATCATATATGATATGTATATCATATATGATATGTAATATAGGTATATCTCATGTGATAGTTATATGAAATATATGATATGCATATCATATATGATATGTATATCATATGTGATTTTCCTATCATATGAGGTATATCCCATGTGTTATTTATATAAAATATGTATTCGTATCATATATGATAGGCATATCATATATGGTATGTATATCATATATGATATGTATGTCATATATGATTTGTCTATCATATGATATGTATATCCCATGGGATAGGCATATCATATATGATTTGTCTATCATATGATAGGTATATCCCATGGGATAGGCATAACATATAGGAAATATGATAGATATATCTTATATGATATACCTATTACAGGTAATATGTATATCATATTACATGTAATAGGTATATCACATATGATATGCCTACCATATTTAATATATGATAAACCTATTAACATGTAATATGAATATCATATATGATAGGTTTAAAAAACAGAACTTAAAAAAGTGTATTTCTAATATAATTTTAGATTGTACCAGAAGTTCTTGATTCTTAATTCAAAAACAGACTCAACAAAATTGTATTGAATATGTACATTAAACCAATTGAATTTGAGGAGAAGTGGGTGAAGTTGATTGAAGATTATGGGTTGAAATATCACAAGTGGTTGTCCAAAATGTATGACATACGATCAACTTGGATACCAGCTTACTTCGTTAATTCTCATTTGTTCGGATTAATGAGGACTACATCATATCAGAGAGTGAAAACTCGTTTTTTCACATTTCACGAATCATGGTTCAAAACCGGTGAATTTCAGGATTTGTTTTGAGTCAGCAATGGAAAAGCATAGATATAAGCAAGAGTCGTTAGATTTTAATTCGATGAACACCACTCCAAAGTTGATGACACCGTTGAAAATTGAAAAGCATGCAACAAAAGTGTACACACGTGTAATTTTTTTGATGGTTCAAAAGGAAATACAAGCAGCTTCTTGGTCTTGTTTTCTGACAGAGATGAATATAGAAGAAGGATGTGAGACTTATGGTGTTAAAGATGAAACCCCGATCTTGAATGCTACAAAGTCAGGGACAAAACAACATGACAACCAGACTCCAATTTGTGAAGCAAAATACAAGGTAAATTTACTTATCCAATCACATATGATATAAACTTATTCGTATATTGTAATACTAAATGTGATTATTATGATTGGATGATTATTTACTTTTCTAGTTGTGTATTAAGGTTCTACATAACAAGGAAGAAGGGACTTGGGTTTGTTAATGCCGACATTTTCCTCGATATGGTATCTTATGCTGACATATATTTTTCATCTTGAAGAACCATCAAGTTGATGAAATTCCAGAGAAATACATCTTGAGGCGTTGGACAAAAGATTTAATTAACGCTGAATTGAGGACAAGGAAAAACAGATACGGTGAAATTAATGAAGTTTTTCAAAATTTGGCAAATGAGGCATGTTCTATGGTTGACGAATGCATTAATCTCCTGAGCAATGAAGAAGGAAAGCTAGTTGCTTATGTTGAAAAGGTAAGGCACTTAAAAAAGAAGTAGATACCAAATTACCAAATCCCGCCGCAATGGATAAAGATAATTTAATCGAGAAGTTAATGGGAGTTGCAAAGCCTAACAAAATTAATGTGAAAAATCCACAGTTGTTTCGACAGAAAGGTATTAAAAAAAATAACGTTAATAAAAAAATAAAAAATCTAATTTGTTTATATTGTATCACATGTGATATTAATTTATATTACATGTGGTATAAAAACTAAAATAGAAACGTGTTGATAACAAAAAGAAAAAACTTACCGGATCAACATTCTTCATTGACAACTTTAACGGATCATTATCAAGTTTACGGGAGATGGTAGACAAAAATGATGCAAATTCCTTTTTAACATCATAATCTTTATAATGCATTGTCTGTGACTGAAATAATAAAAATTAATAAGAAACTGAAGAAAAAACTATAACTAAAAGTAGAAAATGAAAAGAATGAAGTAACTTACAATAGCATCAGTCGAAAAGAAAAATCTCGGTAAATTTCTTCGTAATTTATAACTTCAACCCGAGCATCAATTACTTCGGATTCAATAGCCAAGGACGGTGTCAAACTTTCGATTTTCAATCGTGGTGTCGTGATCCCGTTCGTCATTTCAAATACGGTTTCCCTATAAAAAAATAAGATGCATATAATGTTATCAACTTTATAATTAAACACATATTATAAAAAGAAAATCTAACCTTAATTTCAAATAAATTAAAAACATACATTTTGTCACCTCGCATTGCAAACACACTGTCTGCAATAGGATGTTCCGCGGGTGAAGTCTTTGTTTCAACTACCGTTTTCATGTTCACATAAGGTGAAGAAACATATAATAACGACTTTCTTTTATGTTTAACAGCTTTTGGTTGTGGTGCAGCAGTTTTGGGGCTTTCTTGATCAACAACATTTGTAGTAGAAACAATGCAATCTGGAATCACTTCAACATAATCAGTAATGTTGGGAAAATCAACGATTTAACCCAAGTTAATAAATCTGTTTATTAAAGTCTTAGTCGTTGAGTCTGAGTGACCTTGAGTCTGAGTGACTCTGAGTCTGAGTG
Source organism: Senecio squalidus (assembly GCA_910822075.1). NCBI lineage: Eukaryota > Viridiplantae > Streptophyta > Magnoliopsida > Asterales > Asteraceae > Senecio > Senecio squalidus. Next base: position 21,620,226 of record CAJVGC010000060.1, on the reverse strand, counting down.
ACTAGAATAAACTAAGGCATTGTGGAGCTGACTAGTCAGCTCCATAATGAAAAACGTAAAGCTTAATTTTAGGTAATTCTGTTAGATAAAATCTTCTATCTTTGTAGAAGATTTTCTAAGATTTATCCTTATCAAGCTCACTATTATTGTGTATAAATAGTGAGCTTGAACATTGTAAACCTTGCACCTTTCCAAGAAATATAACTGAGTGTTATAATCATTCTTTGTTATTATATATTCCGCTATAATTATCTAAGAAACTGAGTAATCAATCGATTCATAATAATTAACATCTAAATACTTATTTGTGATTGATTAGCTAGTGTTTGAGATCTTATTGAGACCTAACAACTGGTATCAGAGCAAATAAGATTTAAATTTTAATAAATTTATAAATCTTAAACGATCAATATATATAATCTCAAACAAACTATGTCATCATCTTCAAACACACCTGCAATGGCTGGAAAAGGAATTCCTGTATTCAGTTGACATAATTTTGTTCATTGGAAACTTAAAGCTGAGTGGCATCTCTCAGGAATTCATGAGGAAATGATAAGAATAGTGACTGAAGGACCCATCATTCCAGGAAAGCACATTGATGAAGTCAAGGAAGGTGACCAAAATTGTCCAACGTGCAAGATGGGTTCAAACTCCTAAATCACAATGGACAGATCAAGACAAGCTGTTGTTCAATCTTGATCCAAGAGCTAGAAGTATTCTAGGAAATGCAGTGTCTGAACAAATATTCTCAAAGATAGTTGGCTTCAGAACTGCAAAAGAACTGTGGGACACTTTAATTGTGTCTTATGAAGGTGTTCCAGTTGTGAAAGAGCAAAGACTAAACAGTCTCATTAGAAATTATGAAAATTTCTATATGAAAGAAAATGAGACTTTAGCTGACGTGCATACAAGATTTCAATTTATGTTGAATGATATGTCAGCTATGGGAGTAACAAAGGAAGATGATGAAATCTGTAAGAAATTTGTTGACATCTTACCTAACAAATTTGAATCTGTCATTACATCTCTTGTAGTTAGCGAGAAGCTGTCCACTTACAAGCTGCCTGGGCTCTTTGGACTATTGCTAAATTTTGAAGAATCTCAAGAAAGGAAAAAGATAAACAATAGACGAAATGCAAGGGATCCTGAAGCTGCATTAGTTGCAACAAGTAGAAGGAATAAAGAAATTTATTCTAAAGCTGACTCATCTGAGTCTGAGTCACACTCAGACTCAGAATCAGATGATGAAACCGAGGTCAAGAAACTAAAATGTCAGCTTGCTCTGTTAACTATAAAGCTTGAGCAGAAGACATGCTACAAAGGAAAGATACCTTTCGATCTGAAGAAGGTGAAATGTTTTAAATGTAATGAATACGGTCACATGGCTGCTGACTGTAAAGTAAAGAATGCTCAGACTGAACACATGGACGAGGTTGCTGAGATGGCCCAAAGATATCGAAAGAAGTATCTGAAATACAAGAAAGACACCAGTTCAAATACACAGAAACCTCAAACTGAGCAGAAAGCATTCTTTGCTGAAGAATGGCTAGACGAGGAACTGTCTTCTGATGAAGATGAGGAAGTGTTGGATAAATGTTTAATGGCATTCACAGAAGAAGTGACTGAAGCTGAGAAATCTGCCTCTCAGTTCGAGAAGGATCTGAAGGAAGCTGAGAGACTGAGTTGCAACTCAGACTGGGACAAGTCAAAACTTTATAAGGTACACAATTTTGACACTTATACAAATGAACAAAAACTTCATATGTTTGAATATATTTTTGTTGACTTGACCACCACATTAGAAGAACAATTTGAATTCAAACAAAAAATCAAAGATCTTGAAAATAATTTAAAAATTAAAGATGATAAAATAATTGAACTAGAAAGTTATAAAGTTATTTTAAATGCTCAGACTGAAGCTTATAGTGATCTTGCAAAAGAAAATCATAAACTTAGAGAAGAAACTGAGCACTATAAAAGAATTTGTAAATCATGGTGCATATCATCCTTAAAAAATGAATATTGTTTGAGCAGACAGGTACCCAAACAAGTAAAAGCTGTGTTGGGTGAGGGATTCAGTTTGAAGAAGCATGTGACTGAAGAAGAAGAAGAAGCTGAAAAAGCTGAAAGAGAAAAAATTGTTTCAAACCAGAAATTCTTCCAAATACTTTCACATATATGAAAGGAGAAAAAATAATGATGTCAAATGCTTTTGTAAAACCTGTAATTTCCCAAGTTTCTAATAAAAGTATTTATTCATCTTCTTCTCAGTCTGAATGTGTTAATCTATCTGAAACTGATAAAAATGTGCATGCTGAAAAGGATTATGTGCATCTAACCAATAGATTGCCCAAGGTTGTGAGTAAACCTAAGAATCAGCACCCAGTCAGTTCCAAAAGTCCTGAAACAAAAACCATTGATAAACTGGGGAATCAATTGTTGGAACTGACTAACATAGTAAAAACTCTAGTCAGGAACAAATCGCCTAATCACATCAGGCCCAAGACTCCTCCTAAGAGAATTTGCTATAATTGTGGTGAAAAAGGGCATGAAGCTGTGTTTTGTAAACAACTGCCTCAGTCTAGACCACATAAAACCATCTTTCAAAAGTCAGTCTCACCAAAACGTTGGTCAGCTCCACCTACGTCAGTTTCACCAAAATCTAGGTCAGGTTCATCAAAGTCAGTCTCACCTCAAAAGCAAAGAAACACTTCTGAATCAAAGGCAATGTCTGTGAAACCAACCAAGACTAAGTCAGTTTCTTCTCGAGTCAGTCTCAAAGACACTCAATGTAAATACTGTGGTGTCATAGGTCATTATTCTGTTAACTGCATGAAGGAAATAAATAAATGGAACTATACTAGCTCCAAAACTGACTGCAAGACTGAACCTGAACTTAAACCTACTTCAGTTCATGGATCCACTCTAAAGTGGGTGCCCAAAAGGAACTAATATTATCTATTTCATGTGCAAGACTCTACAAAATGGTATCTAGATAGTGGAGCTTCAAGGCACATGACTGGAATGAAGTCTTTTCTACAAGACTATAAAAAAAGAAGATGGGCCTCAAGTGAGATATGGTGACAACGGGGTATCAAGGACACGTGGATATGGAAAGATTCATGTTGGAGCTGTCACTTTCAAGAGAGTTGCATATGTGGAAGGATTACAACATAACTTACTAAGTGTGAGTCAAATTACTAATGAAGACCATGAAGTCAGATTCAGGAAACAAGCTGGAATAATCTACAGTGCCAAGGGAAAACCATTACTACTCGCCAAGAGAGAAAGAGATGTATTTTGTCTGGATCTGAGTACGGCCAATGATGAAGCTGAGACATGTTTGTTCACAGAAACAAAAGAAGAACTTAATTGGCTATGGCATCGAAGGTTATCCCATCTAAACTTCAAAAATATAAATGCCTTGTCAAAAAGTAAATTGGTAAGAGGTCTCCCTGAACTGACCTATACCAAAGACAAAGTTTTCTCAGCTTGTGTGCTTGGCAAGCAAACAAAGACTCATTCCCATCCAAAATGTTGCATTCAATTGATGAACCTTTATTTATGCTACATATGGATTTGTTTGGTCCAATTGGAATTGAGAGTCAAGGAGGAAAGAAATATACTCTTGTAATTGTTGATGAATTTACTAGATTTACTTGGGTTATCTTCTTAAGGGCTAAAAGTGATGCAGCTGAAGAGATCATCAGTCTGATCAAAAGAGAACAGCGACAGAAAAACACTCTTGTTCGTCAGATGAGAAGTGACCATTGAACTCAGTCTTAATAGACTTTTGTGATCAATTAGGCATAGTTCAAAACTTTGCCTCAGTTCGAACTCCTCAACAAAATGGAGTTGCAGAGAGAAGAAACAGAACTCTAATCGAGGCTGCCAGAACAATGTTGTGCTATGGAAACATGAAGATAAAGTTCTGGGCTGAAGCTGTGAACACTGCCTGTTTCACACAGAATCGATCCATCATTGTGAAGAGACATGGAAAAACAGTCTATGAATTATATCATAACAAGGTCCCTTCCATTCATTATTTCCATATCTTTGGAAGTAGATGCTATATTCTAAATCAACGAGACTTGTTGTGTAAAATGTCTCCTAAAGCTGATGAAGGACTGTTCGTTGGATACTCAAGTATCGCCAAAGCATTCAGAGTCTACAATGAAAGAAGAAAGGTGGTAGAAGAAAGCATTAATGTCACTTTTGATGACACTACTCAGTCTGACAAAGAGGAATCATCATCACAGACTGACATAGCCACTATCAATCAACTTTGTGATGAATTACTTGTAACCACATTTGAAGCTGACTCTCAGGCTGAAGCTCAGAATAATGCGAACGCCCATCAACATCAAGCATCTGACACTGAACCTGATGAATCATCATTCCAGAGTGTCCAAGATGTTGAAAATACTGAGTCCAATGAAACTGATGAAACTCAGACTGACACTCCTCAGTCTGACCAAACTCAGCTCCAAATTACTCAGCCTGAAGATAATCAGACTGATGATACTCAGACTCAAGTAGAGGTAGTCCCACAACGAGATAGGAAACATCAAGACTGTCAAGGGACATCCTATTTCGTCAGTTATTGGTTCATTAACTGAAGGTGTCAAAACGAGAAGAAAGACTGCCACAACTAATTTTTGTTTCTATACCAATTTCTTGAGTCTGATGGAACCCAAGAAGGTTGAAGAAGCATTATTAGATGAAGACTGGGTTGATGGAATGCAAGAGGAGCTTGGAGAATCATAAGAAATAATGTTTGGACAAAGGTTCCACGTCCCCTGTTTAAGACTATTATTGGACTTAAATGGATCTTTCGAAATAAATATGACAAAGATGGGGTGGTGATCAGGAATAAGGCTCGACTGGTTGCTCAAGGATACAAACAGGAAGAAGGCATTGATTATGATGAAACATTTGCTCCAGTGGCCAGAATTGAAGCAATTCGCCTATTCTTAGCATATGCAGCATTTAAAGACTTCTTGGTGTATCAAATGGATGTGAAAAGTGCTTTTCTGAATGGTGATTTACAGGAGGAAGTCTATGTCAAGCAGCCTCCAGGTTTTGTTGATCCTAACTTTCCTGATCATGTTTTTAAATTAAACAAAGCCTTATATGGTCTCAAACAAGCTCCTAGAGCTTGGTATGATACTCTGTCTGACTTTCTTCTTAAAACAATTTTAAAAGAGGATCAATCGATAAAACACTGTTTATCAAAAAGGAAAATGGTCATGTGATTTTGGTACAAATATATGTTGATGACATTATATTTGGATCCACAAATGAAAAGTTGTGTACTTGGTTTTCAAAACTTATGTGTAGTGAATATAGAATGAGCATGATGGGAGAACTCACTTTCTTTCTTGGCTTACAAGTCGAACAAAAGAAAGATGGAATTTTTTTAAATCAAAGTAAATATGTTCATGATTTAGTAAAGAAATTTGGTTTTGAAACATGTTCTGAAATGAAAACACCAATGAGTACTTCTGATAAGTTGTATAAAGATTCATCTGGCAAGTCAGTTTGTCAAGCTACTTACAGAGGTATGATTGGATCTTTGATTTATTTAACTGCTAGTAGACCTGATATAATGTTTTCTACATGTCTATGTGCACGTTATCAAGCTGACCCCAAAGAATCCCATCTTAAAGCTGTCAAAAGAATTTTCAGATATCTTAAGGGTACACCAAATCTTGGTTTATGGTACCCTAAAGATTCCGGTTTTGAATTAATTGGCTATACAGATGCAGATTATGCAGGATGTCAATTGGACAGGAAAAGCACATCAGGAGGATGTCTGCTTCTGGGAGGAAAGCTAGTCAGCTGGTCAAGTAAAAAGCAAAATTCAGTGGCAACTTCCACAGCTGAAGCTGAGTACGTGGCTGCAGGGAGTTGTTGTGCACAACTACTATGGATGCAACACCAATTGGTTGATCTTGAAATCAAGATTCAAAACACTCCAATCATGTGTGACAACAAGAGTGCCATTCAAATCACTGAGAATCCAGTGTTCCACTCCAGGACCAAACACATTGAAATAAGACATCATTTCATTCGAGACTGTGTGGAGAAAGGAAAGGTCAGATTGGAGTTTGTAGCCACCAATGATCAATTGGCAGACATATTCACGAAACCTCTGAGTGAGGACAGATTTTTCTATTTGTTAGGAGAACTGGGAATGTTAAATCCTTAATCTGTCAAAATCATAAATCTCAAGCTGACTTCTGAGTCAGCTTGTGAATTTTCAGTCTGACACGTTAGTCAGCTTCAGGTCCGTCAGTCTGACCACAAACTCAGACTGGGTGTAATTTTTGTAAATATCTCTTACATTTTTTTTTATTTTTTTTCTTTTAATCTATAGAGTTTTTTTTATTTTTAGTTTGAGTCGTTTGTAAAAATATTTTTTCAGGGTCATAAGTGTCATTAGTTTTAAATTACATGGACTAAATAGATAGTTTCCTAACTTAGTTACTTAAATTTCGCTCCTTCAGTTTATATTCAACTCAATTTCAAATCTTAACCTAATTGTTATCTTTTCTAACTCTTCTGCTCTAATTCTTATCAATGGCGAATGCAAATATGGTTCTTCATGTTACTGCTCGTATGATTCCTGGCGCAGATTTTCAAAACATGGTACAAATCAAGGACAACAACAGGGTGGCAACTGCTGATATTCCCGCTAATCGCCAAAACAGGGGATTTGAGCAACTGATTCAATACATGAAGGCGCATCCCCTCTATGGAGCCTTCTTTTGTGAAACCATAATGTATCCACCGGTACTGTGTGAATGGTGGTATACTTGCACCGCAAACGATGAAAAGACCGCCCTCACTGGCACGTATAATGATGGGAGACATACGATCACCATCACTGAAGAGACCATTCGTGCAGCTTTACTGCTTCCCACGCTTAGTGAAGCAGGTGAAGGAGGTTTCCAGGTCAGACGGACCAAGCAGCAAGCTCGAGCTGAGGCTTTCCCTCTAATTGGTCAGCCTGAAACCCAAGGGTTATTCAATACAAATTTTTTACTGGCAAATGGAAATTCCTGTTTTCCATGATCACGAGGTGCTTGGGGGGTAAATCGGGCAGTTTGGATCAGATGAATGAATTTGAAACCCATCTGTTTCATTCCATGGTAACGGGTCGAAGAATCTCCTTCTCACAACTCTATTTCGATGAGATTCTCTCCCTAGCCCTGAAATCAAAACGGCCGAATGATGTTCCATTCATTCGTGTCCTTTCACTCAGCTTTGAGGAAGCCATGGGAAAAGAACTATATGATCAGCTTGACCAAACCTTTTATGCATGTGATCTCCCTAGGTTGACTCCAAAAATCTTTACTTACATCCACATTACTGAGGATGAGGTAGGGTTAACCCCCGTTATGCTTCAGTGGATTGAAAATCCATTTATAGATCATGAACTCACTGAGTCTGACTCTTCAGACTCAGAGGTTCAATCTGACGGAATTGACGGGGAAATTGAGGGAAATATCCCTGCAGCAGATGCTGAGGTAGAGATGGGTGGGGTAGGGCACGAGGAAGCTGACTCAGGTATGCAATTAAATCTTTCACCTCCTTAGTCTGAGAGTATCCCACCTCAGTCTGAGCCGTCCACTCCCAAACTTGATGTCTTAGCAAATCAAGCGACCAATCTTTCGAACTCACCAAGTTCGTTTGAAAAAGCACTCACATCAAGCCCCACTATAAATCGAGCACTAATGGACTCACTTTTCCATGAGGCTGAGAGTTCTGAACTCCCCTCCAGTGTTGTAGATCACTTCACCTTTCCTGTGCTAGAGCAGGAGGTGAATCTGACTACCCAGACTACCCAAATCCAATCTAGCGTAGTCAACTTGGAGTCACACGTTTCTGCTGCCACACTGACACATGTGGTAAGCATTGAAGAAGATATTCCACTCCTGAATATACCTGTACTAAGTATGGGACCACCCCTCTCAGTTTCAAAGCCTATTCAAACGGCCATTTTCACTAGCTCTGTGCTAGTTCACGATCAGGTACCACTAAAATCCTCACACTCTTATGCACAGGTCGCCAATGCCTCACTTCCAAAACTGAGTGAGGTACAGACTTCATTTTCTATGGCTGAGGATCATTCTCCTAAACAACAAGGGGGAAGTGAAGCTGTGCCACCTATTTCATCACCCACTGTTACTACTCAACCCCAGTCTGAGGTTGCTTTGACAGTCCCAGTGCTGTTACAGGCAATTAAGGATATGTCTGCTCAGTTTGACGACAAACTAAGTGCAATGCAGACTGAGGTTCACGCTCTTAAATGCCAAAATACAGAGGAGATGAAGGAATTAAAGGAGATGGTGTTAAAACTGACTTCTGAGGTCAGTCTGATGAGAAAGGGGAAGCAGGTTGCTGATGTCTCTCACGAGGATGCTCAGACTCAGGGGGAGAGAATAGTTGCACCAACTGATGAGTCTGAGATCCCCAAGCAAGATTTGAAAAGAAAAAGGGATGAGGGGGAGAAGAAGTACTACAAGACCACCAGATTCAATCAGAAAACTGGTCAGTCTGAAGTATTTTATGAGACTGATTACAGTGACATTTCAAGCAGTGAGTCTGAGAAAGAAGATACGAAGGGAAAAGGGAAGGTTGGAGCAGATAGTGATACTGACCAACAAACTGATGAAGAGATTGAAATGGAACAGCCCCCAAATGTACAGTCTGAGATAGAAATTGAAATCCAGAAAAGAAGAGATGAGGCTGAGAAACTGGCTAAGCTTCAAAGATATGCCCACAATTCTGGAATGACTGTTGAGTAATACAAGGAGTATGTCAAAGGGCTGTATATGGAGAAATTTGAAGCAAATCCACATGACCAATCTATGAAAGCAGCTGAGGCTCTTGAAGCTGAAATGAAAGAAGAGGAGGATTTAGCTATTGAAGAAGAACAGCTGAGGGTTGAAGCTGACAGATTAATGGCCAAACAGGTGTTGAGAGAAGAAGCCAGACTTGACCATATTGAGTCAAACTTTACACTGAGAAGGAACAAGAATAAAATCCAAAACTTAGAATGTGTAGATAATGGAGGATCTGACCTCATGCTAGTATGTTATCATAAAGAGGGATCCTTTAGGGTTGGGGTACACAGAATGCACACCATGGGGTTGGAGGAATGGAAAGAGATAGCTAGTCTGAGTTTAGAAATAACTAACCTTGCTCACAGAATGGAGGTAAAAAGAGAAGCTGTTTCGAATGTCAATGTAGCTCATGTGTTGAAGCTGATGTCTAATGAAGATTACAGGGGATTCTGTACTATCCATAGGGTGAGAGCTGGGGCTAAATCTCTTGGCCTGGAAACAAGCAACATGCATCCTGTTCCAAAGATGTCATATTTCAAGATAGGACCTATGTAAAGACTAGGAATCATGAGGGCTTGTGTTATGTTGATTGTGGGGGAGAGGAATGCTTCCAAGCTAAAGTCAGACTGAATATGACCTCCATATATCATTGCATTGCGCTGCTTAGCGAATGTGGGTCTGATCAATGTCTCCCCTTCCGAATGAAGCTGATTAGTTGGTTATTTGATAACCTTCGAAGAATTGAAGAAATAGGAACTTTGATGGACAAGGTGGATCTGATCAAGAAGGAGTATCAAATGCTATTCCATAAATCTGATGCTGAAATGGAAAAACTACTTGATTGGAAGACTGAGAGGCTGAAATGGGCAAAAGAAGTGAACAAGCCTACGCCATGGGAGGTGCCATCCAAGAAGAAGATATCTGTCAAGAGGAGGAAGTAAAATGATTTATGTGTCCTTTTGTTCACAAACAACTTTTTGTAAACAGTTTTAGTTTGTGTTTATTTTTGGTGCATAATTTGTAAAAGACTTTAATCTAAACAGATAGGGGGAGATTGTTGGGAAAATCAACGATTTAACCCAAGTTAATAAATCTGTTTATTAAAGTCTTAGTCGTTGAGTCTGAGTGACCTTGAGTCTGAGTGACTCTGAGTCTGAGTGACTAGAATAAACTAAGGCATTGTGGAGCTGACTAGTCAGCTCCATAATGAAAAACGTAAGGCGTAACTTTAGGTAATTCTGTTAGATAAAATCTTCTATCTTTGTAGAAGATTTTCTAAGATTTATCCTTATCAAGCTCACTATTATTGTGTATAAATAGTGAGCTTGAACATTGTAAACCTTGCACCTTTCCAAGAAATATAACTGAGTGTTATAATCATTCTTTGTTATTATAAATTCCGCTATAATTATCTAAGAAACTGAGTAATCAATCGATTCATAATAATTAACATCTAAATACTTATTTGTGATTGATTAGCTAGTGTTTGAGATCTTATTGAGACCTAACAAGTAAACTCAATTGGATTTAGGTACAAATCATTAAACATGGTTGCGGGACACATACCACCTTCAGATAAACCGAGAGAGAAAGTTGGAGCATCTAAGTTTCCAAAAGAAGAAAACTCAGTTTGGAGGGGTTGAGTATGGGGAGAACAACCTAAAATAGTTAATTGCAACGATTTAAGAACGTGGTCAATATTTCTAACTGCCCACTGTGAATTAGATTCTTCGGTGTTACCTGATTGACCAAATTTTAGGTTAACATTAAGCTCCCTATCATTGGATCGAGAATCTTCTTTAACGCTTCTCTTAACATCTTCTGCTTTCTTACTTATTTCACTGTCTTGATTCCTAGAATGATCAACTCCACCGATCTCTTTTGAAGACTGACCACCGAGATTTACCGATCCAACATTTCCACCCACTGAATTTGTCCCTTCACCACCATTCCCACCCATCGATCTTGGCCCTCCACCATCACCACTGATGTTGCCTGTAAACTGAACAGAACAACTCACATTATCGACATCTTTCTTCTTGAACAAATCATGAAATTGCTTTAAATATTCAATGGTCTTCTTATCGTCTGGATATTTGTTAAAAGCTTCATCTAACGTCGTTTCAAGAACCGGCTACACATCGCAAACAACCGAGAACAGGGAATGAATTTTTTGAAAAAACCCTGAAATTTGTATTAAAATAAGCAAAATTAAAAACATATCATAGGTATATCATATATGATATGCTCAAGATATCTGATAGTTATATCACATGTCATAAGCATATCATATATGATATACCTATTACTTGTAACAGGTATATCATATATCATAAGCATATCATATATGATATACCTATTACTTGAAATAGGTATATCATATATGATATGCTTATGATATCTGATAGTTATATCACATATCATAAGCATATCATATATGATATATGTGATATACCTAACAAATATGTGATTGCACAAAACATAATAGAACCAAAAATGTAAAAAATTCAAACAAATTAAGGTTTAGAAATACTAACCTCTTTGTTAGCACTTGAAATAGCATAAATACTTTTCAACTTATCAGTGTGTTTGTCTTCAAGAACCCCATCTTCAAGATTTAAAAAACCTTCATCTTCGTCGCCTCTAAGTTAAACATTACCTAAACCACCATTTTGAATCTCCAATATTTCTCTCTCCTTCAGCAGACTTGTCTTCCAACCTCTAAATGATGGGCGCATACGAACAACAGGCAAAAAATCGAACTTTGTTCGATCCAAATACAAAAGCTGTAAAAACAAAAAACACAAAAAACATATATAAACATAAGATAATTCTAAGTTACTGTAAACAAAAAAAAAGGAAAAAAAAAATGAACTTACAGTCAAGAAAATAACTGGACCAATGTAAAAAGAACTTGCTTTGGGTTTCTTTACTGATCTCAAACAGTTAATAATAAACTCACAGCGGTCGTAATTCTAAACGTCATTATCCTCGGTAACCTTCTTTAAAACCGTAGACAAATACCGTTAGATTCACAAAATTCCCAAAGTATTGGCAAAAACCTTCAGAAAATTCATTTTGAAAGTAAAATCTAATGTAGTCGCTGCTTTAATCTTCATGCAAATGTCGTTGTTTAACAGTATCACTATCGAACTGACTTTTCCACTTTTTTACAAATGTTTCATCCTTAACATCAGGAAGTGACAAAATTTTTACGCCACCAAACGGGATTCCAAACACATCCTTGACAGATTCACTCGTTACTTTAATTAACCCGCTCTTCGTCTTTATTACCATTTTTTCAGGATCAAAATTCTCTTCAACATACCACGACAGCTTTCTCGGAAGAGAGTCGATATTAAATTCAAGAATACTTCCGAACCCCATTTGTTCAACAAATCTCTTTTGAAAAGGCTTTATATCATTTATAAGATTATAAATGGTTCTTGGGGTTGTCCTTGGACGAAGCAACGAACTAGAATGACTTACAGCAATACTCGGCTTCTCTTCCTCTTCGCTTTTAACTTATTGTTTCCCCCTACATTTACGCTTCATAATCTGAAGATCCTCGTCCTTAATAGACTTGTTTGACACACCGATATCCGCCTACACAATCTGAAGATCCGTCTTCACACTTTCGTTAACATCAATTTCATCAGCTTTCCTTTTACCTTTACGCTCACCTTTCAGACCTTTTTTCATTTTTAACCGAAACATTCTTCTTCTTTACAACTCGAACTCCTTAATCAACATTTGAATCATCTGGGATAATTTAAAAAAAAAATGGAAAGTTGAATATATACAACATATATATCTTAAAAATCATATTTAAAAACTTGGTTTTAGAAAGTTTACCTATATGATCAATTTCTTCATTAGCAACTGAATCATCAGCTACATTCTCTTCCAAGACTTTTCTCCGAATCATCAACCCGCTTCTTCTTCTCAACAACTTCTGAAGGATCAAAATATATTTGTCTAACCATGATTTTGGTAAATTTTCTTTTACCAGGAGCGTCCGAAAGTGAAGGAGAATTCTGAATTTCACTAGCTTTGTTTAGAACATCAGTGCCTTGATCATTGTCGCCTTCAATGCGTTTCTGTTCATCCATGACATTCAACTCCGACCTGAAATTATCGTATGCAGGTAGAGGAATAACAGTCGAAGAAGATACATTACCCACTTGATCTGAAAAAAAATAAAAAATAACATAAATAATGGGCTCATAAATTTCAGTAAATAATACGAAAGAAACAAAACTAACCATTTGAAACAGAGTTAGCATTTGGCTGATTTATATGTGCTCCATCAAGCACAACAGGAGTATCACTCGTATTTTTGAACTTACGCAATCCAAATTTATTAAGTAAACGACTGCTTTTTCTACGACCTAATTAATAATGATTAATAAAAACACAAACTTAGAACAAAATAATAGACGTATAAAAAACATAATTTTTATAAACATAAATAAATATCATATATGTTAATATTTCATAAGGGGAAATTGTACACATATCAATGGTTTCACGAGAACCTGAATACGATAATTACAAGTAGAATCATATATGATAACACTGAGAATACACCAAAACACTTTATAAAACAAGAGACCTATATGATATGACACATGCATAAAAATAATGAATTAGGTAAAAAAAAAAAAACAAAACAAGTAGTATCATATATGATAACATATCAATAAAAAATAAAAAGTTGAACATATATACAAAACACTCTGTACCCACCAAACAATTTATAAAACAAAAATACCTAAGTAGAATCATATATGATATGACACATGCATTAAAAAATAAATGAATTAGGTCAAAAACAAATCGAATCATAATTGATAACATAGCAAATAAAAAATAGAAAGCTCAACATATATACAAAACACTAAGAAACCACCAAACCACTTTAAAAAACAATAGACCTAAGTAGAATCATATATGATATGACACATGCATACATAAAATCAATGAATTAGGTCAAAAACCAAGTAGAATCATATATCATAACATATCAATAAAAAAAACAAAAACAAAATATAGAATCATATATGATATAAACATTTAAGTTAAAAACTTACTATAAAATGCACCAGATTGAGCCACCGGAGGTTTACCATCAACAGATTGAGCCACCGGAGGATCTACAGCACCAGATTGAGCCACCGGAGGTTCTACATCACCAGATCGAGCCACCGGAAGTTCTGCAGACAACGATTGAGCCACCGAAGATTCTATAGACGAAGATTAAGCCACCGAAGGTCAATAACCGGAGATTGAGTCGCCGGAGGGTCCATAAACAGAGATTGAAAGGAGATTTTTGAAGCGGAATTGTGATGTTTTAATGGAGATTGGGGCTTTAAATTGTTGGTGACCGGGATTTTTTATAAAGAGAGAAAGAGAGGTTGAATATTGAGATGTGAGACGGGAAATGACTAGAAAACAAATAGGATAGGAAAAAAAGAAGTATGTGAAATTACCAAAATACCCCTCCATGTTTTATTTTATATAATTTTATGTTAATTTGGATGGTGAAATGTGAGTCATTGATCATCTTGATCCAATGGTCCAAAAGGTGTCTTTTGGCATTTAATTTTGTTATGGTCTTTTTTGATCATTTCTCATGAATTAATATGTATTTTAGAAAGTTTAATAATTTTTAGGGAAAAATTGGTTAGCAAATTAATATTAAGAAGGAAATGAAAGGGTAGTTAGGTCATTTCATTTTTGATTTCCAACACTAAATAAAACACTCCAAATGTTTTATATAGATATAGATATAGATATAGAAGGGGGTTCTTACAAAAAATAATTAAAGTAAAATAAGTACAAAAAAATGAAAAAATAATTTATAATATATGTAATTTTATATTATAGTTATTTATTCAATTATAACAAACTTTAAAAAAGCAAATTTTGATATGCATCAAAATATATATCGCTTAGAAGTTGTGCACCAAATTCATTATTTTTGTGCAGTAAATATTCAAATTTGATACACAACAATAAAACTATACATTTTTTTATGTACAACAAAACTTCGTTTTTTAAAGTTTGAGATATGGTTAAAATGAATGATAATACAAAAATTCTAACGTTATAAGAGCCAACTCAATAAATATAAATGTAGTGTTTGGATGAGGGCTTCTCAGGAATTATTAAGGCTGGAACTTATGTTTTATATCATAAACTTTGTGGGTTGTATATTTGGTAAAGGCTTATCAAAAAAAATTTTAATTTTATAAGTTTAAAATAATAAGCTCTTTGATGTAGGTTATGAAAAAATGTTTGGACTTCTGAGATATATATATATATATATATATATATATATATATATATATATATATATATATATATATATATATATATATATATATATATAAATACGAAAATATATAGCATTTATACCAGTTGAAATATAAATTTTTATATATTCTTTTATTTTTTACTTATATGTCTTCGCTCCGGTTATTTATTAAACATGTTTATAAGCTACAATTCAAGGCATAAGCTCAACTCAAACCCAAGCTTCGGTTCCAACTAGTTTTGTCAAACATACAAATAATGTAGTGTTTGGATGAATGTGTAATTAGTCTTGTAAGGTTTCTTTATGTGATTTTCATTGGTAAAGTAGCAATTAAAGATTAACTACGATTTTATTCGGTGGAGTAATACAATTTTTACAACCAAGTAACTAGAACTAAATAATAAAATTTTCTAACTTTTTCTAATTAAGGTATATTTGACATATAAGTAAGTATACGATCGGAAATACATACTCCAAGTTGGAGACATGGAGCTGTAAATTGTTAGCGAGATTTTTTTTCTCGTTTGCGAAAGCTACTTGTAGTAGCATGTGGCTTTTCATTTCGTAGGTTTTAGGAGCTATTTTTCAAATAAGTAAAAGATCTATCATTCAAACAAAATGTATTATCAGTTAAAGACCTTTTAAAAAAAAGGAAAAACATATCTCCTAAAATTTGATTGTCAAACATACCCATAAAGTGACATGCCTTTTTAGGATGGGGTACGTTTGTGTTTTATGAATGCTATTAGGAGACTCATGTGTTGTAGCGGCGGCTTGTAGTTGTAGTGACGGCTAGTAGTTAGTTAAAATTTTCGACAATCGTTTTTTGTGGCAATTTCTTTTTGAATGTTGATGATTTGTGGCTATCATAAATTTAAGCTAGATTAACGTAAGATGACGGCATGAAATGATTCACAATATTTTAGAAGGGTGTATAAATCGAGTAGCATACATTTGTTTGTGCTAAAAAATCATATATGATTAATCTATAAGAAAACATAAACTACGGTATTTAAGAACTACACACACGTATATTTTACTCGTCATGTAGAACTTCTCGATACTCTACGTTCGAAGTATACATTCCGTCTCGATTAATTTTTTTCTTTTTTTTTCTAGGCATCCTTTTCTAATATCTTTATATTTTCACGTAAATTCCCTATAGGTTTTGCCACTTAAAGTTGTTCATACGATCGATTCTAATAGAGTTCATAGTTACGATCATATAAAAAAGTTTGGTATGAATAAAGCAAACATCAAAGTTTATATATGATGAATATGTATTGAATCCCTCTAGAATTTATAAATTTATATTTATATATATAATATGGGTTTTACTAACTTGTGCCGTATGGGCACATGTTAACGCCATTTTTTAATATTAAAATTACAATCAAAAGTATCATTTGATTGTACTTTTAATATTAAAAGTACAATCAAAAGTACCATTTGATACTTTTGATTGTATTTTTAATATTAAAAAATGGTTGTTAACATGTGCCCCTATCGGTTAATAAGAAAAGTAGGTAATAAATTATTAGATTAAGATTCAAATATGTTAATAAAATATAATAAGCATAATTTGGTAGAAATCACTCTTTAAATTGGAAAAAGAAATAGGTTCAAATATTTTATATATAGTGTAGATTCTTTCATATGTTGATTCAATCAATCATATTGACCAATAAGAAAAACTTAGGTACTTGATCACGAAATTCAGATCAAGGATCGTGTTTATTCTGGTTACGATCCACCACCAACAAAATTAGTTTGACACGTGGATTACGCAATAGCGTAAAGGGCTAACTACGACACAATCAAAGATCCCTTCAACGATCAACAAAACACGAGCCACCACGTTACCACAAAGAGGGGATCATAGTTTGTCCTCTTTTTCTCCTTGAGTTTTTAAACTTACAATAACTAACTCTGATGGAGATGTTGTAGTAATGCTTGTACCGGTGATTAGTGGAAAATAGTTAATAGGATTTCTAATTATAAATCTATATGATCACCCAGAAATATCATACTATCTTTTATGGAAATGATTTTTTTAAGTTAACGAGTAAATTCCTTTCGAAGTGTCAATGCATAATGGCGACATATCCGACACGGGTGAATCTATTAGAACGAAAGTGAAATAAATATTTCCGCTAGCCTATCATATATTCATATAGGATTTGTTGCCGATATAATTTGATGAAAAATTTAAGGTCTGTTGGTAATCAAAGAGTATAAACCTCAAAGTAACTAGCTATGTTAATGAGTATGTAAATTGAAAGAATATTTTGGAACAACTTTGCTATGAATTTCGATGAACTGGTTACCAAATAAATTCTAATGCAAGTACGTACTGCTCTCCTAAACTTAGGGACCAAACAAAGAAACGTGTAACTGATAACTAGAGTGGTAGTCCACTTATTCATCCTAAACTCATCTGTGCATACTAATTCAAAGTGCATGTGGGAAATACATTGATGCAGTTATCTTTAAGTTTAAAGTTCATTTTATATTGATGCAGTTATTTTTAAGTTTAGAGATTATTTTGTTGTGTCTTTATTTTACAAGATTTGATATGAATTAAAAATAAAGCTTTGCTTTCAAAACAATAGTGATTCTTTGTGATTTATTCCGATTATTCATTGTTGAAACAACGGAGTTTATCTAGTTATCTTGTTTATCCTTCCACCGCGCTACATCAGTTGGTATTCAGAGACGAACGATCCGCGCTTTGGTTAATTCAAATGGCTCTGCGTGTTGAGAACTACCTTTTTACTCGCCGAATCGCCGACCGAGGCAACGATAAAATCGTGTTTGATTCGCAAGATTGCATGATCCAGGACACTGACCCAAAGGATGTCATCTGGGATGACATCCTTATTTGGGACATATTGGAAGAAGAAGACTCATTGCCGGTTTATGATACTGATAACAAAGAAAAAAAAGATATTATTGAGGAAGAATCAGATCCAATTTATGATACAGATACCGATGAAGAAGATAAATATAAAGATGAAGTATTTTTGTATGGTGACCGTGTAGAAAGCGTATCAGGTATTAATTTACTAAACATTATTTATCAAGATTCATTTGGGTTGATTAGGTTGGAAAAAGATGATGTAATCAATAAGTATAATATGTTTAGTTTTTTTTATTAGTAAAAGTAATATAGTTGAAAATATGAATCCCGCACACAAGGTCACAAAATTGGGTATGAAAACAATCAAGATTCGAGGTCGGGTATTTTTGAAAAGCGAAAAGTTGATGCAAAGAGTACAAGTTTTGATGCTAAAAGTTAAACGAAAAGTGAAGTTGAAACAAGACTCGGTGGTCAAGTATTTCTCAAGAGGGAGAGAATGATGCAGTTATCTTTAAGTTTTAAGGTTTATTTTGTCGTGTCTTTATTTTACAAAATTTGATATGAATTAAAAAAGAAAGCTTTGCTTTAAAAACAAACTCTTTGATAGTTTTATCAATTGTTTGATTTAGTCATTATACGGTATTCTTTGGAATCAACGAATAGTGATTGTTTGTGATTTATTTCGGTTATTCATTGTTGAATCAACAGAGTTTATCTTATATCTTAATTATCTTTCCACCGCGCTACATCATACATTGTGCACACGCATAAAATAAACTAAAGGGAAGTTTTCCAAGAGACTATATCTTCCAACTTTAGTCATCATACCGGGTGGGTCTTCGGGTATTTTAAACGCACTGGATTAACTGGGTACCATAAACAAAACAAGATTAAAACATCAAGAGTATCCTACAAGGTCAGCTAGTCTTGCAAATGAATATTAACCAGTATTTTGGATGGTATGCATTTCTCAAAGGGTTTTCAACTTCGAAGACTGTTTTAATGATTTTGTTGATAATTTACTCAAAACAATCCTTAATTAGTGTTGGTATGCATAAATGGGCAAGAGCCAACTTCCATACAATTCAAAATATCATGATCTTTAGCAATGTTGAATCGGTAAAAGCCTAAAAGCATTATATAACTCAATATGATTGTAGAAAAATCTTACTTATTACATCGTTTGCACCTTAAGCTCATGACAAAGTTAGCATAAGCGATTAAGAAAGGGGTCGGTGTATGATACGTGACATTGATAAATCAACTTATGAGGTTGCAAATGACCATGGTAAAAACTGTACAATTAGTGAGAATTTCATTTAACTTTATGCCATCGGGTTAAAAAAGAATTTCCTGTTAAATGGCCTATAGGGGCGTTGATAATGGGATATGGAGTAAAGCCTTGAAATAGCGATGCAATCCTCGAAGGAGATCTTTAGACGAATTGAACACCGTACGAAACTCCTTTTGCATTGTATCTTTAAATTTTTGTAGATGGTTGGTCATGGAATCATTCCAAAAAGAAACCTTCTTTTATAACAAGGGCCAATATTCTCAACTATCTTGTTAATGCTCAAACTTTTATATTCGGAAACACTAAAACAGCCATAATTGTCAGAGATGATTGGTTTATGTTCAAAGATTTAGGAATCAAAATTTCTATGTTCAGTCTGAAGTCCAATATTCAAATCATAAACCGGATTTAGATATCATGATCTGTCCATTAACACAAGTAATCATTTACATGAACATGACCAAATTTATTTTTTTGGTTTTCAACCCATTAACCTCCAATCCTCCATTTTTATAAATCGGTCCACTTTTATAAAGTTATCGATTTCCTCTTAAAGAAACTATCTGCACTGGGTTGACACTTGAAACAGAAGAAAACTAGACTGAAAATTAACCAGAAGATAAAGATAATGGAACCCAAATAGGACCATGTTTATGCCGTTTGGTTCTTATATAGAATCGATTTGGCCCCAAAATGGACTTTCAGACTGTGAGCCGGGTTCATATTTGGATGTGCGTAAATCTAAATATAATTAGGGTAAAATGATTTTCTAAATTTAGAAAATAAATGAAAAGACCGGTTCAGTTTTGATTATCAACTGGTTTTCGAAAAATGTACGTATTTAAACGAGAAAGGAACAGAAACCTATTTAAAAATCATTATATAAAAATGAGAAATCAAACAGCACATAGTGTTGGTGCGGTATTGGTCCAATTTTGTTCTATCATAGCTCAAGTTTTTAAATTTGGTGAATCATAACAATACGTTACAAGTTGCAAAAGAAACTGTAACTATGTAGCGTTTTCCAAATTGCATAATTGAGTATGAAACTGCAACATGTATGCTAGCCTTGTTTGGTAAAAAAAAGAAAAAATATACTAAATTGCATATGTGTGCAGTGAAGTAAAGGCACAATTTGTTTCCTGCATCTATCTCTATATATAATATACCCCCGTAAGTTAAGATAAACCGGGTCGGGTGTACTTGTTTGTGTACAGGTATATTTTGTACCCTTGAAAAGGCTGTTGAGGCTAGATCAACCCAAAACTCTAAAAATGAGTGCAGATCGCAGTTCAGAGACAAGCAAAGATGGAAATATTGCACCGAGGGTTTATCAACCAACAGTCTATTTGAAAAGGTGCAATAACAATATACGCTATATAACAGATATGTACTGCAATTACAGATACTCTAATAAATAGCTGAATAATGATTGATTTGAATCTTGTTTATAACTTTAAACTACCCATATATTTGAAAACAGGCAATAATTTTTGAACAAACATAAATAGAAAGACGAACAGTTTTTTTGGGACGAACGGAGTAGTTATGCATTCATTCCTGCCTATTCAAGCTAGTTTGAGAGTAAAGGTTTGTCGCTGACATTGTTACTATATAATAATTTAATTCAAATTTTAACTAATGTTGACGATATGGCAGGATATATTGAACAAGGGAAACCGTTAGGGGGGTTACTACTTCTACTTCCTCAATTTCTTGGTTCTGAGAACAGTCAAATTGGTGGTACATATCGTGATAATTGTGGTAAGGAGAGTATCAAATAACTACTGGTGGATTATGATAAACTTGAATTAGATACAAATGTCATAGAATTGTCAATTTTGCGTGCATGCGTCATTTATATATAAGTCATTGAAGTCGCAAATTTTGCATACTTCTGAAAGTTAATGAAATGAGAAATGAATGGCAGTACAAAATCTGGTTAGATGTGCATTTTTTGATGATGAATACAGTTTCTACTTCTTATTTTTTCAGCTTTCAAAAACATAATCAGGTACCGTCTTTTATTAAAGACACATTTGGTCTTAATCCAAGTAACCTGTTGGTGTATATTCAGCTACGTTGAACACTAATGAAACAACATCGGAATGATAGTTCTATACGCCCCACACTAGCTAACGAACTGACGAAAGACTAATTGGATTTAACTATCATATTTCTGATGCTTGATCGAGTTGTGTATGGTGATCTAGCTCCATCCTTGTCAGTGTCATCGTTGTCCTTATATATTCTCTTCCTAATTCTCTTACACACTTCCGCTAGATAAGCTTCCACGCCTGAAATCATGAGTTTCTGTCTCCTTTCGTTTGCATTTTCTGGCAGCATTCAGAGTTTCCCTTTTAATCCTTTAACGAACTTTCTCTAAAGCTGTTTCATCAGTTTTCTTCGTTTCCTTTGTGTTTTCTGTTAGCAAGATCCACATCCATTCCTTTGAATCCCAATTGTAGAGAATAGCAGCTGTCATGTAAGTTTGCGGTTTTAGCTTCAATATTTACAATTCCTTATGCTATTTGAGTTATGAGTTCCCCCTAAGCCATTATTTCCATTTTTCTTCAATCGGCTTCTTACCCTTGCAAATTATTCTATCGACTATTGTTAATTAAATCATTTTATGGATCGTACAATTCATTTTACGAGCTGTTCAGAAGCATGAAAACGATTACTGAAACAAGAACACGAGGCTCGAAATTCCACCAACAAAACGGGACAATCATCCAAATAAAACAGGTCTAATCAAATTAAATCTCTTTTCTTCATTTAGTTAGTTTATGGATCATGCATTTCATTTTACGAGTTGTAGAGAAGTTTAGAAACGAGTACTGAAACAATAAAGCAAGGCTCGAAACTCCAACAACAAAACAATTATCCAAATAAAAAAGATTCAAGCAATTAAATGAAAAACAATGCATAAAATACTGCACATTTCCGTTTAGAGAAAATATAAACGGGTCAAAATCATCGTCAAGAACATCTTAACATAAAGCAAATAAACTCAAACCAAAAAGATATAGAAAGAAAATCCCAATCAATTCTTTACGCATATTCAAGATCTCCTTAAAAGAACCCAAACAGAAAACACGAATAGGATAAAAGCGAATATTATGTGTTACTAACATCAAACACGAATCCAGATTAACAGTCCAGCACAATTTAAGAAGTAAGAACACTTTGAAGATCGAGATTGAGTTCCTGAATGGATGATAAATGAATGGAACGAAGATAAGAACTTATTGGTTCATCAAGGGAATCTTCAAGAAACCGAGGTGTAACCGTTTTTCTTTCAACTTTTTTTACAATTTTCTTTCTATGGATTTTGCTAAACATAGCAATGGGACTATTTTCTTTTAATTGATACAAAAATTACATTTGATTATGTTTAAACTAGACGAAGCCAAAACCGGACTCGAATTTCTTCCTTTTCTGCATCATATTCATAAAAAAAAAATGTTTAAATTCGATTTTGGATCTCCTATTGATGTTGACAGTTACTTTAACCATGCACTAATAGGAGATTAACCTAAAAAAAAAAAATTAATTGCAACAGCAAACTTCAAACATATAGAAAAGAAAATATTAACTTCAGTAATTAATATGTCTTCAGATTAAACAAAAAGAGTAGGTAAACTTATGAACCCTAAATCATGTATTCAGACGAAAGAAGCGTCTTCCTGCAAACTGGACAAATGTTTTCCACAAGCAACCATTCTTGGATGCATTCTTCATGAAACAAATGTCCACATTCAGCCACACAATCATCACCCGTTCCGAGTTCTTCTTGACATATCACACAAATCTCACATTCTTCGGCATCTTTTCCACGGTTGCCATCGCCATTATTCGCATTAACCGACTCGTGATACCTTATACACTTTTCGATCATTGTACATGTTTCATGATCCAACACTTGAGATCCATCCAAGAATCTTGGAGTAGTGCCTACTTCTAACAACTCCATCCAAACAGTTGTATAAGTCTTTTCATCATCAAAAAACACAGATTCTTCGACTTTTTGGTGGGTTTTAGAGAGGTTGATGATGTGGTGGATCATGGGTTCATCTTGTCGTGCGTTTACGAAGACAATGTGTTTGGTTTTGGGGATTATAATCTTGAAGGAAGACATTGAAACCCTAATTACTTGAATTTTGATTATGTAATTTATAGTTCAAGAATACTGCTAACTGACTTGATTACTTGGACCACAAAAATAGGATTAAATAGTTTATGCAATTAAGGCGAATTGTTAGGTCTAATTAATGTTTGTTTTTTAAAAATAATAAATAAAATCTTTTTTATTAAAAACTTTTTACTCTTCAATCATTTATTGAAAACCCCTTCTTTGTATGTATTCTCCGATGAACGGAGGTGAATGGACAAGAGTCGATCGGAGAAAAAAACCCCCACCAGGTAAAGAGACAACGGTGTCGATGTTTGTTTCCGGCATACCGGAGAGAACTAGGAAAGAAGTGATATGGAGAGAATTTGCGAAGTTTGGTTTGGTGGTTGACGTCTACATCGCTACCAAGAGAGACGTGAATAAGAAACTCTTTGCCTTCATCCGATTTGGTGGGATTGTGGACGCAAGAAGATTGGAGATGGAGCTTCAAGGGATTAGAATTAGTAATAAGGAGTTGCAGGTGAATATCTCTAAATTTCAGAGACAAAATTCTATCAACACCCAGCTGGCTGATAGGTCGACTAAAGCAAAGCAACCTCCCACTCCGCTGCTTTCCCGCGCTCCGGTTGACGGCAGATCTTTTGCCTCTGTTGTGACGAATTCCCATGGTCCAACCTCAGCCCCCCCGCCCCCTCCCCCTCTCTTGCATACCCCCATTTCTTTATCTCCGGATAATAAGATGAAGGCTCTATTATCCTCCGGGTCTATGTTAATTGGGGAGACTCATGATATCCTTAAGATGAAACAATTCCCCTTTGACAGGTACAAATGTAGCACTAAATATTTGGGTGGCCTGAGACTCGGATTGGTTTTCGAGTCTCGGATGGATGCTTCAAACTTCTTGAGCAATAAGAATATTTGGAGAAAATGGTTTATCTCGTTAACTAACAGTGATAAGTTCTACGGACAACTAAACATATTAGCATGGTTACATATTGTGGGTCTTCCGTTGCCTTATTGGAGCCTCCAAAACATCGAAAAGGTTCTTAGTCGTTTTGGAAAAATTATCACCAATATGGATTACGGACCAGAGGCAGTTGATTTCTCGGCCTTCAAAGTCTGCATTCTCACGGACTCTCGAAAACTCATCAACGAAGAAGTAGTAATAGTGGATAATGGCAAGGTTAGTAGGATAGGGGTAATTGAATCCTATACACAATGGTCTCAGTTTGAGTGCGATGATATTGAAGTTAATGATACTGAATCGGAAGATGAAGTCATGGAAGAAGGAGAGATACCCCAGAACACGGTTACTAAAGATGGCCCGGAATTATCTCCGATCATGAATGCTAACGGCGAAGAGGAAAAGTCGATGCCGGAGAACATTAATGATGGCGCTAGACTCAAGGTGAATACATTTAACGATATGCAAGGGGTTTCCCAATCGTCATGTGGAAAAAACCAACAAATCAATGAATTTAATTCCCATAGTATTTTGAAAGTCCCAAGTATGGAATTAAAGGGGGATGGTGATAAAGGCAAGGAGACACCAACTGTAACAAACTCTACCCCTTTAGTGGACTTTTTTGGGCCTTGTAAAAACTTGGTCCAAGAAAACTGTTTTGGCCCTTTCACATTTTCGTTGGGGCCTGTTAAACCAAACACAATCTCAGGTCCACATTCAAATGAATTCTTCAGTGAACGTAATAAAAGAAGAAGAACTAAGATTGGGGGAAAAGTTAGGAATCAGAAGCAACAACAACCTCTACCAAATTTAGCTACTAACAATCTACCCCAGTTTAATCCCCCCAACGAAGTGGACATCAATTCCCTTCCCCCTCTCCCCACTTCTCCGCTGGTTTTCAATGATTATAAAAGTCCTTCGGAATTGGATATTACTGCAGAAATTGGTAAGGTTATCGGGTTTGATGTCGATAGGGACAATCTAATCCTCAAAGAGGTAGTTGGAGAAACCGGAGAGATGAATGTTGACAAATGAATATTTTATCATTCAATACTAGAGGAATAGGCGAGTCCTTTAAACGTGATGGCATCCGCAAACTTAGGCGTTCTCATAAATGTCTCATGGTCTGTATTCAGGAAACACACATTCCCAACGAAGTGGATAAAGTTACGGTGGAAGAATGCTGGGGTAGGGAGGAATTTCAGTTCGTGAATATGGAAGCCAACGGAAGATCGGGAGGGCTTCTGACTATTTGGAACCCGGACTACTTTAAGGTTACCGAAGTTATTAAGGCGAGATCCTTCATTCTTACAGCTGGTACATGTAAAGGGATTGTGGGAAACGTTGCTATTCTTAATGTTTACGGACCTCAACTGTTGGCTGATAAATCGGCCCTTTGGAGTTCTATTCATACGATGATGACGGCTAGGAATTCGTTTATGTGGATTATTGTTGGTGACTTTAACGTGGTTAGAAGGAAAGAGGAGCGATTAAATTCCAGATTTTGTGTTTCGAGTGCTAGAGATTTTAATAATTTTATTACGACTGCAGGCCTGATCGATTTAAAAATGGGTGGCTCCAAATTTACATACCTTCAACAGGCAGGTGGAAAACTAAGTAAGCTGGATCGTTTCCTCGTCTGTTCGAAGTTCTTGGATTACTTTCCTCACGCCTCATCCATCGCGCTAAACAGGGACATTTCTGATCATAACCCTATTCTATTAATTCCGTTTAATTTTGATTTTGGCCCCTCCCCCTTTAGACTATTTAATTCATGGTTTGAGAAGGATAACTTTGATGATATTGTCAGGAAAGCTTGCTTGGATTTTAAAGGATACGGAGCTCCGGATGCTTTTCTTCTTTGTAAGCTCAAGTTCATAAAAACGGCTATCAAAAAATGGAGAGTGATCGAGTCTGCAAAAGATACGGCTGATCTTTCAAATCTTAGGGCACGGTTGGATTATATTGATAAAAATAGCGAGGCTCTGGGATTTGTCTCGGAGGACCTAAATGAAAGACAACAAATTTTAGCTAAATTGCTTGATATGGAGAAAACAAAAAAAATGGATTTGAAGCAAAAATCAAGAATCAAATGGATCATTGACGGGGACGAAAACTCTAGCTTTTTTCATGGATTGGTGCGAAACAGAAACAGAAAGAATTGGATTAACGGTCTTTCGGTAAACGGTGAATGGATTAATAGTCTATCTTATTAAGAAGGAGGTCGAAATATTTTTTAAGAAGAAATTTCGTGATTAGTGGATTATTAGACCTAAGTTTCACAGTCAGCAATTTAGGAAACTCTCGTGTTCGAGCAGGTTAGCTTTGGAAAGGCCATTTTTATTCGAGGAGATCAAGGGTGCGGTTTGGGCCTGTGGTTCGGAAAAAGCCCCTGGACCAGACGGTTTCACTTTTAAATTCTTTAAGCATTATTGGGATATTCTTAAAGAGGACATCGTTGCTTTTGTGAAATACTTTGAAACCCACGGTCAGTTTTCTAGAGGATGCAACTCATCTTTTATATCTTTAGCGGCTAAAACAAAGGATCCCACATCACTTGGCGACTATAGACCAATTAGTTTGATCGGAGCCCTTGCTAAAATCATCTCCAAACTTTTGGCTAGTAGGATTGAATCGGTCATAGGGGAAGTTATTGATGGTGTGCAAACCGCGTTTGTTAAGGGGAGAAGCATTCTAGAAGGTCCCCTTATCGTGAATGAATTGTGTTCTTGGGCAAAATCAAAAAATAAAAAGATGTTACTTTTTAAAGCTGATTTTAATAAAGCTTTTGACTCGGTAAACTGGGGCTTTTTAGATTCAATGATGGAGCAGATGAACTTCGGGGATAAGTGGAGGTCTTGGATTAATGGTAGTTTGAAGTCGGCTATGGCTTCGGTCATTGTGAATGGTAGTCCCACAAAAGAATTTTCCATGAATAAAGGAGTCCAACAGGGAGATCCTTTATCCCCTTTTCTGTTTATTTTAGCAATGGAAGGTCTTAATATCGCTATGAAGGAAGCGAGAATTAAGAATATCTTCCAAGGTTTACTTATTCCTAGTACTAACATAATTGTTTCACATTTATTTTACGCAGATGATGCCCTCTTTATCGGTGAATGGTCTAGCGAAAATATCTCCAGTCTTGCTCGGATTCTCAAATGCTTTTATGCTTCGTCGGGTCTCAAAGTAAATTTCAATAAATCTAAAGTCTTTGGCATCGGGGCGGATTATTTGGAGGTGAAAAATTGGGCACACCCTCTTGGATGTGAACCTGCGGTGCTCCCATTTACTTACCTTGGAATCCCGGTTGGAGCTAATATGAATCGTATTGTTTCTTGGAAGCCGATATTAGATAAATTTAATTCCAAACTCTCTTCGTGGAAAGCTACCAATCTGAGTTTTGGAGGACGTCTCACTTTGGCTAAATCTGTGCTCGGTAGTCTTCCTACTTATTTTTTGTCTATCTTTAATGCCCCCGTTAGTGTTGTGGATAATCTGGAAAGTATTAGGCGTAAATTTCTGTGGGGAGGAACGAATAACAAGAATCACATCAGTTGGGTCTCCTGGGAGCGGATTTTAAGCCCAAAAGAGGTGGGTGGTCTAGGCCTCGGGTCCATTAGGGCGCTTAATATTGCCCTGATGGCAAAATGGTGGTATCGTTTTAGGACTGAAGCTACTGCTTTCTGGGTTTCGGTTATTAAAGGTCTCCATGATTCTGCGCGGGTCAGAAGTGGTGGTATGTGCGCTGGCAACATAATAGGGGTTTGGAGGTCGATTTGTCGTGTTGGCAATATGCTCAACAAACTTGGTATTCCCAGCGAGGACATCATTAGTCAAAACAGGGACCTCAATGGATGGAATTCGAGCTTTGCTGCCAACGGTACCTTCTGTACAAGTGCCCTCAGAAAAAGAGTGGACCGTTCCAACCATTGGATTTGTGACGGTAGATTTATTTGGTCCAAAGCTGTTCCGATTAAAGTCTCATGTTTTGTGTGGAGAGCTAAGCTTAACAGAATTCCCACGACTACTGCCTTACAAATCAGAGGTGTTAACATAGATTCGACTATATGTAGCTCATGTATCAATGTCGACGAAACAGGTGATCACTTGCTTATTACATGTCCGTTTGCTAAATTGATTTGGGGTAAGATTTTTAAATGGTTGAATATGGAGATCATCACTTTTAATAAGATAAGTGATGTCGTAAATTGGTTAGCTATTTGGGGAAGAAGGTCTAAAAAGAAATCGATGCTTTTGACGGCGATTTGCTACGGAGTTTTTTGGTGCATTTGGAAGGCGAGGAACGACAGAATTTTCAATGGGATTATGTTATCCCCAGTTAAGGTGTATCACAATATTGTATCTATAGTTTTTAGTTGGTTTAAGTATAGAACTGGTGTTGTTAATATCGTGTGGTCCCTCTGGTTGTCGGACCCTGTCTCTTGTTTGTAATCATTCTGGGTGTTTGTTTCCCCGTTTTTCTAGCTTGATGCTAGGCGGGTTTGGTTGTTAATATATTTGCTGTTTCCAAAAAAAAAAAATCTTTTTTATTGAGGTAAATTGGTCTAAATTTAAATCAAACCAAACTTAGCATCGCAAATCGAAAAACTAAATCAATGGGCCTTTTGACTTATTAAAAAAAATATGATATTTTCATAAGCATTATATTGGCGGTTTAATATGTCAAAAAATGAAAATAACCTTGTGTTACTAATAAAATAGGAAGTGATATATACACAAAATCTTATATTCTTAAACAACGATTTCGTATAACTTGATCCTACTCCGAAGATAATTTAACCATTAAACTTTTTATTTTTCATTTTCTTTTACCGTCAGTTCAACACCCTCATCTTTTACTTTCTTGTGTTTTCGAGTAATTTACAGAGGGAACAGAAATAAGTAATCTTATCTTAATTCTTATTCTTAATCTTTAATATATAATAAAAGATAAGCCTTAAATGTCACATGGCAAAGTAAGGTCCGTTGGATGAGTTAGATATTTTGATTTCAGCCGTTAGATTAGATTGATGATGTCATCTAATATTTTTTTCATTTACACCCTCATACAATACATAATTGCATTTTTTCTTCAATTTCACACCACAATAATGAAAAATATTTATCTATTATTGGACTATGATTTACCTTATTATTACTATTATAAAATCTTTTAATACAAAATATTAAAATATGTGTATAAACGTAAATGTATATATGTTATTATAGTTATAAACAACATGTGTATAAACATATATATATTTTTTATTATACGTGCAATATTATATATTCATAATAACTTAAAAGAACAAGTTCATAAACATAAAGTTTACGATTTATTTTTTTGTCTAAATTTACCTGCGCTATCGCGGGACAATAATCCAGTATTTTTGTTAAAAACAAGTTTTTTCATTATTTTTGTTGGATTTTCCTACTTTAATATGTCATTTATTCATAATTGACATTAATCATTTGAAACTACATGAAGTATCATTTTAACTATAACTTATTTGTAACAAGTTGAATTATAGAAAACAACCATAAATTTGTACTCCTTATTGTTATATATTTGTATATTCCCTACTTTTAACCGTGAGATTTTAATAGAAAGTGAGATAATACATATGCAATGTTCGGTCATCAATACATTGTGGATTTAATGGCAGGCAATGATAGGAATTTTATTGAGTTGCTATGCATTTCATAGTAAAATGGTGGTTAAAGGATAATAAACATTTATAAACCGATAAGAAAATGGCTATCTTTTTGCTTGTTATAGGAAATAATTAACATTTTGAGGTTATGAAGCGTAGATGTCTACATTCATCACAAAAAATTCACAAAATTCTTCATAAAGTGTTAGTTAAAATGATCAGTTTGTAAAAGAAGTTATAGTTCCAACATTTTTTATTCCCAATCTTGACGTTTCCATAAATAATAGAAGGTTACGAAGAATTTTTAAGATAATTAATACTAATAGTAATAACATTGTTAATAATAACAAAAAGAATATAGGAAAATTAGCTAGTTTAATGGCATGAAAAATAATAATAGAAAAAAAAGAAGAAAACATATTTAGATATTTGTACAAGTTTATTTTTCAAATAGTCTTAATGATTCAGCTTTCAAATTTCAGACACTATCTCTTATCATTCAGAACTGGTTTTCAGAAAAAACAAAAGACCCCTTAGCCCATTACCATATTATTCGCTTATAATTAATGATCCGTCGCTTTCAAATAATTTTCTTTATACTTTTTTATTCAAATCTAATTCACATTATTTAAAACCTTCCAACAATAAGTATTAATTTCATATAATCTTATAAGGGTCTTCATAAAACCGATTTAACCGACAAATAATCGATATAACCGATTTAACCGAATCAAATTAACCGACCCATTCAAATAACGATGGTTCGGTTATGAAATTTTAATTAACCGAATTTTATGGTTCGGTTATGAAAATACCTAAAAAACGAACCATATTAACCAAACCGACTCAAATATTTTAATAATAAATATTTAAGCGTTTGAATATAAATAACATTAGTAAATGTAGTCTAGTTGAAACCTTTAATTGTTGTTTTGGGAGAGATTTTATGCTCGAGTCTTCTCCACTTCTTTTTTTGTGTTATCTTTTCGTTTTAATTTGGGTATTTGACGTGTTTCTCCAACATTTGTTATTCGAAATTATTAACCGATGGTTAACCAACAACCGACCTAAATTATACCCACTAACCGATAAACAAAACCGATTTAACCATAACCGAACGTTTAAATTTTTCATTAACCGAAAGTTCGATTATGGTGATGGTCATGCTCTAAAACCGAACCAAGCCGACCCATTAACACTCTTATAACCTTATATAATTCATTCATAACTTTTATAGTTTCCTGAATCTCATATTCATATTATAAACTATCCTAAAATATTTTTTATGACAAATTATAAGACGACTTATACTTAAGTAATGTGTAATCCATTTTATTTTATTGAGTTAATTACATAAATGGTCCATGTGGTTTATCAGGTTTTTCGGGTTCAGTCCTTGTACTTTTTTTTCCAGGTTCAGTCCTTGTGCTTTCAAAATTGTCCGGTTCAGTCCAAACATCATTAAGCATGTTAGTTTGTCGTTAAATGAATGGACCAAATCCAAAACGCATGACAAACCATAGAGACCATTTATGTAATTAACTATTTTTAAAGGAAATTATGTGTGAAATAACATATTAAAAAAATTTGTACCAAAACATAATTCTTTATGGATCAATATAACTCCAATAACATATATTTAAAAGTCAAACCCGAATATGAATGTTGACATCATATTTATTTAATGAAGGTTTTGATTGTTGATTGACGAGTAAGAGCTAGTGGTCTTCACTATTTGGATAAAACTGAATTGTCTAATTAGACAATTTGGATTGCACTATTATTTTCGGATATGTGGATTGGATATGACCAAAACCGAATTATTATTTTGAATTGGTTTTTGGTTAAAAAAAATTGCTCATACTTTGTCATGTGACTTTTAATGCACATATGACATCATTATTTTAATTTAATGGTGTAGAATTAATCTTGAAACTCATCCAACGATCCATACTTTGTCATGTGGCTTTTTTTTGGTATATATTATAGAAGATTATAAATATATACTTATTTAATATGTAGCTCCATATTAATTTATGTATTATGTTATTATATTTGATAGATTTAGGTGTTAGGATTTAGAATTTAGATTTTAGGGTCTAGGGTTTACGAATTAAGGTATATATAGTTTATATTTTATAAAAATAATGTATACATGTGTAATGTTTAATTCATCTTACATAATTGTTACTATAGTGTTACTTTTATATATTGATGTTTAGGGTTTAAGGTTTTATTTAATTTGTAGGGTTTAGGCGTTTTTTTTAGGGTTTAGGTGTTAGTGTATAGGATTTAGGTTTTAGGATACATGGTTTGAAGTTAACATCTTCATTCTATTATATATTTTTTTTTCTTTTTGTTGTTTTTTTTTTCTTCTTGTTTCTTCTGTAAATACTTACTAGATTAACAAAATGTATATTATTTTAAACCTTGCAAAAATTAATTATTAATTTTATATTAATTTTATAATTCATTCATAACTTTCATGTATTGGGTTACATTTTACATTCTAAACAATCATAAATATTTTATGTCATAATTTTTGGAAGATAAAATATATTTTTATAGGTAATAATCAATTAAGACACATAATTTTCTAAGGACCAAAAGATACAATCTTTACCATTCATTCCATTTTAATCTAATAGCTAAGATTAAAACCAAAACCTACTTTTCTTTTATTTTTTTAAATTAATTTATCTCACAAACCGTTAATCGTTAGACGAAACAAATTACACTGTTGCGATCTTCTATTTTCTATCTTTAATTAGAGCAGTGATGTTCTATACTTTCGACGACGACTTTTTCTTAGTGGGTATTGAAATTGTAGCGATTATATCACATGTGATATTAGCACAAATTCGTAAAACTTTGTAAAAGAGAATTACTATACAACGTAAAAATTACCTAAATTTAGAAAAAAAATATCGAATTTTGACGATTTTTGTTCCTTCATTTTTTTTTGACATAAATGTGATAGTACGCATATCACATGTGATAATACGCATGTCACATGTGATAGTATTGATGATTTTTGTTTTCCTTCATTTTTTTTGACATAAATGTGATAGTATACATATCACATAGATAGTACGCATATCACATGTGATTGTATTGTATATCATATGTGATTTTATTAAGTATGTAAAATTTCGAAAACCTATAAGGCAATAAAACACATGATTTCAACTCTAATTGTTAATTTTAAAACACAAAAATATTATATGACGTATAATCTATAAGACCCGGAAAAAAGAAATCAAAATTGATGATTTTTTATTTTTCCGTTTTTAGACAAATGTTTTGTATTTGTTATATTTGTAAGGTAGAATCGCATATGATTTGAACACTAAATATGAATTTCAAAACATATATTTGTTATATTATATACATTTCAACTACAATCAAAAAGAAAAACTAAAAAAAAATATATTTCAAACTACTAAAATCATATGTGATAAAATTGTGATTTTATAATATAATATTTTAAAACCCATCAAAAAAACCCGGAAAAAAGTATATCGAGTGGGTAGTCTATAAAAAGGTAATTTAATGCTCGTTATAATGGCGTAATTTATTTGTTTAATACATTTACAGTTTTCGAAATATTTAATTTTTAAACAAAATAAAATTTTAAGTAGGTTTTTGAAATGAAAAGTTATGATTGGGTCTTTTAGTCTTAAAATTTTTAGTGATGTTTAATGATCCTAACCTTATTTTTATAACGTTTTATCCATGTCATTTTATGTATTTTGTTATAATTTTTTTTATGGTTTAGTTGTTTGTTTTAAATTTGTAGGGTTTAGGTTTACATTATAATCGTATGTAAAATAAATAAATGTATATATTTTAAATAGTTAATTACATAAATCGTTCATAAGGTTTATCTTAAATTACGGATTTCGTCCCTAAGTTTAAAAAGTTGCATAAATCATCCACTTTTAGAAACTAATTACCTTTTTCGTCCCTAGGATTTGCTCCAATTACGGATTTCGTTCCGAAGGTTTTTCCTCAATTACGGATTTGGTCCCTAAGGTTTGCCCCAATTACGGGTGCAAATTAGAAATTAGAGACGAAAATTGTAATTAATTTTTAAACTTGGACGATTTATGCAACTTTTTAAACTTAGGGACGAAATCCATAATTTTAGGTAAACCATAGGGACGATTTATGTAATTAACTCTATTTTAAAACCATATAATTTTAAAATTTATAAAATAAAAACAGCTTTTGTTATTATCTTTTCTAAAGCTGTCATCATCTATATATTTGATTTTCAATAATTGCATAATTTTATTTAAAATTATTATGACGCAAACCTTTTCCTCAAGAATTGTGTGTATTTAAATACTTATCAAATTTGACCTCATTATTCAACTTGTTTGTATCTTTGAATTTTTGTAGATAGTTAGATCATGGAGATTGTATTCAAAAGGCTCGTTTACGGTTAAATCTCTCTTTTACATATTCTCAATTATGTAATATCGGTGCTTTGGGTGAGAGAGTTTACTAAATTCTTTGGTCCCTAAAAAAGGTAAATACCTCGACTCCCATGGAGAATAGATATCGGTTTTAGAGGAGTTGACATGGACTCAGTTATATGTCCGATATGCGATGAGTGATGACAACTGTGAAAGTTCGGACCACGCTTTAGTGAACTTGATGAAGTTTCAGACCTTTTCATCAGCTTCTTTGGCTACAGCTCATGTTTTATACTTACGTGTTATATGTTGTGTTTTTTCTATATCCTAGATCCTCCATTAGTTTAAAATAAAATAACTGTATTCATCATTCCAAAAAAACCCTTTTCCGTATCAAATTCCATGATTTGTCAACTTTTATATTGCGGAAACACTAAAACAGCCAGAATTGTCGTAGATGGTTGGTTTATCTTCAAAGATTTGTGATGTAGCCTGTAGGAATCAAAATTTGTATGTTCAGTGTCAAGTCCAATATTCAAATCATAAACCGGATTTAGATAGCATCGGTCCTCTTAAAAACCTAAGAGGTCTGCACCGGGTTGACACTTGAAAGTTGAACCAGAAAGAGAACTAGAAGGAAAAAAGTTAATGGGACCCAAAACCTTGTTTATGCCGTTGGTTCTAATATAGAATTGGTTTGGCCCCAAAGTGGACTATCAGACTGTGAGCCGGGTTCATATTTGGGTGTGCCTTAATTTAAAACTATAAGCCTAAAGTGAAATTCTAAATCTAAAAAACTGAAACCAGTTCAATTTTGATGTTCAACAGCTTTTTGCAACAACAAAAAAAAAAATTAAACAAGAAAGGAACGGAAGCCTATTTTTGAAAATATAATGACAATGAGAAATCAAACGGCACATTGTGTTGGTCCGGTAAGATAAACTGGGTATGCATGCTAAACCGGCAATAATTTTTTTGGTTCTTAACATTTGTGAGTGTGGGTGTACAGGTATATTTTGTAACTCTGAAAAGACCGTTGAGGTTGGATCAACCCAAACACCAAAAATAAGTGCAGTTCGCAGTTCAGAGACAAGCAAAGATGGAAAAACTCCACCAAGGGTTTATCAGCCAACAATCTATTTGAAGAAGTGAAACAACAATATAAGCTATACACTTAGACTTGTTTTACGATTTATATTCTATCTATAGAATAAGCATAGCAGCATGCACAGTTTTACTTTTATGCATATTCAGTTCTATCAAAAGGGCTAAACCGAGTTATTTGTTTATCTCAATCATTCATAACAAAGCATGCATATGTTTACCTGTAGTAACGGTGCGTGTTGAAAGTGAAAGGAGTTTTAAGAAAGAACTACTCTGGGCAAATCTGACTGAACACTGGAAGCCTCTTAATTTTTCGCGGACCAGAAAGAAGATTGTCCATGTAAGCATCAAAATCTTCATTTGATGCGATGTTACCAGCAGTAGTCTGAATCTCAATATCATCATTTAGAGGGTACCAATTAGTGATTTTCTGTTTAACAATGTCGCTGTTGACTTCGTCCTGTTTGATAATTGAAGTGGCCACTTTTGGAGATATTGATGTCGATAAGCGGCAGTTGGATCCAAATGAACTAGTTCCAGAGGAGCTATAACTTTGGCAAGGCGTCTATGCACATTTGTCAAAAATATATAGAAAGTTAGGTGTGCGCTTTTATAACTGTATGAATATAGTTGAGATTGTCGTGTGATTTTACCTCAGGCATGCTGTGGTATGGAGTTGGTGATGAACGCAGCTCCTTATTTCCATGTGCAAACTGTGACAAAAGAATTTGTAATGTTACGTTCCACATTCAAATTGCTTACGTAGCATAAAAATCAACATGTTTTTATCTAAAGGAAGTCACAGGAAAGCACAGAAGATAGTAATCACACAATCGTAGAGTTTTTACATTTATATATAGCTGTTTTATTTGAACTTTAAGGTTAATGTAAAGCATGGACATGGTCAAATAAAACAGAAAAGAAACAGGCCCAAGTATGATCGTTTGAATCTTCTTTATTACTCTTTATAGCGATATATGGGCATCAATTTGAATATAGCTCACATAGAATCTGGAAAGAAACAATCGATTTCAGATACTCTGATTTAAGACATTCAAGAGTATGATCAACAGAAAAGTACTGCAATTAAAGAAACTCAAAAAAGCAGGCCCAAGTATGATTGTTTGAATCTTCTTTACTACTCTTTCTAGCGACATATGCGAATTAATTTGAATAGCTCACATGACACTGCAATTAAGACTAAACTGTTTGTTGAATCAATCCGATTTTACAACCTAAAAGGTGCCGTACTGGAAAATTATAAATAACCAAGAAACGTTCAGATATTTGCTATTTTGAATTCACTATAACGAAGAATCATATGGTTCAGATAGACTACCTAAATTCAAAGTTCAGATCTTTATTTCCATGATTGCATTTACAAGTGATACGCTAGAAGATCATGGTTCTGCTGGATACTTGCATAACTTAATAAAAACTACATTACATTCCCTACTTAAGCCACCACATAGTTCACTTTCGGAGTTCAAAACTTACACGATGTTCAGTTTAAGTTGAAAATTAAAGACTTTGCCGGTTACTCGGTAAATTCACCTTTAACATATTACTTTATGCTGTTAAAAATTAAGAGCAGAAAGAGAGAAAGAAACCTGGAATTTCGATCCATAGCGGCAATAGCCAGAATTCTCCAAATAAGACATACAAAGGTCCATCTTATACTTCTTTCCAGCAGAAGATGATGAGCCACCAGAATCTGTGGCAGATGATGACGATGAAGATCTACTTTTATCAATTGATGGTTTCTTCACAAGAACACCATCCATCACCAGCACATCTTCAACCACCTTCACTGGACTGTTACTATAAATCACAGGTGACCTTGACGGGCGTGGTGGCTCCATTCTTGATGAACTTTCACTAGTCCTGTGATAATTGTATCCAAATGAAGGCGAATTATCTCCAGCTGACTTAGGGGACGCCGTAAGTGACCTAGCAGAAGGCAAATATCTGAGGTATGGAGAGTTCAAATTCCTTAAAACAGTAGTGTGGCTATCAGGTGAAGCATATGGATCCACAGGAAGTGTGTGATGGAAGTAAGGATTTTGTGAAGCATAGCTGTGTATAGGTGACAGACTGCTGCGGTTATGGACGTCTGAGTTGCTAATACCATAATAACTATCCATATGTAGCTAAATTTGCAACAATCACAAAAGCAGGTATCAAAACTCCTGCAAATAAAGACAAATCGTTAACAATTTCATGCAATATATGCTCTGATCAATTCTTATCGCACAAATAGATAACAAAACAATCGATCAGTTCAACACAAACTAAACATTACAGGCTATACCTATTAACAAACATTTCAGACCTGAACATTTAAATCGATTCTGTTTTAGCCTAAGTGGCGAAATTATCAAATCTATAAAAAAAATGATGAACTGAACGATCAGACTCCTTCCACAATTTTATTCTCTCGTATAATACTAACATAATCGATGAGTACATACTCGAATTTGATCGAACTCATCACAAACTAAACATTACATGATAAAATTCTATCAAACATATTGTTCCTTAACATGTAAATCAATGAAGTTTTAGCCTCGGTGACAAAATTATCAATTCTATACAAAAGTAAGATGAAATGAACGTTTAAACTCCGATATCAAATTAATCTCCAGAAGCTTATGAACATACTCGAATTTGATCGATTTCTAGGTTTTACACAAAAATATAACAAAAAATCAGCAGAATCTAGAGAAATATAAATTCATCATAAGCTAAACATTACATGATAAATTTCAAAGCAATATATTGTTCATAAACATGCAAAATCAATCAATTTCATTCCTAGATAACAAAACTATCAAATCGATTCAAAATTTAGATGAAGTGAACGTTCAATTTCCCGCCTAAATTCAAATTTGAGACGATCGTGAAATTACGCGATGAAAACATACTAGAATTTGATCGATTTCAACGTTATGTATAATTCGAATCGTAAAACGCGATTAGGTAATCAAAAAAACTGAAATTGAAAAAAAAAAAAAAAAAAAGTTGAAGTCGATTACCCGTGGAAATTATGCTTGGATGAAAACGTTGAGATTGAGATGATGATGAAGCTGATTGCGGTGGAGTTCTGATTTGAAGCGATTAGGTTATCTCCACCGCCATTGAAATGGTTTTGATGAGAGTTTGGTTATGGAACTGAAGACGACGGAAAGTGTGACGTGGAAAACCTATTTGTACTGGACACCGTGCTTTGACTACGTGAAATGGAAAGTCAAAATCCGTTTTATTTACAATATTGTCCTTGAGATATTTTGAATGTTTCTATTACTTCCTCTACATTTTGGGGTAAGAGTTAAAAGAATTGTTTTATTAATAGTTGATTACGCCAAAGGTCCTTGCGGTTAATATTGGTTCTCACGTTATTTTGATATGACCATGTGTCGTTCCTAGGGCATAAAGGAGACGATGAATCCTCACCTTTCTCCGGAAACATCAACTAACTAAGTCGGTAGAAAGAGACCCGAGACAGAAGCCTCGGATCAACCCTCCAATGATAAAGTTAGAACTTGTAGGAATAAGAGGTATGATATATGCATTAGTTAAGTTAAGAGTATATGAGAGCGAAGGGAGTAACAATATAGTTTTTAGAAAGTATTTATAGATCACTCAAGGTGTGTCTTACCGACTGGACAATAGCATATTCGCATGGCCTATTTGGTCGATACTCGATACGGCCCTTGGCACATAGTGTATTTTGCTTCTAACTCTGCATTTCTAGTTGTTTGTGTTCCGTGTTATACATTGCAGTTTGCTTATGTAGGGCTTTGTGCATTTATTGTGGGTGCACCATCTTCCAATGGGCATGCCACCATTATTTTGTATTTCGGTAGACTTAATCCTTCGGCTATCGAGGTAACTATCAAAGACTATACTCCAGATAGTATAGTGGAATGTAGTGAGACCATTAGAGACATGTAATTTGGTTTGTTATTCTTGTTTTCGATCCAAATTAGCTTGCTAAAATTATCCTAATTCGGCCCATTTAAGTCACATCCACAAGGTTATGGTTACCTTTTATCAACATTGTTTTTTCTCGGCTTATAATATGTTGGAAAATGTTGATAAAAATATGATTTTTTCATCAGATTTGGACGTCTATAAAGTGATGCACATTTAATATTTACGAAAAATATTTAATATGTATGTGTAGCCCTTAGTAAGGGCTTTGCAATGATATATTATACGTCCAAAACGGAGTTAAGGTGAATGAGATATCGACACCTAAAGATGGGTGTTTGGTGCCATTAAAAGGGCCTCAGGCGGTCCAGTTTTTGAATTGCTTTTTCGTATTTAAGACCGAAGGTTTAATTCAACTTTTAGTTCGGGGTTACATCTGGTAATTGATGTTTAATTCCGAATTTGATAACAGACAACTGTTCCAATTTTCCTTTTAATGGGCTCGTTAATGCCATTAAAACAGAATTAAACTCAAACACTCCCCTTTGGCCTATAAACACAGAAGCTACAGACAACTGTTACAATTTTCCTTTTAATGGGCTCGTTAATGCCATTAAAACATAATTAAACTCAAACGCTCCCCTTTGGCCTATAAACACAGAAGCTCTTGGCTCACTCACAACACACCTTTTGCCTCCGATTTATCTTTTACAGCAACAACTATTTTCGATCAAGTTTCAGGAAAGTGAGTAGCTCCGTGTCACACCCTGCTAAAGCGGAAACACAGGATGTGAAGAGCGAGAGTATTCGATACACAAGGTATAGATAAACGCCAAGTTATATTAGATAAAAAGATAACTTCAAAGTTTACATAGTAGTTT
This sequence comes from Senecio squalidus, assembly GCA_910822075.1. Lineage (NCBI taxonomy): Eukaryota > Viridiplantae > Streptophyta > Magnoliopsida > Asterales > Asteraceae > Senecio > Senecio squalidus. The sequence goes on along the minus strand of CAJVGC010000060.1, from coordinate 21,579,806 downwards.
AAAACATTGTTTACATATCCGAATACAAAAAAAAGGTGTTCATAACCAAACCACCCGAACCATTCCCTTTATTGAAGTCATCAAACCAAGCATACAAGCAGCAGTCTATCAGCTACATTACAATGCTTACTCGTCTCCTGTAAAATAGTCAAGTGTTAACTAGGGGAGACGCAGTTAGTGAGCTACAAAGTTTAAGTAAAAGCAATCATGTATCGACGCATAACAATGCGTAAAGTAGTATTCAAAGTATTGACGCATATCAATGCGTAAAGTATAAGTATCAAGGAGTTGACGCATAACAATGCGTATAGTATGAGTATTCATGTTTGTAGGAATTGACCACATAGTGTACGGCTATGTGACAATCCTAAGTATTGCCAATGATCGTTGCTAAGCCTATTGCCTACCCACGTAATAATTATGCACCACCTGTTGTTGTAGTGGTGAGGGTCTTTGCAACTACCCTAATAGCGCTATCCATAACTACTAACGGTCCTCTCCCGAAGATTAATAGCAACTGAAGTGTAGGAGTGTATGGGAATTTTAGTGGTATCTCACATCCATGTTGTACAACGTCCGCAACACGACGATCGATGTTTAGTCATTGGCAAAAATAGTGTTTGTCTCCTCAGCATTGTTGGCAAAACCATCAACAATGCTGGCAAAATAGTTTTTGTAATAGAATTCAAGTATCAAAGCGTTTTGTTAAGCATTCAAAGCATGTTTCAGCTTAAATATAGTGTTTAAGCCTAAGACTCGCATTTCACCACGAAATGTAATTAAAAGCATTTAAAAGAAGGGGTTTGTAACTCACTGGTTGCGAAGAATCTAGCATGCTCGGAAAAGCTCGAGAGATGCTCGAAATCACCGAAATCCTAATATATATCATGTTTACATGTAAGTATCATTACTTATTAATTATTATGCTCGTTAGTCAACGAGATGCTTATTTTTACAGTGTCATAAATATGTCTAACTAATAAGTTCAAAAATCGTTGAAAACGAGTCGTTTTGAATTGTTGCGCGACTTAGTGTAACTGAGTTACACCCGGTGTAACTGTTAACAATTTCGTCAAAAATCGTTTTTGGTGTTGTAAATTCATCTTTTGATGGTAGATTTCGATATGTAATGATAGAAACATCAAATCAAAATACATTATAAAAGACAGTTTATATCAACTTTTTAACCGTAAATACTAAGATTTATAAAAAGACCCGTTTTGTATGTAAATGGGTTAAAAACTTCAAAATCACATGTTTTTAGGTGTTTGATCTTACATGAAATGTAATATATATGTAAAAACAGAGGAGAAATGATTATACCAAAAGAAAATGTAGTGGAGATGATCTAGAGTGTCTTGACGGTGATTTTCGACTCCGAAGCTTAAGAAATGACGTATGTGATTAAAGTGCTTGAAACCCCTTGTTATTCTTGATGACACCAACGTTTTTAGGTGATGTTTTTGATGATTTTATTCCACAATATGGCTGTAAATGAAAGGGAGTGAAAGAGTTTCTTGATTGTGTATGTGTATGTTAATGTGTGTGTTTATGTTCCTTTTTGCCAAAAGTGAGAGAGTATGATGAAATTTGTGTGTGTGTGTGTGTGATTGTAAAAATGATTGGAGACTTGAATAATGGTTTAGGGGTGTTGTTTTCTGGATTTCTAGAGGTTTTGCCACGTTATGGACAGGTGGAAAACATTTGAAGCATGCAGAAATGACTCAACAAATGACCCATTACCCATTCAGCACCCTTGTTACGCTAGCGTAACTATAGTTATGCTGCGTAACTACATAGTTACGCTAGTGTAACTATAGTTACGCTAGTGTAACTATACTTACGCCAATGTAACTATAGTTACGTCAGTGTAACTATAGTTACGCCAACGTAACTGCAGTTACGCTGGTTTATGGAAAATCTTGTTTTTTTCGTTATCGTTAAGCATTTTCGTTAGTTGCAAGTTTACGATTTGATATGAAATGAACTTAGGCAAGTTCATTATGCGTTTTCTTGGTATTAGGATTCTTTTAGTGATTTGATTCCGATTCCCGATTCCGATTCCGAGACACACATGTTTTATGTTTAAGTAACGTAAACCTACGTTAAAAGTTTTGTATGAGTTACATCGAGATTAGCTTAAAGAGCTATGTTTACGTAACCACGTAACACATAAATTAGTTATAGAAAGTATCAATAACGTACTCGAGGTTATCAGTTAGTTCACTCGACCTGAGCTTTGACGGTTGTCACATTCTCCGCACGTTGAAAGAATTTCGTCCCGAAATTTCAACTTGTAGTATTCGTCGCGGAACAAGTGAAGAGATGAGGATACTTATGCATCATTTGATCCTCTCGTTCCCAAGTGTATTTGGGGCCACATTTTGCGTTCCAACGTACCCTTAGTACAGGGATTCGACTATGTCTTAGTTTCTCAGTCTCGTGATCTATGATTTCAATCGGTTCTTCGACAAATTGGAGTTTTTCGTGTAAATGTACTTCTTCTAAAGGTGCGATAAGTGTTTCGTCCGATAAGCACTTTTTCAGTCTCGACACATGAAAAGTGTTATGTATATTACCGAGTTCTAGAGGTAGCTCCAAGCGATACGCAATTGGACCTACTCTTTCGAGTATCTCAAAAGGTCCTATATATCTCGGGCTCAGTTTTCCATGTTTTCCACGGCGTATTGCACCTTTCCAAGGCGACACCTTTAGAAGTACTTTGTCACCGACTTGAAATTCTAAGTCTTTTCTACGCATATCAGCGTAACTCTTTTGGCGACTCCTCGCAGTCTTAAGTTGTTCCTTAATCGTTGTGATCTTATCGATCGTTTCTTGCACCACAACCATGCTAATAAGTTGTCGATCTCCTGGTTCCAACCAACACAGTGGAGATCGGCATTTCCTTCTACAAAGAGCTTCAGAGGGCACACATTTGATGCTAGCATGATAGCTGTTATTATAGAAAACTCTATCAGTGGTAGATGGTTATCCCAACTTCCTCCAAAGTCAATAACACATGCTCTTAGCATATCCTCTAGTGTCTGTATAGTACACTCACTTTGACCATCGGTCTGTGGATAGTAAGTCGTGCTTAAATCCAATCGAGTGCCAAACTATTCTTGGAATGCCTTCCAGAATCTGGAAGTGAAGCGAGTATCTCTGTCCAAGATAATTGACGTGGGTATTCTGTGACGAGTCACTACCTCGTTGATGTATATCTGGACAAGTTTTTCCACGTTAAAGCTTTCCTTGATGGGAATAAAGTGTGCTGACTTCGTTAGTCGATCTACTATAACCTAGATCATGTCATTACCCCTCGACGTACGAGGTAATTTTGTACGAAGTCCATTGTGATTTGTTCCCATTTCCATTCGGGAATTTCAGGTTGATGCAGTAACCCTGACGGCTTTTGATATTCGGCCTTCACTTTCGCACACGTTAGGAATTTCTCTACGTACAAAGCCATATCTCTTTTCATTCTGGGCCACCAGTAATGTTCCTTGAGGTCCTTATACATATTGCTCGACCCTGGATGAATGGAGTATCGTGTTCGGTGTGCTTCATCCATAATGGCCTTCCTTAATTCGTTAGTTGTAGGATCCCATGCTCGATCCTTAAAATAATAAACATCGTCGTTCTTCCTTACAAAATCCTTATCGTGTTTGTGCAAGGTTTCGACCTTTATGTTATCTGCTTTCAAAGCCTCATGCTGAGCATTTGCTATACGCATCCTCCAATCGGATATAATGTAGATTCCTAATGCACGTACTCGGGTCGATTGTTGCCTTTCTTTCCTACTCAAGGCATCTGCTACGACATTCGCTTTTCGAGGGTGATACTTAATATCGCAGTCGTAGTCGCTAAGGAGTTCCAACCATCTCCTTTGCCTCATTTTGAGTAGCTTCTGGTCTAGTATATGTTGTAGGCTCCTATGGTCCGTGAATACCGTGTATTTGGTTGTGTAGAGATAATTGTAGGTTCTGATCATGTTAGAGAGAGAAAGTATTCTAGAGAGAGAAAAAGTAGATTTATCTGTTATGCTCAATTCTCTTACATCAATCACACCCCCACACCCCTATATATAGGGGTGTGGGGGCTTTACAAAGACTTCTCACATATTACAATTAAGCCCCTAATAACGACTACAAATACAATGTTAAGAATATTCTATTCCTAACAATTTCCCCTTATTTGTAGTTGTTCAAAATATGAAGTCTTTGTTTTGAAGCATCGTCATTGTTGTTATCTTGAATGTGTAGATGCTTGATTTGATCTTCAACCGCAACTTTGGATTTCATCATAGTAGTTTGTTGTAATCTTTGATATTTTTTGTATCAAAAGATAAGCTGCTTGAAGAATCTTTCTTTTCTTTTGAAAGCTTGACCTTGATGTTGTATTGAGCATGTCATTGATGAAGTATTCTCGAAGGTCTCGCTCTTTGAAGAAGTCTTAAGAACCTAATTATCCAAAAACTCTTTTTGGCAAACCTTGGATGATAGTCTAGTAGATCTCCTCCTTTGTCTTCGTGGTCTTCAAATTCAGCTTTAGATTTCATCAGAGTAGTATTTAAATCTTTGTATCGCGGAAAGCACAATTTGAAAGGTGACTTGAAGAATCTTTCATTTCAAACGAATGTTTAATGTGGACTTGTAGTCTTTGATTTCATGATTCCGGTGTGAACATAACATTCGTTTCCTTTGACCGTTTGGACCATAAAGTGGAACGCTCCCCCTTACTTGAGTAGATTCACTTTATAGTTCAACTTGTAGAAGCTTGATTGGATTTCTTTGTTTGAAGCTTCTTTTGTTTGATCAATCGTTCCAAATTTCTTGACGTTTTGATTTTTTCATTTAGCTCCCCCTCAACTCATACTTGAAATCAACTATATGAAAGTTGATGTGTTACTTCGTTGTAGCTTGATGATGAACATTCTTCTTTACTTCACGTTCTTCCCATTGGAAAACCATTTACACACGTGTTTCCTTTTGGTACACGTTCTTCCCCCTCATGATGATTATGACTCGTTGTAATCATCATGTAAACGGGTACCCAAATAGTATCCTCAAATAGTATCTATGAGCTTGAAAATGGGTAAGTAACTACGAGAACACTTAGATTGCTCGTTAACACAACAATCAAAATCACAAAGGAAGTCAATTATGTGACCTACGTTCAATGTTGGAAAAGCCTTATCATTGGCAGGATTTCCATTCGATCATTGTGAAATACCAAGTTCGTTGGTACCACTACAAATGTTCCGAGCTATATGACAAAGATATGCTATTTGAAGATTCGTTCGTTTCCTAGAAAATGTTTAAACTTTTGGCGCTAGACTCAATAGTGCATGAAACGAATTCGAGAAAAGGAGGTAATATTCTCTTCTTCAATATCAACATTCTCCGAGTGAGAATATGATAGAAATGTGTTAATTCTCCGTGTATATTGAAACAAATTCTTGTGAAGAATTTGAGTGGCGATAAGGGATATGGGCATTGCATCACTTGGTCCATGATGTCTTTTTCAATATCGAAAACGGTCTCTCATTCTTTTAACCGTATCACACACTCCTCACTCAACCTCTCATAATATTCAACTTCACCCTGATTTTGGCATTTTGAAAACAATGTTTTGTTGATTTTTTCACCTTTAATCTCCAATCCTAGACCTAAAGAACCTTCACATTCGAAAGTGATTCCTTGGGTAAGTCCCTCCGGTTCTGGGTGGACTATAGGAAAAAGATAGAATTTTGAAAACCACTCAAGGTGCATCAACATTTTGCCAAATTGTTTTGAAAAACATTTCCAAAGTAACTTAGAAAGATTGCAATATTTTCGAAAAGACCACCCCCCCCCCCTTCAACATACGCATGACAAAAAATGTTTTTGGTTATGGGAAGTCTTTTTCGAAAATACATTCGAATAGTGCATTTCGAAAGATTTATTTGAAAAATTGTTTCGTTGAAGCTCATTTGAAAGATTTAGGAGGTAGGTCGAAAAATGATATTATGAACTCCCCCTCAAAGTTTGATTCTCTATGTTTGATCAAACAAGTGTTTTGCAAACTAGATTAATAAGAAGAAGAAAAAAACCGCTACTAAATCTTATCTAAAAGATGAAATAATTCTAGTCGAGATTCAAAATCCGCTATTAAATCATCTTTTTCGATTGAATATAGTTCTAGTCGAGTTAATCTAATTTTCTAGTTTACGATTTTGAAAAGATTTGTCATTTTGAAAACACTTGTTAATTACGAAAATACTATCAAACACAAATATAATACTTTGAATATGTTAGTTCTAGTCGAGATTGAAAATCCGCTACTATTCACATTCATCATATTAAACTTGTATTTAGACAAATAAATTCGTATTTTTCCGGTTTTAGAACGAGTTTGAAGAGTGATAGTTCTAGTCGAGATTTAAAAATCCGCTACTAAACACTTCCAAATATTACGTCTCTCAAGGTGATAAACTAAGTTTGTAATTTTGTTTGGAAAGGAATTGTACCGAAATCGTCGTGTTCCAATCCTTCCTTCTTGATATCTCGTGTAAGCACTCCATGAAGTTCGAGTCCGAAACTAAGGTATTCCGGAGTCATCTCAATGATCTACATTGCTGCACAATCAAAACAAACTACTTTTGGTACCCATTTCTTTTTGGGTCCTTTTTGGTTAGCTTTGTTTGAAAACCATTGATTAGAATATGAGTTCCATTTCTCGGATAAACACACATTTGAAGTAGTTGATTTTGCAATCGGTGTGTTTGTTTTTGAAATTTGTGGAGATTTTGGAATCCATTTCTGGTTAAGAGTTGGTGAAGGAGTTCTTGGAAAAAAATCCATTTGATGAGTGTAACATATTTGAAGCATTTCGAGGTACATTTGAAAACATTTGTTTCTTTGATGTGAATGAATTCATTGAAGGTCTGTTTTTAAGCTTAGAAACAAAACTATTCACTTTTTGCACCAAATATTTAAAATGAGATGGTGCAAATTCAAATAACTCGGGTATTGAATAAGTGAAAGATTTTGTTTCCTTCTTTTCAATTTGAGGACAAAATGCTGTCACACCCCGCTATAGCGGAAACACGAGGTGCGAAGAGATGGAATACCATTACACGGGTTATAACAAAATATAGCGGTTTCAAGCCATTGATTAAAAATTAAAGAGTTCACAGTTTCAAAAGACAACCAAGTCATTTAACGTTTCGCTACAAATACATAATTAAAGTTTCAAATAAATTCCCAAAATAAATGAACATGTCTTTTCCCAATATGAATCTCACGCAACCATCCTGACCCGTCCATGCCATGCACTTCATTCTTACACTTGATTTCATGAAACATAAGATAAAGTGTCAACTACAATAAAGTAGTGAGTGAGTTACAGTTTAAGTTTCTCGACAAAAGTTTATGTGAAGTATATATAAGTAAAGAGTTTCATAAATGAAAAAGAAGCGGAGCGGCGCTTAAATATATATATATATACTTTAAAAGTTTCCGAGGCAACGGGGCATAACAATACCCTAAAGTTTGTACAAACGCAAGTAGAACAATACTAGTAAAACAATAATTGCGGAGTCAATCGCTAAAAGAGTGTATATGCGTAAATAAGTGACTAATGATTCAAATCTTGTATCAACCTCTTGGCATAATATAACATAAGTGTACACACTAAACCGATTATCCAACCGTGAGGCCCCTTACCCCGCACTATCTACGAGGAGTATTCTGATCATAGTAATATGTACTTATACTGCCATCTAAGTAAGAAACGGTTCTTTCCTAAGTATCGATACCCATAATTACTAAACGGATTAACAAAGCTAATAGTGTGTGATGTACTAAAACCTTGCACTAATGTAATATTGTTTCAAAACTGATAGTAGGCACTTATGAATAGCGTCATATTCTCATCAAGGGTTGGTTTCACATACAAGTAATCTAAGTTTAGTATAGGCAATTAAAGGGGGCAAGCCAGTAAGTTTAATGTATGCCAATCGGGGCAAATAAAATGTTTACCCATATAAGTTTCACAAAGTGTTCAATAACATACCAATAGTTCATAATAGTTCCAAAAGTTCATAACAGTTGCAAAAGTTCATAAAAGTTTCCAAAGACAATTAGATCTTATGTTTCTCCCAAAAAGTTATGTAAAAAATACACTATGTAAAGGGGATGTAACTCACTGGTTACGAAGAATAAGAACTCGGAAAATGGTCGAAAACGAGAGTCGGGAATCACGGAACGCCTAATAATACCAAGATAGTTCAAGTGTTATCATCTCATTATGTTGTTTTATATAATATATAACAGAAAATTTTAGTTAAACTTTAAGCGTCAAGGTCTAATTTGTCCAAAATAGTCCGAAACGGTTGACGTTATGTATTAGTCCGAAAGTTCAAAGTTAATGTTTATTATTGTCATGTTACAAGTAATTTTGGTCGCTGAAGTGGTTTGGATTTTTCTAACGAAATTTGGGCAGCGCTTCCGCGCCCAAATTTTATATATCCAAAAATCCAAATTCACTTCCCCTCACAAACACATATATAACAATATCATATCTAAACGAGTTCATTTTAGTCCAAAGAGTCCAATACAAGTCACCAATATTATTATTTTTACCAAACTCAGTCCCAAACATTATGTTTCGAAAAGTCAGCGGTGTACACAAGCTTAAAACGTTCGAACGACAAAGTTTAGGAAAAACTAACAGGCCTGTGCGCCGTCCTGGACCTTAGGGACGACGCACAGAAGCCAAATTACTCCGCTGCGTGGTCCTGGTCCTTAGGGACGGCGCACAGGTTGGGGTTTTGGTGTTTTTCTTGCAAAACGTTTATTTCCACCATTGATTCCGACATGCAATGAGTCAATACTTAATAAAACTTCATTTTTACAGTTTCTAAAGCATTTTAACCATAAAACTATAGATCTAAATGTTATTTCGGTTAAAAATCATTTTTGTCCATAAAAATTCACAAATCTTGACAAAACTTATTTTTATGCTTTATATCATATATGCAAGTTGTTAAAACAGTAAATAAAGGTAAGAGAGTGATTTCTACCGGATTAAAATGGATGGATGGTGTTTTGGACGGATTTAGAGCTCCAAAATCGGTAGAAAAAGCTTGAAACCGAAAGGACTTTGGTCCTCCTTGTTTGCTTTGATGATTGAACAATTTTTGATGGTTTAAAACTGAGTTTTGATGGCTGAAATCTTCTGTAAATGGTGAGGTTTCTTGAGAGAGTTTGTGTGTGTTTTGTGTTTTTGTTTATGTAAAATGAAAATGAAAAGGAAATTAAGAAAGTAATGAAAGGGGTTGTTTGGGACTGCCAAATGCAGTAAATGATGGTCTATTCTCGAGTTTGATCGGGGGTTGGTGTTATAAAAACGAGACAAACAAAAATTCAAAATATTTTCGGATTTGGTACATCAGGACGCCGCACAAGGGGTGTGTGCGTCGTCCTGGACCAGTTTTGTAATATTTTTGTGATTTTTTCGTTTTTGCGTTTTTGTTTCGTTGGACCTTTTCGTTAACTAAAAGTTCTTATTTATGATACGTTATGAACTTAGGAAAGTTCATTAGGTGTTTTCTTGGTATTAGGACTTATATAAATTGATTACGGGTGTGATTCCGACACTGACGCTTTTCCGGTAAATGTACAGTTAAAGACAACGACTGATAATATGAGAGACATAGAGTGTAAAATGCACCTGAAATTTGACGGTTGTCACAAATGCATCCTTTGAAACATGTTTGCTTGAGTTGATTTTTGATTTCAAACTCAAAGGTGTTGTAAAAATTCCATCAGTTTGTTGTTTCGGTGAATACTTTTGATTCTTTTTCGGGAAAGAACTAGTACTCGGAGAAACCACTTTTGAAAATGTTTTTGAACATTTACCGTTGTGAACCTTGAATGGAACTTTAACATCCTTTTTCGAATCTTTTTCTCGAGTTTTTGAGTTTCGTTTCTCTACATGTGAAATGATTAGGGTTTTTGGTGAAATCGGACCATTCATTTTCCACATTGAATCAATCTTATGGGTTAAAGCTTCGATATCCTTTTCTTTTGATTGTAATACATTTTTAAGAAATGATATCTTAGCAATAGATTGCTCATTCGAGGAGAAAGATTCCAATGAAGATTTGTCATTTGAAGTTGAAGATTTATCAACAGATGTTTTTTCAAAAGACGCAATTTTCTCTAAAAAGTTACGTTTTTCATTCTCAAAGTAGTTAGTTCGACATTCCAACTCTTGTTCAAGTTCCGAAAATTGTTTTTCTAAAATAAGAGTTGGAACGTATACTCTTTGAAAACCAACTTGTTCCAAAACATCATCGGAATGAAGTGCCTTTTCGGTATAACTTTGAAAGTTATCATCCGTAAGATGAATTTTCCTAATTTTGTAACTCTCATTTAACGATTTGTAATCAAAAGATAATTGCGTTTTATTAAAAAACTGGTCGTTTTGCATCCTCTTGTTCTTCAATTGCTTTTGATGATCTAATGAAAGCCATTGTAACATTTGCGTTGCCCAAGGATTTTGTGTCGTAAAGACCGGGAGCATGATACATAGCTTTGTTTAGATATTTTGGATTATCATGACCCAAACCTTCTTGTGGATTGAAAAATCGAAACTCTTTTGGTTTGTTTTTAAAAATGAGTTGATACGTTTGTTCTCTCAAACCATTTTTCTTTAAAGTTTCAACTGCAAGTGCTTGTGCTTTTAAAGATTTAATTTCCGTTTTATAATCTTCAATTTGTTTTCTTAAAAGCATAAGATTATCGTTAGCACTAAGTCTTTCATTTCTTTCATTCATTCGTTCTTTTTTAAGATTCTCAAGTTCCAATACAACACTTTGATTGTATGTCCTCTCATCAAACGTAATGGTTTTGGATTTTTTTTTGAAGTGTATTGATTAACTCCAATTTTTCATTAAGTTCGTCTGTAAGATTTTAAAGTCGAATCATACTTTGATCATATTTCCTATTCCAAGAAGTTGCTAACTCTTCAAACTCGTCGAGTTTGGAATTGGTAAGGTTTAAAGCTTGAATTTTAGATGTCAAAATTTGAATTTCATTTGAAAGCTTAGAATTCTCATTTAAATGAGTAGCATTTTCGTTTGAAAACATTAAAACCAAACCGGTGTTAGTTTGCAACTTCTTTTCCAACTCATTGATCTTATTATCAAGGGTAGAACGAGATAAAGAATGTACCTCAACGACGTTGTCCTGACATGATGATGATAAGTTGGAATGCGATATCGTCGATAAAGATTCTCGGGCACGTGTAGCAGCATTTCGCATTCTTACATAAGTATCCCAATTAGACGGATTCACATGTTTTTCCCTTTCATCGCACAACTTCTCTAGTTCCTCTAGTTTTGTCCAAGCTTGATCCGGAGAACAATAAAATGTAAGCCCGTGATTTTTGTCGATTGTGAGATCTACAATATTTCCGGTAAAATCTTTCTTCATAATGTAAATTTGATGGCAAAAATCCCTTAAAAGTTGAAGGAAAATTTCTCAATGTTGAAAATTTGACGAAAAATCCGGATAATCTTCACCTGTGGTATCTCACGCTAGTACAATCTTTTTCCCAAAACTTGTTGAACCAATTGAGTACAATAACATCGTTAAATTCGCTTTTCAAATCTCGATTCCGGAAATATAAATCTCGTATTTTTCCGATGCTTGAATCTTGTTAAAATTCGCCGCGTAAGCTTAATCGGTATCCGAAAAATGTCGTTAAAAATAAAAATCGCTCTCTTTAAAAAAGTTCTTATTTTTCGATTTCGTCTCTAACGTGAAAACGTGGAATCACGAAACTTCAGTTTTTTTTTTGTTGTTGTTGTTGTTGCTAAAGTCTCGAAACCCTCGTTTTCAACTGATCGTGATCTTTTCTTGCTCGTTGTAAACACCTCTTCGTGTTCGAATGACTTGGTCGAATCCTCCTATTCGTGTATGATGAAAATCTGGTCGAACTATCCTATTCGTGTATGCACAAATCCTATTCGAATTGATCTATTCGTGTATGATGGAATTTCATTCGAACCAACACTTAGAAAATATTCAAGATTGGATTAACCTTTGACGTATTCGTGTAAACCACCGTGTTCGAACAACTCAATATCAAGTTCGTGTCTCAACTTCCTATAAGAATCAACCTATCTTCAAACCTATTCGAATGATCCTATTCGTGTTAGTTAAAAAGCTATTCGAATATCCTATTCGTGTTAGTTAAAAAGCTGTTCGAATATCCTATTCGTGTTAGTTAAAAATATGGTCGAATGATCCTATTCGTGTAGACTTATTCGAATGACTTCGAAATCATCAAATTCGACTTCAAAATCAACACACACGAATACAGTTCCTATTCGTGTTAGTTAAAAAAAACTAGTCGAACTGAGCTATTCAAATGGATCCTAGTCGAATCCCTAGTCGAACAAGTGAAAAATCTGATCGAACGAAGTGTTTTCAAGCACCCCCCTCTGATACCAATTGTAGGTTCTGATCAGGTTAGAGAGAGAAATTATTCTAGAGAGAGAAAGTATATTTATCTATTATGCTCAATTCTCTTACATCAATCACACCCCCACACCCCTATATATAGACTTCTCTAGAGAGAGAAAGTAGATTTACAAAGACTTCTCACATATTACAATTAAGCCCCTAATAACGACTACTAATACAATGTTATGAATATTCTATTCCTAACAATAATGTCTCCATAAATCAATAGGCAAAAACTATCGCCCCCAATCCTAGGTCGTGCGTAGCGTAATTGACTTCGTGTTTTTTGAGTTGTCGCGATGCATACGATATGACCTTGTTTCTTTGCATCAATACACAACCGAATCCTAGGTTAGATGCGTCACAATATACTACGAAGTCTTCGTTTCCCTCGGGAAGAGTTAGAATTGGAGCATTGCACAGTTTCGTTTTTAGGATATTGAAGGCTTGTTCTTGTGCATCTCCCAGTTGAACTTCTCGTTCTTTTGCGTTAACTTTGTCAGGGGTTTAGCTATCTTAGAGAAATCTTGAATGAATCGCCGATAATATCTAGCCAGTCCTAAAAATTGGCAGATTTCTGTCGGACTTTTGAGAGTTTCCCAATTCTCTATAGCTTCGATCTTTGACGGACCAACATGAATTCCGGATCCATTAATTACGTGACCGATAAATTTGACTTCACGTAGGCAGAATTCGCACTTAGAAAATTTTGCGTAAAGTTGTTGTTCCTTGAGCAATTCTAACAACAGTTTTAACTGCTCTGGGTGATCTTCTTTGGTACGCGAGTAAATTAGGATGTCTTCGATGAATACAATAACAAACTTGTCTAGATACGGTTGGCATACTTTATTCATCAAATCCATGAATACCGCCGGTGCATTTGTAAGTCCAAACGGCATTACTAGGAACTCATAGTGTTCGTATCTAGTGCGAAAAGCGGTTTTTGGTACATCATCTTCAGAAACCAGAACTTGATGATATCTAGACCTTAAGTCAATCTTTAAAAAGTAAGTTGCGCCTTGGAGTTGATCGAAAAGGTCGTCAATTCGTGGAAGAGGGTATCGATTTTTGACAGTTAGCTTATTTAATTCTCGGTAATCGATACACATGCGAAACGATCCATCCTTCTCCTTTACGAATAGTATCGGCGCTCCCCATGGTGATGAGCTTGGTCGGATAAATCCTTTATCCAATAATTCCTGAACTTGATTGGGTAATTCATGCATCTCAGTCGGAGGTAGTCTATATGGCGTCCTTGCCACCGGTGCCGCTCCAGGAATTACCTCGATTCTAAACTCTACCTGCCTTTGTGGTGGTAGTCCAGGTAGTTCTTCGGGAAATACCTCCTGATAGTCTCTAACTATCGATATATCCTTAAGGTCTGCTGCTTTCGTTTGCTTGTCGTTTACGTTTACTAGCAATGCGAAGCAGCCCTTATTCAGGTATTTGCTCATTTTCATCACCGATATGAGTTTCGAAGTTTGTCCCGACCTATCTCCTTGCACTATCAATTCCTTTCCATCTCCTAATGGCATCCGAATCGTCTTATCCAAGCAAAATATATTTGCATCTCGGGTGGTCAACCAATCCATTCCTATTACTACGTCGAAACTCTTAAGTTCGATAGGAATTAGATCTATTTCGAAAGAGTGATTAGCTAGAGTTAAGGTACAATTCTTAATTACGTCACTAGATTGGTATTCTTGACCATTTGCGTACTCTACTATAAACTTTTCACTTAGAGGCTCGGTTTCTAATGCAATCAAAGGCCTAAGTTCTAGGGATACAAAACTTCTATCCGCGCTTGAGTCAAATGGTACTGAGGCATAATAGTTGTTAAGAGAAAATGTACCTGCAACTACCTGGGGGTTGTGTCTTGCTTCTTCAGCTCCAATCACAAAGGCTCTGCCACGACCTTGTCCCCCATTGTTGCCCATTTGATTGTTTTGATTCTGGTTTTCTGGTTGGTTTTGATTGTGGTATCGATTTTGTGGTTGGTTTTGATTGCGGTTCTGATTTTGTGGTTGGTTTTGATTGCGGTTCTGGTTTTGGTTTCGGGCATGGTTCAATCTTGGACAAGCATTATGGTAGTGTTCCCTACTGCCGCATTCAAAACATTCTCCCTGACAAGCCCTCTGTTCTGTTGTGGCCTCCCTGCTTGTTGAGGTCCTTCGTATTGTTGCCTTCCCGCTTGCTGCGGTCCCGCATTTATTTCTTTACAATTCTGAGCCCAGTGCCCAACACCATTGTGGTTAGTACCCGCCCGACAGTTTCCTACATGATGATACCCGCACCTATCACATTTCGGTAGCTTTCCCTGATAGGAGGTGTATTCTGCCGTTGCCACTCCATAATTCCTTATCGTTTTAACCTTCTTGTTAAAACGTTCTTTCTTGTTACTAGACGTTTCCTCAACCTTACTCTTTCCCTTTGCATCCTATGGAACCAACACTGACACCCCTCTGTTCCTTATCCAGTCTTGGGTTAGGCGGTTAGCCAAACTCACAGCATGTCGCATCGTAGCTGGCTCTGTAGCTGTCGCCATGGCCCTAACCTCGGGTGAGAGTCCCCAAATGTAGTTCTCGAATCACTTCTCCTCGGGGGTTACTAGTTCAGGTCCTAGGTTTGCGAGTTCGTGAAATCGCGCAGTGTAGGAGTCCATGTCGGTTCCCACCATGGAATGATTCCAGAGTTCGTTTTTAAGCTTCTTCAAAATCCCCTTGGGGCAGTACTCGATTAGTAACAGCTCCTTGAATCTTGTCCATGACATGTTATACGCAGCTTCTGGACCTTGGACCTGAAGCTGGCTGTTCCACTAGGTTAGTGCTCGCCCTTGGATCATGCATGATGTAAATTCCACCTTCTTGTTTTCAGCACACTGTCTGATTCTTAGCACTACCTCCATACCATCGATCCAGCGCGATAGTCCTATGGCGCCTTCAGTGCCGTGGAATTCCCTTGGCCTACAAGAAATGAAGGCCTTGTAGCTACACCCTTGATTGTTCCTTTGGTTGTTCCCTTGATTATTCCCTTGGTTGTTGTTTCCTTGATTGTTGTCTTGTTGGTTGTTGTTTTGTTCATTGTTATTATGATTCCCCCTTGGTCCTCCTTGGTGGATACCCGCGTTGATTCGGGCTATAAGGCCAGGTATTTCCTCGTTTAGTCGGGCATTAATCCTTTGACCAATGTGGTCATCGTTTTGATTGGCCATTTTCCTACACAAGAGAGAACTTGGGTTTAGGGTTTTGATACTTTTCACTTTAGAATCAAATAATGATAAATAACACGAACACAAAAAATTGTAATTATAATCCGGCCATTTTATAAATATCGCTTTAAAATCTGATGTTCTTACAAAATCCAACATCCTCGACTATCGTCGTCCATTAACAACCAAGTCGGAAATGAGTTAGATCAGTGTTACAACTCATGTTAGTGTTAGTAACAAGCTGAGCATCCTTCTCCGTCTCGACGGGGATCGTGGGATCGTGAGCATCCTTCTCCGTCCCGACGGAAGGGAGGTAGAGTAGGAGGTCACGATTGTTGACTCCGAGAGTGTGATAGCGATTCGTAAGAGTGTCCGGTCTCGTTGTCGAACGTAGCTATCTCTTTCCCTCTCGACATACCCTAAGTCGGAAATGAGTTAGATCAGTGTTACAGCTCATGTTAGTGTTAGTAACAAGCTGAGCACATAGAGTATCTTATGTTTAGCATCTAGGTCTGTGTGGGTCTGACTTCAAGAATTTCCCGGGAATGTTCGTTTATATGTTTACCAATCCCGTTCTACCATAATTTAGCCTAAATTACTCGTAGGTGATCAGGCTCCGAATAATTTAAGTTAAACAATGCCTTCACGTTTTGGTTAAATAAAATCCGTTGTTTAGAAACTGGTTATAGTTTGATTTTTGAAAAATCGGTATTCACTATAACCTTGAGCTCTAACACCAAGTCTGTCACACCCCGCTAAAGCGGAAACACATGATGTGAAGAGCGAGAGTATTCGATACACAAGGGATAGATAAACGCCAAGTTATATTAATTAAAAAGATAACTATAAAGTTTATATAGTAGTTTAAAACATTGTTTACATATCCGAATACAACAAAAAGGTGTTCATAACCAAACCACCCGAACCCCTCCCTTTCTTGAAGTCATCAACCCAAGCATAAAAGCACCAGTCTATCAGCTACATCACAATGCTTACTCGTCTCCTGTAAAATACGAGTCAAGTATTAACTACGAGAGACGTAGTTAGTGAGCTACAAAGTTTAAGTAACAACAATCATGTATCGACGCATAACAATGCGTAAAGTAGTATTCAAAGTATTGACGCATAGCAATGCGTAAAGTATAAGTATCAAGGAGTTGACGCACAACAATGCGTATAGTATGATTATTCATGTTTGTAGGCATTGACCACATAGTGTACGGCTATGTGACAATCCTAAGTATTGCCCAATGATCGTTGCTAAGCCTATTGCCTACCCACGTAATAATTATGAACCACCTGTTGTTGTAGTGGTGAGGGTCTTTGCAACTACCCTAATAGCGCTATCCATAACTACTAACGGTCCTCTTCCAGAGATTAATAGCAACTGAAGTGTAGGATTGTATGGGAATTTTAGTGGTATCTCATGTCCATGTTGTACAACGTCCGTAACATGACGATCAATGTTTATCCATTGGCAAAAATAGTGTTTGTATCCTCAGCATTGTTGGCAAAACCATCAACAATGCTGGCAAAATAGTTTTTGTAATAGAATTCAAGTATCAAAGCGTTTTGATAAGCATTCAAAGCATGTTTCAACTTAAATATAGTGTTTAAGCCTAAGACTCACATTTCACCCCAAAATGTAATTAAAAGCATTTAAAAGAAGGGGTTTGTAACTCACTGGTTGCGAAGAATCTAGCGTGCTCGGAAAAGCTCGGGAGGTGCTCGAAATCACCGAAATCCTAATATATATCATGTTTTCGTGTAAGTATCATTACTTATTACTTATTATGCTCGTTAGTAAACGAGATGCTTATTTTTACAGTGTCATAGATATGTCCAACTAATAAGTTCAAAAATCGTCGAAAACGAGTCGTTTTGAATTGTTCCGCGACGTAGTGTAACTGTTAGTTACGTCAGTGTAACTATAGTTACGTCAGCGTAACTGGAGTTACGCTTGTTTCTGGAAAATTTCATTTTTTCGTTATTGTCAATCATTTTTGTTAGTTGCAAGTTTACGATTTGATATGAAATGAACTTAGGCAAGTTCATTATACGTTTTCTTGGTATTAGGATTCATTTAGTGATTTGATTCCGATTTCCGATTCCGATTCCGAGACACACATGCTTTATGTTTAAGTAACGTAAACCTACGTTAAAAGTTTTATATGAGTTACATTGAGCTTAGCTTAAAGATCTATGTTTACGTAACCACGTAACACATAAATTAGTTATAGCAAGTATCAAGAAAGTACTCGAGGTTATCAGTTAGTGCACTCGACCTAAGTTTTGACGGTTGTCACACTCCGACAGTTTAATAAATTGTTCCGCCATTGTACCCTAGGAAGCAAACCGTGTCATAATACGCAGAATTTGTTGTAAGGGAATTGTGTTTATCACGAGCCTTGGCTATTTATGTTATATATATTTCTGATCTTACATATTCGTTTACATTATATATAAACTGTTTTCCATTTCTGTAATTATATATCATATTATTTGATTTTGTTTAAATATAAATGGTATCGTATCCTACAATCTTAAAACAAATTTTCTTCTTATAATACCGTTTATAATCAGAAAAGATTAGACTCAAACCAGTTTTGTTTCAACTTTTTTTCTGCAAAAAACAATCTCCGGTCATCACAAACGAGTTTTGTTTTGAAAGGTTGTTTTTATTCATCGTTTGGATTTATTTGTTTTTCCAAAACAGATTGTATTTAAAAAAAAACAGCTTGTAATTTTGCAAAACATATTGTATTATTACGAGTTTATTATTAGTTTATTGCTTAACTTTTGCAAAGATATTATAATATTGCTTCCGAAACCGTTTGCGGTTCATTTTGCAACAACAAAGGTTTTACATATTGATATTTTCCTTTGGGACAATAAAGTAGTTTGTGGTCTTAAATAAAACAAACTTGAGAACAGTTTATTTAAACATTATATCCATATAATCTCTTTCCGTTTTGTTTAAAAACGGTTATGGATCAAGTTTAGAATAACAGATTCTCGAAAGTTATTTCGGCTTTCATAGTTATACATATCCGTTTATAACAAGTAAATATAGATTATTTGAAAGCATATTGTCGTGTACAATTTGTTATAAACAGATTATTACTTATATTATTTATCATTGTTACAGTTTAACAATTATAAAGCGAGATGTCTAATTCTTTAAATTTGCGAATTTTCATAATGTCGACTCAACCTCTTGTGACCTCAACTATGTTCACACCGATCATGACATCCGGTAACTCCAATTGTGGGAGCACCACTTGCGAACACTGTTGCTAATCATGCGGAAAAACCCGAAAATTTTTCGGGTTTAAACTTCAAGCGTTGGCAACAGAAGATGTTCTTCTACTTGACCACGTTGAACCTTGCTAGGTTTTTGACCGAACCCGCTCCCCAACTTAACGAAGGGGAGACCGACGCTCAAGCTGTGAGTGTGGTTGATGCTTGGAAGCATTCGGAATTCGTATGTCGTAACTATGTTTTGAATGGTTTAGTGGATGCGTTGTATAACGTGTATTGCAAATCAAAGACTACCAAAGAACTATGGGAGTCATTGGACTGCAACTACAAAACTGAAGATGCCAGTACAAAGAAATTTGTTGTGGCTCGTTTCTTGGACTATAAAATGGTTGATGAGTAAACCGTGCTTAGTCAAGTACAAGATTTTCATGTTATCTTGCACGACATCCACTCCGAAGGAATTACACTTAGTGAGACATTCCAAGTTTCAAAAATCATTGAAAAGTTACCTCCAAGTTGGGTGGATTTCAAAAACTACCTCAAACATAAGCGAAAAGAGATGACCATTGAGGAACTTGTAGTTCGCCTTCTTATCGAAGAGGACAACAGGAAAGCTCTTAAGGGAAGCTACTTTCCATCTTCGACAAAAGCTGATGTTGTGGAATATGGTCAATCCTCAAAGGGAAACAAAAGAAAGGATGGTGGAAATGGCAAAGCTAAGGTCGGGAATCTCCGCCTTAAAGCTGGAAATATGAAGAAAAAGTTCCAAAAGCCCCAAAAGCCCCACAAGTTTGATGGTGTGTGCTACAATTGTGATCAACCGGGTCATAGAGCTGCTAGCTGCAAGATGCCAAAACGGGATAATCCCCGTCAAGCTAATATGATGAATGATTACATGGATCTTGCTGCCATGGTGACCGATGTCACTAGTATGATCTCAGAAGTTAACTTGGTGGGATCAAACTCAAAGGAATGGTGGATTGATACGGGTGCTACCCGTCATGTTTTCTTGGACAATAATATGTTTACCACCTTCAAGGATGTTGAGACTGTGAGAAGTTATTCATGGGAAATTCGGCTACGGTCGATATCAAAGGGGAAGGTTCCGTGATACTCAAGATGACCTCGGAAAAGGAGTTCACTTTGAACAATGTACTCTATTTTCCGGAGATTCGTAAGAATCTTGTGTCGGGTTGGCTTCTCAACAAGTTTGGTTTTCGTTTGGTTTTTGAATCAGATAAGGTCGTGTTGACCAAAAGTGGTGTGTATGTTGGTAGGGGATAGGCCCTTAATGGCATGTTCAAATTGAATGTAATGGTTATTAAGCGTGATATCTGTAACATCCTAGTTTCGGATAAAGAATATTTTATAGATATATGTTATGTTTTAGTCTTAAATAGAAATTAGAATGGAGAAGGACTAAATTTGTAAGAGAAATAGTTAGCCTTGGTTGGAAAGGATTTACATTGTTAAAAATTATGGTTAAGTAAGTAACTTAATAAAGCCTTGAAAGATGAAGGACCAGAGTTGTATATATAGAAAATTGGTTAAGAGGTGGAGGATAGGTGTCTTCTCCACAGATTGTTGTAAATATGTGTGTGTATGTCGGTTTGGAGGAGAATTCAAGGATGAAGAACATATCAAATTGAAGCTATTTTAGAGTGTATTACATCAATTAGAGTGAAGATTAAGGGTTTAAGAACCTTGGTTTTGGTTCTAATGGAAGAAAAAGAAGGTATGATCATATACTTTAAGTTATTTGATGAAATTGAGTTTATATTATGTGTTATAACATCATTTAGATGTTTAATTTGAAGATAGAAATGGTTAATTTGGTTAATTTAGATGTTTGATTATTTTGGGGATAATCATGAAAGTTGAAGAATTGTTAGAATTAAGCCTTGTTTATATGTTATTTGATGATTAATAATATATATATAAAGGTTTAGAAGATTGAAAGATTTATGTATATGAAATTCTATAAGATTTCATGTTTTAGCTTAAATGAGTGAAAGATGAATTGTTATGTAGAAATGTTTATTATTGTGAGAATGATTTAGAATGAGAGTATAAATGATAAGAATGATTATTATCATGTTTATGATAGAAAAGATAAGTTAAATGTACTTGAATATGTGTTTGGGTGATATGATGTTAAGTATGTTATGTTAGTTGCCAAACGGGTCATGTGACCCGTGAAGAAGTGGCAAATGGGTAAGAGATGGTTAGAAGGAAGAAGACATTACTTGCAATGTGTTGTTTGTGTTTGATGTAATGTGTTTAAAGAGTTAAAATGCTTATTTGTGCATTAGAGAGTTAAATGGGTCAAAAGACCCAAGGAGTGGCAAGTTGGGTAGAATTTGCCATAAGTATTAGAAAGTGTTAGAAAGAGTTAGAAATAGTTAGAAAGAGTTGTAATGAGGTTAATACATATGTTTATATCTATGTAAGATATATTGAAAGAAAGAATTGTGTTTGGTTGTAGAAACGCAAATTTGGAGAAGAAGAGTAAAAGAGAAGAGCTTTATATGTTGTAGCTTAATCCGACTTCGAGGTGAGTATACAAGACTCATTTTCATATGGTTTTACTTCTGGTTTTACTTCTAGTTTTACTCCTGGTCTTACTTCTAATTTGTACTTCTAGTTTTACTTCTAGTTTCCAGAATTTGCTTAGTTGCGGAGCAACTGTTTTAGTTGCGGAGCAACTAGTACCTTAATCAGTTTTTAGTAAGTTTTAAGGTAGTTTAAGTATGGGAATGATATCCTAACATGTTATTATGTTAGAGAAGAATAGAGAAGACATTTATATGTCGAGAATAAGTAGAATCAATTTCACATACCGCGAGGGTATGCATACGACTTTGATAGTCGGGAAGAATTAAGAACCAACTCTCTATAGTTGGAAGAAGAGATAGATGAGACTTTAATTAGTCTCGAAATATCTTGTAAGTAATAATAAAGTATATATATATATTGTTGAGCATATAACAAGAATTAAACCATAGAAGCTTTGTTATGATTGTTAGTTATATTATGGAGAAATGAGTAGAGTTAACTATGTACATACCGCGAGGGTATGCATACGACTTGATAGTCGGAAAGAATTAAGAACCAACTTTATATAGTTGGAAGAAGAGATAGATGGGACTTTAATTAGTCTTGGTATATTTTGTAGTTAATGATAAAGTATATATTAATTTAGTATATAACGAGAATTAAACCGTAGAGGTCATGTTATGGTTGTTACTTATATTACGGTGGTTATTTATGTTATGATTATTTATGTTATAATTAATTATAATGAAAAGAAGTTGACTTTCAATGGTCGAGAAGAAGTAGCATTACCTTTACATACCGCGAGGGTATGTATAAGTGATATATACGACAATTTGATTGTCGAAGAAAGAGATAGAATATAAATGGGTTGATGACCCGAGTTAATAGATGGTTTATAGAAAGAGATAGAATATAAATGGGTTGATGACCCGAGTTAATAGATTGTTTATAGAAAGAGATAGAATATAAATGGGTTGATAACCCGAGTTAATAGATGGTTTATAGAAAGAGATAGAATATAAATGGGTTGATGACCCGAGTTAATAGATTGTTTATAGAAAGAGATAGAATATAAATGGGTTGATGACCCGAGTTAATAGATTGTTTATAGAAAGAGATAGAATATAAATGGGTTGATGACCCGAGCTAGTAGATCATTTATAGAATTGGGTCGGGAGACCTTTATTGTTGAGAAAGTTTAATAAATGTGAATGACAAGATATGTAGTTAAATGGGTTATGAAGTTAATGAGTTGAACATATGATGTGAACTCATTAGTTATGTGTAGACTTGTGTATAGAGGTAGTTAATGGTTATTATTGTTGTTTGAATAATATTTTTGAGATATATATATGTTATAATTGATTCTTGATGATTAGAAGAATTTTATGTGTATGAACTATATTATAAATTGTTATAAGAAAAAGAATGGTTAGATAATTGTCGGAAAAGAAAAGAGGTCGACTTTCATTGTCGAGAAGAAGTAGCATTAACTTTACATACCGCGAGGGTATGTATAAGTGATAGATACGACACTTAGTTGTCGGGAAAGAGAAGAAGTGATAGATACGACACTTAGTTGTCGGGAAAGAGAAGAAATGATAGATTCGACATTTAGTTGTCGGGAAAGAGAAGAAATGATAGATACGACACTTAGTTGTCGGGAGAGAAAAGAAATGATAGATACGACATTTAGTTGTCGGGAAAGAGAAGAAGTAATAGATTCGACATTTAGTTGTCGGGAAAGAGAAGAAATGATAGATACGACACTTAGTTGTCGGGAGAGAGAAGAAATGATAGATACGACATTTAGTTGTTGGGAAAGAGAACAAGTGTTAGATACGACAACATGATTGTCGTGAAGAGAAAAGAAGTAATTGTATAGAAAGAAAGAATAGATTTTTAAAGTAGTCATGTTAGATGAGATTAACATAATCGTAAGGTATACTCACTAGCTTAACGCTAATATATTATGTTAATTGTATGTTTTGTAGGTAATCGAGTTTTATGGCAAGGCAAGCTAAAGAAGAAGGGAAGGGGACCGTATTGTAGAGATTAAATGTAAAAAATGTTTTTTGTAAGAGCTTCCGCTCCAAATTGTAAATGAGATGTTAACGGACATTTGTCGTTGACTAAAGAGATGAAATAAGTAACACCTTTGAATATTAATTACGTGTTTTAAAAAAAAAAAAATATTTATAGAGTGTATTTGGTTCCGGGTGTTACAAGTTGGTATCAGAGCCTTGACTTGTGTGAGTCGAGTATCTAGTCAATACTTGAACCCAAGTTGAGGCTTTGTAATGTAAGATCATTGGGGAAGAAGCTTGCCTTGCGGAGAAGATAAGAGTAAGTAACGTTTTTGTAAGTGAAGTAAGATTTATTGTTAGAAATTGGTAATGCCTTAATTTAAGATATGCAATATTAAGTATTGCGTGTACATGAGTTTGATGTGTTTAGAGTTAATGTGTGAACAACGTTAGTTTTGAATATGTTATTCGAGAGCATATCCGTTATGGTTGATGAATGTTAGAAGAATGGCAAGTAAGGTTAGAAAGTATATGCTAGAAGTATATGCTATAATTATAATTGCGTATATTATAATCTTCATATTTTGTTAGAAGTATATTTCTTATTAGTAGAGTTTGAGAGAGAAGAAGTAGTCGTTATAAAGAAGATGAGATAGAATTGAATGTTTAGCAATGATGGCTAATGAAATTAGCCAAGCTTTTAGAAAGATAATGTTATTTTTATATGAAGAGGATTAAAGAAAATGTGTTAGAAGTTTCTTTACGGCAATATGTAATATGATTTAGATAGAGATGGAATTTTAGTCCAAGATTAATTGGGCCGTTTAGAAATTTTTGTTTCAAGAATTAGAAATTTGTTTATTAGTTAGAGTTATTCGAGATAGTATATGAGATAGAAATTGACGAAGAATTGATTTATGTCGATAAAACGATAGTTATTTGGACCAAAAAGTGAAGCAACTTTAGAATAAGTAAATAAAAGTAGTTAAAATTCCTTCGAATTATGGAAAAAGATCAGATTTTATTTAGAATCCGGAGAGTGAAAGAACTAAGTTTTATTCTTGTTTGTTTGAAGAATAGATTTCGGGGACGAAATCGTTAGAAGGAGGGAAGATTTGTAACATCCTAGTTTCGGATAAAGAATATTTTATAGATATATGTTATGTTTTAGTCTTAAATAGAAATTAGAAATGGAGAAGGACTAAATTTGTAAGAGAAATAGTTAGCCTTGGTTGGAAAGGATTTACATTGTTAAAAATTATGGTTAAGTAAGTAACTTAATAAAGCCTTGAAAGATGAAGGACCAGAGTTGTATATATAGAAAATTGGTTAAGAGGTGGAGGATAGGTGTCTTCTCCACAGATTGTTGTAAATATGTGTGTGTATGTCGGTTTGGAGGAGAATTCAAGGATGAAGAACATATCAAATTGAAGCTATTTTAGAGTGTATTACATCAATTAGAGTGAAGATTAAGGGTTTAAGAACCTTGGTTTTGGTTCTAATGGAAGAAAAAGAAGGTATGATCATATACTTTAAGTTATTTGATGAAATTGAGTTTATATTATGTGTTATAACATCATTTAGATGTTTAATTTGAAGATAGAAATGGTTAATTTGGTTAATTTAGATGTTTGATTATTTTGGGGATAATCATGAAAGTTGAAGAATTGTTAGAATTAAGCCTTGTTTATATGTTATTTGATGATTAATAATATATATATAAAGGTTTAGAAGATTGAAAGATTTATGTATATGAAATTCTATAAGATTTCATGTTTTAGCTTAAATGAGTGAAAGATGAATTGTTATGTAGAAATGTTTATTATTGTGAGAATGATTTAGAATGAGAGTATAAA
The DNA here is from genome assembly GCA_910822075.1 of Senecio squalidus. NCBI lineage: Eukaryota > Viridiplantae > Streptophyta > Magnoliopsida > Asterales > Asteraceae > Senecio > Senecio squalidus. Next base: position 21,554,383 of record CAJVGC010000060.1, on the reverse strand, counting down.
TGATAAGAATGATTATTATCATGTTTATGATAGAAAAGATAAGTTAAATGTACTTGAATATGTGTTTGGGTGATATGATGTTAAGTATGTTATGTTAGTTGCCAAACGGGTCATGTGACCCGTGAAGAAGTGGCAAATGGGTAAGAGATGGTTAGAAGGAAGAAGACATTACTTGCAATGTGTTGTTTGTGTTTGATGTAATGTGTTTAAAGAGTTAAAATGCTTATTTGTGCATTAGAGAGTTAAATGGGTCAAAAGACCCAAGGAGTGGCAAGTTGGGTAGAATTTGCCATAAGTATTAGAAAGTGTTAGAAAGAGTTAGAAATAGTTAGAAAGAGTTGTAATGAGGTTAATACATATTTTTATATGTATGTAAGATATATTGAAAGAAAGAATTGTGTTTGGTTGTAGAAACGCAAATTTGGAGAAGAAGAGTAAAAGAGAAGAGCTTTATATGTTGTAGCTTAATCCGACTTCGAGGTGAGTATACAAGACTCATTTTCATATGGTTTTACTTCTGGTTTTACTTCTAGTTTTACTCCTGGTCTTACTTCTAATTTGTACTTCTAGTTTTACTTCTAGTTTCCAGAATTTGCTTAGTTGCGGAGCAACTGTTTTAGTTGCGGAGCAACTAGTACCTTAATCAGTTTTTAGTAAGTTTTAAGGTAGTTTAAGTATGGGAATGATATCCTAACATGTTATTATGTTAGAGAAGAATAGAGAAGGCATTTATATGTCGAGAAGAAGTAGAATCAATTTCACATACCGCGAGGGTATGCATACGACTTTGATAGTCGGGAAGAATTAAGAACCAACTCTCTATAGTTGGAAGAAGAGATAGATGAGACTTTAATTAGTCTCGAAATATCTTGTAAGTAATAATAAAGTATATATATATATATATATTGTTGAGCATATAACAAGAATTAAACCATAGAAGCTTTGTTATGATTGTTAGTTATATTATGGAGAAATGAGTAGAGTTAACTATGTACATACCGCGAGGGTATGCATACGACTTGATAGTCGGAAAGAATTAAGAACCAACTTTATATAGTTGGAAGAAGAGATAGATGGGACTTTAATTAGTCTTGGTATATTTTGTAGTTAATGATAAAGTATATATTAATTTAGTATATAACGAGAATTAAACCGTAGAGGTCATGTTATGGTTGTTACTTATATTACGGTGGTTATTTATGTTATGATTATTTATGTTATAATTAATTATAATGAAAAGAAGTTGACTTTCAATGGTCGAGAAGAAGTAGCATTACCTTTACATACCGCGAGGGTATGTATAAGTGATATATACGACAATTTGATTGTCGAAGAAAGAGATAGAATATAAATGGGTTGATGACCCGAGTTAATAGATGGTTTATAGAAAGAGATAGAATATAAATGGGTTGATGACCCGAGTTAATAGATTGTTTATAGAAAGAGATAGAATATAAATGGGTTGATAACCCGAGTTAATAGATGGTTTATAGAAAGAGATAGAATATAAATGGGTTGATGACCCGAGTTAATAGATTGTTTATAGAAAGAGATAGAATATAAATGGGTTGATGACCCGAGTTAATAGATTGTTTATAGAAAGAGATAGAATATAAATGGGTTGATGACCCGAGCTAGTAGATCGTTTATAGAATTGGGTCGGGAGACCTTTATTGTTGAGAAAGTTTAATAAATGTGAATGACAAGATATGTAGTTAAATGGGTTATGAAGTTAATGAGTTGAACACATGATGTGAACTCATTAGTTATGTGTAGACTTGTGTATAGAGGTAGTTAATGGTTATTATTGTTGTTTGAATAATATTTTTGAGATATATATATGTTATAATTGATTCTTGATGATTAGAAGAATTTTATGTGTATGAAGTATATTATAAATTGTTATAAGAAAAAGAATGGTTAGATAATTGTCGGAAAAGAAAAGAGGTCGACTTTCATTGTCGAGAAGAAGTAGCATTAACTTTACATACCGCGAGGGTATGTATAAGTGATAGATACGACACTTAGTTGTCGGGAAAGAGAAGAAGTGATAGATACGACACTTAGTTGTCGGGAAAGAGAAGAAATGATAGATTCGACATTTAGTTGTCGGGAAAGAGAAGAAATGATAGATACGACACTTAGTTGTCGGGAGAGAAAAGAAATGATAGATACGACATTTAGTTGTCGGGAAAGAGAAGAAGTAATAGATTCGACATTTAGTTGTCGGGAAAGAGAAGAAATGATAGATACGACACTTAGTTGTCGGGAGAGAGAAGAAATGATAGATACGACATTTAGTTGTTGGGAAAGAGAACAAGTGTTAGATACGACAACATGATTGTCGTGAAGAGAAAAGAAGTAATTGTATAGAAAGAAAGAATAGAGTTTTAAAGTAGTCATGTTAGATGAGATTAACATAATCGTAAGGTATACTCACTAGCTTAACGCTAATATATTATGTTAATTGTATGTTTTGTAGGTAATCGAGTTTTATGGCAAGGCAAGCTAAAGAAGAAGGGAAGGGGACCGTATTGTAGAGATTAAATGTAAAAAATGTTTTTTGTAAGAGCTTCCGCTCCAAATTGTAAATGAGATGTTAACGGACATTTGTCGTTGACTAAAGAGATGAAATAAGTAACACCTTTGAATATTAATTACGTGTTTTAAAAAAAAAAAAAAATTTATAGAGTGTATTTGGTTCCGGGTGTTACAATATCAATAAAATTGGTACTACTTCCGCTTACTTGCTTGAGTCTTCTAATATTTGGCATGCACGTCTTGGTCATGTTAATTTTAATTCCATTCATCGGTTAATTAAATTTAAATGCATACCATCTTTCCATATTGATTCAAACTATGAATTTAAAACATATGTTGAGCCCAAACAAACAAGATCATCGTTTTAATCGGTTGAAAGAATAACCGAACCCCTTGATATAATCCACACCGATGTATGTGGCTTAAAATCGGTTCCCACAAGAGGTGGAAAAAAAAAATACTTCATCACCTTTATCGATGATAGCACAAAATATTGCTATGTATACTTACTTAAAAGTAAGGATGAAGCCATTGATAAGTTTATTCTTTACAAGAATGAAGTTGAGAATCAACTTAATAAGTAAATCAAGGTTGTTAGCAGTGATAAAGGAGGTGAATATGTGTCACCATTTGCTAACTTTTGTGAGGAACATGGTATTAGACATGAACTCACCCCCCCCCCCCCCCCCCAATTCACCTCAACAAAACGGTATCGCCGGAAGAAAGAACCGTACCTTGAAAGAAATGGTTAATGCCATGTTGATAAGTTCTGGATTTAGTCCAAACATGTGGGGGGAAGCTATCTTGTCAGCTTCTTATCTTTTAAATAAGCTACCTCGAAAGATTAAAGAAGAAACCCCGTATGAACTTTGGATGGGAAGAAAACCATCATATAAATACCTACGAGTGTGGGGGTGCCTAGCCAAAGTATTAGTGTCGGCACCTAAGGTCTTAAAGATAGGGCCTAAAACTGTGGATTGCATATTCATTGGATATGCTCACAACATTAGTGCCTACCGATTTCTTGCGCATGATTCTAAGAATCCCAATATACACAAAACACGATAATGGAATCAAGGAGTGCTACATTCTTTGAAAATATATTTCCCTGTCTAAACACGGAAATTGGAAGTTCTTCTACACTCGTTGATGAGTTTGTCCAAAATGAGAGACAAGAACAACATGTGGAAAAAGATGTTGACCCTAGAAGAAGTAAAAGGGCTAGGGTTGAGAAATCGTTTGGTTCTGACTTCATCACATTCATGGTGGAACATGAACCTAGAACCTACCGCAAAGCGGTTACCTCTTCGGAAGCACTTCAATGGAAAGAAGCCATCAAAAGTGAAATAGAATCTATTTTACAAAACCATACGTGGGAAAGAGTGGACCTTACTCAGGGTTGCAGTGCACTAGACTATAGATGGCTCTTTAAAAGGAAGATGAGGGCGGATGGAAGTATTAATACAAAGCAAGATTAGTGATCAAAGGCTATAGACAACGAGAAGGTCTAGATTATTTTGATACGTATTCGCCTGTAACGCGAATCACCTCCATCAGGATGGTACTTGCTATTGCCGCCATAAGAAATTTGGAAGTACACCAAATGGATGTAAAAACTGCTTTCCTAAACGGCGATTTAGAGGAAGAAATTTACATGAAACAACCGGAGGGTTTTATTGCCCCTGGACAAGAGAACAAAGTTTGCAAGCTAGTTAAGTCATTATATGGCCTAAAGCAAGCTCCCAAACAATGGCATCAAAAGTTTGATCACGTCATGTTAGAATATAGTTTCAAAATAATTGAATCTGACAAGTGTGTTTATGTGAAAGACACACCTAATGGTTATGTTATCTTATGTCTCTATGTAGATGATATACTTATCATGGGTAGTGACGATAAGATAATAAAATAAACAAAGGATATGTTGAAATCCAAATTTTGACATGAAAGACATGGGCCTAGCGGATGTGATTCTTGGAATCAAGATCACACGAACACAAAATGGTCTTGTGTTAAATCAAACACATTACGTGGATACGATTCTAGAGCGATTCAATGTGGGGGATTCCGGCCTAGCTAGAACTCCAATAGAGGTGAAGGTGTTTCCCAACTAGAATACTCAAGAATCATTGGTAGTCTAATGTATCTGATGAGTTGTACCAGACCCGACTTAGCATACACTGTTAGTAGGCTAAGTAGGTACACAATCAATCCGAGTTCTGATCATTGGAAAAGTATGACAAGACTACTTCGGTATGTAAGATATACGCGAGAGTATGGACTACACTATAATAGACATCCAACTGTTATCGAAGGATACAGTGATGCAAACTTGATTTCTGATATAAAAGATTCCCGATCAACAAGTGGATACGTGTTTACACTTGGAGGTGCTGTTGTAGCATGGAAATCTTGCAAACAAACGGTTAGAGCAAGATAAACAATGGAATCTGAATTCATTGCCCTCGATAAATGTGGAGAAAAAGCAGAATGGTTGCGTCAATTTGTGAAAGACATACCAAGATGGCCTAAACCGGTAACGACCATATGTATACATTGTGATAGTCAATCGGCAATTGGCAGAGCTCATAGCATAATGTATAACGGTAAGTCAAGACATACTCGACGTAGATATAACACGATACGACAACTACTCTCAACACGATTTATCTCAATTGACTATGTGAAGTCTAAGGATAACATAGCGGATCCGCTTACGAAAGGCTTAAGCAGAGAGTTATTTAGAAAGTCGTCAAAAGGAATGGGACTAAAGCCCTTGAAGGAATAAGTTTATGCAAAGGAAACCTAACCCAATTGACTGGATATCCCAAGATCTAGGTTTAATAGGACAACCTAGTTGTATGAATGAACGGAGGTCACTATGGGGGGTAGTTTATCTACCTCCTAAACCATCTAAGGGAGTTCACAAATTCACAAACTTACTAGTCCATTCCTAATCTTAGTGACAAGTTTAAGCATACGACTTTTAATGATTCTAAGAAATAACCATATGTGGTATAATGATTTCTAACGAATCACCTATGTTAGCGAGAAATGGGGTCGCTTCGAAGGGAATTATAAGGGCATTCCCAAAAGCGCTCGAAGAACCAGGATAGTGTTCATGACCATAACGAACACGACTATGACGAGTTGACATTCTCAGGAAGAGTCATGTGTGAAATGTATTGTCGTCTACGCAAATAAAAGCTCAGTTCAAAGACATCAAGATTTACTGACAGTTAGGAGACTAAGTGCATTTCATAAGGGAATGTTCAAAGGGTAACACCTACCTATCATATGCAGGACTCAACCGCCGAAGTTTCATCGTGAATAAATGTTGTTAAGATCTATCTCCATTCATGTGGGGGATTGTTGGAAAATGTTGATAAAAATATGATTTTTTCATCAACTTTGGAAACTGTTGATAAAAATATAATTTCTGGTCCAAAAGGGTCTGGGTCGAAAACCCAGCCTCGAGCGGTCCAGTTTTTGAATTGCTTTTTCATATTAAGAAGTCGAATCCAACTTTTAGTTCGGGGTTTAATTCGGGTACAGTTTTTAGTTCGGAATTTGATAACAGACAATTGTTACAATTTTCCTTTTAATGGGCTCGTTAATGCCATTAAAACAGAATTAAACTCAAACGCTCCCCTTTGGCCTATAAAACAGAAGCTCTTGGCTCAGTCACAACACAACTTTTACCTCCGATTTATCTTTTACAGCAACAACTATTTTTGATCAAGTTTCAGGCAAGTGAGTAGCTCCGACATTTTGATAAATTGTTCCGCCATTGTACCCTCGGAAGCAAACCGTGTCATAATACGCGGAAATTGTTTTAATGGAACCGTGTTTATCACGAGCCTTGGCTATTTATGTTATATATATATTTCTGATCTTACATATTCGTTTACATTATATATAAACTATTTTCCATTTCTGTAATTGTATATCATATTGTTTGATTTTGTTTAAATATAAACGGTATAGTATCCTACATAATATTTTAATAAAAGTTATAAGTGAGTAATGGTAACAAACGGAATAAAAGTTATAAGTGAGTAATAGTATAAAACTGGCAGAGTAAGAACTAAAATGTGAACTATATAGCAACCGTTTGATATTACTTGGTTTAGAACTATATTGGTTACAAAATTGAATTATTAACCTAACTTAAACTTTGGGCTAGTTGTATAAAGCTGAGCTTATTTTTATTTATGTGCTTAACAGGGTCACTATTTCAATTGTAATGTTGAAACTGAGACTTGGAAAACCTATATTCGTACACGAAAACGGTGCTTCAACTCCGCGAGAAGAAAAGTCAAAAACCATGTATTTACAATATTGTCCTTCAAATATTTATAGATTTACATATATCTTTACTATATTATAAAACATCTCCTAAAAACTTTTAATTCTTTAAAATTTAAATAATTAAAACTACTATTTTACCCCTAATCAAATTAATTATGTTACACGCTCCTTCTCTATCTCTCACCCTCTTTCAATTTATATCTCTAGACTGCAATCTCTCACCCTCTTTCAATTTATATCTCTGGACTGCATACGTCCTCCAATCTCATGCTCCATCGATTTGATATCAATCCTTACTATATTATAAAGCATCTCTTAAAAACTCTTAATCTCTTTAAATTTAAGTAATTAAAATCACTATTTTACCCCTAATCAAATTAACTATGTTACACTCTCTTTCTCTATCTTTCACCCTCTTTCAATTTATATCTCCGGACTGTAGACGTCCTCCAATCACTTACTCCATCGATTTGGTATCAATCCTTAATCCCCACAAATTTTATTAATCGTAATTTTCACCTGTTGCGATTTGATAAAGATACATTCAAATTGATAATCTTCAATACCTACAAATCCAGATACTCGTATTTTGTGACGTCCCGTCTATTTGAAGTACTTGAGTTACCGTCATTATTTATATTTTATAAAAGGATTAGCCGTTTTGACGTTTTGTTCCGTAAATTGTCGTTTTAAAGCCTCCGATTTCATGTTATGTTTCTAACAAACTCTAAACACTTGCATAAACATACTAAAATACATAAAAGTAACATATTTCGATAAAATATCGTATTTGGACTCAAAGACGCCAACGCAATCAAAAATGTCAAATACTTATTTAAAACGGACATATTACCTACATTTTAATAAATAAACATTTGTTACATAATGCGATCGTAATCTAAAGCCGTCAACTATTATTTTTGCGATGAAACTTTATTAAAAACATTTATATAAAGACATTTTACACTATATTTTGATAACTAAAAGTCATTGTAAACTATATTTGTGAAAAGTAAAGACGTACAAACTTTCTAAACGTCAAGTTAGACTTTTGCGACAACTTCAATTACCTATGTTTCAACCTAAAATAGTTGCCTATAACTTCAAAAACCAACATCTTTGACATTTGACTTTTATAAGTCAACAATGTTGACATTTGACTTTTCTAAATCAACTTCTTTAACATTTGACTTTTACAAAGTCAACAACTTTAACCTTGGTGAATCTAATAAAACCTTGGTATTCAATATTCCTTTCGAATCGAAGTAATCATTCGTTTCCAACGACATTGTGGACGTGAAAGACCGATATCTTGTCACTCGCCCTTTTTGACGCGGAACATCGTCTCCCGAATACGTCGTCTTGATTTAAATTATTAAATGTTGGAATATTTTATTAAACTTAATTGTAACCGACAAGGCTAAACCGAACTATACTTATAGAGATACTGAGACTATATTATTTACTGTTTTAGGGCACTTAGACGGTGGAATTGTGGTCCCGTGATTGTATTTACCCGAGATTTGCTGAAGTTGTTTTGTGAGTTATTCGTAGCCCTTATCTTAAATACTTTTGGGCTGTAAAGCGTATTTTAAACTGTCCGTGTATTTTAAACTGTCTGTATAAATGCGAAATGTTTTAATTATCTTGTTTATCCAGTGAATTTTGTCTGCCTTAGTTTTGAGTGTCTAAGCCATGGTGGCTCCCCTCTAATACACTCGTTAAGCTTTTGTCCGTGGTTCATATGTATAGATCTATATTGGGTTATGTACCTAACCCTCATTCCTCTGTAGGATGCTACTACGAGCGGATGTTATGACCTTAATTTTAAAATGTATGATTAAACTGTTTGCCTTTTGTTTGACACACCTTACGATAGGGGATTAAACTGATTGGTTCAGGATCGAGATGTATGACTACTTAGGCATAGTACCTTTCACTTTTGGATGAATACAAGATATATGATTTTAAATTTACTTTGTTTGCCGAAATTTATCGATGGGTCACTTTTTACTTAAAATTGCGAATAATTCACCAATATGTTGTTGATGTCGTTTTAACGCTTTGCAGGAAATTGAGGATTTCCGTTGATCATTCCATAGTTTATTTTCGGATCGCTTGTTTTTGGGAATTTGAATTTGAACTGTTTGTTGTAATTTCCATGACGATCCGTTTGTTTATTTCTTTTGGAATTGTATTTGTACCTGGCGTCTTATCGCCTTTGACTTATGATGTATTTTGTAACATTTGGCATGATCTATTTAATTTGATGTTTTGTTTATCGGTTATATTGTTGTAATCTTGACTTTTGATATTATAACTGGAACGCCTCGTGTTTCCGCTTTTAGCGGGGTGTGACATATTTCGTTGTTATATTTTGAACTTTGAATATATCGTTTTTTGAAACTCAAAATGATAGGCCCTTTGCCTAGCAAAGTCATTTTAAAGTTTTCGTAGCTACAAGTGATGACTTAAATAATGTATTTTACTTATAGATAACTTCATTTTTTTGTTGATTTTTCTTTACAGAATATAGATAATCAACTCTTTTTTTAGCGGTTTCATGGACCGTATCAATCGTCTAATTGGTGTTGCTAACAATAAAACATTCCACCGCATCAGCTTGAAGGTTATTTCCTTTCTTTGCACTTGTAGAAGTTTGTTTTTTCCTTTTTACTCTATGATTCCAAAATGATTTTGCATATCAAACTTTAAATTTAACATGGGTTTTGGCTTAGTTTGAAATTTGAATTGAGTTGTTTTTATTTTGTCATAAATTTAATCATAATAAAAAAAGTTTGTAGCTTTGTAGTTTGTATTGACCCTTATACCAATGAAGTGTACTTCATTGGTAACCTGGATAGGACTAATATATTTTTCATAAAGTTTAAATCTGTAGTGATTAGGTTGGTTATATGGTGTTAAGAAAGAGTTTAGAGAAGAGTTAGATAGTATGTTAACTTTTGTTCTCTTCATTGTCTTTTTAATTTACAAAAACCAATAATGCAAATTAAAATATACATATAACATGGTATATGTAATTGCAACAACTATTGCTATTTATTATATATATTAAGCTAGCTCTGTCCGAGTTTGATAATGGACCATTCTTTCTATATCAATATATCTTGTCAAGCACAATAAACCCCGAACCATATTGCATATGTGTGTAACTATGTTCGAGTTTCTATTTTCTTCAATGCTCTAAGTCACATAGGGATATGATCCAATTTCTCATTAGGGAATGTACATTGTATAGATTATAAATCTTTCTATCCCCCACACTAGATGTAAAGAATAATTATATTAAAGGTAGAAGACCAAATTTGCAACATGGATTGAAGTTGCATCCTCGCTTAACCGTTTATATTGTATATACACATTTTATTGTTCTTTCAAGTCTAATGTGTTGGTAATTTCGTTCTTTGTATATACACATTTTCTTGTTCCTTCAAGTTTAATGTGTCTCGTATTGGAAATTATAAGTATAATCTCAATCTTGATCCATTTACATAAGTTTGGGTCTGCTCGACTTCTGATCTTTCTTTTTGAGCCACTCTATTTTCTTCTACGGGTGATATTTGGACAAACATGAATTTAGTTGAAGAGAAAGGAGGGTCTAATTGGACAAAAAGAACCGGTCAAATATCATTATGTATGTACTTTATCTCCCTCTTAATAGCAAGATCCGCATGCTTGGTAATAGAACAAAAGTGTCCGAGTTGAAACACAAGCCACTTTTGTGTGCAACTTTGCCCCTAAACACTGATTAGAATAATTGTTACGGTAAAAAATATTTATATCAGTAAGAGATTTACAAAGTTGTATTTGTTGAATAATGGTTTTGCGCTGACCTTCCAGCCGTTTGACATGTCCTTGAATATAATGAGTTTTAGATTAACAATAACTGGCACATACTTGACCAAGTTTGTAAACCATGACCATAAGCCACGTACAAATAGAAGAAGCACTCAATGGTGATTTGTTTTTCATGCATATAGTTTGATAGACTTCTTGTACAACATATAACAAACAATTGGGTCAAGGTTGTTCTGATTTACATTTAGAAAAATTCAAGTTATTTGATTTATTGGATGTTTTTTTATACTATTTTGGAGTATAACCTAATTATTTAACGTTCCTTTGCATTGACACTGTCGCAAACCACAATTTTATTTAAAATTGGTTTATTTTGTCTCAAATTTTATAATGCTCTTAAATGAACTCAAATGTTGTATATATATATATATATATATATATATATATATATATATATATATATATATATATATATAGAGTTGGTTTCATTTAAGAACCATGTAAATATTTAGGAACCATTAGGAACCAATATTCACCAGTGTATATATATATGATATTCACCAGTGTATATTTAATATGATATTCACCAGTGTATATACATATAATATTCACCAGTGTATATACATATAATATTCACCAGTATATATATATATATATACATATGCTTTATATACACTGGTGAATATCATATATATACACTGGTGAATATTGGTTCCTAATGGTTCCTAAATATTTAGTGGTTCCTAAATGAACCCACCTCTATATATATATATATATATATATATATATATATATATATATATATATATATATATATATATATATATATATATATATATATATATATATATATATATATGGGTGAGGTTCCTCTACACTCCATGTTTAAAATACATATCGGTAGTAACACTCAAAAATCAATTAAACAATTAATTTAAAAATAGTAAAAAAAAAGTTTTTTTCGAAACTCTTTCGGAGAATTATCCTAAAATAACCTCTAGAATCATTTAATGAAATAAAAATCTTTTTGATTTTTTTTCGAATTTTTTTTTTTTTTAAAACTTAGATGCATTTTTTTTGGTAAATGCATGTTTATAGAAAAGTCGATGCATTTTCAAAAATAAGGTGTATTTTAACTCTTTTTTTTTTGTAATATTAATAATAAAATGCAGTTTTATCCATCAAATAAATGTATATTTGAAAAAAAAGTAGATACATTTTTTATAAAATTAGAAAAATGTATCTACTGAAAAAATGTAAAAGAACTTTTTTTTAATAATTTTCTAAAACGTACTTATTGGTGTGTTAAATTAAC
>CAJVGC010000060.1:21487391-21542292 GCA_910822075.1 Senecio squalidus | reverse complement strand
GAAGGCAGTTTCTACGGAGATGATGGTTACTACTGACCCCATGGTTACTACGGCTCCTCAGTCAGTTTCCATTACTGCGGATATAGTTTCTACGGAGCCAGTTACTACGGATGCTGAGATGGTTCCTACGGACACCATTACTACTGCCAGTATTCCAGTTACTACGGAGAGCCTCATAGATACTCAACCACCATTGTTTACAACAACTCCTCCAACAGTTTACCAAGCTCCTCATACTTATCAAGCTATTCCATCTGAAGCTACAACAATCACTTCCACAGCATCTACAATTCCTGCTCCTACTATTTATCAACAAGTTGCTGCGGATGAGCTAATACAACAAGAAATGGCAAGAACGATTGTCATGTCTGATATTAGCATCACAGCTTGACAAGATCAAAGAAGACAAGAAGAAACAAGAAAAAGAGAGAGCAAAAGCTGAAAGGAAGAAGGTGATAGCTGAAGCAGTTGCTAGACAAAGAGCAGCAGCAGTTATAACACCCCTGAAAAACAAGTTAATGTTGTTGTGTCTGCAGGTAGGTTTGGATACATCACTGTGAAGGAAAGACTTCAAAAGGTTAACCTTGATGATCCAAAACACCATGATAAAGGCAAGGTGAAGGTTGTAGAGAAATCCAAAGAAGAGAAGAAGGAAGAAGAAAGACTTAAGAGAGAGAAGGTTGCAGCAGAAAGAGATGAGAAAAATCTGCTAGCAGAGTTGGAGAGGGAAAGAATTGAACAAGAAAAAGCATCTTCTGAGTTTCTAAAGAATCTTGATGTTGAAGAAAAACTGAATCAAGAACCTACTCAGGCTGAAAGAGAAAGGTTAAAGAAGATAGCTGAGGAGGATGCAATTCATGCTCAATAGATGGCAGATGAGCAGATTCTGGAAGAACTTCAACTTAAAGCTCAAGAAAAAGCTGATGAAGAGCTTTCCAAGAAAATGCTTAAAAAAGATGAACACCTGCTACAAAAGAAAGCCAAAGCCAAGCCTGAGAAGAAGAAAGTATTTGGAAAGAAGGAGTCCACAAAAGCCAAGCTAGCTGAAGATAGGCAGAAATTTGTGTCCTATCTCAAGAGAAAAGGTTATAGTGGTAGGTCGTTAGGACCTATGAAGATGGCAAGCTTGTTGGAATTAGTAGAGAAGGAAAAGAAGAAGGATGTTCAAAGATCAGATGCACTTGCCAAAATTCAAGAGAAGAAAAAGCAACACATAGAGAAGGCCATGAAGATTGCTCTTGAAACTGGCAGAAAATAATCAATGAACAAGGAAAATAAGTACCAAACCCTGCTGTAGTTAGTAGTGCTCCAGCTGTGTCAAACCCTCCTGAGAAGCCAAAGAGGAAGAAGATAGCATCTAAAAGAATTCCTCTTGCAAAAAGAAAAGAGTAGAAACTGATACTGCTCCAACTACTTCTCAAGGAAGTCCTACCATCCCACTTATGCAAGTAAAGCAAGAACTTGTTAATGTGGATGAAGAAGATGATGATCCTAAAGTTACTCAAGAAGATTGCTCATCCTTGATCATCAATCTAGAAGGACTAAGGTTTGCACCTTTAGCTGTGAAGTCTCCTATGATCATCGACTGGAAATTTATTGGTGGGCAACTTGGGACAGAATATAAGATCACCAGGCAAGAAAAATCAACAACAATTGTCCCAGCCTTCCACAAAGTTATAAGGGATTTCATAAGAGATGACTTAGAGAGAATGTACGAAGTAGGAAGAGTGAAATACTCTCATCGCAGAGGTGAATGTGCAGGAACTGATCTTTCCATGGACTGCTTATGTGGTTTGTTTGAACCAGGGTACGAAAAGACTAGCTCAGTGTTCAAGAAGGGAGGTCCTAAAAATCCAGTCGAGAAGTGGTTTGTCTATGAACGAAGTGGTGTCTACTCAATAGTAAGAAAGGAGGGAGCCATGGAGTTTTACTTGGTGGATAAACAATATCCACATGGCTTGAAGACTTTGGAAGAACTGATTAAAGTCAAGTTATATGGACTTCATGACTCAAGGATAGCACATGAATTAGTTTGGAGTATTTTAGTACAAATCACAGAAAGAACAAATGGAAAAGCAGCAGAGTGGCAAGACAAGGAAGAAAGAAGAAATGCATAGTTAACTTGATATGTAATGAAGGAGTTATGAAAGTTGATGTATAAAAACTTGCACTTTTGATCAAGTTTATAAAAGTTCAAGGTTAGGGGGAGATTGTTGGGTTATAACTTAGTCATAATAGTTTAACTCAATAATACTACTTCTAGCTACGGATATAAACTTGTGAAGTTGCTAGGGAAGATCAAGTTTAATACGGCTGTTCAACTAAGTTACTACGGACATCATCATTACTACGGAAGAATCAAGTTACTGCGGACAGACTAAAAGTCACTACGGAAGACCATCTTGTCATGCAAGAATAATCTAATAGATAGAGTTAGACTTAGATTATGTTTCCTTTTGTAATTAGATAACGTTTCCTTTTCTAGATAACGATGTAGAATCCTAGTTTATCTAGGCTAGCCTCAAGGTCTATAAATACATAGATCCTTGTAAGATAGAAAATACGTTGTATTGATATCTTGATTAATACAATTGAGGCTTAACATTCGACAATATTATTGTTCATTCTTATTCACATTCTTACGATAATCATTGTTCGAAAACTTTTTAATATTAAAGTGTTCATCCGTTGCCGAACTTCTTTAATAGATCAAGATCTTAACGAAGGCAAACTATAAGTTATATTAACTTATTCGATCCTGACATTTACTTATTTTACTTTCTATATATATATATATATATATATATATATATATATATATATATATATATATGGAGGAGGTTCTTATAAAACAATAATTAAATTAAAATAAGTAAAAAAAATGAAAAAATAATTTTTGATATATGTAATTTTGTTTTATATTTATTTATTCAATTATAACAAACTTTAAAAAAAAAAGTTTTGATATAAATCAAAATATATAACGTTTAGGATTTGTGCATCAAATTTATTCTTTTTATGCATTAAATATTCAAACTTGATAAAGATTATTGAGTAAATTACACCGTTGGTCCGTATAGTTGTACCAATATCACTAGCTTGGGGCTTGTTTTTTAAATAATTACACCAAACGTCCCCATTGTTGTAATTATGTTATGTGCCTGGTCCAAATCTGGATAAAGTGACAAATATACCCTTTTGTATATTTTTTTATTTCATTTTCTTTTTCTTTTATATTTATGATAATAGTAAAAAAAAACAAAAAAAAACATTTGTTTTTCACTCTCTCTCCTCCATGAACTCTGTCTCTTTCTTTCTATCGTCTCTCTTTCTCCCCAACAAATCTATCTCTATGAACCTATATTAACATGATAATGAATCCGGAAATCACCTTAACAACAATTTTATAAACCTACGACCATCATAATACAAAGATGAACTACTTTATTTCATAATCTAAAACAAATTGAAACTTAGATCTAATTCATTGAGGGTTGCTATGACGGTAGAGACGAAAGGGTGAGATGAAGATTAGAGTTGCTACAGCGATGGAGACAGTAGGGTGGCGGTAGTGGATGTCAATTATTAATTTGGTTTGCAAATTTTGATTTGAGTTTTTTTGGATTTGATTTGGTGAACCAACATGTGGAGGTTGCCGGTAAGTACGAATGTTGGGAGAACAATATGGGGAAAGTATGAAGGTTGCTGTGAAACTATGGGGTGGGGAAAGAGAAGTGGTTTTTTTTTTCTTTTCTTTTCATGTAGATAACATAAAAAAGGAAAATAAATATAAAATACAAAGAAATTATAAGATAAGGGTATTTTAGTCAATTAAGTTGCTTCATTGACCACCGGTGTTAGAAAATGAAAATGTTGAGGATCATTGGTGTTGTGATATGGCGACGTTGGGGACCTTTGGTATAATTATTTCAAAAAAATCCTCCAACTAGTAAAATGGATACAACTACAGGGACCAACGGTGTAATTTACTCAAGATTATTTTACCTAAGTCTTCTCGTGGTCAGGTAAGGAAATAAAACTACCCAATATATATATATATATATATATATATATATATATATATATATATATATATATATATATATTCGCTAAAGGGGGAACGACCCCGACTAAATAGATTACATAAAAACCGTTACAGAACATGATTAAACAAGATAATCATCTCCAGAAAAATCTTGGAGAAAAGAATTCCAAGACAAACAAAAACAAAACCAACAAAACAACCACTAAACATACAGACCATCTAGAGACAAACGACCACTAACACCGCAACCTCACCCTAGCCACACCCTACAAGATCCCCACAACCACCTTTAAATTCCAGATAGTATAAATATTCTTCCATTCTAACCGTTTATTGATCCTAAGCGACATGATCTTCAATCGAACCGTGGTAAATATAACCTTATACAAGACATCAATACTACGTGTTACTTTCTGAAACATTCTATTATTTCTCTCTTGCCATATGAAATAAACCGTAGGTGCAAAAACAATACGACCAACTAGCCCCCAAGCATTACCTTTCTTAGTCTGATGCTTTAAATACACAATAACATCCGACCATTTAGACATAGCATGTGGGATCCTCGAAACTGCACAAGTCAACCACCAAACTTGTTTAGCATAAGAACATTCGAAAAATAAATGATCATGCGAATCCGATTGTACATTGCAAAAAACAAAACTTACATTTTTGATCTTTTCCGATTTCTCCCAGTCTTTGATACGATCTTGGGTCTTCAATTTTTGTAGAACAAGTAACCACACAATGAAAGAATGACGCTGGATACCCTTGGAAAACCATACAACCTCCTTCCAATCCACGAGATCTGCACGGTCACGAACTGCATCCCACGCACTCGCAGCGGAAAACAGCACCTCGAATCCATCATTTTCAATCCAACCAATCGAATCCATGCACTCACGTAAATTTGGCACTGGAACCTGATTTAAAACCGAGTATTTTTGCATCCAAAGCCTCGACCAATACCAACTATTTCCATTTAACAAATAAACAAGTTTACTTTTTTAAATTCCATGCATTAATAATGTCCCGATTAGATATTTAACGATCCATCGACACTCCAATTATCAAACCATACAGTAATCATTCTATCATCACCAATCTTACTGATTACATGCATCCTAATAGCATCACATAACCCCAAAATCTTTCTCCAAGTGCAACTTGCATTCGCCTTTACTTGAACTTCCCAAAAACTGCGATCCTCAAGATGATGCGTATGCACCCATTTAACCCATAAAGAGTCCTTATTAATAAGGAATTTCCAAATATGAACCATAATTAAAGCATAATTCCAAGCAACAAGACTACGGATACCTAAACCACCCTCCTATGTAGGACGACAAACATCAGCACACTCCACCTTAGCTCTACTCGGCTTTAACAACCCTTGACTCCATAAGAATCCACGGAGCAATTTCTCAATATCGAGGATAATAGAACTAGGAAGAATAAATACCGACGCCCAATACGTATGCATAGAAGATAGAACATACACGACTAATTGAAGTCTGCCTGCAATAGATAAAGACTTATTTCGCCAATCTCCAAGCCGATTCCGAACTTTTTTAACTAAACTCTTACAATATTCAACTAAAAGTCTTGACGAGATCAATGGAACTCCCAGATACTTTATAGGAAACGACCCTCTTCAAAAGGAAGCACCTCCAAAATAGCACTTTTAACCCGATCACTCACACAAGAAAAGAACGATCTACTTTTCTCAATACTTGGAATTAAACCTGAAACTCGTCTGAATTCATTTAAAGCATTTAATAAACCATAATTGACTTTTTATCTCCATGAGAAAACATAATCAGATCATCTACAAAACACAGGTTAATAAACTTTAATTTCGCACACTTCAGATGATATTTGAACGATGTTGACTCTGCCACTCCTCTTTTAAGTAACAACGTTAACACTTCCATAACAATCGTAAATAAATATGGAGATAACGGATCACCCTGACGCAACCCACACTTTGCATGGAAAAACCCATGAAGATCACCATTAACACAAATCGAAAAAGACGTAGATGTCACACATTCCATAATCCACGCCACCATTGTATTATGTAAATCAAACCCAATAAGAATATTCCTTAAAAAAAATCCAATCTACGATATCATACACCTTTTGAATATCTATTTTAACGGCACACCTTGACACTCCACGCGCAATATGATAATTCTTGAGATAATAATATATTATCTGAGATGTTTCGACCGAAAACAAAAGCAGATTGATTAGCACTAATAATATCTATCAACCCCTCTTTCAACCGATTAGTGATAATACGACAAATAAACTTATACAACACATTACAACAGGAAACATGACGATAATCCGTAACTTTCATCGGAGAAGAAACCTTTGGAAGAAGCGCAATAATCGTACAACACATTACGAACCATATGCTGAGCTTTAGTACTTGAAAGACGTGTTGAAACAAATCCGTCATATCCCTAATCGGCTCCACCACCTCAGTTGTTCCTAAGAACTGACTATAATGGTGAACAAACACACCAGCAACGTCGCCATCCGAATGCAACACACCAGCCACATCATGCACACACGAGATACGACTTCTATTTCGCTTCCCTTTTATTATATTATGAAAAAACGTGGTATTTCCATCGCCCTCCTTTAACCAAAAACAAAAAATAGAGCGATTAATTGAAAAACGATTAGGGTTTCTTACAACTGAAACTAATAAAAAACAATAACAAAATGAATCATACAAGACGAATGATTCAACACTACAAAATCTCCAGAACAAACACTAAACATAAATCTAAACAAAACTGGAGATCAAAAGCTTTTAGAGAGAGCAAACATCAAAGAAAAAGTTAGCTCCTTCGTCATCTTCAGAGCTTATATAGTCTGACCAATTGACCACCGACCCAACTTTTATTAATGACAAATTAGTCCTTCAAGTTCCATGTTTCCAATAATAGCACAATTAGTCCTCCACGTTTAGATAACTAAATATATAACAAACACAAACAAACCCAAGTCAACTACAAAACACACAAGTTCACAAAGATGTGTTTACCAGCTTAGACTACATATAAACCAACCCATTCATTCCAATACACCATATGCACAAATGGCAGAGATGGAGAGTGGAAGACTAGATAATGACACCGTTATCAAAAGGATCTATTAGATAAAATACAGTCAAACCAACATCAAATACTTTAAGTACTTAACTACCGGGCCAACAAGGGATCCAGTGGGTTAGGTAACGGGTCAAAACAGTTCAACTTAACAAGGGTGTGGGTCAAAATGAACTGGTGTGTTTGGGTTGGCTTTAGGAAACACTTTTTTTTTTGTCTAAACTTAAAGAAGTTTATAAAAAAAACAATTTACAAAGGTTGTATGCATAACATATACTTTTGTAGAGTTTCAATCCTTTTAACCCGTTCCCCTTTTAGCTAAATTTTTCCGATTCGACGCATTTGACCAGTTTAAGATAAAAACAAATCGAATTATTTATAAGTTCATTGAGTCACTAGGTTAAACTTTCACCTTGTAAAAGTACATTATAGATTAATTATTAACTGAATATAAAAAACAGTGCCAAAATCTACAATTTGCTCAATAGTTCCAGAAACTGGAAAATGGAAACGATGGTATAGTCCTGCAATATTTGTACAACTTTAGGCTTCTAGTTTCTTATTTGCAATCAATGGAAAAAATAGAGATGGAAAATTTGACCCACTTACGTATGAATAAATGAATTTGGGTTGTGTTTTATCTCAAACGAGCCGGCCCAACTCGCGACTGCGGCGACTTAGGAACAGTAGTTGTTTGAGCAACGATTGACGGGGCTCAAGGGTTTGGGGTGTTGGCTAATCAATACGAACTCCTGCGAGAGCAGTGCAAACCTACCAAGCTCTTGACGAGCCTAAGGTGACGTAATGATTAGCGGGTGTGACGTAAGAGAGTAGGAGAAACTGCTCTTGAACGTGTATGTGTGAGTAATGCAATGATTGACAACCTGACCTCTGACATTGATCAGAGGGGTATTTATAGGCTTGAGATTAGGGTTTCCATTTATGGGCTGAGGCCCAATGATTACATCCATGGGCCGTCACTTTATGGTCCACAAATGGGTACGTGACGTAAGCATCTGTGCTTGCGACGTCAGGTCAACTTAAGTCAACTTAAGCGTAAACCGGACAAAAGTTAGCGTTACCGGGCAGCCAGGACAACCGGGTAGGCTGTGCCCGGTAACGGGGCTCAAGTATCCGAGCAGGGGCATTTACCCCGGTAACGGGGCTAAGATGTCCGAGGTTACTAGGGCGGTATCCGAGATCGGGTCAGGTTACCTCGGTGACGGGGCTGACCACCCCGGTCATGCTCGAGAAGGTGTCCGAGATAACCGAGGTTCCAGGGCTGTATCCTAGGTTTTACTCGGTAACGACCAGGGTGACTCGGTGATGTCCGAGGTAATCAGGGCGGTGTCCGAGGACCGCCCTGAGATGTCCGAGGTGTCCGGGATGTTTCTCGGTAACGACCAGGGTGACTCGGTGATGTTTGAGGTAATCAGGGCAGGGCCAGTTTTCTCGGTACCGGGGCTCCTTAGCCCGGGCCAGTTTAGCCCGGTGATGGGGCACCGCTGTGCTCGAGAGAGGGCAAGTTTACCCCGGTGATGGGGCACCGCTGTGACTCGAGAGCGGGCCAGTTTACCCCGGTGATGGGGCACCGCTGTGACTCGAGATGTTTGGTTAGGGCGGTTTGAACGCGTAGGAGGTTTCCGGGGTGGCTCCAGTCTTCCGAGTTATTTTTGGTTGTCGGACCACATACTCAATAGCCCCCCCAAGTTTGATTTTTTGTTTAAATTTTTCGAAAAAAATTTCAAAATTTCAAAACTTTGTCTTATTCTCTTTTTCCCCCAAGATTTTTCTATAAAAATCCTCCATTCCCTTTTTACTTTCATTCACCTTTTCATTTTTACCATATTCTCTTCTTTTTTCTCTCTAGCTTTTTGTTTTCTTTCTTTTTACCAATCAAGATACTAATCCCTCAATAACGTAAATCACCCAAGATCAAATCGAAGACCAACATTAAACCACCATCAGGGCGGACAGCGGCGACTGAGGGCGGTCCCGGCCAGCGGCGGTGACTGGTGGCGGTGGTGGTTGGTGACGGTGGTGGTTGGCGGCGACGGCGGTTGGCGGCGGTGATTTTCCGGCGATTCGTGGTAAATTTCTTCCTTTGTCAAATAAATTTTTCTCCTAATTTTTTGTTTTGCTCCTTTTGATCTTCGTGAAATCCCTTGTTAGAATTATTAGGGTTTTTGTTTTTAGCTAGGTTACCACTTTCCCCCCTCTTTTCTTTGTTTATCATCATTTAGGAGGGTCGTAGCTAAATACCTCCCTTGTTTTTAAGGAGGGCCGTAGCTAAACACTTCCCTTATTTTTTAGGAGGGCCGTAGCTAAACACTTCCCTTATTTTTTAGGAGGGCCGTAGCTAAACACTTCCCTTATTTTTTAGGAGGGCCGTAGCTAAACACTTCCCTTATTTTTTAGGAGGGCCGTAGCTAAACACCTCCCTTGTTTTTTAGGAGGGCCGTAGCTAAGTACTCTTCTTGTTAAAGTTATTAGGAGTAATCTAGGAGGGCCGTAGCTAGATTTTTATTTTTGTTAGCTCTGAACTTTATTCCGTGTAGGTATTTTCCTTGTTGGGTATGTCATAGAAAAATGTCGTTTCTGGGAGGGAGTTTTCTGGGAGGAAATTATGTCCGTCCTTAGCACCTTTTATTTTTATATATTGCTAACACACACATTTTTTTTGTGCTTGCTAGGTTTTATTAGCGGCTTGGAATGTCTGACCTCTCTGTCTTGGAGGTGGATGAGGGGAATGGGAGGAAAGAAGGGTCTTCTTCTCCTCTGACAATGGAGGGTTATCCGTGTTTGCTTACAAAATCTCAGCTAGGTAAGCTTGTGAAGGCTAAGCATTATGGTCTGTACCGTTATGAGGTGAGACTTCCTCGTGAGAATGAACGGGCGTGTGATCCCCCTGAGGGGTTCGTAACATGTTATTGGGATTACTTATCAGACGGTGGTCTGAGATTTCCCCTTTCTCGTTATTTATTGGATGTGGCGAAGCATTACAAGATTGGTTTTTCTCAATTGGGCCCTCTCTATATTTGGAGGATTCTTGCCCTCCAGATGCTTCAGCACGCTTTTGGTAGAGAGCCTTCTGTGGATTTATTCAGGCTTTCATTTATAGTAGTGAAGCAGCAGAGTTGGTTTTTGTGTAGACCTACGGTTGCAGCCAAGCACGTTTTCGATGGCTTCCCTGATAGTGAGAGGGGATGGAGAAACAATTTCTTTTTCATGGATGATTCTTGTATTCCATCTGGGTATGAGTTTCTTCGTGAGAGGATTGATGGTATTGATAGTCGTGCTCGTATTAAACCCGATGGTGTCCATGCGAAAGATTGTCTGGCTTTTCTTGCAAACGTTATTGGGGGTTTAAATATTCATTATCGGAGGTACTCGACCACCGTCTTGTCAAGGGGGGGTATATGTGCTAACCCGAAAGCACCGTTAGTGCCGATGATTTTCACGGTCAATTCTAAGGGGAAACGAATAGGGAAATGTAAGTTTTTCTCTATTCTTTTTCTCTTTTTCTAACTGTTTTACTTAACCCTTTCCTGTTTGCTTGTTGTATTGCAGCTTTGGGTTTGGTGGAGGCCATGTCTGTTGATAAGAAGACTATGTTGGCTACGAGAGGTGTTCCACCTGAGGGTGTAAGGAGGCTTAGGGGTAAGGGAGATGTGGATAGAGTGGTTATGGAAGCCATTGGAGAGGAGGTGATACTAATGATGATGGTACTGACGATGATGATGATGACGATGATGACGATGATGATGGTTCGGTTTCTCCTATTGTTGGTGGAGGTATGTTTCATGGTATGGTAGTTCTATGTCCATGTGTGTTTGGTTTTTCGTCCCTCCTTTTTATATGTTGGCTTTCTATTGTAGGGGGTGATATTGCAGACCCGGGTGTTGAGGTTGTTGAGGATGTTGAGGCCGTTGTAGGCGAGGATGCTAGGGCCGATGGTTTGTCTGTAGATGACGTTGGGGGTGAGAGCCTTGCTGATCTAGCTCCTCCAGACGACCTTGGGACTGTGCCCCTTGATGATGATTCGCTTATGTTGTCTCCCGGAGATGATGGTGAGTATTGTGTATTTATTTTAGCTATGTTTTTTGTAACTTTGCCATAATTAACTCCTTGTTGTTTTTGTGTAGTTTCTCCATTAGGAGCTCACGTTGATGGTGCTCCCTCTGCTCTGGGGAAGAGGCCTGCCAACAATCATGTGCAGGGGAGGAATGTTCGGCCTCTCCGTCAGGGAGTGGGGAAGACCATCCATTCGATCTCAGGAGCGTTTAGGTCTTTTTCTGGTGGTGCTACCACATCTGTTGTTGGTATGCCAGTTGGTGAGAGCTCCTCCATGGCGGGAGTGACTACCTCAGCCGCTATTGTGACTCCCCTGTTTTGCCCGCCTAGCTTTTCAGCTGGCGCTTTCACGCTGCCTACTCCTGGTAAGTTAGTTTTATTTTGTTATTAGTTGTTGTTTGGTATCTGACTTCTTTGCCTTTTGCAGGTCTTAGCATGGAGTTTTCTCATGTTGAGGGGGGGTCCTTCTCGCATTGTCGATCCAGTGCGATTTGAGGGGGATTTCAGCTCTGAGGCTGCCCGGGTATATTTGACTGCTACAGAGAAGTATAGCCTTATTGATGTCTATGACATGGCTACGACTTCGGCGTACAATACCTTTGTGGATACTTGGGTAGCGAGGCAGCGAAATATTCTCTATCATCAGGATAGAGATCTTAGGCTTGCTTCCTTGACTGAGCAGTTAGCGCAGGAGCGAGAGGTTATTCGTTCCTTTGGGGATAGGGCTAGGGTAGCCGACGAGGAGGTTAGGGTAGCCCAGGAGGAGGCTAGGCTAGCCAAGGAGGAGGCTAGGATAGCCCACGAGGCTTTGGTTAGGGGAGAAGAGGAGAAAGACAGGATTCTCGCCCGTCTTCAGGATGTAGAGGTAGAGTTGGTGTCTACTCGTGAGGCTACCCGTGGATTGGAGGCTTCTTTGACGCGTTGTGCTGCTGAGAAGAGGGATTTGATTGTTTCTATGCCTGATATATTTAGGGCTGTACATACTCATCCTCAGTTTTTGGATGCGGATGACTGGTCTTAACACCGCAGCCCGTGGTTATGGGAGGTATGAGGCTGCTACGGCCCTTAAGGAGGAGTTCCCTGATTTGTCTGGCGATGTCTTTACGAAGTATCATGGTGAGAGGGCGAAAGATAAAGTTACTGAGCGGACTCAGGCCTTTAAGCGCCACGACTACCCTATCCTGACTCGAGTTGCGGCTGATCCCAACTTAGAGGCGAAGGATATTCTGGAGATGGTCAGGGAGGATGCGGCGTTGGAGAGACAGAAGAGAGGAAAGCAGTGACTTCCCTCCTGTCCCATTTTGTTTGTCTTTTTTGTTTTTGTGAGGCATGAGAGGACTTGGTGTACTTGTGGGGTTGCTTCCCTTTATCATTTAGACTATGTATGGTGTTGCTACCTCTTATTTTTGAGATTATGTTAAGATGATATATTTATGGGGTTGCGGTGGCAACTCTTTTTGTTATGACTGTGCCATATTTTAATTTTCTTGTTTATTGCATGCATTTTATTTTTGTGTTCTCGCGAGATCGCTTCCGTAGGAAGTGCTTACCCTTTCTCCCATGGAGTTGAGGGCGGATAAATATGTGTTTGCCTAGTAGGCCTTGGATTTCTTTTTTGTATCATACATAGACATAACATATAAATAATGATCTACAAGCCAAGTGTTGGAAGCCAAAAGTTGTATTCATTAAAAATAAGGATATTTCAGAGTACAAAACGTGGACCTGATCATTACATGTGAGAATTTGATCAGTCCTTGTATAGTTCATAACGTACAAAATTTCCTAGGCATAGCATTTTTTTAGGTTCATGGCGTTCCAGGTCCTGGGGATGGGGAATCCTGCCAGGTCAGAGAGGGTGTAGGCACCGCTCTCATTTGCCTCTTCGACTTTGTAAGGGCCTTCCCACTTGGGGCCTAGCTTGCCCGTGTTCTCTGCTCTGCTGGCCTCATTTTTTCTCCACACTAGGTCACCAACTTTGAAAGTTGTTGGGCGGACCCGTGTATTGTAATACTTAGCCATTTGGCGTTTGCTCTCTGCTTGTCTTATGTGAGCTATTTCCCGTCTTTCTTCAAGCAAATTGAGGTTTTCCCTAAGAGCTTCCTCGTTCTGAGCTGGGTTGAGTGTCATAACACGAGGAGTTGGAATGGTGAGCTCAGGGGGGATGACAGCTTCGGTTCCATAAACAAGGCTGAATGGGGTTTCTCCCGTGCTGCCCCTAGGGGTTGTTCGGTGAGCCCATAGAACTCCAGTAAGTTCATCAACCCATGATGTTCTGCCCGTTCCTAGCCTTGCCTTTATTCCTTCAACAATTGCTTTGTTCATTATCTCCACTTGGCCGTTTGCTTGAGGATGGGCGACGGAGGTGAAGACTTGCTTGATATCCATGTCTTGACACCAAGCTCTGAAAGGGTTTTCAGCTAGTTGTTTCCCGTTGTCACTCACCATTACATGAGGCACACCAAAGCGGCAGACTATGTGTTCCCACACAAAGTTGATCATTCTTTGACCCGTGATGGTGGTGACCGGCTTGGCCTCTACCCACTTAGTGAAGTAGTCGACTGCTACTATGAGGAACTTGACGTTCCCCACTCCTGGAGGGAACGGGCCAACAATGTCGATGCCCCACTTGTAGAACGGCCATGTTGTGGTGACAGGAATTAGGTCTTGCTTAGGCATTTTGGGAATCGGGGCATGCCTCTGACATGATTCACATCTTTCGATCTCCTTCTTGGCATCTTGGTGCATGGTAGGCCAATAATATCCCATGCGCATGATTTTGGTTACCACGGTACGTGGACCAGAGTGTAGGCCACAAGTGTCGCTATGCATTTCTTGTACCAATTCAAGCGCTTGAGCAGGGCCGACACAGCGTAGGTGTGGTCCAAGGAAGGATTTTCTAAAGAGGATGCCGTTAATCATTAGATACATGGGAGCCTTCATTCTTATCTTCCTTGCCAAATGCTTGTCTTCCGGGAGCATATTATCCTTAACGAATGCGATGATGGGGGACATCCAGTTGTTAGGGTCTTCGGTGGCCATTACTTCCTCCTTGGGGGTAATTGATTTTTCTATCAGTTCTTCCACTAACACTTTGTTCGTTAGGTGGGAAAAGGCGGATGAGGCCATTTTGCTCAAGGCATCCGCAATCTTGTTTCTGCTCCGTGGCACTTGTTCTATGTTGAAAGTTTTGAACTCTGAGGCTAGTTGCTTGGCCTCCTCTAGATAGAGCTGCATTGAGTCTTGGACGGCCTCAAAGATGCCCTTGACTTGGTTTGCTACCAACTGTGAGTCCACAAATACTTCAATGTGTTGTACCCCCATCTTTCTAGCGATGCGAAGCCCAGCGAGGAGAGCTTCGTATTCTGCCTCGTTGTTGGTAGCGGGGAACTTAAACTTTAGAGCATAAGTATATTCCTTCTTGTCTGGGTCAGTGAGGATCAGACCAGCCCCAGAGCCTTCTTCATTTGATGCTCCGTCAGTGAACAATGTCCATGTAAGTCCCACTACCTCTTCTTCTTGGGCTTTAGGTTCCTCTTCCAATTCTGCCAAGAAGTCTGCCAAGACTTGACCTTTCAGAGAGCTTCTTGGCTGGAAGGTGATCTCGTGTTCTCCCAACTCTACTGCCCACTTTGCTAGCCGGCCTGAGACTTCTGGCTTGCCTAGCACCTGCTTGATGGGCTTGTCACTAAGGACTTGTACAGGGTGCCCTTGGAAGTATCTTCTTAGGCGTCTAGCAGAGTGGACTAATGCTAATGCCAACTTCTCTAGGGCTGGGTAGTTTATTTCGGCTCCTTTTAACGCCCTACTAATGAAGTAGATAGGTACTTGTGCTGTTCCGCGTTGAGCAAGGAGGACTGAGCTTACACATTCCTTGGAGGCAGCCAAGTATATAGTAAGGAGCTCTCCTGGCACTTGAGCTGTGAGAGTAGGGAGATCAAGTAGAAACTTTTTCATTTCTTGAAACGCTTCTTCAGCTTCTTCCGACCACATGAAGTCTTTCTTTTTTATGCATCCCTTCAAGGTTTTGAAAAATGGTAAGGACCTGTCTGCGGCCTTGGAGAGGAAACGAGCCAGAGCAGCCAGCTTACCGTTGAGGCTTTGAACTTGTTTCTTAGTGGAGGGAGAAGGCATTTGGATGATTGCTAGTATTTTCTTAGGGTTTGCTTTAATACCCCGAGGGGTGATAAGGTGGCCAAGAAATTTTCCTTCTTCCATGCCAAAGCTACATTTAGAGGGGTTCAACTTCATGTTGATTTCTCTAAGTGTGTTGAAGGTTTCTTGGATGTCAGCAAGCATTGCTCCCTCGGCGTTGCTTTTGATCACAATATCATCTACATATGCTTCAACATTCCTTCCAATCTGATCTTTGAAAGCTTTGTCGATCAGACGTTGGTAGGTGGCTCCTGCATTCTTTAGGCCGAATGGCATCTTTTTAAAGCAATAGATTCCTTGGTCTGTATGGAAAGCGGTTTTGTCTTCATCCCTTTCTTTCATGGAGATTTGATGATAGCCTTTGTAAGCATCCAAAAACCATTTGAGCCTGAAGCCGTCCAAGGACTCCACCTTCCAATCTATCTCGGGTAAGGGGTAATTATCCTTTGGGCAGGCCTTGTTAATGTCTTTGAAGTCTACGCATAGCCTCCATGAGCCATCTCCCTTCTTCACCATGACGAGGTTGGCTATCCATGTCTGGTACTTCACCTCTCTGACTATCCCTGCCTCTTCCATCTTGGCTACTTGTTCCAGGGCAGCTGTGCTTCTATCATGGGACATTGCCCTTTTCTTTTGCTTGATAGGAAACATATTAGGGTTAGCATTGAGGGAGTGTTCGGCCAGCTCTCTTGGTACTCCCGTCATGTCAGACGTTTGCCATGCAAACACGTCTAGGTTGTTTTTGAGGAGATGAACTAACTTCTTTTTGGTTTCCAATGGGAGTTGTTCTCCTATGCCGATGGGCTGTTCTGGGAATTTTTCGTTGATTATCACTTTTCGTTCATTGCCATCTATTACTTCTGTCTCTGTTGTGATGGACTTGGGTTTAGATACTTCAGCTTTAGCCACTTGCTTGCATTCACGAGACCAGTTCATGCGACCGCGTACGGTGCCTATGCCATTTGGTGTTGGGAACCTGATCATTCCATGTATGGTTGAGGGGATCGCCCCAAACCTTTCTATGGAAGGCCTTCCCAATATTACGTTGTAGGCGGATGGAGCCCTTACAATGGTGAAATTTAGGACTTCAAAGCGATGAAATGGGTATTCCCCCATCATGACCTCAATCATGACTTGACCGATAGGCCAATGAATTTCTCCTGCGAAGCCTGCTAAGGGGGACTCAGCGGGGAGTATAGCTTCTCTAACCTTCTGAGGGAGCTTTTTGAAACAATGTTCATAGATGATGTCGGCGGAGCTTCCAGTATCTATGTAGGCCTTTTCAACCTCATAATTGGCCAAACGGACCTGGATGACTACCGGATTGGTGGAAGTAGTTTCCACTGGTGGGAAAGATATCGGTTGCATCATCCAGTTCTCTAGCACAAGGGACTTTCGTTTCTGAGAGCCACCGCTTACCATGCACACATGGCCATCAGGGGGGCCAGGGTGGTTGTCTTTCCTAGCTGCCTTCTGCCACTCATAGGTCTTTTTAGCGGGTGACTTTTTCGCTTGCTGCCTTGCTCCTATCACCAAGTGTTCAAGCTTTCCTTCATCCAACGCCCGTTTTATTTCAGCTTTTAGTTCCCGGCATGAATTAGTGTCATGGCCGTAGTCTTCGTGAAAATCACAGCGCTTGTTCATATTCTTTGTTCCAGAGCGGTGAAGCATACGAGGGGGTGGCTTAAACGTCGCCCCTATCTGTTCAGTTTTTAAGATCTCCATGGGGGTCTTGCTGAGGTTCCCCCCAGATGGGCTTCTTTCATAAGGGGTGAATCTTCTAGGAGGTCTTTCCTCCTCTCGTCTACCTTGTCTACTATCACGATGATCCCTTCTTCGACTATCATGTCGGGGCTCCTGTCTACTTGTGCCTCCGACAGCTGGTCCGCTCCATGCCCTGTCTCTCTTGCCACTTGTTACACTTCTTGCCAAAGCAATTGTTTCCTTCGACCTTAAGTAATTGTAGCAAACATCTGTGGTCTCCTTGAAGGTGACTGGGATTCGTGCTGCTAGTCGTTCTTGGAGTTGGCCTGGGAGTAGTGAGAGTGTGAACCCGGATATTTGTTGACTTTCGGGTAGGCCTGGTATCTTCTGGCACTCTTGTGTGTAACGGAGGATGAACTCTCGCAGGCCTTCCCCTTCTCGCTGGCGTATGAGATGTGCCTCAAGATGGGTTCTCCTTTGCTTTTTCTGCTTGAAAAAAGTTGGAGGTAAACTTGGCTTTAAGGTCGTAGAAATCATAGATGCTTTTCTCTGGGAGGCTTGTGAACCAAGCGAAACCTTGCAATGTTCCTGGAAACATGTGGCAAGCTACCGGGTCTACCCACTTTTCTGTCATGATAGCTTGTTCGAAAAGTGCTAAGTGATCTTCCGGGTCTCTTGTTCCATCATAGGTGCCGACTATGGAGGGAACTCTCTGTCGGTCTGGGATGGGATATCTTGCCACCCAATCACAAAACTTAGAGTTCACCACAGAGGTAGGCATGGTTGCTACCCGGGATGGTCCCTCCCTCTCTCCCACGAGGCCCTTCAGCAAACTGAGTAATTCTTGAGTGGTATCTTGTGGGGGCGTGGAGGGGTAGGCTCTGGTGCCTTTTGCCTTTGCAACTCATTAACCAACTGTCCGAGCAAGACACTCGCATTGACCTCAGGAATTGGTTGTGGCGCAGGCTTGGGCTTCAATGTTTCTATGAGCCTGGCTAGGAAGTCGTTTTGTGCGGGTGGAGCCGGTGGAGGTGTTTGTTGTTGGGACAAAGCTGCCTTCAAAATCTCCAAAGCTCTTCTACTGACGGCTGTTCTTTGGGAGGGGTTTGAGTGGGAGTGGGAGTGAGAGATGGTTGTTGGGTTAGAGTGGAGGTTTCCAAGCTAAGAAGTTGTGGGAAGCTCTGGGTTGGAGTGATACTTGGAGGCCTTCCCATCTGGAAGCCTTGATAGCTTGACTGGCCTGCCTCTCCCGTGCTAGGCACTTCCACTTCAGCTGTGTCGTTAGACCCGAAAGGGTAAAGTCTGGTCCGGACACCAGATAGGTTTTCTTCACTAATCCTTCTAGCATTCCCCGTTCCATCTCCTGATCCTGTGACTTGGGAGTTTGGGGGGGTGGTGTTGATGTCTACCGAGGGAGGAGGATCCTCTCTGCTCGGAGGGGGGGTTCATGGTAGGGCCTGAATCCATTGAGGGTGAAGGGTTAAGGAGAAAACTTAGTGAAAAACCGATGTTCTATAACGGTCCCACTGATGGCGCCAATGTTTGAGCAACGATTGACGGGGCTCAAGGGTTTGGGCAATACGAACTCCTGCGAGAGCAGTGCAAACCTACCAAGCTCTTGACGAGCCTAAGGTGACGTAATGATTAGCGGGTGTGACGTAAGAGAGTAGGAAAAACTGCTCTTGAACGTGTATGTGTGAGTAATGCAATGATTGACAACCTGACCTCTGACATTGATCAGAGGGGTATTTATAGGCTTGAGATTAGGGTTTCCATTTATGGGCTGAGGCCCAATGATTACATCCATGGGCCGTCACTTTATGGTCCACAAATGGGTATGTGACGTAAGCATCTGTGCTTGCGACGTCAGGTCAACTTAAGTCAACTTAAGCGTAAACCGGACAAATGTTAGCGTTACCGGGCAGCCAGGACAACCGGGTAGGCTGTGCCCGGTAACGGGGCTCAAGTATCCGAGCAGGGGCATTTACCCCGGTAACGGGGCTAAGATGTCCGAGGTTACTAGGGCAGTATCCGAGATCGGTCAGGTTACCTCGGTGACGGGGCTGACCACCCCGGTCATGCTCGAGAAGGTGTCCGAGATGACCGAGGTTCCAGGGCTGTATCCTAGGTTTTACTCGGTAACGACCAGGGTGACTCGGTGATGTCCGAGGTAATCAGGGCGGTGTCCGAGGACCGCCCTGAGATGTCCGAGGTGTCCGGGATGTTTCTCGGTAACGACCAGGGTGACTCGGTGATGTTCGAGGTAATCAGGGCAGGGCCAGTTTTCTCGGTACCGGGGCTTCTTAGCCCGGGCCAGTTTAGCCCGGTGATGGGGCACCGCTGTGCTCGAGAGAGGGCCAGTTTACCCCGGTGATGGGGCACCGCTGTGACTCGAGAGCGGGCCAGTTTACCCCGGTGATGGGGCACCGCTGTGACTCGAGGGCGGGCCAGTTTACCCCGGTGATGGGGCACCGCTGTGACTCGAGAGCGGGCCAGTTTACCCCGGTGATGGGGCACCGCTGTGACTCGAGAGCGGGCCAGTTTACCCCGGTGATGGGGCACCGCTGTGACTCGAGATGTTTGGTTAGGGCGGTTTGAACGCGTAGGAGGTTTCCGGGGTGGCTCGAGTCTTCCGAGTTATTTTCGATTGTCGGACCACATACCTCAATAGTAGTAAAGAGTTGTCAAATGTTATATTGTATAATATAATGGGTCAAATCAACAATAGCTAAGGAGAGCGCATCAAAAGTACTAAGAGTGCCCCAAACTATATTTTCAATCTCCTAAATTGTTTTATTCAAAGGTTCCGATTATTACAGTAATAATATTATTTTGTGTACTCATTATTAATGCCTTCACTATTTTTATAAGATAAAGTTTTAGCCGCTAAACTCGGCCCTGTTGCAAACAGTACTAAAAATTGGCACATTTCAACCCAGACACAATTTGACAGCTTAACCAACCCGGCCATCTTGTCCCTTCACTCTTAAGTACCAAGTCAAAAGGCAATAAAAGTCAATGTGATGAATGTTAGAAAAGTAGCTAAGTTACATTGAAAGAAAACAAGTTCACTACAGAAACACTAGGATAACCAGAAACAAAATTTCCATGTTAATATATTGGTTATAAAGTTAAGTTAATCCAGAGTCTGAGACTTTCTTCAGCTGTTTTAAATGCCATTAAACGGAATCAGCGTCACAGACAGCAACATCATCACGTCCCACAGTTACATGTATGTTTAAATTATAATGATACGGGTGAAAAGAGGTAAAAGCAGTGGTAAGGCAGCTTCTTCGAGCAGGGGAGAGATATTGTAAAGGATTAGATATAAAAACACCACTTACGATAAATAACTACCCACCCTCAATACCATCAAATTCCAACCAAATCGTTATCGAATTGCATCGCTTTTCTGCATTTCATTACTCTCTCCATTCTCATTCTCTACTTTTGTTTTTATTTGGGTTTTTAACTTCATTTAATTCATCAAAGTTCTTCTCCAAAAAAAGTCATTTATTCTTCTTCAAAATTGAAAATTATAATCAATAGTTTCTAAATGTTTCCAAATATCATAACAATTTTAATTTTCCAAAAGAATCTTGTTATATCAAATGAAGGAGGTTGAGGTCACATGTTATCTAAACTCATCATCCTCTTAAAACCTTAAAATTTAACTAATTGAAATTATTTATCTACCCTTATTTAATTCAAACACATATCCGGTAATCCTTGGTTCTCATTCTCGTTTATCTCCCTCTTTCCTAAACCCTAATTCTTAATTTATAACATCATACCTTATTTCTCCGATCATCCCTGTTTACTCCGATCCGTCCTTTTTCTCCGATCAACTGATGTCATCGCCTTCATATTCTTATATTTAATTCTTTGTTCAAAATTGATAACTGATTTCATTGAATTGAGCTGATTTTGATTCGTATTGGATCTTTAATTGAATAAAGTTTGTTAATTTATGGTGAATTTGTTGAGATTTATGTTCGATATAAGATCGTGTAAATATGATTAATTGGATAATAATTAGGTAATTAATTAGTTTAATTCATCAATTTGATTCTATTAAATTTATTTATTTATGTATTTTATCAATGTCGTGTAAATATGTTTGGATTAATGAAATTGTTTTGAATTTGAATATAGCTTTTTATAATATTGGATCTATTGAGAGGACTAAAGAATTTGCAAATATGTTATTCAAGCGCTCTATTCATGCTATAGGTTGTTCTCATTTAATACGTTGTTTATATGACATGTATAGTTTTATTTGTTGTTTTTAATGTATGAAATTCTATAGGATTTCGTAACTCAAGTGAACGACAAGGAGATCATTACATACAATCACACACAATAGTTGCTAAGTTAAGTTCCGAGTAATTATTTATAAATATATCATACATATCCTTACTCGGCTAGAATTGCTAAACTTGAATAATAATGAAATAACGATTTGCCCATTATAGGTATTGAACGTTGTACATTTGCTTCATGCTTATCGATTTCGGCTCCTCAAAAGGGTTACTACAAACAACAACTACTACTTCGATGGTTGGTATAGTTTTCTGAAATATGCAAGAGTAATTTAACATTAGAAGTGGGTTTTTATATACTAAAAAATGAAGATTATAGAATAGGAACGCCACAACATGATATTTGTGCTTAAAAGATCTCGAAAATTTCACCCGAAGTTATTAAACAATGGGTAAAAGGTTTAACCCATTTACTCGTGAATGGGTCAAATTGCATTGTGTTTTATCTCAAAGGGTTTAATAAAAAGCTTACCTAAAAGGGGAAAAGTCAAATGGCTTGAACGGGCTGAAATTTGAAAATACAAAAAGTCTATTCTTAACTCATACATGTATACAATCTCCTAAAAAAAAATTTATTCAAAGACTTAGATCATTATCGTAACAATGTTGTTTTTATAAATATGTTTGGATTAATGAAACTGTTTTGAATTTGAGTATAGCTTTTTATAATATTGGATCTATTGAGAGGACAATAGACTTTGCAAATATGTTATTCAAGCGCTCTATTCACGCTACATGTTGTTCTTATTTAGTACGTTGTTTATGTGACGTGTATAGTTTTATTTGTTGTTTTTAATTTATGAAATTCTTTAGGATTTCGTAACTCAAGTGAACGACAAGGAGATCATTACATACAATCACGCAATCACACATAGACTACAGTTGCTAAGTTAAGTTCCGAGTTATTAGTTATAAATATATCATACATATCCTTACTCGGCTAGAATTGCTAAACTTGAAGTAATAATGCAATAACGATTGGCACATTATAGGTATTGAACGTTGTACATTTGCTTCATTCTTATCGATTTCAGCTCCTCAAAAGGGTTACTACAAACAACAACTACTACTTCGATGGTTTGTATAGTTTTCTGAAATCTGCAAGAGGAATTTAATATTAGAAGTGCGTTTTTATATACTAAAAATGAAGATTATAGAATAGGAACGCCACAACATGATATTTCTGTTTAAAAGATCTCGAAAATTTCACCAGAAGTTATTAAACAATGGGTAAAAGGTTTAACCCATTTACTCGTGAATGGGTCAAATTGGGTTGTGTTTTATCTCAAAGGGTTTAATAAAAAGCTTAGCTAAAAGGGGGAAAGTCAAATGGCTTGGACGGGCTGAAATTTGAAAATACAAAAAGTCTATTCTTAACGCATATGGGTATACAACCTCCTAAATTGTTTTTATTCAAAGACTTAGATCATTGTCGTAACAATGTTGTTTTTGTAAATATGTTTGGATTAATGAAATTGTTTTGAATTTGAATATAGCTTTTTATAATATTGGATCTGTTGAGAGGACTACAGACTTTACAAATATGTTATTCAAGCGCTCTATTCACACTACAGGTTGTTCTCATTTAGTACGTTGTTTATGCGACGGGTATAGTTTTATTTGTTGATTTTAATTTATGAAATTCTTTAGGATTTCGTAACTCAAGGAGATCATTACCAAGTTCTAAGTGTTCCTCAGAATGCGACTAAGGATGAGATCAAGAAAGCTTTTCATGCCGTAAGTAACTCCACCCTCCGATTCAGTTTTTCCGAACATAAATTATCCATGTATAACATATATTGGTTGGAGTGTTATATCTGTTACATTGCGAGAATGTGGTTAACATGATTCTAAAACTTCTACCTAAAATTAGATTTAATGAGTTGTTGGAAGCTTAAATTCGACTAGATGGGAAAACTAATGCGGAAACTTACATACGGGTCTCCATGGTCCCCAAAAAACCTTTCCTTGGCAAGTCTGTCATATTAACAAAGGAGTATGTGTCTATGTGTCTGAATACATATACATATGTATACCGTATATGTTTTTGTATGTGTGTCGAGTGCAAGAAGAATCTATTAAAGGTAAAACTTGGCAAGAAAATAAGACATTTGCCTCTTAGTATTGTTTGTTGTCTAGACTCTAGATTGTACTCCTTTGGGTATCTGCAGAAATATGAAAACTCTGTATAAATACCGAGATAATATAAAGAAAGTAAAATATTTCTAAAGTGATGCTAGAAGTGTAAGTAACCAATATAACGTTAAGATACTCAGAGACACGTGAT
The DNA here is from genome assembly GCA_910822075.1 of Senecio squalidus. NCBI lineage: Eukaryota > Viridiplantae > Streptophyta > Magnoliopsida > Asterales > Asteraceae > Senecio > Senecio squalidus. The sequence goes on along the minus strand of CAJVGC010000060.1, from coordinate 21,518,580 downwards.
TATTAAAGATCAAATATTTCAAATTGACTTACACAAGAACGACAAATTAGTAAATCTATATGAATCTATCTGTTTTATTGCTAATATGGAGGTCACATGGTGCTAAGACAAAATTTATAAGAAAATGAAACCGCTAAATATGTTGTTAACTACCTAATATTTGAGAAAAGAAGCATTTTATGCATCTTCTTAATGCAAGTAGTTTCGTATACAAGCAGTTTTTTAGGTAGTTGTTTAGCTAATTTTGAAAAATTAGCAGTTTTTTAGGTTTATTGTAGTGATAGTTTATTAGTTTATTTGAAAAAGTGGATTTTCTTGACCGATTCAATACATAAGTTGTGGATATGATGACGAATTTATCGTTGGATTCACAATCGAAGAATTTTGGATGTTACCGAGACTGCTAAGAAGGTTTTGAAAATCTAAATGCAAACCGGGTTTTGAAAATCCCAATGCAAATGTAAACTTAACAACCGACGTTTGGTCGGCTCCTCATGGTTTGCCCGATTCATACCTTTACGTTACCGCACATTGGTGTGATCCCGAATCGTGGCAAATGATGAAGAGGGTTATTGCTTTTGACCAATTTCCTTATCCTCACTCGGGTCATAACTTATTTCACATGCTAACGGATGTTTTACAAAGATTTGATTTGGAAGAAAAAGTGTTTTCAATTGCATTTGATAATGCAAGTAATAATACAAACGTTGTGGGTAAACTAAAACTAAAATACAAACCACCAATGAACGGTGACTTTTATCATGGTCGATGCGTTGCACACATTATTAATTTGGTTGTGCAAGCCGGACTAGAAGTCACCGAAGTAAAAGACGCCATAAATGCTTATAGAAAAATGTTGCACGATATATTTTCAAACCGCAAAAGTAGATACAAGGCATATATGAAACTTTGTAAGGATACGGATTCCATCTTTTTGGCACCTAATTGGGATGTTCCTACAAGATGGAATTCGACCTACACTATGCTTATTTGTAGTTTACGGCAACAAGGTAGTTTAACTTATTTTCATAACGACTTAGTGGTAGCGCATCGGGGTATTGCATCATTTCCTAGTGATAATTGGGAAATTATTCGTAAAATAAGTGAATTGCTAAAAGTTTTTAAAACCGCAACAACTTTGTTATCGGGTATTTATTATCCCACGAGTCATTTAGTCCTTAAACAACTAACTTTTATGGCTACAAAGTTAGACGATTATGAGTTTAAAGGTAATTTGTATAAGTTAATGGTAGCCCCGATGAAAGAAAAAATGAGAAAATATTTTTCTAAATTATCACCTTTAATTACCGTTTACGCCGCACTAAACTCGTGTTTGAACAAAATTGAGGTGGAATACAATATAAGAACAATCTTTGAAAAAATGCATTGTGGTTTGAACGACCCATTATATGCCGATAACGCCATAAAAGAATTTGACAATTCTTTTAAAGGGTTATTTGGTGTTTATTTTAACAAGTTTAGAACATCAAATGTGGGTGAAACAAGTTCTTCTATGGCCTCGACCTATGAAAACTATACTAGCGTGGACCCGGAAATTGACATGTATAACCAATTAAGACGAGAAAACATTAAACGTGCTAGGGGGGAGGGGGGTGACCAAACTAATACCGAATATGGGAGGTATACGGGAACGGATTTTTTAGCCACTATGGGGGTTGAAGAATTCACCAACTTTGAGGTTTTGGCTTTGTGGAGAGCACGGGAAGCTCAATATCCCGTTCTATCCGCCATGGCCAAAGATCTACTAACCTCCCAAGCTTATTCGGTAGCTTCGGAATCCGTTTTTTCTCTTAGTGGCGGGGTATTATCTTTACGAAGAACAAGACTCACACCGACGACATTGGAGATGTGCATTTGCTTGAAGGATTACTTAGACGCCGCCCAACGTACACAAGACCACCAAAATCTTGAAGGTGAACTAGATTATGAAGGCGAAGTACTCGATATCGAGGTGGAAGAAGGAGTTGCAATATCACTTTCCGATGAAGAAATCGCTTTCGATGAAGCTAACCGAGCATATAGCTCCGAAGAAGAAGTTCCCGTTCAAGATGACTTTATTCAAGTAGACGAAGAATGAGAATGAAGAAATATGAAGATTGGACGAAGACGAAGATGACTTTCCAATGTTATTACTTATTAGTACTTTTTCCGCTTTGTTTAATAATTGTCGAAATATGAAACTTTGAAAATTTGTTTCAAGTTGTTTTAGTAGAATACAATGTTTATATTTGATGTGTGCCAAGAATTTTTACAAAAAAACGAATTTTAAAGTGTTTTTGTAAGTTACGGTTTTTTTTTCAAACTTATTAGTTACATTCTAATAAGGAATAGTAGTAAAAAAAATAGTACTTTTTTTACTTTTTTCGTTAATAATTCTCGGAATATTAAGCTTTGAAAATATGTTTCAAGCTTTTTTAGTAGAATACAACGTTTAAGTATGATGTGTGCGAATTTTTTTTTTAAAAAGTCGAATTTTAACGTGTTTTTGCAAGTTACGCTTTTTTTTTTATTAAAAAATAGTAACCAGTTTATAACCCGAACCGGTTTGATATTTTGGAACCGGAAAACCGATCCAAACCGAACCGGTTTGGTAGGTTTGACCAAAAACCGGTTCGGTTTTCAAACCCGGTCCGGTTTGTGGTCAAACCCGAAATTTACACCTCTAGTTAGGAGTAATACTAATTATGGAAATTGTTTATTTAATGTAGTTAGAAGACTAATTATGTGGTTTGTGGATTTTTGTAGGCTTCTGTTGAGTCGGAGGCTAACGGGAATGGTCAAAGTCAGCCTCTTGATCGGTCACTTACCCCGTTGATTCCGGATTTTATGGATCCAACTGTGGCGTATTTCCCAAATGGCTATAGTTCACCTGCTTATTACTATTGGGTGTACACAACCTAGACGATTTGCCGCTATGAGTGTTGCTGCTGGGGTTTCTCAAGAAATAGGAGTTAAACTTGGGCATGAGGTATGTACTTTGTTTCAACTGTAGCATATGTAATAGGCATGTAATATGGTTGCGTTAAAATATAAAATAGTAAAATACACACCTTAGGTATATACTTACTAGCATTTTGTTAACATATACAAGTTCCTACAGATTATAAGTAACTCTGCTCTCAAACTATTTTGGTGTGTACTTTCGGATATTCTATTCGTTTTGAAGACTGCACTTCTGACAAAACAGTGCTGAAGTATATGACTGATGGAATGTTACTACGAGAGTTCCTTGGTGAGCCTGATCTTTCAAGTTACAGGTATGTTGTATTATCGACCCATAACCCATCTACCTAAACTCTTTGTTTATTTGATTTAATTTTATGATCAACGGGTGACAGATTAAATAGGTAACATTTATAATTAGTTGAAAAATGAGATGAACTAAAACTACGGAAAGTTGCCCATAGTGTATCTGAATGCTTGGACACTGATTTACGGGAAATATGGATCTATATTTATTTAGTATGGTTTTGTTATTAACTTATAATACATAAAGCATTGTTTAATTATAAAGCACATGGTCAGACAATTTCACATTTCGGTGTTTATCTACCAGAATCCTCCGTTTTTTCACATGGACAACTCTATGTGGCATTGTCAAGAGGTATATCACGCGAAAATACAAAGGTGTTAGTGAAGCCTGCCAAAGATTTTAAACGAGACGGAGTATACACATCAAATGTTGTCTATCGAGAAGTTTTACATGATGAATAAAATAAAAGTGTATTAGAAGTTAAGGTTACATTTTTATTTGGATTTTTGTGTCTAAGTTTCTACATTATGACTGCAGTTTGATTATTTTTTTTCATGTTATTTATCTTTCTTCAAATTAATTTCTCCTTATCATATGTCTTTCAACATTATATGTGAAATATCATATTTTCGTTACTGCGCGGGTACCTACTAGTCTTAACTATATTATAAAGCATTTCGTTCAAACTCTTAAACCCTTAAAATTTAAGTAATTGAAATTACTAATCTACCCCTTCTATATCTTTTCACAAAATTTATCATTTAAAACAATTTACAATTAGTGACATTTCCTTAATTACAACAATAACTAATAAATATTAATAACTATCTTTATCTTAATCTTTATTAATTTATAAAACATTTTCACTTTTTAGTAAAATTTTAAATTTTTAAATAAAATATAATTAGTAATATATCACTTAATGAATATCACATATAAACTAATCTTAATTTCCTTTTAATTAATTCGATTAATAATTTTATAGAAAAAATATATAACCATATAAAATAAAGGCAATTCAAATTAATTGATATAAAATTTTTATTCATGTAACCATTATTTTTTAACTTTAAACGTTATTTGATAGAGTAATTTTTCAAATATTTGATTTATAATCTAAATTTTATAAAGTTAGTTGACAGTGTTGTGGTTCGTGTTGCTCTATAATTTTAGGAAGATGGTTATCATCAGAAGTTTATATATTCTTGTATTGGTCACTGAAAGTCTTAATACCAGTAAGCTGAGTAGTATTACATTTGATACTTTTAAGGTTAATAAACATTGTTATCATATTGATTATCCTTCATTACAACATTCGAAAGTATGTGTTACCTAATGGATTCAAGGAAACAGACTGAATTTGAATGACTTGAATGAAAATATTTTTTCGGCTTGAAAAGCAGAACGATAAACGATTAGAAAACGTAGTGTCTGAATGGATTTTTAATTTGTTGTTGCATCGTTGAAGGAAAATTAGTTTTTGTTTATGGAAAACATGAGTTTATACGGGAATACTATTCAGGAAATATATTTAATTCTCTTTTTGACCGAACGTGAAATAATTAGACGTCACTATTAAAAAAATAAAATGACCTGAAAATTAGACTTTTGTTATGTTCGCAAATGAGCTTAATCTTCAAATGAGTCTTATTACCCAAATGGGTTGAATGATCTGAACGTAAAATATTCCGCGAGGGTGTTTGTTTCACGAAATATAGAAAAAATTGAGTGAATTTGAATTGAATTCGTTTTCCATAACATGTTTGTTTGAAGTTTATGACGGAATTTAAATACGTTGGAATCTAAATTTTTCTTTACTTGCAAATTTGAGATTCCTAGGGTAGTGGAAAAGAAATGAGAAAATCGATCATATTACATAATAATTATTATCGCTGAATGGTCGAACCATAAATTGTTACCACAACACTATTTTTATATTGTCCTAAGGGCCGAACTTTAAACTATTACACTCCACATATATGTAACGAGACAAATGATAAATTACCATATATCATTACCCACTGTAAGTTGTTGAATATGATTTTTTTCATCCGCTGCATCGCGCGGGTACCATACTAGTATATTATAAAGAATCTCTTAATACTTTTAATCTCTTAAAATTTAAGTAATTGAAATTACTTATTTATCCTTATTCAATTTAAACACATAGAAATTATAATTAAGTTGAATTACTTATTTACCCTTTACTCATTAGTTTCGATATCTTTATTTATTATTACATAATAATGCGTTTAAGGTTTTTTGAATTATATGTTTTAAATAAGTTATCTTTTAGAGAAATATATTTAAAATATTCATTTTTATAAAAATAAAAAAATAAAAATTATTTGAATACAGATTTAATTTTTGGTATTTGATTATTTTTTTCGGTATATGAACAAGTCAGATTGGACGGGGGTTAACACTAAGAAGTAAGTAAAGAGATTGTTTTAACATTTAAAATGTCAAGATAATTGTATTAAAATCCGAACAACTACTAATAATATTCTTAATTGCCACATTATTTCAAAGATAGATTGTTTGTAATTTGTTGTATTTGCAAGATTTGTTATATTTATTTTGCTAGAAATTGTTATGATGATTGTTTATGTTGCTTTTGTAGACAAATTATGTTTAAATGTTTGTTAAGATTCGAGTTTTTTTAAGTTTTAATTTTTTAATAAATATTAGTGTTGATTATACTGTTTAGTTAATAGTCATCTGAGATAATTATATAGTTTTTTTGTGAACAAATTAAAAAGGTTGATATAAAATACCTATAAAATACAATACAAATACAAATATAAATACATAATAAAATGATAACAATATGTTTATTTTTTATTTATGTTATATAGTAAAATATTTGTAAATATTTAGCATTTATGTCTCAAACTACCAAGAAACTTATATTATAAAACGGATTTTGTATTATGTTTGATACGTATTAAAAAAATGCATAGAAAAATCGATATCTCAATAATCTTTATAAAGCATATAAAAAAAATTAAAAACCCATCAATCTTAAATAAACATTTGAGACAGTGAACATAAAACGTGAACACTTGAATACAAGCATGGTAAAATGGTCATTTGATATAACTAACTGAAATAAGTTAATCATAATGGACTAAAAGATCGCGAGTGTATAATGTTTACAAATAAAGGGGGTGTGGTGTACTTTCAAAATCAAGAGGATTAAACATGTCCTATTTGTCAAATAATAACAAACATATTTGTAAATATCTCTACTTTATATTTTGTTATACATATATGATTTTACCAAATAGGCTAATAGCGTAGAATAAGTCGAATTACCCAAATAGGTTGAATGACTAAAGATAAAATTGTCATGATAGATAATGTTACCCCATATTGCTCAAACTAAGTAGATGAAATGGTTGAACGAGACACAATTATAGCAACTCTTTTTATGCCTCAAATTGTCGAACTTAAAATTGTTACCTTAAAATTCATATTATAACACGAACGACCAAATAAGAAAGTATTATACGTAATATAAAGTCATAAGTAACGAATAAGAAACTATCGAAACTCATTGCCATATCAATATTTTTTTTCCATCCAGAAAGGTGAGCCGAAAATCGTTACCGCATAATTTGTTTTGGCCCCTAAGACCGCCACATAAACCATTACTCTCACGACATAAATCACGAGACGAATTGGAAACTGCAAGAAATCATTATTGCATTACAACTTTTGTCGTCGCTGCATCACGCAGGTTCTATATAAGTAGTACAAAATTAGCATCTATATATATGCTATATATAAAACATTTAACGTGTTGAAAATTAAGAAGAAAATGACCATAATGCTCTTTCATTTTATTAAAATTATTTAATTGTCAACCTAAGTTTCCCTAAAAACTATTAAAATTTATAAAAAATATATATTAATTCATATTTATTCTCTAAATATTTAAATTTAATTCTAACATTAATTTAAGTTAGTGCTATTTTCTATATATTAATCTTATACCCGAAACGACATAAGATATATTAATACAAATTTATGGCTTATAAACTTTCTTGTACCGCTGCATCGTGCGGGTTTTCTTCTAGTAATAATTAAAGTCTTTTATAAATAATTAAAGAAAACATAAATTGATTAAAGTTATAAACTTTTTGAAGTTTATAGAGAAAAGAACTAAATTAGAGAAAAAGTTAAGGTTTATAGAAACCTGATATGGCATGATTGTCGATGTTATAAATTTGGTAAAATCTATATTATAAACTTAGATAAAATATATGCATTACGGATACTTTTTTCTTATTAGTATATTCAAACTAAAGTAAAGTGTGAACTCAAAATCAAAGTCAACAAAAGTATACCCAAAGGTCATAAAATCAAATGTTATTTTTGCCCACTTGAAATTAAAAAAAAAAAAGAGAGTAGGACATCTTCAGTAGTTGTTTAAAACTACTTGTTTCATATGTATTCATAAAACATTTCCATGGCTATTCTCACGGAATTACAAGAACAAGAACAGTCATCTTATGAATACGATGTTTTCTTGAGCTTCAGGGGCAAAGACACTCGTCTCTCTTTTACCGATCATCTTTATCGGGCTTTGATCAATGATAACATACGTACGTTTCTTGATGAGGAAGAGGTTGACACCGGGGAAGAACTCAAACCCAAGCTTAAAAGAGCTATAGAAAGCTCATGTGCATCAATAGTAGTATTGTCTAAGAATTATGCGTCTTCAACATGGTGTCTTGATGAGCTCGTGATGATTCTCGAGCAGGAAGCGAAGAGATCCAATTATATTATTATTCCAATTTTCTACCACGTGGAGCCAACACATGTCAGGAAGCAAGAAAGCAGTTTCGGAGAGGCAATGGCTGCACATAAAAAGTTGCTTGATGAAGAAAAAGACCAGGAGAAGAAAAGTCAGCGTGCACGGAAGTTGGAGTTGTGGACAAGAGCACTTACACAAGTTGCGAATCTAAAAGGAAAGGATGTACATGGATGGTAAAATTTTGTTTCTAATATTTCTTCAAATATTTTGTAATTTGTGTCTTACTTGGACGATTATTACATATTTGAATCAACTTTCAGCCAAGAGACGGTGTTTATTGAAGAAATTATAAAAGAAATCAACAATAGATTGGGTCTACACTTGCGGCATAAAATCCCACAGTTGATAGGGATGTACTCTTCAATCGATTTCATCAATTCTTGGTTGAAAGATAAGTCCTCAAAAGCTGTTGACATTCTTACTATTTGGGGAATGGCGGGGATCGGAAAGACAACTTTGGCAGAATATATGTATAAGTTGCACTACCATGAATTTGAAAGAAGCAGCTTTGTTGAAGGAATAGCAAGAAAATGTACAGAACAATCAAGTGCATTACTTGATTTACAGAAACAGCTATTGGGAGACATTTTGAAGAAAAGTACAATAGAAATATGTGATGTTAATGTGGGCACTGCTAAGATTGAAAACGCTTTAACTAATAAACAAACATTATTGGTTCTTGATGATATTGATAAGGTTGAACAGTTGGATTTATTGATCGGAATAAAAGGCTTTCGCCATGGGACCAAGATTATAATCACAACCAAAGATGGGTCAGTAACTGAAAAATGGGCATTATTGTTCCGCACAACATTTCCTGCCACACATAGGAAGCATAATCTGTCTGGCTTAAGTGACAATGAAGCTCTATGGCTTTTATGTTGGCATGCATTTGGAACCAATGCTCCAAAGGAAGGTTATGAAAAAGAGGCAAAGAGAGTAGCAACTTACTGTGAAGGACATCCATTGGCACTTAAAGTCTTGGGTGGTTCTTTAATAAACGAAGATGTAGCCACATGGAGCCACATCTTTGAAATGTTCGAGACAAAAAAGTTTTACACCGATATACAAAAGGTTTTGCAAATAAGCTTTTGTTTGTTGCCATCAGGAGATTGTCAAGAATTGTTTAAGCATATTGCATGTTTCTTTGTTGGGAAAGATAAAGAAGTCACCGAAACAATTATGAAGGAATGCGGTATCTGCACATCATATGGAATAACAAAGCTCATTGATAGATGCCTTCTGTCGATCGGAGAGCATAATGAGCTGAAAATGCATCAACTGGTTCAAGAGATGGGGAGAGATTTAGTCCGTCAAGAATCACCTAAAAAGCCATGGAAGCGTAGTCGATTATGGAATTTTGAAGAGTCCCTCAATTTGTTAAATGAAGACAAGGTAATAGGAAATACTTAATTGTCTTCTGTTATCATTTATATAACAATGTCAATGTTTCATTGTTCATTTTCTTCTTAAATAGGGTACGTCAAAAGTTCAAGGTCTTGTCCTTGACATGAATATGTCTAGATCAAGTTATGAAACAAAGCATAAGTTTCACGATGTTGTGGACAACAAATTCAGAGCACTCTCCTTAATCCATTGGGTTTATGTTTTTTTCTCTATTATTTGGAGGATCTTCGCTCGGGTTTTTTTAATGTTTTTGCCACCACGGTGCGAAGCGACAGAATTGAGAACAAATGTTTTAGCAAAAATGGATAACCTAATTCTCCTTCAACTTAATCATGTAAAACTCAAGGGGTCGTACAAGAACTTTCCTCAAGGTTTAAGATGGTTGTGTATGCATGGATTCCGTTTGGGATATATACCTTCAGAATTACCAATGGAGAATTTGGTTGCTCTCGAAATGTCTTATAGTGACCTGGAACAACTTTGGAAGAAGCCCGTGGTAAGAAATTCCAGATCAACACTTAATTTCAGTGTTTACTTTTATATTTTTGGTATAAAATGCTTAACTAACTGAGTTTTGTTGTAGCAGATACTTGGGTCTTTGAAGATTCTTAATCTAAGTCATTGCATAAAGCTTGTCAGAGTTGGTGGCTTCTCCGGACTACCGTCACTTGAGAGATTGATACTAGAAGGATGTTTAAATCTGAATCATGTTTGTGAGTCGATTGGTGGATGTGCTAGACTTGTACTTATCGATATGAGTGACTGCAATAAGCTAATAAAGCTTCCTAAAAGCATTTGGAAATTAAAGAAAGTTGGAATTCTATCAATAAATGGTTGCACTGGTTTCAATGAATCTCCCATTGAGATGAAGGATATGGAGTCTCTCAAAGTGCTAAAAGCGGAAAGAATTCCAAAAATGGTTTTGCACTCGTTACCACCATCACTGGTAATCTTGTCTCTTAAGGATAATAATTTATCTAATGAATCATTTCCCGTGGACTTCGGTAGCATGTTGATGTTGAAGGAATTATATTTAGATAAGAATCCAATTGATGCCTTGCCTACTTTTGTGAGAAGCCTCAGCAAGCTCAAGGTACTTAGTGTCGGTGGATGTTCTATGCTCAAGTCAGTTGTGCGCCCTCCCAGTACAGTGAAATATTTAATTATTGATAAATGTCAGTCACTCGTGAAAATTACATTTAATGAAGAAATGTCAAGGCCACCACTCGTTGATCACAGAGCTGTAGAATCCTTAAATGAGATTCCAGGCATAATGAAATTTCAAGAGTTGGCACAAGTTGATGAAGATATATTAAGCGCGTTAGGGTGGACAAATATACAGTGCGTGAAAGATCAAGAGTTAAAAATTGAATTTCTAAATATGTGGTTTCATGCTAAGAAACTTCCAGTCCAGGTATTCTCTCTTTCACTAATTAACACAAAACTACACCACAACAATATATGATAAACCACTATGCTGATTAATCTTATTTTTGCAGATGTATTATGAATATGGAATATTCAGCACGTATTATCTCGGAAAAGAGGTCCCAAACTGGTTAGGAGGTGATAAAATTAATGGGTCATCAATATCGTTTATTATGCCATCAACTCCAAAAAGCAAAAAGTTTCGGGGATTCAATATAGCCTTTGTTCATGCATGTATAGGTATAAGTCAGCTTAGTTCTTTAGTAATAAAGATAGTGAATAAGACCAAAAATCTTACCTGGAGATATTTTGGCTATGTTTTGGTTACCGTAGAAGCTGATTCAGAAATAGTATGGTTAAGCCATTGGATGTTTGGAATCAACGAGTTTGGAGAGGGGGATGAAGCAAGCGTTCATATACATAAGTGTGATAATGTGGTAAAAGAGTGTGTGATGAGCCCTATGTTTTGTGACATATCAGATACAGACCAAAAAGATGATCCGTTGGCTTATTACAAGTCTTGGAAATTCATACTTGGCGGTGATCTCACTCAATTTCAATCGGTTTCTGGAGATTACTTCCTATGCCATTATCCTAGTTTTGATGTTTTCAGGAGGAGAGATCAAATTTGTCGATATCTATCCTATCTATAAAACTTCTTGAAAAATACTAAAATGCCCCTTATTTACTATTTAAATATAATTTAATTTTTCAAGCTATTTTCTTTTCTTTTATTTTTCATATTTATTCATCACTAAATTAAATTTTAATTAATTTGACTAATAATTTTTCACAAAAAATTTCAATACAAATAATTTCTTACATCTAATTGTCTTATCTAAAATGTGAATTAATTTTTTTTTATTAAACGTCGTTTATAATAACTTGTTATATCAAAAATCTGGATTTGAAAACTGTAACCGAATAATTGTTTTTATAGCCCGGAGAGGATTGATGACAAAAGCTTTTACTGCGCAGAAATATATGAGTCAAAAGCCCATTAAAAAGTATTACACTTAAAATATAGTCGCAACACTAGAGTCGGAAAATATAAAATACAATATGAATATGTTCATTCAGCTATATGTTACCACTCATTTTTAACGGGAAGTTCGAGCTTGGACCGAACTCAATGCTTTCTTTAATAGAACACGGTTCAAACCAAAAACTATTAGACCCAACATATATTTATAGTTCGAATGATTGAAAGAAACCAATTTTCTAAAACAATGAAATGAGCTTACTACATCACGACATATATGTAAAATATATGGATAAAATGAGTTTGAAGATCGATGAACCAAATCATAAACTATTATAATCAAAATATTACTCGTGAAACAAGTACAGCAAAAGTGGTATTTTAGGACGCTTGTTACTGTCCTAAAATGTTACTTTATGAGACTTTTAATCTAATAGGACCAGTGCTAAGAGTGTCTCATATAAAGGCGTTGTATAAACTTGTAGGACGCTTTTAGGCATCCTAATAAACACCAATACTATGAAACAAAATTTAAGGTCCCATCAAATATTTTATAAAACATAAAATGTGTTCTAACACATTGCTAAATAGGATTCCTTTTGATGTTGTAATATGCTATTATGTTTTGAGACACATATTAACGTCCTATGAAATATATTTATAGGATGAATCATATGTTACATTAATAGTTTTATAAGGACTAAGAAAAGGGTCATAATAGATAAGTGTATCATATATTTTTAGGACCGAACTTAATGTCCTTATAAGAAGTCTCCTATGTAATGAAACACAACATTTTGTTTTATTAAGACAATCACATAACATTGATAACATCCTAACATATTATACTATAGGTTACGTTTTTTGTTGTAACACATTACTCTACATTTTAGAACGATTAAACGTGTCCTAAGAATTGTCCCAAATTGTCACACCCCGCTAAAGCGGAAACACGGAATGTGAAGAGCAAATAATCATTTCACGAGTTATACCAAAAGTCAACGGTTCAAGTCATTTAAATTGAAGTTGAAAAGGTATCAATGTTCAAAAGATACAACCAAGATTCGTAAAATTTAATACAACAAATACATAATAAAGTATTTTAATAAAAAACCCCAAGTATCAAAGGTCTTTTCCTGAATTACTCTTCACATAACTAGCTTGACCCGCCTGAGCAATGCACTTTCTGTCTTACGCTTAGTTTCCTGAAACATGAGATAAAGTGTCAACTAGAAAAAGTAGTGAGTGAGTTACAGTTTTAAGTTTATCGGCAAAAGTTTCGGTTAAGTATATAAAGTAAAGAGTTTCATAAGAGAAGGTTAGCGGAAAAGTCGCCTTAAGTTTATATACTTTAAAAGTTTCGAAGTAACGGGCGAATCAATGCCCAAAAGTTTGTACAGGTCGAGTAAAACAATATTTAGTAAAATCATAGTTGCGGAATCGATTGCTAAAAGAGTTGAGAAATCAATTGCTAAAAGTGTTGAGAAATCAATTTCTAAAAGTGTTGCGGTATCAGTCGCTAAAAGTGTTGCGGAGTCAGTCGCAAAGGTATTGCGGGGATCGGTCGCAAAAGGTGTCGCGGAGTCAATCGCTAAAGTGTTGCGGAGTCAGTCGCAAAAGGTGTCGCGGAGTCAATCGCTAAGTGTTGCGGAGTCAGTCGCAAGGGTGTCGCGGAGTCAATCGCTAAGTGTTGCGGAGTCAGTCGCAAGGGTGTGGCGGAGTCAGTCGCTAAAAGTATTGCGGGGATCAGTCGCAAAAGGGTGTGCGGGGATCAGTCGCAAAAGTGTTGCGGAATCAGTCGCAAAAGAGTTTCCAAAGGTTCGCAAAAGTTTCATAAGTTCATAAAGTTTCAAGTCAAATAGTTCATAAAAGTTCCGAGTCAAAATAGTTCATAAAAGTTTCAAGTCAAAATAGTTTCAAAAGATACACAATAGTCATACAAGTACATTGTACGTAAAGTCAAAGTTCATAAGGCAGTTGCACATAAAAATATATTTCAAAAGCAGTTTAGATCTCATGTTTCCCCCAAAAGAGTACTTAAAATACAAGAGTAGAGAGGGGTGTAACTCACGGGTTGCGAAGATAAGAACTTGAAAAAATGGTCGGAAATGAGAGCCGGGAATCACCGAACGCCTAAGGATACCAAGACTTGTTCAAGTGTTATTATTATATTAAGTTATTATACCTAATATATAATAGATGAAATTTGTGTTATAATATATATATAATGTAATATAAGAAAATTTTAGTCAAACTTTAAGTGTCAAGGTCCAATTTCTCCAATATAGTCCGAAACGGTTATCGTTTTGTTTTAGTCAAAAAGTCCAAAGTTGATGTTATTGTTATTATGTTGAATATGTTTTGTTTGCCAAAGTGTCTTATATTTTCTAACAAAATTTGGGCAGCGCTTCCGCGCCCAAATTCTATGTCCAAAAATATCAACCACTTTCCCGCTTACAAAACACATATACATACATAACATTTTTAATCATGTTCATTTTAGCCTATTAAGTCCTATACAAGTCACTAATATGTTCATTTTTACCAAAATCAGTCCCAAATGTCAAGTCTCAAAAAGTCAGAATGCGTAACCAAGTTTTAAACGGCCAAAACGACGATTTTCGGGGAGGACAACAGCCCGGTGCGCCGCACTGGGCAGGGGTGCGGCGCACTGCCTGCTGTTCTTCCCCGTTTTTGAGTTTTTCTTGCAAAAATCGTTTATGTAAGTGATAGATCTTGACATGCGAATCGGTATAAACCTTATTAATCATCATTAAATTAGTTTATATGTAACTTTTAACCACAAAAACAAAGATTTAAGCATCATTTAATAAAATCCCGTTTTTGTATAAAAATGGTTATAAAACTTCATCAAAACTTGTTTTTATAGCTTAGATCATACATGCAATGAGTTATATTAGTAATATGAGTAAAAAGGAAGATTTCTACCGGATGAAAATGCTTAGATGATGCCTTAGAAGTGTTTTGAGCTCCAAAAATGGTGAAATAAGCTTTTTAACCGAAATAACTTTGATCCCTTTGCTTCCTCTTGATGTTAGAATGTTTTTAGATGGTGATTTTATGGATTATAATGGTTGTAAATGATGGAGACTTGGAGAGAAAATGAAGAGGAAATGGGAGAAATGGGGAGAAAATATGTGTGTGTAGGTGTTTTGTGTTTTAAGAAAAAGGAAATGAAAAGAAAATGGTTAAAGGTAATAATAAGTGGTCTTGGGGTAGTGGGAAATCAGTATTTGCAGTCAAATCCCGTGTGGGATTGGTTTTAAGTTGTTTTCAGCTTGAATTGTTCTACTTCATAGCTATAAAAGGTGTTTGGGTCAATCCATCGAATTTGTTTGGGTCTTTTAGAAAGAAGAAAACTTGTTTTCAACTTGAATTGTTCTACTTCATAGCTATAAGTGGCGAGTGTACATTTTGTTGCCATTTAAAAATAAAGTGGTGAGTGCACATTTTGTCGAGCTACTCATAAACTATTATATTTAAAGTTTTTCTCAATTGGTAGAGACATCTTGCAATTTTTGGAGAACATTAATTGGCTCCAAGAAAAAAGTGTTAAAAATAATGAAGAAACACTCGTATATAAGAAAATATATTTTCACAATTGGACCAAAATCTTCAAACTTATTAATTAACATTGTATTTTAAATTATATTATTATTTTAAAAGGTTAAAAAGAAACAAAAAAAACCTAGGTATAATTTTTTTAGTTGAACCTCTTTCAACCTCTCATACTCTATCAATCTTTATTGATTTTTGTAGAGTTTGTAATCAAATTTATTTATGAATTTGATCCAAACATTTGTCTCAATTTGTTTAAAAACAAATCTGGTTAACTATGGCATGGATTCACAAAGAGTTTTAGTTTCCTATCATAAATTCCTTAATCAGTATATCAAAATTGTGTTTAACAATATATAAAAATAGTTTTATTATATGGAAGGAAATGGCTAAAAGTTATTGTTATGCAGTAATTAGAGACATGCTAGTTTAGATGTTTTAACTATTGTTTCTTTTCTTTATTAAATTTTATTAAATTATACAGTTGAAATTTTATTAACTAACATTAATTGTAATAAAGTATTTTAAATGTTAGTATGTTGTGAGAGGTATAAAAATGATAGATAGGTAATTTCAATTATTTAAAACTCAAGAGATTAAGAATATGAAAAAATTCTTTATAATATAGTAAAGATAAAGATAAATAGATGATAGTTATAACTACAAACATAAAGATATAAAGCTATAAATATTTGATAAACCTATCTAAATTATCGGAAACTCATATATAGTTTAGACAAATAATAAACCTAAGGTAAAGTTGAATATACACTATAGTTTTTGGAACTTATTAAAAATTAATATATTAATACTTATACTTATTTGAAAAATTAATATACGTTTGCTAACCTCGAATGAGAAAATATGTGAAAATAAATAAAAATGATTTACATATCATGATACGCTTTTAAATATATTTTTTAACTAATTTATGTAGATAAACTTTATTTTAAAATAAGTATAATTCTATATAATATTATTTTATTTATTATTATTATTTTTTTATTACGGTACAAATATTAAAACCAGATAGTTATATTATATCAATACTACTTGGTTTTGAACCGGATTTGATACGGATTTATTAAAAAATGAATCTTATCTTATCTTAATTATAACAAAAGAACTAAAATATCATTTGGCAAATTAGTAAGATGAAAATCCAACTTTAATTTTAAACCATTAGATCATATTGATGGTATCATCATTAATAATTTCATTTTAACTCCTTTATTTTAAATAATTTAACTCTTATTTTAAATAGTAATAATTAAATAAAACTAATTAACCTTTCTATTTTAAATAATCTAACACTTGTATTTTAAATTAATTCTAAAAAAATACAAAACATATTTTTTCTTCAAACACAATTTTTAGTATAAAAAGAAACTAAAACTATTTTATTGTGTTACGAGTGTTTTACATATAAACGGAAAAATATCATATAAAATAATCTTCTGTTTTTTCTTTGTACTATTTACGCAGTATTTTTAGTTTTTTTATATATTATAAAAAGAAAATAAAATTGTGATATCGTTTTACAAGTGTTTTGTATATATACGGAAAACATATCACATAAAAATATATTATGTGTTTTTTTCGTCCTATTTACGCAATATTTTTAGTTTTTTTTATATATTATAATTATTTTATTTTTAATAAGGTTTTGTTCGAATTACACAGTCAATGTTTTATTTAACTTCACATTTGCTAAATAATCATTTTGTCTATATGACTAATAGATTTCTATAATCTTTTCATATAAGTTATATGTTATTTGTTAACATTATATTTTTTTTAATATAATTCTCCGTGTATTAGACGAGTCATTAAACTAGTTATGAACTAAAGTTAAACTCTGGGCTAGTTTAATATAACTGAGTTTATTTTATTTATGTTTCAAGGAGGTTGAATATTTCAATTGCAATGTTGAAATCAGCATAAGTTATCGTTTTTCTTGATGATGTGTACATGTACGACTTTCTCATTCCTAATAACTAAAATGTTAATATGTCATCTCATCTATTTACGTTTATTTTATTTTTGGTTATTTAATATTTTAGTATTAGAAAAGTGAATATTAGTTTGTTACAAATATAAATTTATATACAAAACCAATTAAAATTACGTTACTTGTAAGAAATTCTTCAAATATGTATAGTTTTAATCAAATTTATTAAATTAAGTTTACTAATTTTTATCTATTCACATCTTTTTCTTTTTTAATCATGTCTTTTTACAATATCGATCTTTTTATAAAGCTATCGAAAATTTTTTAATAACTTACTCATAATAAACAATGGTACTTATGCATTTAAATCTGTTTAGTCGTGCCTACCCTCGATAGTTACTCATTCTTTATTTTGGGAATGATCTCCTATTTGATGGATATATAAAAAAAGAAAAAAAAGTTTAATAACATATAAACTACTAAACAATATAAATAAATTTCTTATATAACGTTAGATGGGTAACACTCTATATTTACTTCTTATTATTTTATTTTGTGATTAAGAATAATAGTCAAAAGGTAGGTTGAACTTAGCCATACATATACACACATCAAGAACATTTGTTGATTTCAACATTACAATTGAAATATAGCCACTCTGAGCATATAATTAAAATAAGCTCAGTTATAAAAGTGTTACAACAAAAATACTTTATCATACAAACAACATCAACATGAAACAGTCACCAAATTAAAAACATTTATACATACAAACACACACAAATAAATCAAGCATTTTGCCTACAATTTTTAATCTAAGGTTGCTTCCATCACACCCCATCAATGGTTGCATTCTTCATGTTTCCTCCTAGCAACGATAAAAGACCTCCCCCGTGGACTCGCCCTTCTGGGACCGTAATTCCCATACTCTTTCGATTACTTGATTGTGTCTTAAATGATGAAAATGGGGACTTCATTGATGGAGGAACTAGTACCTGAGGTGGAATCATGTGTTGTCGTTTACCCGGCTTTTCTAATGAGTCGATGGAATCTGAGACGAAACTGACTCCGGATGAGGAGTAGGTGTTTTCAAAGCTGGTTACGATAGTTGAAGCTGGAGCTGGGACAAGACCGTAGAATAGCCCTGGTCCTATTCCGAAATTACCCTTTTTGTTTATGTTTTCTTGAACCATGCTTGTATGTGCAGCACATAATCCGCTTTTACCTCTGGCAAACTTTTCACATGTACCTTCTCCGCCCCAGTTGCATCGCTTTCCGCCACCGTGAGCTTTACAAAAGTCGGTACTACCTTGAGCGGACTTGGTACAGTTTTCGGATTTGCAACGCTTTCCGCCACCGTGTTTCACGCAGCAGTCGGTTCTGCCACGTGCGCTTTTTGTACAATCTGGGACGGAACACCTTTTGCCGCCACCGTGAGCTACGCAAAAATTAGTCCCTCCGTGTACGCTTTTAGGGCAAATCCCACCACCGTCGTAAAGGCAACGTTTTCCTCCACCGTGGGCTTTACAAAGTGGGGTGCTACCTTCGGCACCTTTAGTGCAACCGGCGAAAACACAACGTTTTCCACCACCGTGAGCTTTACAATACATAGTGCTTCCCTGAGCTCCCTTGTTACACCCTTGAAACTGGCACCGTCGACCTCCGCCATGAGATATGCACAAACCCACCTGTCCTTCTGCACTACGAGTGCAGCCATCCACCCTACACCTCTTTCCACCACCGTGTTTAATACACAACCCAGATTTTCCCCTGGCGGCTTTACTGCATCCAGATGAGTGCCCACACCGTCTCCCACCACCATGCGCTATACAATGTTCCGTCCTGCCTTCTGCACTTTTTGTACAGCCGAGATGCTGACACCTCCTACCTCCGCCATGAGCCTTGCAATATGCAGTTCTACTCTCGGCACCTTTATTACATCCCGGTTTCTGACACCTCTGCCCGCCACCATGACCAATGCAAAGACCTGTAGCTCCTCTAGCACCTTTTGTGCACCCTTCAGACTTACATTTCTTAGAATTACCCGTTTGGTGGTCAGAAATTGTTCCCATAGAGTAGTCTGACATAGCCGACGGTTCAGAGCTTATTTGAGGGCCATGATAAGAGTTTTCCCCTGGTTCCAAAAGGTTGTGCATTTGCATTCTTGGAGCCAAAAGAAGTGATGGCATATAACCACCCGATTTCTTTGCTGACGTGGAACCCTCGTCAATTGGTATCTCACAAGATGATTTGTGAGAATAAAAAGATGGATTCAGATCGCTCACTGAAGTAACACAATGATCAGAAAGACCAAGTTTGAGAACCGAATCACCCTCACACGACAACCCCATGCTGGATTCAAAGGCTCGTTTTTTGGTTGCAGCGGAAAAGTAATCATTAGAATATACACTTGGAGTTGGTCCCAACCCGAGGACCAGTCTGCAGCCATCATCTGGTGCATTATTTGTATTTTGCTCAGTTGTTTTATCCCGATTTCCACCGTAACTAAAGCAGTCCAAGCTTAATGTTGTATTACTACTACCACCATGGTAACTTTTATTGAGTTCGCCATTACAAGAAACAAGTGTAAGACCATTGTTGAGATCCATTTTCGGGTTATTGTATACCATTTTTTGTTTAGAAATTGAAGAAGTTGAAGATGTAAGTTTTAGGAAAATTACGTATCTCGTCTAAGATAATCTATATATTAAAATAAACAGATATAGAAAGGTTTCCAATAGGGCAGCTCCACCACTTAGGAAGCCAGATGTGTCTGACCTATCCATTCAGTTGGCAGTTGCCGCGAATGGGACCCACCCTAACGACTTATCCAAGCACCTTGGTTGGGAGGTGTATCTGATAACATTTCTGGGATAAAAACGGATTACGTGAACAACAGTTAGTGTGTTGAGGTCGGCAAACTCTCTATTTCTCCTTACTGATAAGTCTTTTAGCTTCATTTACCTGCAATTACAGAACATAGTCATGTTAACACCAAATCCTTTTTCTTCGAGGTTTTACACATATAAATCAAATTCAGATTATGTTTAACTAGTACTACAAAGATCTGATATCCATTGACGTAAGCAATTATCAATCAATAAATCAAACAGTTGAAAAAGGAGTAACATGACGTGTATCGTCTGTCCACGGTTGTTTGATAAGTTGCTATAACAAAGTAAATACATGATATTATTAATTAGGGAATTGGTTTGGATACAAAAACATTATATTGTTAAAATCAGATAAACCTCAGGAAAACAAATAGTAAAAGTCTCTATCTTCTTCATTGTTTTCAAAATTGTAAAATATAAATTCAGTAATCTCATAAAAATTACATAAGCATCTAATAAAATGAAAAAAAACATTTAATCATATAGAAACTAATTATCTAAATACTTGAACATACAACAAATGGATATTATGTGATCGATAAAAAAAAAAAAAAAAAAAAAAATGAAAAATAGTTAGTTATCTGAATCTATAATCCTTAATAAACATTTAATGAAACATAGGCAAGCAAGAGATTAGTATCCTAGTATTTTTTAAAAATATGAAATTGAAAAGGCAAAGAGAAATATACCATAAGAAGAAGGTAAAGTGATTCGATCTATTAAGACATCCAAGAACAACAGCTAACAGATATATCAAACTGATTGGAATGAGGTTTTTTTTTAGAGAAAGAAAAAGAAAGAGAAAAGGGGAAAGAGAAAGAGAAAGAGAGGGTGTTTGAACAAGTGGAGTAATAATTTGATAATATACACACACAATTAGAATATTTATTTACCCCTTTTTCTATATTTCATCCCTCAACTTCTTTTTGTATTAAAAAAGCCCCTTCTTTTAAGAAATTACTATAATAGATGGTGTGTTAAAACTAGAACAAGGTATAGTGACTATTTAGATTTTGGACTTACATGAATTTTTTGTAATTAATATGAATGTCCATTTTCGTGATCAATTAAGGATAAGAAGATAAATGTCAGAATATTCTAGTATAATATAAATATGTCATAATCTTATACAAAATGCAAAGTCATCTAAGACATTAAAATGTCAAGACTCACATGTTGGAGGGTTTCAAGGGTCCTAAGCAGTGTCTGATTTATAATTAAACTAAGGGGTATCCGAAATAAATAAATAAAAATTATAAAACTTATTAAATTAACATAAAAAAAATCGACGAAATTATTTAGACTACAAAAACAAGTTGTTCGACAAGTTCATAGATATACATGACTACCCCTAAACTTGCTTATGGTCTGCCACTGGTCTTAAGGGTAGAATGCCCTGTGGAATTTTGGGTATGTGATGGTTGCACTAGTGAATAATATAGCAAGTGAATTTAGTAATAGAATTCACGTGTTTTATTGTAAACACCATAAATCAATGGCATACATATATAAATATAAATACATACGCTTGTTCAATGTTAAGTAATATAAATATAAATATAAAACATCTTAACCAATTTAAAGATATATTGAGCACACTTTCAAAAATTTGTAAATTTCATTTCTATTTCTCTTTAAACAAATACTTATCCTCACCCCGTGCTTGGATTTTCCTCACAATAGTACTTAAGGGTATACTCTGTTCAACGACTCGCTAAATATGATCGGTGTGAAGACTTGTTCAGTGACTTACTCAACAACCTCAATAATCAGTTACTTGCTCAATCTCATAACCAACTATAACGTTTGAAAATTAAAAGTAACAATAAAAGAGATTAAAGGTATAAAATAAGTATATAGAGGGCTAAACATGAGATTATCAAATGTTACAAGGACCAAAAACAATAAACTTGTTTTCCTTTTCCAAATTATAATTATGAAAAAACAATGAAATTATATGGAGTGTGCCACATATTGATGATTCTACTTGTATTACACAAATTACCGAAAATACCCCTTTATGTACAACTGTCTTTTGGAGCATTCGATGGAAGACGACGACGTATCATTTGATTACTTTTTAGTGATAGCGACCTTGTTCCCATTATGACGATATTACCCTTGTGTTTGTAGGGAATCTTGATACATATGGAGGGGTAAAGTTGTGATGGGGTATTAGAATTAGTGGAGGAGGTGAAGCGATGACGTGGCGAACCCGTGCCAACAACCAATCAAAAGTGCATCCGCTTAATGTCTTTTGTCTATATATTCTTTGGCTTTCACCCATTGCTTATTCTTAGCGCGGCTTGCCGGCTGTGGATTTCTAAACTTTAAATTATAGCCTTTAAATTTTAAATTTATAATTTACCAACAATCTCTAGGTCACATAGCTACAAACATTTTGTTTTTATATCAGTCTTCTATTATTTCAAATATTATTGTTTATCTTTTCGAATTTAATATATTTCAAAATAATTATTTGATTTTAACTTTCACCAATTAAAACAATTTAAATGATAAAAATATAATTTTATTGATTGAACATGGTACTTTTTGTCTTTGATAGTTGGCCCACGTGATTTTATGAGATAAGCTCTAGTCATATGCAGATCTCAGGTTCAAATATTGGGTAAAATTTTCTACTCCAAGAACATACCCATCTCACGCAAATGCTCAATTGACCGGTCAAGAAAAAATTTGGTTGAAAATGGTCATGTGTTCGGATTCAGACTCATTCATTGGCTAGTATATTGCGAAGACAAGTAAACATTATTTGGAGTCTAGTACTTTATAAATAGGTTGAGTTGGGTTCAAAAAAATAGAGTTAATTACTTAACTTATACCCCGTATTATAAAAGTTCGTATTAACTATATTTAATCTACCGTGTGAATTTTCTAAACTAAAATACGTATTTTATATATTAAAATATTGTTAGATGCATTGTATGCACCTATTTATACACATTTACTTCCGTTATTCATTGCATTTACGTACACAACCGAGCATTTATATTGCAATTTCGTGATTCTAAGTACAATTAGAATATTTGGTACTTTACCTATTTTATTTGTATATATGAAGTTGGATGAATAAACGAGTCGAATCGGGACCTGAACGAGCGAGAAACGGAATCCGGAAATAAACTCAGGGGGATACCCTCCCGGGTACATTTTGACTTGTAAACATACCCTCCCGAGCCTATTTTACATTGTAAATATACCCTTCCGGGTATCATCCTGAAGAAGAAGAAAATAGACCCGCCCCGTGCCACATGTTCAGTTATATTTGACCCATCCGGGCCTCATCTGGGTGAAATTTGGAGTGTTCAGTGGCCAAACCCGCCCGAGCCTATTTATGAAGGAATTTATACCCGCCCGGGTCATATTTAACCCGCCCGGGCCACTTTAGAAAACCTGTCTAGGAACCTTAAAAGTCGGTTTTTCGATTTTGGCAAGTCTTTGCATAATTTATACACATTTCTTATTAGTTTTTCGGATATCATATCATCTGGAAACATCAAGGAGACAAGGAGAAACACCATTTTGAAGGCTAATTCATCAAATTAACATTGAATTCATCATTTGAAAGCACTGAAATGGTAACATTTATGTTTGTTTGTGTGTTTGTTCAAGCCATGAGTGACTAATTTTTTTGTATTTGGTTCAAACCTAGACTTGATTATGCATTTTGATTTATGAATTTGATGTTTGTTTGCTTCCTATTTAATTAATTTGGGTTTGTATTACGGTTATATTGAATTATATCTTTATGCTTGCTAGCTACTTGTGTTAAGGTTTAATTCACAATTTTTATAATCAAATTATGAAATCCGTAATTGTTTTGTAGTTTGATAACTAGTAACAAAACGTCGTCACTCAATGTTAACAAAAATCATACAATTATTACATTTCCGAGCTTTTGTGAAACTGTGATTGTTGTTTGGAAGGTTTACACAATACGTTAATGCTATTTTCGATTAATTTCTAAGAGCTTATTAGATTTGAATTAGGAAATTAGGTTTATGTCAAATAGCTTGTTTTGATATAAATAATTTTATAAACCAAAGATATTAGAGCTTTTTAATTAATGTCTTTTAGTACAAACTTGAATATGAGTAAACTAAACACTTTGTTTAAAACATCATTTCTTGGTTAATTCACACAGTTGTAAAAGTCGAAGTTGGAACCAAATCGTTTTCTTATTATTCTTTCTTTGTAATTTATTATTACTTGTCATTAGTTTAACTAAATCCACAAATACAAACACAAACCAAACACCCCCCCCCCCCCTTTTACATTAGGTACTTGTTTTCAAAGATCGAAACCTTTTGTTACATTAAGTACTTGTTTTCAAAGATCGAAATTGTCAAATATTTAATACTCGTCTCATGGGTTCGATCCCACTTAACCTATATTGCGTTAGAAGCATAGAATAATTAGATAAGAAAACTTTATTTTCATTTGTAATCGGTATGACAAACCATGTAAACAAATATCTTCATTGTCTTCTCTAAAATATGTAATTAGATTTAATTAATTTATATTAAATGAAAATTTCAAACTTTAAACAAATTTTAATGTATTGAATGTGGATTAACATTTGTGTTTAGATATAAGTTGGCGAGAAACTATATCTTTTCTTAAGAGGGTTTTGTTTAATATATGTTTATATAATTATGTAAATGAAAGTTTCTTTTTATGTTTGATAGTTCTAGTTTGTAAAAAATAAATATGTAAATAAACTAAAAAGTAAACATAAGACAAGTGTTGAAAAAACAAAAAAACAAAAAGAAACAAGAAAAGTAAGAAACGAGGTAAAATAAATATTTTATGATAACCTTTAAATTATTGGCATGGGGGACCACATGACGTTGCAAGTTTATGCCAGCAGCGGCTCAAGCTGAAGTTGTATGAGTCGCCGACACCCAACCTCGATGCACACGTGCTTCTTTGGCTTCCTATTCGCTGCGTCCGATCTATGTAAGTAAGAATCATCTGCCACGTGTCACCATTTAATTGGGTACTTGTGAGTAATTCAGTCTCCTAGGTATCTCCAACCAAAGTACGTCAGCCCTATTTAGATACTCTTCATATATCTATCCGTCTCCGCGCCGCGTTGCGTTTTCGACTTTATTTTCTTTTGTAAAATTACATCTAAATATACTTTTAATAATTATGTGGTCTGACGTTGAATTCACAAACACTGGGTTACAAGACGGGTTTAGATAAGAATATGTCAAAAATTATGTGATTATCAGATGACGTAACTACTTTAAGTGATTTTGGATAATTTGTTCGAGACTCACTATCATTGGCATAAAATATTAGATAGTAAAGAATGAGATGTCGATATTAGAAAGTTCATCCATCTCACACTCGATAAACATTTGTCTTAGACAGGGACGAAGTATTACTATGGCGAAAAAAGATAATGGCCCTTTCCCAATCTTAGTATAATTTTATATGTCTTATGTCCCATAAAAATTATTCACATTTGTCTTAGACAGGGACGAAGTATTACTATGGCGAAAAAAGATAATGGCCCTTTCCCAATCTTAGTATAATTTTATATGTCTTATGTCCCATAAAAATTATTCACCTTAATGATTGTTCTAAAATTATTGTCATGTTTTTCAAATATAGACGGTAAAAATCTAGTAATTTCTCATTTTGTCCTTAAATAATTTAACTTTCAAACTTTGAGAGTAACAAATATTTTTTAAATTTCAAACTCTGAAAGTAACCGACATCTTTATTGTAGGGGCATAATGGTAATCTAGTGAAAAATACTTCATTAATTGCGCATATTTTATTTCAATCACTTTTTGTGTTTCAGATATTGTTTTTAGAACGGATGAAGTATTATATTTATAAAAATAAGAGATATTTAGTGTTATTTTTCAGTCTAGCCCCTCCTAAATTTTAGAAACAAATTGAAACCCTTAGTTAAAAACTTTATTTTGTATTTGAATGATTTCGGCATCCCAGTTAATTAGTGCAAACTTTGTCCCTGGTCTCAAACATAGTTGTCAAGAAGCTAAGACACGTGTTGCTCCGTAAGAGTCAAACTCAATCAAAAACATACTGTAATTGGTTTTGGTAAGTGGTGAGAAAACTAGGATTTTAGAATATTGGTTGTGACTAAGACACGATTACATTATGTGATAGTTAAGAATGCCACGCATATGTTTAATGAAGAAACAAACAACAATTATGTTTTAAGTGAATTGTGTTAAACACGGGTCTTGGTGTTTACGTTTGTAGGACTATATCAATACCTATCAATTGTGATTGAAGGTGAAGAGGTGTTAATGAAAGTTTCGAGAAAGCTATAATAAAGAATAAGAAATAGTAGACACTTCAATAGATTAAGTGCATGAGATGACCCGTGTGAACAACCTATGGTTTAAGTATGGTTGACATGATCGGGAAATGTACAATAATATGTGTAAAAGTAGAGTAAAGGAGACGACCATTCCCAAATCCCCTAGGGTCATCTTATTAATGGTTAGATGTAACCTCTAAGAGGCTTTGATTGTATTTTCGGAGATCATGAGAGTCATGGCCATGATTTGATTGGAATTGTAGTTTCAACATATATACCAACGTTCCATTAAATTCGGCATTAACGTACAAGCACCGGATCGTAAAATGTTAGGCTCCTAAAAGTATTGTCGGAGGTTAGATTTCATGATGAGTTGAAAGGTAGGTTAAGGGATTCCTTTAAGCTAGTTGAAGCATTGTCAAAGGTTTGAAGGCATAAACTTTGTCCATTTAGCGGTTCATCATCACTAATTATAGTATATTATTAAAAGAGTGATTAGAATAACATTAAATTCAGTAATTTCAAGTTGAATTAGTTTTATTAAGGTTGATGGAATCTAAGTAAACATGATTCTACACCATGACCTATCGATACCAGCTATATCTTATTGGTGTTAACGCCAATATTTAATATCTTATACATTATTTTATTTTATTTGTTACATTATGCGTGTCTTGGAATTTATTGATTTTGGGACCATGATGACGATATCAGACAATAATTGGAGTTGAAATGTCCAAAT
This sequence comes from Senecio squalidus, assembly GCA_910822075.1. NCBI lineage: Eukaryota > Viridiplantae > Streptophyta > Magnoliopsida > Asterales > Asteraceae > Senecio > Senecio squalidus. Next base: position 21,491,176 of record CAJVGC010000060.1, on the reverse strand, counting down.
ATCTTAAATTATTGCATAAACATATTATAATATTACCAGATCGACAATTTATCATTAAATTTTAGGTATCTTCTCTTGGACTAAACAAAAAAGGATGACATCATTTATAAAATAATCTAGGACTTGCTAAGAAGAAGAAATTGATATATCCTTTTATAAAATACACATATTTGACCTTCTGCTTAGAAAATAATAACACATGATAAAATTAATTACCATGTCTTATTAGATCAAGTAAATTGTAAAGGGTGTTAACATGAGTACTAATAAAAAAAAATTTGGATTATTAGTTAGTCGCCCGAGAGGCAGTGTCATCTTGATGAGTTGTCGGATTAGAAGGATTAATAAGAGATGGCCGGAAGATTATACCCCATACCCTCTCATTAGAGCACTCGGAGTGGCTCCGTTGTGGGCTCGTTCTCCACTCACAACGAGCCACAACGGTCGTTATGACTCCGCCAAGCCTCGTTCTCGGCTCGTTGTGAGGCGTCCGTTGTGCGAGATTTTTTTTTTTTTTTTTTTGTTTTTTTCCTCCAACGTATACTAACGGTTATATATATATATATATTAATTATTATTATTAAAATTTTTTTTTTAAACCAAACAATTTCACCTATAAATACCCCCACAATCTAACCAAAAAAATCACACCTTCTTTCAACAATCTTATTCTTAATCCAATTCAATCTAATACCCAAACCCAAAATAATCACGAAATGTCTTCGTCTTCATCAAACGCTCCCCAAACAAACACAAACAATCCCTCGACGCCACAATCGCAAACACCATCCGGTTTCGCCAACTATTTCGGCACACCAAACCCCTTATATCCTTCCCAAATACCACACTATACGCAACAACAATCCCAAAATATTCTTAACAATTTTTTAACGCAACAACCTATTCCACAACAATACACACAACAAATGTTCAATCCCGAGCAATACGTCATGCATCAAAACCTTCTCTCACAATCCCAACCTTTTTTTCCCCAAACTTTTCCAACCCAACAAACACAAACCCCCCAAGAGATCGTCCCTGAAACCCAAGAGATCGTCCAAGAAACGGACAATGTGGTCGAAGTATCCGCGTCACGTAGGTCAACGTCGAAAAAGAAAAAGACGTGCGTAAAGCTGCCATGGACGGAGAAAGAGGAGGAACTGTTGGCGGGGATGTGGTGCTCGGTCTCGGAAGATGAGTATAGAGGAAACGCCCAACCCGGAGCTCGATTTTGGATACGGATCGTTGAGGGTTACAACAAAGAGGCGGTGAAGCTAGGATTGCCGGAGAGAGGCAAGGAGTCCCTCAACTCCAAGTTCACGGCGATGAGTGCCTTGGTCAAGGCTTTTATCGGCCACTATGCCGAGGCGGTAAGATGTCGAGAAAGCGGGACCGACGACTATGCGGTTTACAAAGCGGCTCGGAAAATGTACCTTGAAAGCGAGAAAACGGTTTTTAGGCATGACAAGGCCTGGGAAATCTGGAGGGATCATAGCCGATGGCGCGCATTTGTCAAGATAGACCCTCCACTCGATACCGTCAACCTCGACGACGTTGGTGTCGGGGACGACATATTTGCGGATGATGTGGAGGAACGACCTCAAGGGAAAAAGAGAGCTAGCAAAAGAAAGGAATCATCCGACGCCTCCGATAAGGCGCAAACATCTTCGTCCTCGACTCTTTGCGGGCTCATCGCGACACACCTTAAGAAGATTACGAAGACGAAGAAGCAAACGGCGGAAATAAAGGCGAAAACCCTCCACCGACAAGAACAAGCGGCTATCCAACAAGAGGAAGCGGCTATGCGACAACAACAAGCGGCTATCCGACAAGAGGAAGCGGCTTACTCTAGTGCAAGAAGAGACGATATGATGTTTCTTCAACAAAGCACGGAGGGGATGCCGCCGGCACAAGCGGCTTGGGTCGAAGCCGAGAAAATAAAAATCCTAGAAAAATACGGGATGAATTAGTTTAGCTTTTATTTGTATTGTTTTAATTATTTGTATTTGTCTTAATTATTTGTATTTTTATTTATTTATCTTATTTAATGTTTTAATTATTAAGTTTTAATATTTTATATTCTTTTAGTTATTTATTTATCTTTTATTTAATGTTTTAATTATTAACTTTTAATATTATTTATTTATCTTTTAAGAAAAAAAAATTAAAAAAATAATAAAATAATCCCACAACTCACCACAATCCTCCCTATCATAACAACTCACAACTCTCATTCTCACTGCCACGTCATCACCTTTTTCCCCACAACCCACCACAACCTCATTGTCACTCATTATCACTCCGAGTGCTCTTATACCCTATACCCTTGCATATAAGTTATAGCAAAACATGGTATTTGTATTAATTGTGATACATCTTAGCAAAGAAGGTCCGGAAAGGTTGGTATGCGCTTTATTGCTCGTAATCCCGAGTACAAATTAAATTTCATATTGCTAAATCTTTTGTATGAAAGAGAGTTTCATTTATAAGACTTTTTCCCGTCAATGTGATGCAACGAGTTTTAAAAGCATATCTATAAACATAATTATATAATTTCGGAAGAATATTTGTAATTTATATCGATTCAAAATATAGGGTTGATTTAATTTAAAACCATAAAAAAAATTGAGTACAAAAGAACCAATCACAACACTCTATTTCAAAATACATTTTAATTTTCCTTTTGTTTAAAAATTAATTATCTCAAAAACCGTACATGTCTTAAACGAACAAATTAGACCATTAAAACAAGCATTATCTCCTCTTTTTATAAAGCACCCACTTGATATATACTTTTGGCGAAATTTTTTTCCGGATTTGGGAAAGTTTATATTATCAAATCATACTTTTATCACATGTGATAATAGTAGTTTGACTTAAATTTTTCGTGTTTTTTTTTAGATCTAGTTAAATATACATCATATAACATATTTATACTTTGAAATTCACATTGAGTGTTCAAATCACATGTGATATTACCTTACGAATATCAACATTTGATAAAAAACGAAAAAATAAAAATTCGTCAAAATTTGATTTTTTTTTTCCAGATTTATATAGATTATACCACATATAATATTTTTGTGTTTTAAAATTCACATTTAAAGTTCAAATCATGTGAGTTATTGACTTATTAGTTTTGAAATACTACGTATATTATAAAATCACTGTTAGAGCAAGGATTGACAGGCTCAGTAACTTGGGTGTTTGGGATTCAACCCCTTGACCTCCTGCTTAGCAGTGCGAACCTATCAAGCTCTTGGCGAGCCTAAGGTGGTCAAGTGGCTGGTTGGAGAAAGATGATCGAAATATGTTTACTGCGGGAAGTGTATAGGTATTCCGGTCAAGAGATACTGTGTGCAAGTATGAGAGTGGAGAAGATGATGAAGCTGCCTCTAAAACCTGAAGCGTTGGGTATTTATACCCAACATTGCCAGGTACCAACAACACTCATGATGATCATTTATTGTTCATTAATAGGATTCCAACGGGTATAAGTGAAAAGGTAACGCTCCTGCAATGATATAATCTCATGAATGCCTTTGACGGTTACATCCAAACATTAGGCTTGGATGTCTGACTGGCAGAATGTCAGGAGCATGATACCTTGAGATGAACTCCAAAGCATCAGTGTTGGTCTACACAAGTCCTTAGACATGCCAGAGCATGAGTGTCAGATTGAGCGTCGGATGCCAGGGCAGATCTCCGGGCACGGGACCAGCTAGGTGCCGGGGCCACGACTCCCGGGCACTGGGCGCTAGGTGCCGGGACACATCTCTCGGATC
>CAJVGC010000060.1:21376335-21487291 GCA_910822075.1 Senecio squalidus | reverse complement strand
GGGATGCATTGATCAGATTCACATTCATTGAGTAGAGCAATGTAGTGATAGATTGAGGACATGTTCAATCTGTCCTTAGCCTGAAAACATTCTTCTCCCACACAATCAACATAACAAAGGCCTTCATGGTTATCACACTTCACATAAGTTCTGTCTTGAAAGATCACACCTTTGGGAACAGGATGAAGACTACTTATTTCTAGAGCAAGTGATTTAGCCCCAGCTCTCACTCTATTGACAGTGCAAAAAGCTCTATAGTCCTCATCTGAGATTAGCTTCAGCATATGAGCAACATTTACATTTGAAACAGCTTCTCTTTTTACTTCAAGTCTGTGTGCAATGTTTGTTTTTCTTGAGCTCAGACTGGCAATGGCTTTCCATTCCTCTAAACCCAAAGTGTGCATTCTGTGTAACCCAACTCTGAAGGATCCCTCTTTGTGATAACACGTTAGCATGAGGTCAGATCCACCAGTATTAGCACAATCCAAGTCTTGGATTTTATTCATTTTTCTTCTAATTGCAAAGTTTGACTCAATGTAGTCCAGTCTGGCTTCCTCCCTTAACACCTGTTTAGCCATTGGTCTGTCAGCTTCTATCCTCTGCTGTTCTTCATCAATGGCCAACTCTTCTTCTTCTTTCATCTCAGCTTCAAGTGTTTCAACAACTTTTGTGCACTCATCTTGTGTTTTTGTGGGATTTGCCTCAAACTTCTCCATGTATAGCCCTTTGACATACTCCTTGTATTTTTCAACTGTCATTCCAGCATTGTGAGCATATCTTTGAAGCTTTGCTAGTTTCTCAGCTTCAACTTGTCTTTTCTTTATTTCAGTTTCTAGCTCAGTTTGAAGAGTTGGCTCTTCCATCTCAGTTTCTTCCTCAGCCTGATCAGTTTGATCTTCCATTTCATTATCTGTATCAGCTCCAACTTTTCCTTTTTCCCTCCTTGTCACTTCCTTGGTCTTCTTTCTCGGATTTAATACTGGATATGTCGCTGTAATCAGTCTCATAGAAGTCTTCAGACTGACCAGTTTTCATATTGAATCTTGTTGTCTTGTAGTATCTTTTCTCCCCTTCATCTCGTTTTCTTTTTAAGTCTTTCTTGGGATAGTCAGACTCATCAGTTGGTATAACAGTTTTCTCCCCCTGAGTCTGAGCATCCCCTTGTGATACCTCAGCAACCTGTTTCCCCTTGCGCATCATACTGATCTCCGAAGTCAGTTTCAACACCATCCCCTTTAATTCCTCCATCACCTCTGTATTTTGACATTTCGTAGCATGTAACTCGGTCTGCATTGCACTCAGTTTGACATCAAACTGAGTTGACATGTCCTTAATTGCCTGTAACAGCACAGGAACAATCATAGCAACCTCAGACTGAGAGAAAGTAGTAACAGTACGTAATGACGCATTTGGTATAGCTTCACTCCCTCCTTGTTATTTGGGAGAATGATCCTTAGCCATAGAAGATGAAGTATGTACCTCACTTAGTTTGGGAAGTGAGGCATTGACGACTTGTGCATAGGAGTGAGAGACAATTGGTGGTACCTTATCGTGAACTAGCACAGAGCTAGTGAAAATTGCCTTAGAGATTGGCTTTGAAACTGAGGGGGGTGGTCTCATACTAGGCACAGGGATATTCAAGAGTGCAATATCGTCTTTAATGCTTACCACATGTGTCAGTGTGGCAGCAACATCGTGTGTCTCCAAGTTGACTACTCTAGTGGGGCTTTGGGTAGTCATGGTAGTCAGATCCATCTCTTGCTCTAGCAGAGGGAGAATGGTCTGATCTACAACACTGGAGGGGAGTATAGAACTCTCAGCCTCATGGAAGAGTGAATCCATTAGTGCCTGATTTATAGTGGGGCTTGATGTGAGTGCTTTTTCAAATGAAATGGGTGAGTTCATTATATTGGTCGCTTGAGTTGCTAAGACATCAAGTTGAGGAGTGGACTGCACCTCAGACTGAGAGGGGATACTCTAAGACTGAGGGAGAGAAAGAGTTATATTCATACCTGTGTCAGCCTCATCTCGCCCTGCCCCACCCATTTCCACCTCAGCTTCTGTAACAGGAATGTTTTCCTCCAAATTTTCCTCAGCTCCATCATTTTGAGCATCTTAGTCTGAATGGTCAGACTCAGTGAGTTCATGATCTATAAATGGGTTGTCAATCCACTGAAGCATGACTGGGGTTAATCCTGGCTCATCTTCAGTAATATTGATATAAGTGAAAATTTTTGGAGTCAGCCTGGGAAGAGGGCACACATAAAAGGTTTGTTCAAGTTGCTCATAAGCCTCTTTTCCCATAGCCTCCTCAAAGCTGAGTGAAAGGACACGAATGAAAGGAACATCATTCGGCCGTTTTGTCTTTAAGGCAAGGGAGAGAATCTCGTCAAAATAAAGTTGTGAATAAGAGATTCATCTACCCGTTACCATTGAATGAAAAAGATGAGTCTCAAATTCATTCATCTGATTAAGGCTCCCAGATTTACCCCCCAAACACCGTGTGATCATGGAAAATAGGAATTTCCATTTTCCGGTAAAAAAATTTATATTCAATTACGCCTTGGATTTCAGGCTGACCAATGAGAGGGAATGCCTCAGCTCGAGCTTGCTGTTTGGTCAGTCTGGCCTGGAATCCCCCTTCACCTGCTTCAAGAACGGTGGGAAGCAATAAGGATGCGCGAATAGTCTCCTCAGTGATGGTAATAGTATGTCTCCCATCATTATACGTGCCAGTGAGTGCAGTCTTTTCATCATTTGCGGTGCAGGTGTACCACCACTCACATAACACTGGTGGGTACATCACCGTGTAACAAAAATAAGCGCCATAGAGTGGGTGCGCCTTCAAGAATTGACACAGTTTCTCAAATCCCCTGTTATGTAGATTGGCGGGAATGTCGGTAGTGGCCACCGTATTGTTATCTTTGATTTGTACCCTGCTGTGAAACTTAGCGCCAGGAATCATGCGAGGAGTAACATGAAGGATCATGTTCATATCCGCCATTGATGAGATTGCACGAAAAAGATTAGAGAAAAATAAGAGAAAATAAGAATTAGGTTAAAATTTAAATTAAGTTGAATTTAAACTAAAGGAGCGAAATTTAAGTAACTAAGTTAGGAAACTTCCCATATAGGCTATATAATTTAACCCTATTGACAATTATGACCCTTGAGGTGGACAAAATATTTAAAACTAACCCTTAAAGAAATAATAATTTTTAAAAAAAAAAACGTTACAGAATAAGAAAGAAAGAGAAAAAAAAACATTATTTACGAAAATTACATTTAGTCTGAGCACATGGTCAGACTGAAAAATATGGATCTGACTGACAAGTCAGACTGAGAAATCTTGAGCTGACTAAAAAGTCAGATAGATATGCCTGAAATAATCTATATTTTGTAGCCACATTTATCATATTTAAGCTCGTTTGCTGCAACTTTTGTTATGATTTGGTATATTTTTAGTAATAATTGCAGATTAGAGTTATATTTGGATCATGGAGCGAAGAGGAGCTGAAACCGGCTTGAAACGAAGACAAACGAGCAAGAAATGTGAAGTTTGGAAAACAGCCGGCGGCTGAATACTTTTAGCCGACGACTAAATTAAAATTTCCACTTTTGTTCTTAACGTGCCGCGGAAGCAACTTTTTCACCCGTGCATTTTAGCCGCCGGCTGAATTCAGCCAGCCGCCGGCTAAATTAAAGGGCTTCTAGGGTTCGGATTTTAAACATCTTATTCATTATTTTCAACCTACATCCATCCTGGAAAGCTGCAAGGAGAGTCCTAGAAGCCGTTGATCACGTGGAAGCTTTGGTTAATCATCATTAATCATCTTTGAAGTTAGCAACTGTTTGGTTTGAACTTTTATGCATTATTATCTTGATACAATGTTTTGTTTTAAGACCTTTATTGTTATTTGTTTACAATCCAACATGAGCTAAACTCATTAAGCGATTGCTTGGATTGTTGAACCTGGATTTATGTTTTAATCAAGTTTATGTTTGAACTAATTGGTTTTTCTATTATTGTTTACGTTTAATCGAGATCCATGTTTATTCAAAGTTATTAAATCTACTACTTAGCGTGATTGATAGATCTATAACATAACTAGCGTTCTTATAAGTTTATCAGTTATTTACGATTATATGATTTATTAGATAATTGTAGCTTGAGACTTAATTGAGATAGGCTAAGATATTAGTGATTTAATGAATTGAATGAACATGACAATTATATCAAAATTGAATAATTGAGACTTTTGTTAATTCGTAGTCGACAGATTAAATTGTAAACAATAGTGACATTAAAGCACAATTTAGAGTGGATAGTCTAAGATAGCTCTTGATGTACGATCATTCGTATGATCTTTCTCTAAAATTGTAGGATTAGATAACTCTAGCGGGAAATCTAGTTATCATAGAAATCACAGGTAAACCAATCAAACATATTCTTGTTAATCATGATCCAGGTGAAACGTAATTCCAAGTAATCGTTGCTTTCTAAATATTGATTAAATCTAAAAGATTTTTCAAAACAGTTTTTCATCCGCAAATCCACTTAGTTAATTAAATTGCTATTTTATTTTAGTTATTTGTTTTCTGAAATATGTTCTCACAGAACTAAAACGCCCCCCATATTTACTTGCTTAAATTAGTTTAATTATATAATTTGAGATAACGGATATAAATACACGTTCCCTGAGTTCGATCCGGACTTACTGATTCTATATTATCGTACGATCAGGTACACTGCCTGTATTGTGTGTTAATCTACATTGGTAAAATCCTTTTCTAAACTTTACATAAGTTTATGTTATAAAATACACATCAAGTTTTTGGCGCCGCTGCCGGGGTTTTCTATTGTGTATTTGAAAATCAGATTTCCATGTTATAATTGACGAGAAGGAATTGGTTGTTTAAGTGAGTGTGGAATTGATAATTGAATTCTTGGTAGGATTTAGTTGTTGATGGTTGAATTGGGATTATAGTTTCAGGATGGGTTTAACAAATTCAACGAGACTTATGTGTGCAAATTCGTGACTTGCATGCTATTTTTGATAGGAGTTAGTAAACAAACAGCTCGAGCAGTTAACAGCATAAATGTCAGCAAATAGGCAATTAGCCGGCGGCTGATTTTGGCCAGCCGACGGCTCCTTTCCAGCCGGCGGCTGATTTCAGCCAGCCGGCGGCTAAAACATGTTGTCTGAAATTTATTGCTTTCTGTTTCGACTGGTTTTTGCGACTTTCTATTTTTTCGAGCTGTTTTATTTTACTAATATGGTTGTCCTGACTTGGTTTATGCAGATTATGGCCGCGCAAAATGTCCAGCAAGAGGTCCCACCTCACATGCCCGTTTACGACCCCGATCACCTTTACCTACAAGTGGCCGCAGGAAGGCGAGGCCTTACTCATCAAAGGAGGGAAGAAATCCAGAACAAGTTAACCAACATGCAGCAATATCCAGTCTATGCCCCTAACGGTATTGATTGGACTTTCTTGAACGAGGTTATCCCACACGATTCCCATTATCAATCAGGAGCTGCTGAGATTGTGGAGATGTTGGAGTTTACTTATCAGGGACTTCTCTATAGAGCGTGGGAGCGTTTGTTCTCTATTCATGAGCTGATCTACATCGAAGCCACATATGAATTCTATAGCTCCTTCACTTTCAACCACGCTGACACCGACCCTACCCACAAAACCGTACAGTTTCTGCTAGGGGGTGAGCTTAGGAAGTTGACACTATCGGAGTTTGGGGAGAAACTTGGGTTATTTGAAGAGGTTGATCTAGCACACCCAGATTTTGATGAGTTCATGGATGAGGGGATTAAAAATCCCGACTATCGCGAAAACGCAGCAATTTGGTCCACCATCGCTAGTGGAGCGTTAAGCACCTTACGGGCCCCATCATATACACAGATATGGTATGCTTGTTTGTCATTGGCAGGAACTATTCTTGTTAAGGTTGACAAATTTGTGTTCCCCTGTGATTTTGTTATTCTTGATATGGTAGAGGACCCTAGAGTACCGATTATCCTAGGACGTCCATTTTTAGCTACTTCTCACTCCTTAATTGATGTCTTTAACCGTAGAATCACCATGCTAGTGGGAGACGAGAAGGTTGTTTTTAATGTTAATGATTCAATGGAATATCCTTCTGTGGTAGATGATACTTGTTATTATTTAAATGCCTATGACATTTCCGATGATGAGTTTGTGCAGATGTTACTGGAGGATGATCAGACTGATTCATTCATTAATGAAGGCTGGAGTGGAGTTTTCGACTCTGCAAAAGAGTTAGCTGAGTTTGATATGCTATTGGAGGAAGTCAAGTCTACGCTGACCACCGAAAATCAGGAAACAAACGAAGAAAAACCACCAACGAAATCCAGCCGGCGGTGGTGTAAAGCCAGCCGGCGGCTGAAGAGTCAACCGGCGGCTGGATTACCCAGTACAGGGATTTCGGTTCACGGTGTTCCATGTTCACGAGCTGAGATAATGGAGATTAAGACATCGATTGAAGAACCACCCAAACTGGAGTTGAAACCACTTCCATCCCATCTGGAGTATGCATATTTGCAAGGTACTAATGACTTACCCGTTATTATTTCTTCTAACTTATCTTGTGGGGAGAAAGATCGTTTATTGCAGGTACTTAAAGCTCACAAGCAAGCTCTAGCATGGAAGATCACTGACATTCGGGGAATTAATCCATCGTTTTGTACTCACAAAATTTTAATGGAGACAGACTTCAAGCCGGTCGTTCAACCGCTTCGTCGTTTAAACCCGAAAGTGAAGGATGTTGTGAGGAAGGAAATCATCAAGTTGCTGGATTCGGGACTTATATACCCTATTTCTGACAGTCCATGGGTGAGTCCGGTGCATGTGGTTCCAAAAAAGGGAGGTATGACAGTTGTTGCCAACGAGAAGATTGAGCTGATTCCTACACGAACGGTAACAGGGTGGCGTGTCTGCATTGACTACCGAAAGTTAAATGACGCCACCCGCAAAGATCATTTCCCTTTACCATTTTTTGATCAAATGCTTGAACGGTTAGCCGGGAAAGCCTTTTATTGTTTCTTAGATGGTTTTTCAGGTTACTTCCAGATTCCCATTGAACCGGAAGATCAAGACAAGACCACTTTCACGTGTCCCTTTGGCACGTTTTCCTATCGAAGAATGCCGTTCGGTCTGTGCAATGCACCTGCTACCTTTCAGCGGTGTATGATGGCAATCTTTCATGATATGGTGGAGCAATTTATGGAGATCTTTATGGACGACTTTTCGGTCTTTGGAGACTCATTTGATTCATGCTTGGAACACTTGGAGAAGATGTTGGCGAGGTGTGAACAATCCAATTTAGTGCTTAACTGGGAGAAGTGCCACTTCATGGTCCGCGAAGGAATTGTTCTAGGACCCAAAATCTCAAGTGCGGGGATCGAGGTGGATCAGTCAAAAAGTGAAGCTATTTCGAAATTACCCCCACCTACGAATGTCAAGTCGGTAAGGAGTTTTCTAGGTCACGCAGGTTTTTATAGACGTTTCATCAAAGATTTTTCTAACATTGCGCGACCTATGAATCAACTCCTAGAAAAGGATTGTAAATTTAATTTTTCTTCTTCTTGTTTAACTGCATTTAACATTTTGAAGGAAAGATTGATTTCAGCACCGATTATGACTAGTCCCAATTGGGATTTACCGTTTGAGCTGATGTGTGATGCGAGCGATTACGCGGTCGGAGCAGTTTTAGGACCACGGATTGATAAAAGATTTAAACCCATTTATTACGCAAGCAAAACCCTTACAGATGCGCAGGAAAATTACACCACCACTGAAAAAGAACTGCTCGCTGTTGTTTTTGCGTTTGATAAATTTAGATCTTATTTAATTATGTCTAAAACTATTGTATTTACTGACCATTCTGCTTTGAAATTTCTTTTTAGCAAAAAGGATGCCAAACCACGATTACTCCGCTGGATTTTACTTTTGTAGGAATTTGATATTGAAATTCAGGACAAGAAAGTAGCGGAGAACTTGGCGGCTGATCATTTGTCTAGGTTGGAAAACCCGGGATTGGAGATGCTAGATGAGTTAGTGATACGTGACACTCTCCCCGATGAAGCTCTAATGACGGTTAAAGTAAGTGACTAGGTACCTTAGTTTGCTGATATTGCTAATTACTTGGTTGCCAAAACCCTTCCCACGAATAAAACTTATCAACAAAAGAAGCGATTCTTCGCTGATTTGAAACATTATTTTTGGGAAGACCCGTTTTTGTTTCGTGCTTGTGCAGATGGCGTAATTCGGAGATGTGTTGCTGGAGAAGAAAAGGACAAGATTTTACGCCATTGCCATTCGGGACCTGTAGGAGGACATCATGCTGCAAACTTCACAGCCAAACGTGTTTTTGATGTCGGGTTCTATTGGCCATCAGTGTACAAGGATGCTCAGGAATTTGTGAAGAAATGCGACGCTTGTCAACGGACCGGTAATATTTCTTCGCGCGATGAGATGCCACAAACGGGCATCCAGGTATGTGAAATTTTCGATGTATGGGGTATAGATTTTATGGGACCTTTTCCTTCAAGTCGGGGAAATAAATATATTTTAGTAGCCGTCGACTACGTGTCAAAGTGGGCCGAAGCGAAAGCTTTACCCACCAATGATGCGCGGGTCGTCGTTAATTTTTTAAAACAATTATTTTCCCGGTTTGGTACCCCTAAAGCTTTAATTAGTGATAGGGGTACACACTTTTGTAACGCCCAACTTGAGAAGGTGTTGAAACGATATGGAGTTAACCATAAGTTTTCAACAGCTTATCACCCCCAAACAAGCGGCCAAGTCGAGGTTACTAACCGAGGCTTGAAGCGCATTTTGGAAAAGTCGGTCGGTGCAAATCGTAAGGATTGGTCCGATAAGTTAGACGATGCTCTTTGGGCGCATAGGACTGCATTTAAAACTCCAATTGGTTGTACTCCCTATCGTTTAATTTATGGTAAAGCATGTCACTTACCCGTGGAAATTGAGCATAAAGCCTATTGGGCTTTGAAGGCTGCCAATATGGAAATGATACCTGCAGGGAAGAACAGGTTCCACCAGATACAGGAGTTGGACGAGTTGCGCATGAACGCTTATGAGAACTCGTTATTTTACAAGGAACGGACGAAGAAATGGCACGATAAGCGTATCAAGACGGATAGGAACTTTATCGACGGTGATATGGTTCTACTCTATAATTCCAGATTGAAGCTATTTCCGGGGAAATTACGGTCAAGGTGGTCGGGGTCGTATATCGTGCTAGATGTATTCCCTTACGGTACGGTGGAGATTTCCAACGAAAAGGGCGAAAGTTTTAAGGTGAATGGGCATCGATTGAAGAAATATTATGCCGATGGACGTGACAACCAGTTTGATTTATTTGGAGACGACGAGGAGCTCGATCTCCATGAACGTGACGGTTAACAAACATGGTTTGAGTCGAGCTTAACGACTCTTCACTAAACAAATAGCGCTTACGGGAGACAACCCGCTTCTTTTCCCTTTCTTTTCTTTTGTTCAGAAAAATCTAAAAAAAAATACAAAAAAATTAGAAAACAACAAAAAACCAAAAATATATGTACACTACGTGTTTTTCTATTTTAATCTTTGATTTTTTGTTTCAGGTTCACTTAGATCATCATATGAGAGCTGCTAAACATGTCGGACCCCAGGTTAGATCGTGTTAAATCACCGAACGAAAAAACATTTTTTTTGGAACATAAATTTTTGGCCGACGGCTGAATTAATTTAGCCAGCGGCTAAAAGCCAGCCGGCGATTAAAACATTCCAGCCGCCGGTTGAAACATCAGGGTTTTAAAATTTTTTATATACATCTCGTTTTTCTTCACATCCACACAAACACACTTATCCTAACCGGCGGCTGAGAAAGAAAAACTTCACCATTTTCGTTCGATTTTCTTCAATTGTTTCATTTCATTCTCTAATTCAAACACCAAGGTATGATTTATTCACTCCTCTTTCCTGCTTAATTTTACAATTAATTGTTAGGATTCACTCCTTAGATGATTTGTATGCTTAGGCCTTGTTTAATTTTCGATTTCCATGGTTTAATTTTGTCGAGAAATACTTGAAAAAAATTGGGGTTTTTGCTAGGAATTTGTAACTTGGTGTTAATTCAATTTGTTAGTAGGATTTATTTTTGCTACTGCTTATTAGTTACATTGAGTTTGAAAATCAGATTTCCATGTTATAATTGACGAGAAGGAATTGGTTGTTTAAGTGAGTGTGGAATTGATAATTGAATTCTTGGTAGGATTTAGTTGTTGATGGTTGAATTGGGATTATAGTTTCAGGATGGGTTTAACAAATTCAGCGAGACTTATGTGTGCAAATTCGTGACTTGCATGCTATTTTTGATAGGAGTTAGTAAACAAACAGCTCGAGCAGTTAACAGCATAAATGTCAGCAAATAGGCATTTAGCCGGCGACTGATTTTGGCCAGCCGGCGGCTCCTTTCCAGCCGGCGGCTGATTTCAGCCAGCCGGCGGCTAAAACATGTTGTCTGAAATTTATTGCTTTCTGTTTCGACTGGTTTTTGCGACTTTCTATTTTTTCGAGCTGTTTTATTTTACTAATATGGTTGTCCTGACTTGTTTTATGCAGATTATGGCCGCGCAAAATGTCCAGCAAGAGGTCCCACCTCACATGCCCGTTTACGACCCCGATCACCTTTACCTACAAGTGGCCGCAGGAAGGCGAGGCCTTACTCATCAAAGGAGGGAAGAAATCCAGAACAAGTTAACCAACATGCAGCAATATCCAGTCTATGCCCCTAACGGTATTGATTGGACTTTCTTGAACGAGGTTATCCCACACGATTCCCATTATCAATCAGGAGCTGCTGAGATTGTGGAGATGTTGGAGTTTACTTATCAGGGATTTCTCTGTAGAGCGTGGGAGCGTTTGTTCTCTACTCATGAGCCGATCTACATCGAGGCCACATATGAATTGTATAGCTCCTTCACTTTCAACCACGCTGACACCGACCCTACCCACAAAACCGTACAGTTTCTGCTAGGGGGTGAGCTTAGGAAGTTGACACTATCGGAGTTTGGGGAGAAATTTGGGTTATTTGACGAGGCTGATCTAGCACACCCATATTTTGATGAGTTCATGGATGAGGGGATTAAAAATCCCGACTATCGCGAAAACGCAACAATTTGGTCCACCATCGCTAGTGGAGCGTTAAGCACCTTACGGGCCCCATCATATACACAGATTCGGGATCCGAAGGTTCGGGCCATTTTTGCTGTGGTATGCTTGTTTGTCATTGGCAGGAAATCGGGCATTGAAAAATGCCACAAGGAGGAACTATTCTGGTTAGGGTGCATTGTTCAGAAGAGGCCCGTTAATGTCCCCTATGTCTTGGCTCGATGGATGACCCACATACTGAAGGGCGCACGACCCGGAAGTGTGATTCGGGGAGGCCATTTTGTTAGTGCGATTGGTAGACGCTTGGCATTCCGGGGGGCAGGATTTGACACTTGTACCGCTTTGTCACCAGGGATGCGTCTTTTTGGGGCAGCTTGGTTTAAGTCATCCGGTATCGTGTCTCGGTTTGAAACTCTTGGGGGCCATGTTAGCTATAGATGGGTTCCCATTAGACGGGTTGAGGGAGCGAGCAGTAGTCAGGGTGTAGAGGGTTCCGATGATGAGGAGGCTCCACCGGTTCAGGAGTTAGATCTGACGGCTCAGATTGCGGCTTTGACATCGAGTATGGGACAGATGTCATCACGGTTCGACTCATTCGCGGACCGCATGGAGGATCGTTACTACGATCTCAACTCCAACATCAGCCATGTCAGCAGCCAGGTCGGGCACTTGCAGTCGGAGTTTGATAGCAGGAGCCGTTATCAGGATGAGGTTATATACCAGTACCACCAGCGTGCAGGTATTAGCTATCAGGCATACGACGGATCTTATCACTCTTTTGGCAGTAGCACTCCGATGGACCAGGACCAGCCATCCTCCTCC
The DNA here is from genome assembly GCA_910822075.1 of Senecio squalidus. Lineage (NCBI taxonomy): Eukaryota > Viridiplantae > Streptophyta > Magnoliopsida > Asterales > Asteraceae > Senecio > Senecio squalidus. The sequence continues at coordinate 21,475,258 of CAJVGC010000060.1, read as the reverse complement.
ACCTTTGAGGATCGCCACCATATGTGGTCCACTCAGCACTACCAGTACCACCCTCCCACCGAGGCCCAACGACAACAGGATGAGGAGGAGCAGAGAGCCGCTTGGCGCAGAGAGGGACAGTGGCCCGATATGTGATGATTTGGGTTTTCTATTGTGTATTTTCGTATGGATTATTGTTTGGGATTTTTGTATTTGGATTATGTACTTTTTTTTTATTATTTATTTGTGGTGCTTAATATGTGTGCATGTGTTTTTCCCATTTTAGAATATCAACCATTTTAGTGGAAGTAATGCCGAAAATCCGAATTTTCAAAGGAAGCTATGCATATTTTTTGAGGACGTTAAGCTTTTACAGCCATACATTCTTTCCACTGCTATTTCCTTTCACAGCATTCGACATCTAAATGGGGGGAGTTCTTTTTCCTTTCCTTTTTTCTTTTTCCACTTATTCGCTGAATTTTTTTTACAATGAGGACATTGTATTGTTTAAGTGTGGGGAAGGGGTTAGGAAAGAATCTATTTGTCGTTTGGAACAATTTGTGTGAAAATTTAAAATTTTTTGACATGTTTCTCGTAATTAGTTTTAACTAGTTGCATAACTAGGCACACCTACCCGTTACATAATTGTGAGGATTTGAGCCTTTATAGCATACATCTTATATGCTTTTATCTTCAATTGTTATGAGTGTGCCGGTGACTTGTAGACTTTAGAACTTGACACTGTATACGCTTCGAGGCTATGAATGAGCATAAGTTTTACTTATTAGTAACTAGGAAAGATGCAAAAGAATTAGGATTGTTAAACAGTTGATTGGCCTATTCGTTTCTTATAGTCGGTAACTACACTGGTTATTTTACTCACACTACCTATCGAGCACTCGTTTTTAGTGTTTTTGACGTTTAGATACCATATTTGCGCCAAACCTTTTTCTTTTATCACCTTTCCATATATATTCCATAAATTGAGCCTAAATATCTAAGTCGTAAAATCCATATATTTTTGTTGAAAATTTTCCTCTTTCTTAAACTTGATTGATTATTAGACGGAATGTTATATATGATGGCGTGGAGTGGTTTAATTTACTTAAGTTCACGAAAGAAGTTACATGTGGATATAAGTTAAAAGTTATTCATGATTTTGATGGACCTTTTGAGCGGTGTCTTTAATATAAAAAAAAAAAAAAAAACAGAAAAAATATTTATTAAAGCCCGTACTAGGTAGCCAATAATTGTTGAAGTTATTTAACGAAATTTGCGAGAAATAAAAATTCTCAATTGAAGCGTTGGAGAATTAAGGCGAAGTTTGGTCTTAGGAGTTTCATCAGAATGAGCCATTAGGGATAATCAATCGAGTTTTGAAAGTAATATGGTTTTTGACTAAAATATTTGGATTTGTAGACTAATTGGAATTTGATTGTTTCATATCGTTCATATTAATTCACTTTCATCCTATTTTTCCATTATTTTACCCATCACCCATTGATATGACCATAAGCCCTCTGAACTAGTTACTTAGACTCTATTGGTGGAGAAGCGTATCGTTATCAAGCCTATGATAGAATACTTGTCATGACTGAGCTTTGAGCGATTTCACATATATATTACACTTAGATTAGCTTTTTGAGTGATTGAGTGTTATACTTCCCAAATCGTGAGGTGTTTAGTTATGCATTTAAATTTTGGCTTGGTAATTATTAAATTCATCTTCGTGAATAATTTTTTTTGTAATTTACTCGATTCGTTGGGTACTTTATTTTTATTGAAGATGTTTGTTTTGTTCTAAATCTAATAGTTTACTTGAGGACAAGTAAGATTCAAGTGTGGGGAATTTGATATGCCTGAAATAATCTATATTTTGTAGCCACATTTATCATATTTAAGCTCGTTTTCTGCAACTTTTGTTATGATTTGGTATATTTTTAGTAATAATTGTGACAACCGTCTAAATTTCAGGTGATTTTCAGTTACTTAATCGGTTCAAAACTCTAGTTCTCTTTTATCATGTTCATATTGTTCGGGTTCATACTTACTGTGTCTTTTATCGTTGGAACTAATGTCGGAATCAAAACATAAATCCTAACACCAAATAAACAATACAAGAACTTGACTAAGTTCATAACGGAGACTAAAAAGATTCTAGTCCTTAACTAATTAACGGAAAACTGAAAAACGTCAAAAAGCTGGACTTGGCAATCCAGCCAGCTGCTGAATATACTCAGCCGGCGGCTGAATCCTGCTGTCCAGCTGGATGATGACTCATTTTTGCATGAAACGGGATTGGACCAACCATTTTGGCTCGGGACTGGGCAACATTAACTGCCATTTGTGATCCCCCTAGGCCAGAAAACACCCCTCTTTACACCATAATCACTTTTACACTTTCAAAATTAACACACAAAACACACACACACACATAATACTCTCTCAAACTCTCTCTATTTTCTCAAGAACACATAACCAAAACAGAAACATTTCATCCAAAATTAGTCCATTAACACACAAATATCAACCATCTAATCCACCAAAATCGTTCTAGGAGTAAAGGGTATTAAAGGAAAAGGTTTAAATCGGGTTTTCAAGGAGTTTTTGGAGCTAAATCTCATCCAAACCGCCACTTTACTTTTCCCTCGGTAAAACACTTTCTTTTCACTTTTTTTATACATATACTCACTTGCATGTATAATATATAACCTGGAAATAAGTTTTTATAAACTTTCAAAACGTTTTCTTGCTTAAAAACAAGTTTTTATGAAGGATCTACATTTTTAACCTATAAATCGAAAAGAAACAGTGATTTTACCTCAAAAATACATATGTTTAAGTTATATCAGTTTGCATGTCGAATCTAACGGTTAAACAAGCTTAAAATCGTGAAATAAAGCGACTCTAAAACTGGCCGAAGCCTTTTGGCCGGTGGCTGAAGGATTTCAGCCGACGGCTAAAGGTCAGCCGGCGGCTGCTTTCCTCCAGCCGCCGCCTGAATGGTTCTGTCCGCTACTTTTGTCGTTTTAAAGGCCGTAAACTTGATTTTAAGCTAAAATAAATTATCACAGAATATATACATATTAATAAGCTACTGTTTTGACTTATAAATTGTTTGAAAAAGCTTTTGGAAGTTGAAACTTGTGTATTATTGTTTAAAAAGTTATATTATGTATTTTGAAGCGGGAAAGTGTTTTGAAAATGGACATAATTTTTATAACGCGGAAGCGCTGCCCAATTTTCACCGTAAATTACATCTCAATTCAGTAACAAAATAGCTTCAAGACTTACACACTTTGACTTGGAACTTTGACACTTTTTGAACATAATGGGACATATCGGACTATAAAACGTACACGGACATATTAACCTTATAAAAATTTCCGTAATAAACTTTTGGGACAGAATCTAAGTATAATAAATTGAGACTTAAAAATGTTAAATTGGTTTCAACTTTTATGCATTATTATCTTGATACAATGTTTTGTTTTAAGACCTTTATTGTTATTTGTTTACAATCCAACATGAGCTAAACTCATTAAGCGATTGCTTGGATTGTTGAACTTGGATTTATGTTTTAATCAAGTTTATGTTTGAACTAATTGGTTTTTCTATTATTGTTTACGTGTAATCGAGATCCATGTTTATTCAAAGTTATTAAATCTACTACTTAGCGTGATTGATAGATCTATAACATAACTAGCGTTCTTATAAGTTTATCAGTTATTTACGATTATATGATTTATTAGATAATTGTAGCTTGAGAATTAATTGAGATAGGCTAAGATATTAGTGATTTAATGAATTGAATGAACATGACAATTATATCAAAATTGAATAATGGAGACTTTTGTTAATTCGTAGTCGACAGATTAAATTGTAAACAATAGTGACATTAAAGCACAATTTAGAGTGGATAGTCTAAGATAGCTCTTGATGTACGATCATTCGTATGATCTTTCTCTAAAATTGTAGGATTAGATAACTCTAGCGGGAAATCTAGTTATCATCGAAATCACAGTTAAACCAATCAAACATATTCTTGTTAATCATGATCCAGGTGAAACGTAATTCCAAGTAATCGTTGCTTTCTAAATATTGATTAAATCTAAAAGACTTTTCAAAACAGTTTTTCATCCGCAAATCCACTTAGTTAATTAAATTGCTATTTTATTTTAGTTATTTGTTTTCTGAAATATGTTCTCACAGAACTAATACGCCCCCCATATTTACTTGCTTAAATTAGTTTAATTATATAATTTGAGATAACGGATATAAATACATGTTCCCTGAGTTCGATCCGGACTTACTGATTCTATATTATCGTACGATCAGGTACACTGCATGTATCGTGTGTTAATCTACATTGGTAAAATCCTTTTCTAAACTTTACATAATTTTATGTTATAAAATACACATCACAGATTGACATTTATTCTTTTGACAGATTAAGGATTTAACATGCCCAGTTCTCCTAACAGATAGAAAAACCTGTCCTCACTCAGAGGTTTCGTGAAAATGTCTGCCAATTGATCATGAGTAGCGACAAACTCCAGTCTGACTTTGCCTTTCTCCACACAGTCTCGAATGAAATGATGTCTGATTTCAATGTGTTTTGTCCTCGAGTGGAAGACTGGATTCTCAGTAATTTGAATGGCACTTTTGTTGTCACACATGATTGGAGTGTTTTGTATTTTGATTTCAAGATCAGCCAATTGATGTTGCATCCATAGTAATTGTACACAACAGCTCCCTGCAGCCACGTACTCAGCTTCAGCCGTGGAAGTCGCTACTGAGGTTTGATTTTTGCTTGACCAACTGACCAATTTTCCTCCCAGAAGCTGACATCCTCCTGATGTACTTTTTCTGTCCAGTCGACACCCTGCATAATTTGCATTTGTGTAGCCAATTAGTTCAAAACCAGTATCTTTAGGGTACCATAGACCAAGATTTGGAGTACCCTTAAGATATCTGAATATTCTTTTGACAGCTTTAAGATGGGATTCCTTTGGGTCAGCTTGATAACGGGCACATAGACAACTAAAGAACATGATATCAGGTCTACTAGCAGTTAAATAAATTAAAGAACCAATCATACCTCTATAAGTAGCTTGACAAACTGACTTGCCAAATGAGTCTTTATGCAACTTATCAGAGGTACTCATTAGTGTTTTCATTTCAGAACATGTTTCAAAACCAAATTTCTTTATTAAATCATGAACATATTTACTTTGATTTATGAAAATGCCATCTTTCTTTTGTTCTACTTGTAGACCAAGGAAAAACTTGAGTTCTCCCATCATACTCATTCTATATTCACTGCACATGAGATTTGAAAACCAAGTACACAACTTTTCATTGGTGGAACCAAATATAATGTCATCAACATATATTTGTACCAAAATCACATGTCCGTTTTCCTTTTTGATAAAAAGTGTTTTATCAATTGATCCTCCTTTAAAGTGGTTTTTGAGAAGAAAGTCAGATAGAGTATCATACCAAGCTCTAGGAGCTTGTTTGAGACCATATAATGCTTTGTTTAATTTAAAAACATGATCAGGAAAGTTAGGATCAACAAAACCTGGAGGCTGCTTGACATAGACTTCCTCTTGTAGATCACCATTCAAAAATGCACTATTCACATCCATTTGATAGACCAAGAAGTCTTTAAAGGCTGCATATGCTAAGAATAAGAGAATTGCTTCAATTCTGGCCACTGGAGCAAAAGTTTCATCATAATCAATGCCTTCTTCCTGCTTGTATCCTTGAGCCACCAATCGAGCTTTATTCCTGATCACCACTCCATCTTTTTCATATTTATTTCGAAATATCCATTTAAGTCCAATGATAGTCTTAAACAGGGGACGTGGGACCTTTGTCCAAACATTGTTCCTTATGAATTCTCCAAGCTTCTCTTGCATACCATCAACCCAGTCTTCATCTAAAAGAGCCTCTTCAACCTTCTTTGGTTCCATCAGACTCAAGAAGTTTGTATAGAAACAAAAATTAGCTGTGGCAGTCTTTCGTCTGGTTTTGACTCCTTCCGTTAATGAACCAATAACCGATGATATGGGATGTCCCTTGACAGTCTTGATGTTTCCTATCTCATTGTGGGAAACTGCATCTGTTTGAGACTGAGTATCATCAGTCTGAGTGTCTTCAGGCTGAGTAGTTTGGATCTAAGTTTGGTCAGACTGACGGGTATCAGGCTGAGTTTCACCAGTTTCATTAGACTCAGTATCAGGGACACTCTGGAAAGGTGATTCATTAGGGTCACTTTCAGACTCTTGATTTTGATGGGCTTTTTCATCATTCTGATCTGCAGCCTGTGAGTCGGCTTCAAATGTGGTTACTAGTAATTCATCACACAGCTGATTGATAGTGGCTATGTCAGTATGTGATGACGATTCATCTTTTTCAGAATGAGTAGTGTCATCAAAAGTAACATTTATGCTTTCTTCCACAACCTTTCTTCTTTCATTGTAGACTCTGAATGCTTTTGCGATGCTTGAGTATCCAACAAATAATCCTTCATCAGCTTTAGGAGACATCTTACACAATAAGTCCCATTGATTCAGAATATAACATCTAATTCCAAAGATATGGAAATAATGAATGGAAGGAACTTTGTTATGATATAATTCATATGCAGTTTTTCCATGTCTCTTCACTATGATGGATCTGTTCTGTGTGAAGCAGGCAGTGTTCACAGCTTCAGCCCAGAATTTTATCTTCATGTTCCCATAACATAACATTGTTCTGGCAGCTTCAATTAAAGTTCTATTTCTTCTCTCTGCAACTCCGTTTTGTTGAGGTGTCCGAACTGAGGCAAAGTTTTGTACAATTCCTAATTGATCACAAAAATCTATCAAGACTGAGTTTTTGAACATAACCCAAATGAATCTAGTAAATTCATCTACAGTCACAATGGTATATTTCTTTCTTCCTTGGCTCTCAATCCCTATTGGTCCAAACAGATCCATATGTAGCATGAATAGAGGTTCATCAATTGAGTGCAACATTTTGGATGGGAATTGAGTCTATGTTTGCTTTCCAAGCACACAAGCTGAGAAAACTTTGTATTTTGTATAGGTCAGTTCTGGAAGACCTCTTACCAATTTACTTTTTGACAGAGCATTTATGTTTTTGAAGTTTAAATGAGATAATCTTCGATGCCATAGCCAATTAAGTTCTTCTTTGGTTTCTGTGAACAGACATGTCTCAGCCTCATCATTTGCTGTACTCAGATCCAGGCAAAATACATCTCTTTCCCTTTTTGCAAGTAGCAATGGTTTCCCCTTGGCACTGTAGATTATTCCAGCTTGCTTTATGAATCTGACTTCATGATGTTCATCAGTGATTTGACTTACACTTAGTAAGTTGTGTTGTAAACCTTCTACATAAGCAACTCTTTTGAAAGTGACAGATCCAACATGTATCTTTCCATATCCTCGTGTCATTGACACCCCATTGTCACCATATCTCACCTGAGGTCCAACTTCTTCTTTATAGTCTTGCAAGAAAGACTTCATTCCTGTCATGTGCCTTGATGCTCCACTGTCTATATACCATTTTGTAGAGTCTTGCACATGAAACAGAAAATATTAGTTCCTTTTGGGTACCCACTTTAGAGTGGATCCATGAACTGAAACAGATTAAAGTTTAGGTTCAGTCTTGCAGTCAGTTTTGGAGCTGGTGTAGTTCCATTTATTTAGTTCCTTCATGCAGTTAACATAATAATGACCTATGACACCATAGTATTTACATGGAGTGTCTTTGAGACTGACTTGAGATGAAACTGACTTAGTCTTGGTAATTTTAACTGACTTTGTCTTTGATTGAGATGTTTGTCTTTGCTTTTGAGGTGAAACTGACATTGATGAAACTGACTTAGACTTTGGTAAGACTGACTTCTGTATGAATGAAGCTGACCAATGTTTTGGTGAGACTGATTTTTGAAAAACATTTTTCTGTGGTCGAGACTGAATCAGTTTCTTACAAAACACAGCTTCATGTCCTTTTTCACCACAATTATAGCATACCCTATTAGGAGGTGTCTTTGGCCTGATGTGAGGACGTGATTTATTCCTGACTAGAGTTTTTACGATTTTGGTCTGTTCCAACAATTGATTTCCCAATTTATCAATAGTTTTTTTTTCGTGACTTTTGTTGGGGATTTTGGAACTGACTTGACTCTGAAGCTTAGGTTTATTCACAACCTTGGGTGAGACATTATTCATATGCAAAGAATTGTTCACTACATGCACGTTTGTATCAGTTTCAGTTAAATTAACACATTCAGACTGAGAAGTAGTTGAAGAATCACTTTTATTAAAAACTTGAGATATTACAGGTTTGACAAAAGCATTTGACATCATAGTTTTTTCTCCTTTCATATAAGTGAAAGTGTTTGGAAGAATTTCTGGTTTGAAAACAATTTTTTCTCTTTCAGCTTTTTCAGCTTCTTCTTCTTCTTCAGTCATATGCATCTTCAGACTGAAGTCCTCACCCAACACAGCTTGAACTTGTTTGGGTACCTGTCTGCTCAAACAATCTTCATTTTTTAAGGATGATATGCACCATGACTTACAAATTCTTTTATAATGCTCAGTTTCTTCTCTAAATTTATAATTTTCTTTTGCAAGATCACTATAAGCTTCAATCTGAGCATTTAAAAGAACTTTATAACTTTCTAGTTCAATTATTTTATCATCTTTAATCTTCAAAGTATTTTCTAGATCTTTAATCTTTTGTTTAAGTTCAGATTGTTCTTCTAAAGTGGTGGTCAAATCAATAAAGATATACTCAAACATTTGAAGTTTTTGTTCATTTGTATGAGTGTTGAAATTGTGTACCTTATAAAGCTTTGATTTGTTCCAGTCTGAGTTACAGCTCAGTCTCTCACCTTCCTTCAGATCATTTTCGAACTGAGATGCAGATTTCTCAGCTTCAGTCACTTCCTCTGTGAACGCCATCAAACACTTATCCACCACTTCCTCATCCTCATCAGATGATAGTTCCTCATCTAACCATTCTTCAGCAAAGAATTCCTTTTGCTCAGTTTGAGGCTTTTGAATGCTTAAACTATTGCCTTTCTTGTATTTAAGATATTTTTTTCTGTATCTTTGTGCCCTCTCAGCAACCTCATCCATATGTTCAGTCTGAGCATTCTTTACTTTACAGTCAGCAACCATGTGACCATATTCATTGCATTTAAAGCATTTAACCTTCTTCAGATTGAAAGGTTTCTTTCCTTTGTAACATGTCTTCTGTTCTAGCTTCATGGTTAACAGGGTAAGCTGACTTTTCAGCTTTTTGACCTCAGTTTTATCATCTGATTCTGAGTCTGAGTGTGACTCAGACTCAGATGAGTCAGCTTTAGAATAAATTTCTTTATTCCTTTTGTTGGTAGCAACTAATGCAGCTTCTGGATCTCTTGTAGTCCTTCTAGTGTGTATCTTTTTCCTCTCTTGAGATTCTTCAAAATTCAGCAACAATCCAAAGAGGCCAGGCAGCTTATAGGTGGACAATGTTTCACTAACCACAAGAGAAGTAATAACAGATTCAAATTTGTTGGGCAAGATGTCAACAAGCCTTTTGAAAATTTCATCATCTTCCTTCATCATTCCCAGGGCTGATAAGTCATTCAAAAGTACTTGGAACCTTGTATGCACGTCAGCTAAGGTTTCTTTATCTTTCACGTAGAAATTTTCATAATTTCTAATCAGACTGTTCAACCTTTGTTCTCGTACAATCGGCACTCCTTCATAAGATACAATTAAAGTATCCCATATTTCTTTAGCGGATCTGCATCCAGAAATCTTTGAGAATATTTGCTCAGACACAACATTTCCTAGAATGCTTCTTGCTCTTGGATCTAGATTAAAGAGTAGTTTATCAAGATCTATCCACTGTGATTTAGGAGTTTGAACCCACCTTGCACGTTGAACAACTTTGTCTCCTTCCTTGACCTCATCAATATACTTTCCTGAAATAATTGGTCCTTCCGTTACAGTCCTCATCATTACTTAATGAATTCCGGACATATGCCACTCAGCTTTAAGTTTCCAGTGAGCAAAGTTGTGACCACTGAAAATAGGAATACCTTTTCCAGCCATAGCGGGTGTATTTGATGTAGATGATGACATTGTATTTGAGATTTTATGTATTGATCGTTTAAGATTGGTAAATTTATCAAAATTTAAATCTTATTTGCTCTGATACCGGTTGTTAGGTCTCAATAAGATCTCAAACACTAGCTAATCAATTACAAATAAGTATTTAGATGTTAATTGTTACGAATCGATTAATCACTCAGTTTCTTAGTTTATTATAGCGGAAATATAATAACAAAGCAACCAGAATAACACACATTTATATTGATTCAAAAGATACACGAATTACAAAACTCAAGTTCACTATTTATACACAATAATAGTGAGCTTGATAAGTACGAATCCTAGTAAATATTCTAAAAGGATAGAAGATTTGATCTAACCAACATACCTAAAATAAAGCAATACGTTTCATTATGGAGTTGAGTAGTCAGCTTCATAATTCCTTAGTCGCTTTTCGTCACTCAGACTCAGAGTCACTCAGACTCAAAGTCACTCAGACTCAAAGTCACTCAGACTCAACAACTAAGACTTTAATAAACAGATTTATTAACTTGGGTTAAATCATTGATTTTTCCAACACTATATATAATTAAATTAAACCTATAAAAAATCAACGAAATCACATGTGATAGGACTAAATTCACATGTGATATTAACGTAAATCACATGTGGTATTATAATATACGTAGAACTTTGAAAAAAAAATAAGTCAATAACATAGACGATTTTAACTTTAAATGTGAAATTTTAAACACAAAAATATTATGTGATGTATAATCTATACAGACGCGGAAAAAAAATCGAAATTTGCCCACTTTTTTTTCTTCGTTTTCGGTCAAATGTTGATATATATAAGGTAAAAATCACATGTGATATAAACACTAAATGTGAATTTTAAAATCAAAATATATTATAGGATGTATATTTAACAAAAATAAAAAAGAAGAACATAAAAAATCATATGTGAAATACTAATATCATATTTGATAAAACTATGATTTTATAATTTGAATTTTCCAAAACCATCAAAAACCCGAAATTGTTTTACGTCAAAAGCATATAAAGTGGGTGCTCTATAGAAAGTGAAAATAATACTCGTTTTAATGGTGTATTTTTAAAAAGGATGATTGTAATTGGTTTATTTTGTCTCAAATTTTATAATGGTCTTAAATGAACTCAAATATTGTATATATATATATATATGGGTGAGGTTCCTCTACACTCCATGTTTAAATACATACCGGTAGAACACTCAAAAATCAATTAAACAATTAATTTAAAAATAGTATAAAAAAAGTTTTTTTCGAAACTCTTTCGGAGAATTATCCTAAAATAACCTCTAGAATCATTTAATGAAATAAAAATCTTTTTGATTTTTTTTCGAAATTGTTTTTATTTTTAAAAACTTAGATACATTTGTTTTGGTAAATGCATGTTTTTAGAAAAGTCTATGCATTTTCAAAAATAAGGTGTATTTTAACTCTTTTTTGTAATATTAATAATAGGATTCAGTTTTATCCATCAAATAAATGTATATTTGATAAAAAGTAGATACATTTTATATAAAATTAGAAAAATGTATCTACCGAAAGAATGCATCTACGTTTTTTTTTCGAAAAAAATTCAAATTGTTTTTTATTTTATACAAAGATTCTTAAGGTTATTTTAGGAAGATTTCACGAAAACAAAAATGTGAAAGAACTTTTTTTTATAATTAACTAAAACGTACTTATTGGTGTGTAAAATTGACATTGTTTGTATTGGATATATATATATATATATATATATATATATATATATATATATATATATATATATATATATATATATATATATATATATATATATATATATATATATAGATGTTCGTTCTTGTAAAACAAACCTTAAGGTAAAATAAGTAAAAATAAAAATAAAAAAAATAATTTATAACGTAAGATATTTTGGATTATCGTTCATTTTAATCATATATCAAACTTTAAAAAACAAAGTTTTCTTGTACATCATAAAATAGGTAGTTTTACGGTTGTGCATCAAATTTGAATATTTACTACACAAAAACAGAGAATTTGATGCACAGTCCCTAAACGACATATATTTTGATGCATATCAAAACTTGCTTTTTTAAAGTTTGTTATAATTGAATAAATAAACATAATACAAAATTACACATATAATAAATTATTTTTTCATATTGTTTTACTTATTTTGCTTAAAGTTTTGGTTTATAAGAACCTCTCCCTATATATATATATATATATATATATATATATATATATATATATATATATATATATATATATATATATATAGAGAGAGAGAGAGAGAGAGAGAGAGAGAGAGAGAGAGAGAGAGAGAGAGAGAGAGAGAGAGAGTTAGTTGTTGCAAACCTTAAGATAAAATAAATAAATAAAAAATTAAAACATTCTTTAAAAAGTTTGATATTTTGTATTATGGTTCAATTTAACCATATTTCAAATTTTAAAAAAGAAGTTTGATGTAAATCAATAAAGTTTTATTACTATACATCAAAGTTCAATATTTACTACACAAAAACCATGAATTTGATTCACAACTCCTAAATCATATATATTTTGATGCATATCAAAAGTTATTTTTTTAAGTTTGTTATAATTGAATAAATAAATAGTAACTAGTACTACCAAGATTGTGCAAGATATTCAACTCAAGAGCTTTGAATGGATTGTGAGAAGATTAAACAAATTTAATATGATAGATTGGCAACTTTGGCTAAGCGGACCACAAAGGATTCGATTTCGGTAATTTAGATGCATGTTTTTATCGCATCTGAGAATGTGAGTGTGATTCAGTTTCGTCTGCAAGTTTGATGCTATCAGTGTTTCGCTGCAATTTTTGGTCCCAGCTGATCTTATCTGCCAACTGGTTCTACAGTTTCTTCATCAAGATTGGTTAGGATAATGTGTCCCTACCGTTGGAATTTTGCTGTTGTGGTCCTATCTTGCTAGAATTTGTAGCAAGCATGTGGGCAGGCATGGTTACCATGCGTTGACATTAAGAAATGAAGTTTTGACTTCTTTGTCATTTGCTACCTTTTCTATACTTGTGTTTGTGAGGTGTTGCACTTTAGATTGGCACTATGCAAGTTTCAGTGTGTTGGTATAGTTTGTTTTAGTTTTGTGTTATTAGGCTTCTCTTTTTGTAACTTTTGTTTTTCTTGTTTGGGGCTCATTCTTTTTATATGTCTTGTTAAAAAGGTGGGTTGCCGTTTATTTTTTTATCTCGTTGGTGTTTTTGAGTCTTAATTTATGTTGTCTTTCTAAAAAAAATTGAATAAATAAATATAATATAATATTACACGTATCATAAATTATTTTTTCATTTTCTTTACTTATTTTACTTTATATATATATATATATATATATATATATATATATATATATATATATATATATATATATATATATATATATATATGGAGGAGGTTCTTATAAAACAATAATTAAATTAAAATAAGTAAAAAAAATGAAAAAATAATTTTTGATATATGTAATTTTGTTTTATATTTATTTATTCAATTATAACAAACTTTAAAAAGCAAGTTTTGATATAAATCAAAACATATAACGTTTAGGATTTGTGCATCAAATTATTCTTTTTATGCATTAAATATTCAAACTTGATAAAGATTATTGAGTAAATTACACAGTTTGTCCCTATAGTTGTGCCAATATCACTAGCTTGGGGCTTTTTTTTTAAATAATTACACCAAACGTCCCCATTGTTGTAATTATGTTACGTGCATGGTCCAAATCTGGATAAAGTGACAAATATACCCTTTTGTATATTTTTTTATTTCATTTTCTTTTTCTTTTATATGTATGATAATAATAAAAAAACAAAAAAAAAACATTTGTTTTTCACTCTCTCTTCTCCATGAACTCTTTGTCTCTTTCTTTCTATTGTCTCTCTTTCTCCCCAACAAATCTATCTCTATGAACCTCTATTAACATGATAATGAATCCGGAAATCACCTTAACAACAATTTTCTAAACCTACAACCATCATAATACAAATATCAACTACTTCATTTCATAATCTAAAACCAAATTGAAACTTAGATCTAATGAAGATTGGGGGTTGCTATGACGGTAGAGACGAAAGGGTGAGATGAAGATTAGAGTTCTTACAACGATGGAGACAGTAGGGTGACGGTAGTGGCTGTCAATTATTAATTTGGTTTGCGAATTTTGATTTGAGTTTTTTTGGATTGGATTTGGTGAACCAACATGTGGAGGTTGCCGGTAAGTACGAATGTTGGGAGAACAATATCGGGAAAGTATGAAGGGTGATGTGAAACTATGGGGTGTGGAAGGAGAAGTGGGTTTTTTTTTTCTTTTAATTTAGATAACATAAAAAAGGAAAATAAATATAAGATACAAAGAAATTTTAAGATAAGGATATTTTAGTCAATTAAGTTGGTTCATTGACCACCGGTGTTAGAAAATGAAAAAATTGAGGATCATTGGTGTAGTGAAATGACGACGTTGGGGACCTTTGGTATAATTATTTCAAAAAAAGCCTCAAACTAGTAAAATGGATACAACTACAAGGATCAACGGTGTAAGTTACTCAAGATTATTTTACCTAAGTCTTCTCGCGGTTAGGTAAGGCAATAAAACTACCATATATATATATATATATATATATATATATATATATATATATATATATATATATATATATATATATATATATATATATATATATATTATTCGCTAAAGGGAAACGACCCCGACTAAATAGATTAAATAAAAACCGTTACAGAACAGGATGAAACAAGATAATCATCTCCGGAAAAATCTTGGAGAAAAGAACTCCAAGACAAACAAAAACAAAACCAACAAAACAACCACTAAACACACAGACCAGCTAGAGACAAACGACCGCTAACACCGCAACCTCACCCTAGCCACACCCTACACGATCCCCGCAACCACCTTTAAATTCCAGATAGTAGAAATATTCTTCTATTCTAACCGTTTATTGATAATAAGCGACATGATCTTAAATCGAACCGTGGTAAATATAACCTTATACAAGACATCAATACTACGCGTTCCTTTCTGAAACATTCTATTATTTCTCTCTTGCCATATGAAATAAACTGTAGCTGCAAAAACAATACGACCAACTAGCCCCCAAGCATTACCTTTCTTAGTCTGATGCTTTAAATACACAATAACATCCGACCATTTAGACATAGCATGTGGGATCCTCGAAACTGCACAAGTCAACCACCAAACTTGTTTAGCATAAGAACATTCGAAAAATAAATGATCATGCGAATCCGGCTGTAAATTGCAAAAAACACAACTTACAGTTTTGATCTTTTCCGATTTCTCCCAGTCTTTGATACGATCTTAAGTCTTCATTTAAACCTGAAACTGGTCTGAATTCATTTAAAGCATTTAATAAAACCATAATTGACTTTTTATCTTCATGAGAAAACATAATCAGATCATCTACAAAACACAGGTTAATAAACTTTAATTTCGCACACTTAGGATGATATTTGAACGATGTTGACTCTGCCACTCCTCTTTTAAGTAACAACGTTAACACCTCCATAACAATCGTAAATAAATATGGAGATAACGGATCACCCTGACGCAACCCATGCTTTCCATGGAAAAACCAATGAAGATCACCATTAACACAAATCGAAAAAGACGTAGATGTCACACATTCCATAATCCACGCCACCATTGTATTATGTAAACCAAACCCAATAAGAATATTCCTTAAAAAAAACCCAATCTACGATATCATACACCTTTCGAATATCAATTTTAAAGGCACACCTTGACACTCCACGCGCAATATGATAATTCTTGAGATAATAATATATTATCTGAGATGTTTCGACCGGAAACAAAAGCAGATTGATTAGCACTAATAATATCTGTCAACCCCTCTTTCAACCGATTAGTGATAATACGACCAATAAACTTATACAACACATTACAGCAGGAAATAGGACGATAATCCGTAACTTTCATCGGAGAAGAAACCTTTGGAAGAAGCGCAATAATCGTACTATATTACCTCTTTAAGCATTTTGCCATTACGAAAAAATTCTTGAACAGCCAAACAAACGTCATCCCCCACAACATCCCAAGTCTTCTTAAAGAACGCAGACGTATAACCATCAGGACCCGGAGTTTTGTCCTCTCCAGTCTCAAACATAGCTTCCTTGATCTCTGCATTCAACACATTACGAACCATATGATGAGCTTTAGTACTTGAAAGACGTTGTTGAAACAAATCCGTCATATCCCTAATTGGCTCCACCACCTCAGTTGTTCCTAAGAACTGACTATAATGGTGAACAAACACACCAGCAACGTCGTCATCCGAATGTAACACACCAGCCACATCATGCACACACGAGATACGACTTCTATTTCGCTTCCCTTTTATTATATTATGAAAAAGTGCGGTATTTCCATCGCCCTCCTTTAACCAACGTCTTTTTGCACGTTGTTGCAGAAACATATCCTCATCTAACTTTTCCTAAGTAAAAACATGAAGATGAGCACTTTCCTCGACATGAAGCTCCTCCGACCCTAGATTTTTATCTAACTCATATTGAACCACATCTAATTCCTTCCGAAGAAACCCAACATGTTTATGAATATTCCCATTTTTTCACATCAATTTTCGCATAATAGGCTTTAAACGTTTTAATTTTTTAACAACTCTAAACAAATGAAAACCATAAATATTCTCCACCCAAGCTTCGGACACCCTTGGCATAAATCCGTCTTTATTCACAACAAAATTTGCAAACTCAAACAGCTTCGGTTTTCTGACACTCACCAACGGGATCTTCAGAAGAGTGGGACAATGATCCGAGATATGATACGGCTTAAATATCGCACGAGCATTAGTAAACAGATGCAAAAAGGACCATTACACATTATTCTATCGAGTTTTTTTAAAATACCATCCATAGAACTTGGGCGTTGATTCCATGTATACCACATGCCAGACTGATTAAGATCCACCGAACCAATACACATGACGCAACCTTTAAATTTAGTCGTCCCAATAGACACCAGACACACCACTTGTACTATCGTCTAGATTTAGAGCTACGTTAAAATCCCCCATAACTATCCATGTGTTACCCCCAACAAAGTGATTATGCATCAATAAACTTTGCCACAACTCACGCCTCTGAGTATAATGGTTACCTACGAAAATAAACAAACAATAAAAACTCTTTTGGGCACCAATCAAACGCACTAACAATGAAGAACCCGGTCCGACTGATTTACCACCATCAAATATATATATATATATATATATATATATATATATATATATATATATATATATATATATATATATATATATATATATATATATATATATATATATATATATATATATATACGAATATGATTCAATACAAACAATGTCAACTCTACACATCAATAAGTATGTTTTAAAAAATAATTAAAAAAAGTTTTTTTTCACATTTTTCGAAGAATCTTCCTAAAATAACCTCCACAATCTTTTTATGAAATATTAAAAATTTTGATTTTTTTCGGAAAAAAACATAGATACATTTTTCTAATTTTACAAAAAATGCAAATTCTTTTTTCAAATATGCGTTTACGTTATGGATAAAACTGCATCTTGTTATTAATATTACAAAAAAATTGAGTTAAAATACACCCTATTTTTTAAAATGTAACGACTTTTCTATACCGAAAAAATACATCAAAATTTTTAAAAATCAAAAATTTCAAAAACAAATAAAAAAAAGATTGTTTTATAAAACGATTCTTAAGGTTATTTTAGGATGATTCACCAAAACAGTTTTGAAAAAAACATTTTTTTACTATTTTTAAAATAATTTTTTAATTGATTTTGGAATACTCCTACCGGTATGTATGTTAAGCATGATATGCCAATATGTCTCATGCTAATGAATTGACGTTTATGTGTTTTTATGCGCTTGATCAGCGATGGAGGTTAGTCAAGTTTGTTTATCAACTTGAAGGTTTGGGTCTAGTGGAAACATTAGACTTAGACGCTCATATAACGCGTTTAAATAGCTTGCGAGAATAAAATGAAATGTACTTGTTAATTTTCTCTCTCTATATATATATATATAGGTTTGATCTATTTACACCAAACATTATAAACTTTCCGGTCCAACCGATTCGGAAATCTAGAAACCTGATTCAAATTAGGGTCAATTCGAATTTATGATTTTTTTCAAGTAAGAACGTTGGTCCTAACAGATTTGTCATACGCTTGGTCGTACATCTTGACAAAGCCCAACAAATCGCTAACGTGCTAGTTCGAAATATATGTAGCAAAAAATTTGAGGGAAAAAAAGAAGTCAACGAGCCCAAGCCACTAAGCGAGAGCGAGACATGCAATTAAAACGTTACGAGAACTAGAAGGATTGAAAGAAGTGAAAAAGACCGGCAAGTTAGTGATCTTTTGGACTTTGGAGATGATGATCCACGGTAGGAAGGATGTAAATGTTTGATAGTAAACCGGCAACAATATCGGAAATATGCATACGCCACGGGAAACCTATGAAAGGGCTTGCCATTTGACAAACAAACACTCGTGGGAGTTTCAATACACAACTTCTTAATGAAATGTAGCAGCATGAACAATTTTATAAAAAAAAAAATAGAACGATTAATTGAAAAACGATTAGTGTTTCTTACAACTAAAACTAATAAAAAACAATAACAAAATGAATCATAAAAGACGAATGATTCAACACTACAAAATCTCCAGAATAAACACTAAACAGAAATCTAAACAAAACTGGAGATCAAAAGCTTTTAGAGAGAGAAAACATCAAAGAAAAAGTGAGCTCCTTTGTCATCTTCAGAGCTTATATAGTCTGACCAATTGACCATCGAACCAACCTTTATTAATGACAAATTAGTCATTCAAGTTCCATGTTTCTAATAATAGCACAATTAGTCCTCCACGTTTAGATAACTAAATATATACACAAACAAATCCAAGTTAACTACAAAACACACATGTTCACAAAGATGTGTTTACCAGCTTAGACTACATATAAACCAACCCATTCATTCCAATATCCCCCTTAAACACATCTTTGGAACATATCTTTTAATTCCAACTTTTGACACAAAATCTCATGTTGAACACTAGCCAAACCCTTTGTAAAAATGTCTGCAGTGTTTTCATAAGATTCAACTTTAACAGCATTGACAGTTCCATCCAACACTTTTTCTCTAACAAAGTGTAAGTCAATCTCAAAATGTTTGGTCCTTTCATGAAAAACAGGGTTTGCAGAAATGTCTAAGGCAGACTTATTATCAGAGAAAGTTTGAACAGGAATTAGGTTTAAAACATTCAGATCATTGTAAACTTTAATAATCCATACAATTTCACATACAACTGAAGTAAGAGCCCTATACTCTGCCTCAATTGATGATCTAGAAACAGTTGCCCGTTTCTTACTTTTCCATGATATAAGACAATTACCAAAGAACACACGATAACCAGTAACAGACCTTCTTGTAGAAATACACTTACCATAGTCTGAGTCAACCCATGCAGTAAGTAATTGACCAGAATCTTTATTGTACCACACACATTTTCCAGGAGAACTTTTAAGATACTTTAGTAATCTAGAAGCCGGTTTCAAGTGAGAATTTAAAGGTTTATGCATGTAAGTTCTTAAGCACTGCACAACATAAGAAATGTCAGGTGGTCTAGTGTGGGTCACATAGATAAGCTTTCCTACCAGTTTTTGATAGTAAGTGAAATCTATTAACACAAAATCATTTTCTAATTTATTAGCTTCATCTGTTATAACTGAATTCACGTCTATAGGAGTTTTTAAGGGTTTACTACCCAAAACTCTATATTCTGATAACAAGTCAAGGCAATACTTTCTTTGACTCAAACATAAACCACCTTTATCTCTGAGTACTTAAATACCAAGAAAGTATTTCAGTATACCCAAGTCTTTTATTTTAAATTTACCTTTTAAGAACTCTTTATAGTAATTTAGCTCATGTTCATCATTTCCAGTCAACACAATATCATCCACATAGACTGGTAAAGCAACAAAAATATTATCTTTCAATTTAGTAAATAATGAATAATCATTTTTACTTTGAATAAATCCATTTTCAATTAAACTAGCTGTCAACTTGGCATTCCATTGCATGGGAGCTTGTTTCAAACCATATAAGGACTTATTCAATTTACAAACTTTGTTACTATTCTCATTATAAAAACCCAAAGGAAGAGACATATAAACATCTTCAACTAAGTTACCATATAGAAATGCATTGTTAACATCAAGTTGATACAAATTCCAATTCATTTTAACAGCAAGTCTAATTAAACACCTAACAGTTACTATTTTAACTACAGGTGAAAAAGTTTCCTCATAGTCAACACCTTCTCTTTGACTGTAACCCTTAGCAACAAGTCTTACTTTGAATCTTTAAATCTCACCTGTTGACTTATACTTAATCTTATAAAGTCACATGCATCCTATTGGAGTTCTGTTACTAGGCTTATCAACTACATCCCAAGTAACATTTCTAAGCACAGCTTCTATTTCACAATTCATGGCCTCAACTCAGTGTTTATGTTTCACAGCTTCATAAAACATTTTGGGTTCAACATGTTGATTAAGACAAGTAATAAAGCAGAAATTACCATCACTAAGAACAGAATAATCAACAACTTTATTAACATTGTATTTAACTTTATCACTAAGAACAAAATCACCAAGTTTAGCAGGTAGCACAGAAGGTCTAGTGGACTTTCTAATAGTACTTGGTTCACTTACACCCTCTGAAGACTGACCCTGAACTCAGGCACAACTCCCTTGTTCTGTTGACACACATCACTTTCAACATTGGTTTCTTCAACTGAACTATGAATATGTTCAAGGTGTTTACCTAAAGAACTACCACTATGTTCAGGAAGACTGCCTCACCTTGATGGACTACTTCTAGAATGGGGTCCAGCCTTACACTCATCATAGGGAGGTTCATCATTAGAGAAGTAAGGACTATCAAAGAAATGCAAGTGAGTGATATTGTTATTAACTGTAGGGTCAGTGAGATCAGTGTTTAAAATAAAAGGAAAAATTGTTTCATAAAACTTTACATCCCTTGAGTAAACAAAAAGTTTACTGTCTAAGGAGTACAACTTATAGGCCTTTTGAGTACTAGAATACCCAACCATAACACATTTCTCATCGCTTTTCAGAAAACTTATCACTCAAATTTAATTATTTTGAAAAACATAGACATCCAAAACTTCTCAGATGAGAAACACTAAGATCATAACCAAATAGAACAGAAAATGGACTCTTGCCAAGTAACACATAGGAAGGTAACCTATTAATAAGATAGCAAGCAGTTAGAATACACTCAGGCCATGAGTTTAGAGGTATTCCCCCCTGGAACATAAGAGACCTAGCAACATTAAGAAAGTGTCTATGTTTCCTTTCAACTACCCCATTTTGCTGTGGTGTATAAGCCACAATGGTTTGATGAATAATACCATTGTTATGACAAAAGAATTGCATGGAATTGTTTACAAACTCAGTACCATTATCAGATCGAAAAACTTTCACCTTTTTTGAAATTGTGTATTAATAAGATTGGAAAAAGATACTATATTTTCAAAAACATCACTTTTATTTTTAAGCAGATACACCCAAACACACCTGGAGTAGTCATCTACAATAGTAAGGAAAAATTTAAACCCTTCTTTAGAAGTAACCTTATAAGGCCCCCAAACATCAAGGTGTACTAGTTCTCCTACAACAGTTGACTTATGATCACTGATTGGAAATGGTTCCCTGGTCTGTTTTGCCTTATGGCATATTTCACAGGGTAAAAGTTTTTCATTACCCAAGTCTAACTGTTTGTTAAGAACTAATAAGGCCTGGTCAGATGGGTTCCCTAATTTATTATGCCAAACATATTTAGACACATAGCATGTAAATACATTATTGCAAACATTACCTCTATCTAAACTACATTCATCAAAGAAGTAAATTCCCCCATGTTGGTTACCAGTCACCCAGATTTTTCCCATCGGGTTGTTTTGAGGTAAATCTTGTACATAACATTTATCCACATCAAAACCTATGAACATTTTGCTATCTCTAGCAATCTTATGCACAAACAAAAGATTAACAGTGTAGTACTCAGGGACAACTAGAACATCAAATAACACTACATTATTATTTAATCTATAATTACCAATTTTAGTAATTTTAGATGCAGTGTTATTGGGATGTCCAATAGTAAGACTCAAACCAGATATATCTACAACATTATCCAGACTAGACTCATGAGTAATATAGTGTTGATTTTCCTCTGAATCAATGACCCAACCAGGTTTAGAGACATGGACAAACCTACCTGCTATATTACACTTGGGAATATCTGAGGATCTGGGTTGATTAATGAGGGACCTGAGAACAACTAACTGGTCATCTAAGAACACATTAGTCGAAGAAGTACTAGGTTTGGTATGTGTATCAACATGAGAGTGGTTACAAGTAAACCTTTGAGTGCCACCACTGTTATTTCCATTATTATTATTTTTCCTTGGAAAATTAGGTGGAAAACCAATGGTTTTAAAACATCTTTCAACAGTGTGGCCAATCAACCCACATTCAGTGCATTTTAAATTTGGATTTTTAACCCAAAAGTTATTTGAGGTTGCAGGGTTAGTGTTTCTTTTAAAAGTATTAGTGTTAGACCTTGTATTACCTCTATGAGATTCCTCTCTAGAGATAGTAGCAAAGGCAGATTTAATGGAACGTAGAGGGTCTCTAGTTAACAAGTTACTCCTCACAGGTTGATACACATCATCAAGACCCATAAGAAATTGCATTAACTTCATTAACTGACTAAATTCATGAAAAACACTAGCACCTTGACAAGTACACAAAGGCAATTTCACAATAGCATCAAATTGTTTCCACAAAGAGTTCAATTTATGGTAGTATTCAGACACAATAGACCCATTTTGTCTTAAAGAGTTCAGTTTATGTTGCAAGTTAAAGATAACAGAACCATCAATTTTGTTATAAGTTTCTTTTCATTCATCCCAAACAACAGCAGGGTTTTTTGAAAAAATTTGACCAAGATACAACTCTTCAGAAATAGACCCAAGTAACCAAGACAGTACAACAACATTGCATCTGTCTCACTATCTTCCTAACACATCATCGTCAATAGGTCTAACAGAACTACCATCTATAAACTCAATCTTATTCTTAGTTTCCAAGGTAAGAGTAACAGCACAACTCCATATAGTATAATTTTCAGTACCAGTAAGTTTTATATTAGTAAGAGGAGCACTAGAAATATCACTAGCATGCAGATACAAAGGATTACCAAAGTCTAGTTTACTCACTTTGGTAACAGATATATCTGACTCAGAATCACTACTAACAACTTTATCATCGGTTTTTGGTGCTTCAGCCATAGTAGACAGCAGACAAACAAGAAAACAACTAAAACAGGTACAAAGTAAACAACATCAAACATGCAAGAGCACAAAGAAAAGATCACAGGAACAACAGCAAGTAAGGTACACAAAAGAAATAAACAACAAGGCAGAAAAATGCAGTATGCTCCTAAGGGCAATCCTGGCCAGGGACAATGTTTACCACAGTCAAGCTGGGAAATTAGAGTCTAACCAGGGACCCTATCTAGGTCCAAAAATGACAAAGCCCCCAACACACCAACTTTGGACTCAAAGAGATGTGTAGTGCACAAACTATCAACTACAAATGCACAGATAAAGGAAAGAAACCACAATAACAAAGAAACAAACAAAGGAACACACAAGAGTACAGAACACAGTTAAAGATCCAAGCCAATGGTCCAAGTGTTACTCTGAGGGGCAGTTGATCCATGTCCGACACAGAAACGCCTCAGAGAAGGAACTAGCCACGGAAAGAGACAATACCAGAAGGTCTTAAGAGGGACAACCCCAATTTACCAAATGTTGACTGGATTTGGACCAAGAGGATCAAAGCAGTCAACGAGATTCACACAGCGGAATAACAGGATACAATGGATTCTCCGATCAGTAATACACTCCTAGATCTCACCCAATCACAGTAACCAAAGAAGATCAAGAAACACCCAATTTAGGAAACCCTAATTTTTGAAAACCCTAATTAAGATAAAATCAGATCTGAATTTGTAAAAGGTTTTAGATCGAAGAAAGAAGCGATTAGGTAATCAAGAGCCGTAGCTCTGATACCATGAACAATTTTATAAAACAAAAAATAGAACGATTGATTGAAAAACGATTAGGGTTTCTTACAACTGAAACTAATCAAAAACAATAACAAAATGAATCATACAAGACGAATGATTAAACACTACAAAATCTCCAGAACAAACACTAAACAGAAATCTAAACAAAACTGGAGATCAAAAGCTTTTAGAGAGAGAAAACATCAAAGAAAAAGTGAGCTCCTTCGTCATCTTCAGAGCTTATATAGTCTGACCAATTGACCACCGACCCAACTTTTATTAATGACAAATTAGTCCTTCAAGTTCCATGTTTCCAATAATCGCACAATTAGTCCTCCACGTTTAGATAACTAAATATATATAACAAACACAAACAAACCCAAGTTAACTACAAAACACACAAGTTCACAAAGATGTGTTTACCAACTTAGACTACATATAAACATACCCATTCATTCCAATACAGCATATGCACAAATGGCAGAGATGGAGAGTGGAAGGCCAGATAATGACACCGTTATCAAAAGGATCTATTAGATAAAATACAGTCAAACCAACATTAAATACTTTAAGTACTTAACTATCGGGCCAACAAGAGATCCAGTGGGTTAGGTAACGGGTCAAAACAGCTCAACTTAACAAGGGTGTGAAATAGTGTGTTTGGGTTAGCATTAGGAAACACTTTTTTTTGTCTAAACTTAAAGAAGTTTATAAAAAAACAATTTACAAAGGTTGTATGCATAACATATACTTTTGTAGAGTTTCAATTCTTTTACCCCGTTCCCCTTTTAGCTAAATTTTTCCGATTTGACCAGTTTAAGATAAAAACAAATCGAATTATTTATAAGTTCATTGAGTCATTGGTTTAAACTTTCACCTTGTAAAAGTACATTATAGATTAATTATTAACTGAATATAAAAAACCGTGCCAAAATCTACAATTTGCTCAGTAGTTCCAGAAACTGGAAAATGGAAACGATGGTATAGTCCTGCAATATTTGTACAACTTTAGGCTTCTAGTTTATTATTTGCAATCAATGGAAAAAACAGAGATGAAAATTTTGACCCACTTACGAATGAATAAGTGAATTTGGGTTGTGTTTTATCTCAAACGAGGCGGCCCAACTCGCGGCTGCGGCGGCTTAGGAACAGTAGGAAAGAGTTGTCAAATGTTATATTGTATAATATAATGGGTCAAATCAACAATAGCTAAGGAGAGCACATCAAAAGGACTAAGAGTGCCCCAAACTATATTTTCAATCTCCTAAATTGTTTGATTCAAAGGTTCCGATTATTACAGTAATAATATTATTTTGTGTACTCATTATTAATGCCTGCACTATTTTTATAAGATAAAGTTTTAGCCGCTAAACTCGGCCCTGTTGCAAACAGTACTAAAAATTGGCACATTTCAACCCAGACACAATTTGACAGCTTAACCAACCCGGCCATCTTGTCCCTTCACTCTTAAGTACCAAGTCAAAAGGCAATAAAAGTCAATGTGATGAATGTTAGAAAAGTAGCTAAGTTACATTGAAAGAAAACAAGTTCACTACAGAAACACTAGGATAACCAGAAACAAAATTTCCATGTTAACATATTGGTTATAAAGTTAAGTTAATCCAGAGTCTGAGACTTTCTTCAGCTGTTTTAAATGCCATTAAACGGAATCAGCGTCACAGACAGCAACATCATCACGTCCCACAGTTACATGTATGTTTAAATGATAATGATACGGGTGAAAAGAGGTAAAAGCAGTGGTAAGGCAGCTTCTTCGAGCAGGGGAGAGATATTGTAAAGGATTAGATATAAAAACACCACTTACGATAAATAACTACCCACCCTCAATACCATCAAATTCCAACCAAATCGTTATCGAATTCCATCGCTTTTCTGCATTTCATTACTCTCTCCATTCTCATTCTCTACTTTTACTTTTATTTGGGTTTTTAACTTCATTTAATTCATCAAAGTTTTTCTCCAAAATATTCATTTATTCTTCTTCAAAATTGAAAATTATAATCAATAGTTTCTAATGTTTCCAAATATCATAACAATTTTAATTTTCCAAAAGAATCTTGTTATATCAAATGAAGGTTGAGGTCACATGTTATCTAAACCGTTTTATCTTAAATCGTAACTACAATATAAAAAATCTCATCATCCTCTTAAAACCTAAAAATTTAACTAATTGAAATTATTTATCTATCCTTATTTAATTCAAACACATATCAAGTAATCCTTGGTTCTCATTGTCGTTTATCTCCCTCTTTCCTAAACCCTAATTCTTAATTCATAACATCATACCCTATTTCTCCGATCATCCCTGTTTACTCCGATCCGTCCTTTTTCTCCGATCAACTGATGTCATCGCCTTCATATTCTTATATTTTATTCTTTGTTCAAAATTGATAACTGATTTCATTGAATTGAGCTGATTTTGATTCGTATTGGGTCTTTAATTGAATAAAGTTTGTTAATTTATGGTGAATTTGTTGAGATTTATGTTCAATATAAGATCGTGTAAATATGATTAATTAGATAATAATTAGGTAATTAATTAGTTTAATTCATCAATTTGATTCTATTAAATTTATTTATTTATGTATTTTATCAATGTCGTGTAAATATGTTTGGATTAATGAAATTGTTTTGAATTTGAATATAGTTTTTTTATAATATTGGATCTATTGAGAGGACTAAAGACTTTGCAAATATGTTATTCAAGCACTCTATTCATGCTATAGGTTGTTCTCATTTA
This sequence comes from Senecio squalidus, assembly GCA_910822075.1. Classification (NCBI taxonomy): domain Eukaryota; kingdom Viridiplantae; phylum Streptophyta; class Magnoliopsida; order Asterales; family Asteraceae; genus Senecio; species Senecio squalidus. The sequence continues at coordinate 21,448,088 of CAJVGC010000060.1, read as the reverse complement.
GTACGTTGTTTATATGACATGTATAGTTTTATTTGTTGTTTTTAATGTATGAAATTCTTTAGGATTTCGTAACTCAAGTGAACGACAAGGAGATCATTACATACAATCTATGTTGCACGGAAACGGAAACGAGAACTCGAAACGGAAACGATACGGGAACGGGAACGGGAAACGGGAAAAATCAAAAAATCCCGATACGGGAACGGCATAGAATCGGCAATTAAAAACTATAAAAATAAAATAAAAATATATTAAAGAAAATCCAAAATAGATTCATATAAATTGGCAACTTCAAAAATACTAATTGATGATGTTGAGAATATTGATGAATTGATGTTGTTGAGATGAGAAAGAAAGTCTAATGCGTTTGATTTTATAGGTATAGATAAATAGTAACGTCTGTTAGGTTTACAGGCCTTAAGAATACATAAGCCCATTCAAACCATAAAATAACTGCATGGAAACTTCAAAAAACTTCGAAACGGTCAACGAAACTGCATCGAAACGGTCAAGGAAACGTTTCAAAAAAGGCGAAACGTTTCGGGGGCGTTTCCGAAACGGGCACGGCACCCTTCTGGGAGTTTCGGTGCATCAGAGCATACAATCACACACAACGGTTGCTAAGTTAAGTTCCGAGTAATTAGTTATAAATATATCATACATATCCTTACTCGGCAAGAATTGCTAAACTTGAAGTAATAATGAAATAACGATTTGCCCATTATAGGTATTGAACGTTGTACATTTGCTTCATGCTTATCGATTTCAGCTCCTCAAAAGGGTTACTACAAACAACAACTACTACTTCGATGGTTGGTATAGTTTTCTGAAATATGCAAGAGTAATTTAACATTAGAAGTGGGTTTTTATGTACTAAAAAATGAAGATTATAGAATAGGAACGCCACAACATGATATTTGTGCTTAAAAGATCTCGAAAATTTCACCAGAAGTTATTAAACAATGGGTAAAAGGTTTAACCCATTTACTCGTGAATGGGTCAAATTGCGTTGTGTTTTATCTCAAAGGGTTTAATAAAAAGCTTAGCTAAAAGGGGAAAAGTCAAATGGCTTGAACGGGCTGAAATTTGAAAATACAAAAAGTCTATTCTTAACTCATACATGTATACAATCTCCTAAAAAAAAATTATTCAAAGACTTAGATCATTATCGTAACAATGTTGTTTTTATAAATATGTTTGGATTAATGAAACTGTTTTGAATTTGAGTATAGCTTTTTATAATATTGGATCTATTGAGAGGACTATAGACTTTGCAAATATGTTATTCAAGCGCTCTATTCACGCTACATGTTGTTCTTATTTAGTACGTTGTTTATGTGACGTGTATAGTTTTATTTGTTGTTTTTAATTTATGAAATTCTTTAGGATTTCGTAACTCAAGTGAACGACAAGGAGATCATTACATACAATCACACAATCACACATAGACTACAGTTGCTAAGTTAAGTTCCGAGTTATTAGTTATAAATATATCATACATATCCTTACTCGGATAGAATTGCTAAACTTGAAGTAATAATGCAATAACGATTGGCACATTATAGGTATTGAACATTGTACATTTGCTTCATTCTTATCGATTTCAGCTCCTCAAAAGGGTTACTACAAACAACAACTACTACTTCGATGGTTTGTATAGTTTTCTGAAATCTGCAAGAGGAATTTAATATTAGAAGTGTGTTTTTATATACTAAAAATGAAGATTATAGAATAGGAACGCCACAACATGATATTTCTGTTTAAAAGATCTCGAAAATTTCACCAGAAGTTATTAAACAATGGGTAAAAGGTTTAACCCATTTACTCGTGAATGGGTCAAATTGGGTTGTGTTTTATCTCAAAGGGTTTAATAAAAAGCTTAGCTAAAAGGGGGAAAGTCAAATGGCTTGGACGGGCTGAAATTTGAAAATACAAAAAGTCTATTCTTAACGCATATGGGTATACAACCTCCTAAATTGTTTTTATTCAAAGACTTAGATCATTGTCGTAACAATGTTGTTTTTGTAAATATGTTTGGATTAATGAAATTGTTTTGAATTTGAATATAGCTTTTTATAATATTGGATCTGTTGAGAGGACCACAGACTTTACAAATATGTTATTCAAGCGCTCTATTCACGCTACAGGTTGTTCTCATTTAGTACGTTGTTTATGCGACGGGTATAGTTTTATTTGTTTATTTTAATTTATGAAATTCTTTAGGATTTCGTAACTCAAGGAGATCATTACCAAGTTCTAAGTGTTCCTCAGAATGCGACTAAGGATGAGATCAAGAAAGCTTTTCATGGCGTAAGTAACTCCACCCTCCGATTCAGTTTTTCCGAACATAAATTATCCATGTATAACATATATTGGTTGGAGTGTTATATATGTTACATTGCGAGAATGTGGTTAACATGATTCTAAATACCTAAAATTAGATTTAATGAGTTGTTGGAAGCTTAAATTCGACTAGATGGGAAAACTAATGCGGAAACTTACATACGGGTCCCCATGGTCCCCAAAAAACCTTTCCTTGGCAAGTCTGTCATATTAACAAAGGAGTATGTGTCTATGTGTCTGAATACATATACATATGTATACCGTATATGTTTTTGTATGTGTGTCGAGTGCAAGAAGAATCTATTAAAGGTAAAACTTGGCAAGAAAATAAGACATTTGCCTCTTAGTATTGTTTGTTGTCTAGACTCTAGATTGTACTCCTGTGGGTATCTGTAGAAATATGAAAACTCTGTATAAATACCGAGATAATATAAAGAAAGTAAAATATTTCTAAAGTGATGCTAGAAGTGTAAGTAACCAATATAACGTTAAGATACTCAGAGACACGTGATTATTAAAGATCAAATATTTCAAATTGACTTACACAAGAACGACAAATTAGTAAATCTATATGAATCTATCTGTTTTATTGCTAATATGGAGGTCACATGGTGCTAAGACAAAATTTATAAGAAAATGAAACCGCTAAATATGTTGTTAACTACCTAATATTTGAGAAAAGAAGCATTTTATGCATCTTCTTAATGCAAGTAGTTTCGTATACAAGCAGTTTTTTAGGTAGTTGTTTAGCTAATTTTGAAAAATTAGCAGTTTTTTAGGTTTATTGAAGTGATAGTTTATTAGTTTATTTGAAAAAGTGGATTTTCTTGACCGATTCAATACATAAGTTGTGGATATGATGACGAATTTATCGTTGGATTCACAATCGAAGAATTTTGGATGTTACCGAGACTGCTAAGAAGGTTTTAAAAATCTAAATGCAAACCGGGTTTTGAAAATCTAAATGCAAATGTAAACTTAACAACCGACGTTTGGTCGGCTCCTCATGGTTTGCCCGATTCATACCTTTGCGTTACCGCACATTGGTGTGATCCCGAATTGTGGCAAATGATGAATAGGGTTATTGCTTTTGACCAATTTCCTTATCCTCACTCGGGTCATAACTTATTTCACATGCTAACGGATGTTTTACAAAGATTTGATTTGGAAGAAAAAGTGTTTTCAATGGCATTTGATAATGCAAGTAATAATACAAACGTTGTGGGTAAACTAAAACTAAAATACAAACCACCAATGAACGGTGACTTTTATCATGGTCGATGCGTTGCACACATTATTAATTTGGTTGTGCAAGCCGGACTAGAAGTCACCGAAGTAAAAGACGCCATAAATGCTTATAGAAAAATGTTGCACGATATATTTTCAAACCGCAAAAGTAGATACAAGGCATATATGAAACTTTGTAAGGATACGGATTCCATCTTTTTGGCACCTAATTGGGATGTTCCTACAAGATGGAATTCGACCTACACTATGCTTATTTGTGGTTTACGGCAACAAGGTAGTTTAACTTATTTTCATAACGACTTAGTGGTAGCGCATCGGGGTATTGCATCATTTCCTAGTGATAATTGGGAAATTATTCGTAAAATAAGTGAATTGCTAAAAGTTTTTAAAACCGCAACAACTTTGTTATCGGGTGTTTATTATCCCACGAGTCATTTAGTACTTAAACAACTATCTTTTATGGCTACAAAGTTAGACGATTATGAGTTTAAAGGTAATTTGTATAAGTTAATGGTAGCCCCGATGAATGAAAAAAATGAGAAAATATTTTTCTAAATTATCACCTTTCATTACCGTTTCCGCCGCACTAAACTCGTGTTTGAACAAAATTGGGGTGGAATACAATATAAGAACAATCTTTGAAAAAATGAATTGTGGTTTGAACGACCCATTATATGCCGATAACGCCATAAAAGAATTTGACAATTCTTTTAAAGGGTTATTTGGTGTTTATTTTAACAAGTTTAGAACATCAAATGTGGGTGAAACAAGTTCTTCTATGGCCTCGACCTATGAAAACTATACTAGCGTGGACCCGGAAATTGACATGTATAACCAATTAAGAGGAGAAAACATTAAACGTGCTAGGGGGGAGGGGGTGACCAAACTAATACCGAATATGGGAGGTATACGGGAACGGATTTTTTAGCGACTATGGGGGTTGAAGAATTCACCAACTTTGAGGTTTTGGCTTGGTGGAGAGCACGGGAAGCTCAATATCCCGTTCTATCCGCCATGGCCAAAGATCTACTAACCTCCCAAGCTTCTTCGGTAGCTTCGGAATCCGTTTTTTCTCTTAGTGGCAGGGTATTATCTTTACGAAGAACAAGACTCACACCGACGACATTGGAGATGTGCATTTGCTTGAAGGATTACTTAAACGCCGCCCAACGTACACAAGACCACCAAAATCTTGAAGGTGAACTAGATTATGAAGGCGAAGTACTCGATATCGAGGTGGAAGAAGGAGTTGCAATATCACTTTCCGATGAAGAAATCGCTTTCGATGAAGCTAACCGAGCATATAGCTCCGAAGAAGAAGTTCCCGTTCAAGATGACTTTATTCAAGTAGACGAAGAATGAGAATGAAGAAATATGAAGATTGGACGAAGACGAAGACGAAGATGACTTTCCAATGTTATTACTTATTAGTACTTTTTCCGCTTTGTTTAATAATTGTCGAAATATGAAACTTTGAAAATTTGTTTCAAGTTATTTTAGTAGAATACAATGTTTATATTTGATGTGTGCCAAGAATTTTTACAAAAAATCGAATTTTAAAGTGTTTTTGTAAGTTACGGTTTTTGCAACGGTTTTTTAGTAGAATACAACGTTTAAGTATGATGTGTGCGAATATTTTTTTTAAAAAGTCGAATTTTAACGTGTTTTGCAAGTTACGCTTTTTTTTTTATTAAAAAATAGTAACCGGTTTATAACCCGAACCGGTTTGATATTTTGGAACCGGAAAACCGATCCCCAAAAACCGGTTCGGTTTTCAAACCCGGTCCGGTTTGTGGTCAAACCCGAAATTTACACCTCTAGTTAGGAGTAATACTAATTATGGAAATTGTTTATTTAATGTAGTTAGAAGACTAATTATGTGGTTTGTGGATTTTTGTAGACTTCCATTGAGTCGGAGACTAACGGGAATGGTCAAAGTCAGCCTCTTGATCGGTCACTTACCCCGTTGATTCCGGGTTTTATGGATCCAACTGTGGCGTATTTCCCAAATGGCTATAGTTCACCTGCTTATTACTATTGGGTGTACACAACCTAGACGATTTGCCGCTATGAGTGTTGCTGCTCGGGTTTCTCAAGAAATAGGAGTTAAACTTGGGCATGAGGTATGTACTTTGTTTCAATTGTAGCATATGTAATAGGCATGTAATATGGTTGCGTTAAAATATAAAATAGTAAAATAGTAAAATAAACACCTTAGGTATATACTTACTAGCATTTTGTTAACATATACAAGTTCCTACAGACTATAAGTAACTCTGCTCTGAAACTATTTTGGTGTGTTCTTTCGGATATTCTATTCGTTTTGAAGACTGCACTTCTGACAAAACAGTGCTGAAGTATATGACTGATGGAATGTTACTACGAGAGTTCCTTGGTGAGCCTGATCTTTCAAGTTACAGGTATGTTGTATTATCGACCCATAACCCATCTACCTAAACTCTTTGTTTATTTGATTTAATTTTATGATCAACGGGTGACAGATTAAATAGGTAACATTTATAATTAGTTGAAAAATGAGATGAACTAAAACTACGGAAAGTTGCCCATAGTGTATCTGAATGCTTGAAATATGGATCTATATTTATTTAGTATGGTTTTGTTATTAACTTATAATACATATAGCATTGTTTAATTATAAAGCACATGGTCAGACAATTTCACATGTCGGTGTTTATCTACCAGAATCCTCCGTTTTTTCACATGGACAACTCTATGTGGCATTGTCAAGAGGAATATCACGCGAAAATACAAAGGTGTTAGTGAAGCCTGCCAAAGATTTTAAACGAGACGGAGTATACACATCAAATGTTGTCTATCGAGAAGTTTTACATGATGAATAAAATACAAGTGTATTAGAAGTTAAGGTTCATTTTTATTTGGAATTTTGTGTCTAAGTTTCTACATTATGATTGCAGTTTGAATATTTTTTTTCATGTTATTTATCTTTCTTCAAATTAATTTCTCGTTATCATATGTCTTTCAACATTATATGTGAAATATCATATTTTCGTCACTGCGCGGGTAACTACTAGTCTTAACTATATTATAAAGCATTTCGTTCAAACTTTTAAACCCTTAAAATTTAAGTAATTGAAATTACTAATCTACCCCTTCTATATCTTTTCACAAAATTTATCATTTAAAACAATTTACAATTAGTGACATTTCCTTAATTACAACAATAACAAATAAATATTAATAACTATCTTTATCTTAATCTTTATTAATTTATAAAACATTTTCACTTTTTAGTAAAATTTTAATTTTTTAAATAAAATATATTTAGTAATATATCACTTAATGAATATCGCATATAAACTAATCTTAATTTCCTTTTAATTAATTCGATTAATAATTTTATAAAAAAATATATACCCATATAAAATAAAGGCAATTCAAATTAATTGATATAAAATTTATATTCATGTAACCATTATTTTTTAACTTTAAACGTTATTTGATAGAGTAATTTTTCAAATATTTGATTTATAATCTAAATTTTATAAAGTTAGTTGACAGTGTTGTGGTTCGTGCTACTCTATAATTTTAGGAAGATGGTTATCATCAGAAGTTTATATATTCTTGTATTGGTCACTGAAAGTCTTAATACCAATAAGCTGAGTAGTATTACATTTGATACTTTTAAGGTTAATAAACCTTGTTATCATATTGATTATCCTTCATTACAACATTCGAAAGTATGTGTTACCCAATGGATTCAAGGAAACAGACTGAATTTGAATGACTTGAATGAAAATATTTTTTCGGCTTGAAAAGCAGAACGATACACGATTAGAAAACGTAGTGTCTAAATGGATTTTTAATTTGTTGTTGCATCGTTGAAGGAAAATTAGTTTTTGTTTATGGAAAACATGAGTTAATACGAGAATACTATTCAGGAAATATATTTAATTCTCTTTTTGACCGAACGTGAAATAATTAGACGTCACTATTAAAAAAATAAAATGACCTGAAAATTAGACTTTTGTTATGTTCGCAAATGAGCTTAATCTTCAAATGAGTCTTATTACCCAAATGGGTTGAATGATTTGAACGGAAAATATTCCGCGAGGGTGTTTGTTTCACGAAATATAGAAAAAATTGAGTGAATTTGAATTGAATTCGTTTTCCATAACATGTTTGTTTGAAGTTTATGACGGAATTTAAATACGTTGGAATCTAAATTTTTCTGTACTTGCAAATTTGAGATTCCTAGGGTAGTGGAAAAGAATTGAGAAAATCGATCATATTACATAATAATTATTATCGCTGAATGGTCAAACCATAAATTGTTACCACAACACTCTTTTTATATTGTCCTAAGGGCCGAACTTTAAACTATTACACTCCACATATATGTAACGAGACAAATGATAAATTAACATATATCATTACCCACTGTAAGTTGTTGAATATGATTTTTTTCATCAGCTGCATCGCGCGGGTACCATACTAGTATATTATAAAGAATCTCTTAATACTTTTAATCTCTTAAAATTTAAGTAATTGAAATTACTTATTTATCCTTATTCAATTTAACCACATAGAAATTATAATTAAGTTGAATTACTTATTTACCTTTTACTCATTAATTTCGATATCTTTATTTATTATTACATAATAATGCGTTTAAGGTTTTTTTGAATTATATGTTTTAAATAAGTTATCTTTTAGAGAAATATATTTAAAATATTCATTTTTATAAAAATAAAAAAACTAATAATATTTGAATACAAATTTAATTTTTGGTATTTGATTATTTTTTTCGGTATATGAACAAGTCAGATTGGACGGGGGTTAACACTAAGAAGTAAGTAAAGAGATTGTTTTAACATTTAAAATGTCAAGATAATTGTATTAAAATCCGAACAACTACTAAAAATATTCTTGCCACATTATTTCAAAGATAGATTGTTTGTAATTTGTTGTATTTGCAAGATTTGTTATATTTATTTAGCTAGAAATTGTTATGATGATTGTTTATGTTGCTTTTGTAGACAGATTATGTTTAAATGTTTGTTAAGATTCGAGTTTTTTTAAGTTTTAATTTTTTTAATAAATATTAGTGTTGATTATACTGTTTAGTTAATAGTTATCTGTGATAATTATATAGTTTTTTTGTGAAAAAATTAAAAAGGTAGATATAAAATACCTATAAAATACAATACAAATACAAATATAAATACATAATAAAATGATAACAATATGTTTATTTTTTATTTATGTTATATAGTAAAATATTTGTAAATATTTAGCATTTATGTCTCAAACTACCAAGAAACTTATATTATAAAACGGATTTTGTATTATGTTTGATACGTATTAAAAAAATGCATAGAAAAATAGATATCTCAATAATCTTTATAAAGCATATAAAAAAAATTAAAAACCCATCAATCTTAAATAAACATTTGAGACAGTGAACATAAAACGTGAACACTTGAATACAAGCATGGTAAAATGGTCATTTGATATAACTAACTGAAATAAGTTAATCATAATGGACTAAAAGATCGCGAGTGTATAATGTTTACAAATAAAGGGTGTGTGGTGTACTTTCAAAATCAAGAGGATTAAACATGTCCTATTTGTCAAATAAAAACAAACATATTTGTAAATATCTCTACTTTATATTTTGTTATACATATATGATTTTACCAAATAGGCTAATAGCGTAGAATAAGTTGAATTACCCAAATAGGTTGAATGACTAAAGATAAAATTGTCATGATAGATAATGTTACCCCATATTGCTCAAACTAAGTAGATGAAATGGTTGAACGAGACACAATTATAGCAACTCTTTTTATGCCTCAAATTGACGAACTTAAAATTGTTACCTTAAAATTCATATTATAACACGAACGACCAAATAAGAAAGTATTATACGTAATATAAAGTCATAGGTAACGAATAAGAAACTATCGAAACTCATTGCCATATCAATATTTTTTTCCATCCAGAAAGGTGAGCCGAAAATCGTTACCGCATAATTTGTTTTGGCCCCTAAGACCGCCACATAAACCATTACTCTCACGACATTAATCATGAGACGAATTGGAAACTGCAAGAAATCATTATTGCATTACAACATTTTGTCGTCGCTGCATCACGCGGGTTCTATATAAGTAGTACAAAATTAGCATCTATATCTATGCTATATATAAAACATTTAAGGTGTTGAAAATTAAGAAGAAAATGACCATAATGCTCTTTCATTTTATTAAAATTATTGAATTGTCAACCTAAGTTCCCCTAAAAACTATTAAAATTTACAAAAAATATATATTAATTCATATTTATTCTCTAAATATTTAAATTTAATTCTAACATTAATTTAAGTTAGTGCTATTTTCTATATATTAATCTTATACCCGAAACGACATAAGATATATTAATACAAATTTATGGCTTATAAACTTTCTTGTACCGCTGTATCGTGCGGGTTTTCTTCTAGTAAAAATTAAAGTCTTAAAAATAATTAAAGAAAACATAAATTGATTAAAGGTATAAACTTTTTGAAGTTTATAGAGAAAAGAACTAAATTAGAGAAAAAGTTAAGGTTTATAGAAACCTGATATGGCATGATTGTCGATGTTATAAATTTGGTAAAATCTATATTATGAACTTAGATAAAATATAAGGGGTAGCGGCGCAGCTTGTTGCCCGCTTGCCTTCTGTCACTTTGAAAGAAAAAAAAAAAAAAAAAAAAAAAAAAAAAAAAAAGGGGTTCTTCTTCTACATTTATTAGTATATTCAAACTAAAGTAAAGTGTGAACTCAAAATCAAAGTCAACAAAAGTATGCCCAAAGGTCATAAAATCAAATGTTATTTTTTGCCCACTTTAAATTAAAAAAAAAAAAGAGTAGGACATCTTCAGTAGTCGTTTAAAACTACTTGTTTCATTTGTATTCATAAAGCATTTCCATGGCTATTCTCACGGAATTACAAGAACAAGAAGAGTCATCTTATGAATACGATGTTTTCTTGAGCTTCAGGGGCAAAGACACTCGTCTCTCTTTTACCGATCATCTTTATCGGGCGTTGATCAATGATAACATACGTACGTTTCTTGATGAGGAAGAGGTTGACACCGGGGAAGAACTCAAACCCAAGCTTAAAAGAGCTATAGAAAGCTCATGTGCATCAATAGTAGTATTGTCTAAGAATTATGCGTCTTCAACATGGTGTCTTGATGAGCTCGTGATGATTCTCGAGCAGGAAGCGAAGAGATCCAATTATATTATTATTCCAATTTTCTACCACGTGGAGCCAACACATGTCAGGAAGCAAGAAAGCAGTTTCGGAGAGGCAATGGCTTCACATAAAAAGTTGCTTGATGAAGAAAAAGACCAGGAGAAGAAAAGTCAGCGTGCACGTAAGTTGGAGTTGTGGACAAGAGCACTTACACAAGTTGCGAATCTAAAAGGAAAGGATGTACATGGATGGTAAAATTTTGTTTCTATTATTTCTTCAAATATTTTGTAATTTGTGTCTTACTTGGACGACTATTACATATTTGAATCAACTTTCAGCCAAGAGACGGTGTTTATTGAAGAAATTATAAAAGAAATCAACAATAGATTGGGTCTACACTTGCGGCATAAAATCCCACAGTTGATAGGGATGTACTCTTCAATCGATTTCATCAATTCTTGGTTGAAAGATAAGTCCTCAAAAGCTGTTGACATTCTTACTATTTGGGGAATGGCGGGGATCGGAAAGACAACTTTGGCAGAATATATGTATAAGTTGCACTACCATGAATTTGAAAGAAGTAGCTTTGTTGAAGGAATAGCAAGAAAATGTACAGAACAATCAAGTGCATTACTTGATTTACAGAAACAGCTATTGGGAGACATTTTGAAGAAAAGTACAATAGAAATATGTGATGTTAATGTGGGCACTGCTAAGATTGAAAACGCTTTAACTAATAAACAAACGTTATTGGTTCTTGATGATATTGATAAGGTTGAACAGTTGGATTTATTGATCGGAATAAAAGGCTTTCGCCATGGGACCAAGATTATAATCACAACCAAAGATGGGTCAGTAACTGAAAAATGGGCATTATTGTTCCGCACAACATTTCCTGCCACACATAGGAAGCATAATCTGTCTGGCTTAAGTGACAATGAAGCTCTATGGCTTTTATGTTGGCATGCATTTGGAACCAATGCTCCCAAGGAAGGTTATGAAAAAGAGGCAAAAAGAGTAGCAACATACTGTGAAGGACATCCATTGGCACTTAAAGTCTTGGGTAGTTCTTTAATCAACGAAGATGTAGCCACATGGAGCCACATCTTTGAAATGTTCGTGACAAAAAAGTTTTACACCGATATACAAAAGGTTTTGCAAATAAGCTTTTATTTGTTGCCATCAGGAGATTGTCAAGAATTGTTTAAGCATATTGCATGTTTCTTTGTTGGGAAAGATAAAGAAGTCACCGAAACAATTATGAAGGAATGCGGTATCCGCACATCATATGGAATAACAAAGCTCATTGATAGATGCCTTCTGTCGATCGGAGAGCATAATGAGCTGAAAATGCATCAACTGGTTCAAGAGATGGGGAGAGATTTAGTCCGTCAAGAATCACCTACAAAGCCATGGAAGCGTAGTCGATTATGGAATTTTGAAGAGTCCCTCAATTTGTTAAATGAAGACAAGGTAATAGGAAATACTTAATTGTCTTCTGTTATCATTTATATAACAATGTCAATGTTTCATTGTTCATTTTCTTCTTAAATAGGGTACGTCAAAAGTTCAAGGTCTTGTCCTTGACATGAATATGTCTAGATCAAGTTATGAAACAAAGCATAAGTTTCACGATGTTGTGGACAACAAATTCAGAGCACTCTCCTTAATCCATTGGGTTTATGTTTTTTTCTCTATTATTTGGAGGATCTTCGCTCGGATTTTTTTAATGTTTTTGCCACCACGGTGCGAAGCGACAGAATTGAGAACAAATGTTTTAGCAAAAATGGATAACCTAATTCTCCTTCAACTTAATCATGTAAAACTCAAGGGGTCGTACAAGAACTTTCCTCAAGGTTTAAGATGGTTGTGTATGCATGGATTCCGTTTGGGATATATACCTTCAGAATTACCAATGGAGAATTTGGTTGCTCTCGAAATGTCTTATAGTGACCTGGAACAACTTTGGAAGAAGCCCGTGGTAAGAAATTCCAGATCAACACTTAATTTCAGTGTTTACTTTTATATTTTTAGTATAAAATGCTTAACTAACTGAGTTTTGTTGTAGCAGATACTTGGGTCTTTGAAGATTCTTAATCTAAGTCATTGCATAAAGCTTGTCAGAGTTGGTGGCTTCTCCGGACTACCGTCACTTGAGAGATTGATACTAGAAGGATGTTTAAATCTGAATCATGTTTGTGAGTCGATTGGTGGATGTGCTAGACTTGTACTTATCGATATGAGTGACTGCAATAAGCTAATAAAGCTTCCTAAAAGCATTTGGAAATTAAAGAAAGTTGGAATTCTATCAATAAATGGTTGCATTGGTTTCAATGAATCTCCCATTGAGATGAAGGATATGGAGTCTCTCAAAGTGCTAAAAGCGGAAAGAATTCCAAAAATGGTTTTGCACTCGTTACCACCATCACTGGTAATCTTGTCTCTTAAGGATAATAATTTATCTAATGAATCATTTCCCGTGGACTTCGGTTGCATGTTGATGTTGAAGGAATTATATTTAGATAAGAATCCAATTGATGCCTTGCCTACTTTTGTGAGAAGCCTCAGCAAGCTCGAGGTACTTAGTGTCGGTGGATGTTCTATGCTCAAGTCAGTTGTGCGCCCTCCCAGTACAGTGAAATATTTAATTATTGATAAATGTCAGTCACTCGTGAAAATTACATTTAATGAAGAAATGTCAATGCCACCACTCGTTGATCACAGAGCTGTAGAATCCTTAAATGAGATTCCAGGCATAATGAAATTTCAAGAGTTGGCACAAGTTGATGAAGATATATTAAGCGCGTTAGGGTGGACAAATATAAAGTGCGTGAAAGATCAAGAGTTAAAAATTGAATTTCTAAATATGTGGTTTCATGCTAAGAAACTTCCAGTCCAGGTATTCTCTCTTTCACTAATTAACACAAAACTACACCACAACAATATATGATAAACCACTATGCTGATTAATCTTATATTTGCAGATGTATTATGAATATGGAATATTCAGCACGTATTATCTCGGAAAAGAGGTCCCAAACTGGTTAGGAGGTGATAAAATTAATGGGTCATCAATATCGTTTATTATGCCATCAACTCCAAATAGCAAAAAGTTTCGGGGATTCAATATAGCCTTTGTTCATGCATGTATAGGTATAAGTCAGCTTAGTTCTTTAGTAATAAAGATAGTGAATAAGACCAAAAATCTTACCTGGAGATATTTTGGCTATGTTTTGGTTACGGTAGAAGCTGATTCGTTAAGCCATTGGATGTTTGGAATCAACGAGTTTGGAGAGGGGGATGAAGCAAGCGTTCATATACATAAGTGTGATAATGTGGTAAAAGAGTGTGTGATGAGCCCTATGTTTTGTGACATATCAGATACTGACCAAAAAGATGATCCGTTGGCTTATTATAAGTCTTGGAAATTCATACTTGGCGGTGATCTCACTCAATTTCAATCGGTTTCTGGAGATTACTTCCTATGCCATTATCCTAGTTTTGATGTTTTCAGGAGGAGAGATCAAATTTGTCGATATCTATCCTATCTATAAAGCTTCTTGGTTTAAAATCTTAAAGTTGATTTAAGAAAGAAAACACTAAAATGCCACTTATTTACTATTTAAATATAATTTAATTTTTCAAGCTATTTTCTTTTCTTTTACTTTTCATATTTATTCATCACTAAATTAAATTACAATTAATTTGACTAATAATTTTTCACAAAAAATTTCAATACAAATAATTTCTTACATCTAATTTTTTTTTATAAAATGTCGCGTATAATAACTTGTTATATCAAAAATCTGGATTTGAAAACCATAACCGAATAATTGTTTTTATAGCGCGGAGATGATTGATGACAAAAGCTTTTACTGCGCAGATAATATATGAGTCAAAAGCCCATTAAAAAGTATTACACTTAAAATATAGTCGCAACACTAGAGTCGGAAAATATAAAATACAATATGAATATGTTCATTCAGCTATATGTTACCACTCATTTTTAACGGGAAGTTCGAGTTTGGACCGAAATCAATGCTTTCTTTAATAGAACACGGTTCAAACCAAAAACTATTAGACCCAACATATATTTATAGTTCGAATGATTGAAAGAAAACAATTTTCTAAAACAATGAAATGAGCTTACTACATCACCACATGTATGTAAAATATATGGATATAATGAGTTTGAAGATCGATGGACCAAATCATAAACTATTATAATCAAAATATTACTCGTGAAACAAGTACAGCAAAAGTGGTCTTTTAGGACGCTAGTTACCGTCCTAAAATGTAACTTTATGAGACTTTTAATCTAATAGGACCAGTGCTAAGAGTGTCTCACATAAAGGCGTTGTATAAACTTGTAGGACGCTTTTAGGCATCCTAATAAACACCAATACTATGAAACAAAATTTAAGGTCCCATCAAATATTTTATAAAACATAAAATGTGTTCTAACACATTGCTAAATAGGATGCCTTTTGATGTTGTAATATATTATTATGTTTTGAGACACATATTAACGTCCTATGAAATATATTTATAGGATGAATCATATGTTACATTAATAGTTTTATAAGGACTAAGAAAAGGGTCATAATAGATAAGTGTATCATATATTTTTAGGACCGAATTTAATGTCCTTATAAGAAGTCTCATATGTAATGAAACACAACATTTTGTTTTATTAAGACAATTACATAACATTGATAACATCCTAACATATTATATTATAGGACATGTTTTTTATTGTAACACATTTCTCTACATTGATTTTAGGACGATTAAAAGTGTCCTAAGAATTGTTCCAAATTGAACACAAACCTAAATTATTAATAATTTCGATATATAATGTTCACAAACCATGTCTCTAGATTAGAGGCATGAAATTCCCATTTTAAACAAGTCATTTTCATACAAAAGTTCTTAACATGATTAAGTCATAACACAAACCTAATAAGGTCTTATAACATAAATCATAATAAGGTCTTAGAAGAGTTACAAGGTAATTTAAAACTGATAAAAACAAAAAACAAATGAGACGTCAATAAACCACATGCATCATCCCAAGGCACCAAGGTAATTCTAAAATAATAAGAAACAAACTAGTTGCTTTCATCATGCATCCATAGGTGCCACCTGGAAATGGAAAATTTATATATAAGTATAAATTCCATGTATAATAAACCTTGTTGTAACAATACACATATCACAAGTTTAAAAAGGATGACATACTGATATGAAAGGGCAAGGCCACGCAACATGTGACAACCGTCAAAAGTTCAGGTGACTTTCATAATTTATGTCTTCGTTATATCGTGTCATTTTTTAATCGTACTTTATTGTGATCGCATTTGTGTCGGAATCGAAGTCGGAATCAACCAATAAATCCTAACACCAAGAAACTGTACTATGAACTTGACTAAGTTCACAACTAGAACGAACGTAAAACTCTAAACAAATACTTAACGAAAACGAAAACTTAAAACGACATCTAGCTGGGAAAGCCATCTAGCCGATGGCTGAAGCCTTTCAGCCAGCGGCTGAGGCCCAGTCGGCGGCTGAAAGCAACTAGCCAGTGACTTGATGACTCATAAATGCATGTTCTCTTATTGGCCAAAACACCAAGCTCGGGGATTGGACCCCTCTCACCAGTCTTGTGAGTCCCAAGAGCAGATTAGACCCCCCTTTACTCCTTTCTTTTCATTTCATTGTTCCAAACACAAAACACATACACCTAACAACTCTCTCTCTCTAAACTCTCTCCTCCTTCTCTCTAAAAATCCAGTGTTTTTCCTCCATTAAAAAAGCAGTAAAATCACATCAAACTTACACAAATCGTCCATAAAAGCAAGGGAATCAAAAGGGTTACAATAAAAAGACGTTTTCTACCGGTTTGAAGCTCAAATCTCCTCCAAATCGGAATCCATCCATCTTTTTCGGTAGACTTCTTTTCCTTACTGTTTTTATTAAATATAACCTCTTGCATGGACGATCCATTGCATAAAAACTTGTTTTTATAAAGTTCTATAACGGTTTTCTTACAAAAACGGATTTTTGGAGTAAATCTACATATTGGTGTTAAAGATCTAAAAGAAACTGAGTTTTTGTTACTAAAACGGATATACTTTATTAACAATCTGTTGCATGTCGAAATCCAACCTAAAAATGCTCTAAAATCGTGAAAATAACAAAATAACCAAACTGGCCGAAGGCCTCCAGCCGGCGGCTGAATATCTTCAGCCGCTGTCTAAATCTGGTTGTGCACAAAAGTTTCGTTTTCACGACTTAAACTATAAAAATTCGAGAACTAATACTTTCACAGGTTATTATTCATAACATGACAGGTTATATGTTTTGAGAAAGTAAAATGTTTGGTTAAGTTTTTATAACTAGAACTATTACTTTACATATATATCGTCGTTTATATATGATTATTGAGCGAGAAAGTGGATTTATAATGGACTAGATTTTTATAGCGCGGAAGCGCTGCCCAAATTTCATCGGAATATATATTTGAACTTCAGTAACAATCAAATAATGTAACTAAACATTATAGACGTTGAACATTGAACGTTTTCGACATAATTGGACTACACAGAAATTAAATGTAATAGAACGATATCACGACGTATAAGTTTTCAACAATAAAACCTCTTGGACAGAACTTAAGTATAAAGATTTAATCCTTAAAAATTTAAAATAGAACTTTAACATAATTGAAATCATAATACTTATACGAGACTTGGTTGTTTTAGGTTCTCCTTGATTCCAACGTGTCCCGACTTTCTTTTCGCACAAGACTTATCTTCGCAATCCGTGAGTTACACCCCCTTATTTATTGTCTTTTAAATACGCTTTTGGGGGAAACATGAGATCTAAATGCTTTATGAACTATTGGACATTTTGTGTACTTATATTCGTAAACTATTTTATTGCCCCGTTCGGCACTTGTTCAAACTATGATTAATTGTATATGCTTCCAACCCTTGATGAGAATATAACATGTATCGTAAGTGACTACTATCATTTTGACAAAATTGCATAAGTTCCCCGTTTTCAGTTCTTTACACACTATTAACTATAAGCCGTTACTATTTATGGGTATCGATACTTAGGAGAGGATCGCTCCTTACTTAGATAGTAGCCTAAGTACATATTACTAAGTTCAGACATACACTTCGTTGATAGTGCGAGGTGGGGGATGTTCACGATCAGGATAATCGGTTTAGTGTAAACACTTACGTTATATTATGCCAAGTGGTTAATACGATGTTTTAATCATTAGTTACCTTTATTTACGCATATACCCTTTTCGCGATAGAATTCGCAACTAGTCTTCTACTAAGTATTGTTCTACTTGTCTATGATCTTATTTAAAGTATATATATTTTAAGCGATTGCTCCGCTTCTTTTCTTTTGAGAAACCTTTTATATATACTTGTCGGATCCTTTTTATCGAGAACTAAAACTGTAACTCACTCACTACTTTATGTAGTTTGACACTTTATCTCATGTTTCCGGAAATCAAGTGTAAGTCATGGAATGCATAGCGTGGGCGGGTCACGCATGTTGCGCGAGATATGAATCGGGAGAAGACCATGTCATTTGTCTTTTATTTTGGGAATTTTATGAAACAATTTAACTATGTATTTGCTTGTCGTGAACTTAAGTACTCTTGGTTATGTCTTTTTTGAACTTATAAACTTTTGATTCTAATTTTAATGACTTGAAACCGTTGCATTTTGTTATGACTTGTGAAATGATATTCTTGCTCTTCGCACCTCGTGTTTCCGCTTTAGCGGGGTGTGACACAACAGTTGCACCAACAACGTCTTCAATTGTGACAATGAATCCATACGGTCTCACCAAGCGTTCATTTGTCTTGATAGGGATTTGAACATTTACCTCATACGGTCCAATCTCTTCACCCCCAACAAGCTCATTTGGATCTAAACTCTTGATACATCCTTTTGCTACATTCTCCGTCGAGTTTAAAATATTTTTAAGATAAACTTCTGCTCCAACCTAGAATGTATACGAACAAGTATCACAAATCAACAAGCATAACAAATCCCATATTAACACTTAAAGTGCATATAAATCTGGTAAAAGTGCATAAATAAATTTGATTGAACTACCCGTAAACGTTGAGATGAATTTGCTACAACACGATCAGGTGATGTAAACGGGTCACTTGAATCATTAAAAGCATTTACACTCGAGCCTTGCTTTTCCATTACCACCGAATTTAAACGAGCAACTACACAACTAAGTTTTTCATATTTGGACTTCAATTGTAGGTTTTCACGACGAGAAGCCGAACGACTTGGAATCACACCCCAAACATCACAAGAACGTACACTCAACCCATACATGCTTGCACTACCATTTTTATCTTCACCCATAACTTTAGAAAATACATCATCGGGTCCGGGCTTATCAACTGAACTCTATGGAAGTTGAGAATGCAATTCTTCCATTTTTTCCTGTATGCAAATTATTAAATATGTTTACTATATGACAATTTAAAAACGGCTTAATTTGTAAAAGGAAATGCCTGATTATAAATCAACATAATACTTATAAGCATAAATATAAAAGAAAAATATGATTATATAAGCATATTTCATACTATTGCGTTTGAAGCTTCCAGAAGTTTTCGTGTCGCCATCTTTAGAAAAACAAGCAGAAAACAACTTCACTCGACTTGGTTCGACTCCCGCTGCAGATTCCTGTTTCAACAATAATGTATATTAATATATAGACATATATTGAACCGAAAAGTTCAGAGTAATATACAAGTACCTTGAGTTCTTCACGAACTCGAGCATAACTTTTTTTTGCCGTGATTGGCACCATCTTCTTCTTTGTCCTCTTTGCCTTGTTCTTTTCACTAACTATCTGGAATGGCAAATGACAAAATAAGTTATGAAATAACATAATATCTTAGAAGTAATGAAGGAACCAAGTCGTAAAATATAGAGGATGGAGTTGTGGTTGAGAAAGAGGACAGGATATTTATATATAGCTTTTCGATGTAAATGTAAAGACTAATTATAGCCATGTGTACAATTTCTACAGCTGTATTAAGCAATCTCCACAAGAACAAACTCCATTCTTGAACTGATGAAACCGCTGCAAATCACGGACAATAATTTCCCACTTCTCTACGAGTGATACAAATTTTCTCGCGTTATGAAAATCCCAACAAACACGCAAGTTTTTTCTGATATGAATAGCCGTAGCAGATCGGGTATTCAAAAGTCCACTTTGCTTGACGTAAAGTTGATAACTTTGTAACATCTGCAATAATGCTCACCATGGTGAACGAATCAGGTTGGATATTTTGCAGCTTCATCAAACGAAAATGATTCAAAGCATCAGTTGCACGAATATTTTGTGCTTATCCCAGTATCATAGCATTCCACGAGACGAGAGTTTTTCCTTTCAACCGTTTGAATATTTCATCTGCAATATTGACCCGTTTACACTTGCAATACATAGCGATCAAAGAGTTCATAAGTGAAACATCACAGTCTAGTCCTGGTTCGTTAACTAAGCGATGTATAAATTTCGCTTTCACAAGATTACCCGAATCTGCACAAGCATGAAGAGCTGTCATAATAGTCACACGAGTTGGTTTAATTCCATTATTCAACATTTTATCAAAAGGAGTAATCTCTTCTTCAGAATCATTACTCTGTGCATATCAATCGATCATTATATTCCACGATACCACATTTTTACTTCTCATCTTGTCGGAAATAAATCGTCATGTTCACAACGATCCGCATTTCAGATACTTATCAACTAACGCAGCCAAAACATTTCCATGATATTCAAACCCCGAACTAATAATATACCCATGAATCTTGCAAGCACCCAACATTGCACCAAAAACATTTATTTGTGACAATCATTCAGAAAAATAAGATATGAAATAACACAATATCTGAACTTTTCCGGACCTTAGATTTTTATTTATTCCAAGACCTCACGAGTTTCCTCCGATGTTTTTTGTCCACTCGTTTTGGCTTAGAACTTATATGTTCTTGAAATGGTAAAGACGGATCATAGCATTCCTTTTTGACTATAGCCCTCCAATTTCGTACTTTTTTGCCAAATGATTTCAGGATCCAATCATCAGTTCCACGGGGTAGATCAAATTTTCCCTAGAAAAAGTACATATATAATTACATCAGTTCCAGGGGTCAACTGACTTGTTGTTTCCTCGTCAACCGGTTGTCCGTATTCATTAAATACAACACTTATACGTTCCTCTTCAGTTTGGGCCCAAACTTTTGGCATAGGTATTGGCCCTCTAACTCGTTTGTTTGTTCCGTGTAACTAAAAAATGTTAAACACTTCGCATGAAATATATATTCAAAAGGAGTAATAACTTAAATAAACCCATTAAATATGCAACATAACAATATATATATATATATATATATATATATATATATATATATATATATATATATATATATATATATATATATATATATATATATATATATATATATATATATATATATATGTAACACCCTGGCAAAAGCGGAATACACGAGAGGCATTACAATTTTTTCTTAACTCGTGTTCCTCTATTAGGTTATAATAGACACATTTAATGGTTTAAATGAATGCATTAAAGATGAATAAATGTTTTACAGAAAAGTAACCGAAAAACGACAAAAGACTTAAATTATTCCTTAATGTCATTAACTAGGTCTAAGCTCTTATGTTTTCTTTAAGCAAACCTATCCATTTTCTGTATCATGTAAAAAGTAAACGTCAATACAAAAGTATTGGTGAATAAACTAGTTTAAGACACAAGTATAAAGTATTAAAAAGATTACGTAATAAAGAGTATAAAAGTAATATAAATGAATATGTAAAATGTAGTATAAAAGAATGTATAATAAAAGATTCTATAAAGATTGTATATTATAAGCAAGTACAATATGTGTATAATGGCATAACAAGCGTTTGTATCAAGTCTGATGTATATCATATATGATCAAAGTCACATAGGGTCCGGTCGAGGGCCTCGACATTCACAGTAACACGTCGGAATGTCTAATAACGGCCAATAGATCTATCACGTTTCCCGTTTAGTATATACATATAATGAATGATTGATTGTTTGAATGTTTGATTTATCGTGTGTGCATCCCATAATGATTGTGTCACTTGATTCATTCCAATGTTTGCCATAATACGAAAATATAGTATCAAATATGAATATAAGTACATATAAACATAAATGACTTTACGAATGAATATAATAAAAATGACTTTTATGAATGAATACCAATATGAATGAATTATGATGAATATAATACAAAAAGTATACATATAAACCTGATTATAAATGAGTATATAAACATGAATATAGGTTTTAATATGAATATAAGTATGAATCTCAATATGAATATAAGTCTGAATATACACATAAATATAAGTATGAATATAAACGTAAATATGAATATGAATTACCATATTACTATAAGTATGAATATAGACATAAAATATAAATGTGAACATAAGTATGAATTAAACATAAAAGTATGAATATAAATATGAATATGAATGTCATGATACAGCCCAAAGATTTATATAATAAAAAGGCATCGAGTTTACTCACATGATTAAATACGGAGGTAGATACAGATACTAGATTATGAATACGGAATACGTTGAAAGGAACACCAAACTTGCCTTTACAAATCTAGAAATAAGAATAAATATGAATAAGAATATATCATGAAATTTGAGTTTTCTAGATTAGAGTTTGAATAGACAAGATTAATAAGATGATGATGGTAAGCTTGAGTAACATAAAAGATAAACATGATTATGGATTATTATGATGAAAAACAATAGAATTGGGAACCTTTACAATCGATTATGGGAGGCTTGAAGTTTCGATTATGGAGCTTTGTGTTGGTTCGATTTTTGACAAGAAGACACCAAGTTATTGAGTTTGAAATGTGATAAAGAAAGGTCAAAATGTTGAATTTGATGATGAGCTTTGTAACTCCCCTAATAATCAACTCCAAATTTAATTATTGTAGGTTACAAAAAGAAATGGTTAAAGAGGTGTTTAAAGCCAAAAACGTATTATTGCATATTTCAAGTTCCATATTTAAATACATAAATAAGAAATGTGTAACTATTAGTCTACCACATTTGACCAAACTTGAAGGCTAAGAACAAGGAAAAAGTTTGGAAGGTTTGAAGTATTGGAACAACTTGCCATGAATGCAAACATACATACATACATACATAGTTCCTTGCATGCATATATTAATTAAACTACTTGTCTTAACACATTACTAGAATTACTTGCATTTATATAAGTCCATGCGTATTAAACACATTTTGGTGTACATTAATGTACACATGCAAGATAACACACTAATAATGTTACAAGATATAATAAACAAGGTTTAAATAGAAATAAGATAACCCAAATATACATAACTCAAATCGAACTTTTATAAATCGTCAAATGTATACAATTACAAAGTCCGAATTAAAGTTACAAGTCAAATATCGGGTCGGATTCAGGCACGGTGTCACAATATATATATATATATATATATATATATATATATATATATATATATATATATATATATATATATATATATATATATATATATATATATATATATATATATATATGTATATAAACACAAACCGTTTTTAGAATATTTGGAGCCTAAATCAATTTCATCTTCCTCAAGTTCTTCAAGGTGTTGGCTGACATATCTCGTATTAGTTCTAGATCTGATTCTCTTTTCATTATCCATCCTTTAACAAAGTGATAAGTTATTAGAAAAGAGAAAATGACAAAAATTTAGAAAAAATAATATGCAACTCTAAAGAAAAACAAATAATTTACTTATATAAATATTCAAGAACCGAAATTAGGGATGGCAACGGGACGGGTTCGGGTCGGATATCACTAAACCCGTACCCGCATCCGTTTATAAAACTCATACCCATATCCAACCCATTACCCGTCGGATACCAATATAGTTTTACCCATCGGTTTTTTGGGTTTCCCCGCGGGTATTGGGTATATCCATTTACATTTAAGCTAGACAAAATATCGAGTTAGGGATAAAAAAAATTCTTAACGAATTACTAAAACCGAACAAAATACCTAATTCATTATCGATATTTCAAAAATTTTAAACAATTATTTTAAAGGATATAATTTAAGTTATGTGAAATCAATTAAAGTATATAATATAAAAAGTTATTATTAGTAATATTATTTTATATAAACAAAAAAAGAAAAAAGACAAAAAAAAATTTGATATGTATATGGGTACGGGTATGGGTACGAATACAGATACAAAGACAGGTATTTGACGAAACCCAAATCTATATCCGAACCCGCAAAAGATATATTTTTGTACCCATACCCGCCTCCAAACCCGTCAATCCGCCTCCAAACCCGTCAATCCGCCCCCAACCCGACCCAATTGTCTCGCATTTCGGTTTTCTCCATCGGTTTCGGGTGGTTTTGCCATCCCTAACCGGAATATATCTCTGGATATATGTATATGGCCCATTTGAGAGAATAACATAGCTTAAATTAACCCATATACAGACATCTATAACTTTCAATAATATCTTCCTTCAAGTAATCTTAATAAAAACACTATAAGAAAATGTGTGACTTGAAGTATCAAATAGCAACTAATTACTTCGTCTGATCCAAATTCAAGACAAATATTTAGAAATAGTGTTAGTACTTCATAATGTTCGAAATTCAACATCATCATAAAAGTTTATTGCAAATAATATTTTGAAACATATTGTCGAGTTTCATACCTAAGAAACACAAAAAGAAAAGAAAAAAAAATTAAAATCTTATCTATGTTCCTGTTGTAAACCACCATCTATATAAACCATACATGATTGTTGTAGCTTCATAATTGACACATATATTACGAAGTAAACAAGCTTATACCATCTTTCTAAAAAATAAAGTAAAGTAATTGTTGTACCTTCAGTTTTGTAGGCAAAGCAAAACCCTAGCTTCAATTTTAAAATGGATCTTGAACATTTAGAAACAGAAACCATAACAAGAATTGTCGTCAAAACTGACCCTTATGCTTGTATGACGAACAAGCTTGCATGACGAACGTGGTTCCTTTGATTTCGTAGCGCCAAAATCAATTTAGAAATTGGCAGGTTATCACTAATTTTGGCGGCTTTTGAAAATTCAATTTAGGGGAATGTGAATTTAAAAAATACTTTGGGTATTTAGGTTATAATATATATATATATATATATATATATATATATATATATATATATATATATATATATATATATATATATATATATATATATATATATATATATTATTAACTAGAAAGATAAAAATAAAAGGTTTAACAAAAGTTAAGAATCACACAAATTTATAAATAAAATTTTTGATTATTAATAACATTTGATTCGATTTAATTATTCGCAAATTAGATAGTGTTACGGATTAAATATTTTACGTTTTGCATATTGCATTTAAGTAAACGAAATATAAGCACCAACTCCACGTTAAAAAAAATGCGTTCTTAGGTTTGAAAAAGACAATATGACCAAGGTGCATT
The DNA here is from genome assembly GCA_910822075.1 of Senecio squalidus. Taxonomy (NCBI): domain Eukaryota; kingdom Viridiplantae; phylum Streptophyta; class Magnoliopsida; order Asterales; family Asteraceae; genus Senecio; species Senecio squalidus. Next base: position 21,422,637 of record CAJVGC010000060.1, on the reverse strand, counting down.
TTTCATCCACACACCAAATATGTAATACGCACAAAGCACATCAAAATATGCACACGCCTTTGAATAAATAAAAAGTAAAAGATAAAAAGTAAAAGGTAAAAAGTAAAAATTGAATATAAATTATATGTATTGTAGTCATCATCTAATTATGTATATTAAAAGATAAAACTAAAATAGTATAAATCATGTTATCTCGTAAGAGGTCTCATGTTCGAACGTGTATAGATAAACACGTTGAATTGGATCGGGGTGGATCCATGTGGATAGTTTAATTGGGTAAATGAAAAAGTTTTTTTGTTCATGTTGTTTACAAAGTATGGGTCAGTTATTAAGATGTCCACGATCTAACTATATATCCTCGTAGTCATCATTGATGATGGAGAGGTTACACAAGATAAGTATTAATATAATGATAACTTTATGGTATTTCACACTGGGCTTGTTTAATGTACACACTTATGAAAGCTAATATACTTAACCTTATTATTTATATAAGCTCTATCATAACACTTATTTGATTTGACAGATACATAAGTCGGAGAACAATAACCTATTTAAAATAGCTTATGAAATGCCTTGTGTTTATGATAAATTATATATATATATATATATATATATATATATATATATATATATATATATATATATATATATATATATATATATATATATATACCCTTTAAATTAATTAAAATATGCACTTTTGCATGCCTTTTATTTATTATTTTCTTCTTATATCTATATTCTCTAGCTCCAACTAATTTATCGAATATGTTTATCATTTTTATTTGTAAGTTGTAGCTCCAACCAAAAGCTCAAGCGTCGACTCCAGCTCAAGTTTCAACTTAAGCTCCAGCTAGTTACGCCAATCATACCCTACATGTATTCGGCCTAACAGATACAAATAAGTAAGAGCTAACTTAGAAAGGAAAAAACCCATAATATTGACAAGCTATGTCACACCCCGCTCAAAGCGGAAACACGAGGTGTTCCAGTTACGATATCAAGAGTCAAGGATTACAACGTTACAACCAATAAACAAACATCGAAATAACATTAATCATGCCAAAAGTTTACAAAGTACATTACAAGACAAAAGCGTCACAACGCCGAGTACAAATACAACTTCAAATGTCATACAAACGGATCCCAAAGGAATTACATCAAACAAAGTAAATTCCAAATAAACAAAATAAATGATCCCAAAATAAGCATGGCATGATCAAGAACATCCTCAAACTCCTGAAAAGCGTTAAAAACGACATCAACAACATGTTGGTGAATTATTCGCAATTTTAAGTAAAAAGTGACCCAACGACCAGATTTAATAAACATGGTAAGTTTAAATAACATATCTTGCGTAACAACCATAGAGCGACGTACATTTCCTAGACTAGTCACACACTGATCCTTACCGCGCAAATTTCCCCAATCCTAAGGTTTATCAATCCAAAGTAAAAAATCATACGGCCATAACATCCACTCATAGGTACGTCCTATCGAGCGATGAGGGTTTGGTTCAACCCAAATAGATCTATATATATGCAACGCGGACATCAAAGTCTAACAAGTGTATAAGGGGAGGGCCTATCGAGCCCTTACTATACCTAATCTAAAGCAATCATGATCCACTAGGTAAACATGATATACAATAACGTCTCACAAACATGCAGACAATTTAAAATACGGTTTCCAGCCCAAAAATAGTAAAGACACAAGGCTATGAATAACTCACAGTGAAAGCTCAGCAAATAAATCGGGTATACAACCGTGGAGCTACAACTCCACCGTCTAAGTGCCCTAACAATAACAACATAGTATCACTATCTCCATAAGTCTAGTCCGGTTTAGCCTTGTCGGTTAAGATTAAGTTTAAATAAAATATTCCAACGATTATTAAGTCGTCTCACGATGACGGATTAAGAAGACGATGTTATGCGTCAAAAAGGGCCGACCGGAAAGATATCGACATTTCACGTCATAACGACAATCAGAAAAGAATAATATTCTGAGCCGAAACGACTACTAGGAATATTGGTCGAAAGGAATATTGTTTCCAAGATTTTATCGGGATAGACCAAGGTCAACGTCGAAGAGGTTGACTTGGTCAAAGTCTGAGGTGTTGACTTTACAAAGGTCAAGGTCAAAATTGTTGACTTTACAAAATTCAAAGTCAACAATTTGAATGAAAAATCAAAGTCAACATAAAAGTCAAACTTTGACGTTTTGAGAGTTTAAATTCTTTGCTTTTCGAAGTAATTGTCACACCCCGCTAAATCGGAAAAACGAGGTGCGAAGAGCAAGAATATCATTACACGGGTTATAACAAAAGATAACGGTTTCAAGTCATTAATATAGAAATAAAAGTTTACGAATTTAAACAGACAACCAAGCGTTTAACGTATCAAAATAACAAATACAAGATCAAAGTGTTTTAATAAAATTCCCAAAATAATTGAACAAGTATTTTCCCGATTCGTGTCTCACATGACCATCCTGACCCGTCCATGCTATGCATTCCATGCTTACACTTGGTTTCTTGAAACATGAGATAAAGTGTCACCTACATAAAGTAGTGAGTGAGTTACAGTTTTCAAGTTCTCGATAAAAGTTTCCGTAAAGTATATAAGTATAAAGATTTCTTAAAAGAAATGTAGCGGAACGGCGCTTAAATATATATATATACTTTAAAAGTTTCACATGGCATCGAGGTGTAACAACACCTTAATAGTTTGTACAAAGGTAAGTATAGCAATACTTGTAAAATAGTTGTGGATCATGCGCGAAAAGTGTATATGCGTAAGTAAAGTAACTAATGATTAAACATTGTATCAACCTCTTGGCATAATATAACATAAGTGTTCACACGTAAGTAAAGTAACTAATGATTAAACATTGGATCATGTGCACTATCTACGAGGAGTATTCTGATCATAGTAATATGTACTTAGACTGCCATTTAAGCAAGGAACGGTAAGTATCGATACCCATAGTTGCTAAACGGCTTAACAAAGCTAATAGTGTGAAGTGAACTGAAACCGGGCACTAATGTAATTTTATATAAAACTGATAGTAGGCACTCTAGTGGTGCTACCCGAAGAGTTATTTAAAAGACAACAAATAAGGGGATGTAACTCACGGATTCCGAAGATAAGTCTCGTGCGAAAAGAAAGTCGGGACACGTCGGAAACAAGGAGAACCTAAAACAACCAAGTCTCATATAAGTATTATGATTTAAGTTATGTTAAAGTTCCATTTTAACATCTTAAGGATTAAATCTTTATACTTAAGTTCTGTCCAAAAAGTTTTAATATTGAAAACTTATGTGTTACGACATGTCATATTACGTTTAATTTCCGTTTAGTCCAATTATGTCCAAAATGTTCAATGTTTAACGTCAATAAAGTTTAGTTACATTATTTGTTCGTTACTGAAGTTCAAGTGTATGGTCCGATAAAATTTGGGCAGCGCTTCCGCGCTATAAAGATTTAGTCCATTTTTAAGTCCACTTTCCCGCTAAATAATGAATCCAAACGACAATATATATAACATAATAGATTTAATTACAAAAACATTACCAAATATTTTATTTTCTCAAAACATATAATCTGTCATGTGATAAAATTAATCTGTGAAAAATATTAGTTCTCGAATCTTACCGTGTAAATTTTAAAAATAATAGTTTCGTGAACAACAAGATTCAGACTGCGGCTGAAGGTATTCAGCCGCCGGCTGGACCTCAGCCACTGGCTGGATAACTTCAGCCGCCGGCTGGAGGCCTTCGGCCAGTTTGGTTATTTAGCTATTTTCACAATTTTTAAGCATTTTTTGGTTGGATTTTGACATGCAACAGATTGTTAATGAAGTATATTCATGTTAGTGGTTAAAACTCAGTTTCTTTTAGATCTTTAGATACAAATATGTAGATTTACTCCAAAAATCCGTTTTTGTAAGAAAATCGTTATAAAACTTTATAAAAACAAGTTTTTATAAAATGGATCGTCCATGCAAGATTATTTTCATATAAAAACAGTAAGGTAAAAGAGGTCTACCGAAGGAAATAAGTGGATGACGATTGGAGGAGATTTGAGCTTCAAAAACCGGTGGAAACTTCTTCAAAACCCGATTTTATGTTACCTTCTTGATACCCCTTGCTATATGGACAATATGTATAAGTTTTTATGGTGATTTTCGTAGGTTTTCTTGCTTTTTTAGAGGTGAAAGTGACTGGATTTTCTTTGAGGGATGAGAGAGTTTAGAGAGAAAAGTCTAGAGAGAGAGAGAGTTGTAAGGTGTGTGTGTGTGTGTGTGTGTGTGTGTGTGTTTGATTTGTGAAGTGAAAGGATGAAGTGGGAGGGAGTATATCACTGACCTAGGGAGTTGGAGTTAGAGGTGGGGAGGTCCAATCCCGTTTTAATAAGTTTGGTCCAATGGGATGGCATGCTTTTGTGACCCACCAATACGATGGGTTGCGCCTTTCAGCCGCCGGTTGGGCCTCAGCCGCTTAAGAATGACATGATATTACGAAGACATAAAATACGAAAGTCACCTGAATTTTTTACGGTTGTCACATTCTCCCCGGGTTGAAAAGAATTTCGTCCCGAAATTTAGTTCACCTCATCGGGAGGGAGAGTCCTTGAAAAGATGCGGATACTTCTGACGGATTTATTCTTCACGTTCCCATGTGAATTCATGACCTCGTCGAGGATTCCACCGGATCTTGACAATAGGAATACGACTTTGCCTGAGTTGTTTGACCTCTCGGTCTACAACCTCAAGCGGTTCTTCGATGAACTTGAGCTTGTTGTCGATTTGGACTTCGTCAAGCGGAATGACGATGATCTCGTCAGATAAACACTTTTTCAAGTGCGAGTCGTGGAACACGTTGTGAACGTTGGAGAGAGTCTGCGGAAGTTGGAGTCGATACGCCACCGGGCCAATTCGCTCTATCACCTTGAATGGACCGGTGTACCTCGGGCTTAGCTTGCCGCGCTTCCCGAAGCGAATTACCCCCTTCCATGGCGACATCTTGAGAAGCACTCTATCGCCAACCTGGAACTCAAGGGGTTTCCTCCGGTTGTCGGCGTAGCTCTTCTGCCGGGTACGGGATGTCTTCATTCTTTCCCTGATGGTAGTAATCTTGTTGATGGTTCCTGGACGATATCGAGCCTTGTGAGTTGTCGGTCGCCGACTTCTAACCAACAAAGCGGTGACCACACTTACGTCCGTATAACGCCTCGAATGGTGCACACTTAATGTTGGCGTGGTAGTTGTTGTTATAGGAGAACTCGACCAGAGGAAGGTGAGCTTCCCAACTTCCTCCGAAGTCAACTACACACGCTCTCAGCATATCTTCAAGCATTTGAATCGTTCTTTCGCTTTGACCATCGGTCTGAGGGTGGTAAGCGGTGCTAAGGACTAGACGCGTCCCGAGCGATTTCTGAAGTTCATTCCAAAAGCGGGACGTGAATCGACTATCCGTGTCGGAGATAATGGAGAGAGGTGTTCCGTGACGAGAGACGATCTCTTTGATGTATAGTTGAGCAAAATTTTCCATCGAGTAGTTCTCTCGTACCGGTAGGAAATGCGCAGACTTCGTCAATCGGTCCACAATAACCCATGTCATGTCGTTACCCCTTGCCGTACGTGGCAGTTTGGTGATGAAGTCCATGGAGATATGTTCCCACTTCCACATGGGAATCTCCGGCTGTTGCAATAGCTCTGAAGGTTTCTGATATTCCGCCTTGACGTTCAAGCAAGTAATTCACTTAGCTACGTACAAGGCGATATCCTTCTTCATGCCCGGCCACCAATAGTACTCTCGTAGATCCTTGTACAACTTGTCGGATCCCGGATGGATAGAGTAGCGGGATCGGTGGCCCTCGTCCAAAATAAGCTTATGAAGACTTTCGGATCTCGGAATCCACGCTCGGTTCTTAAAGTAATGGATTCCATCCGTTTTAAGCTCGAATTCCGTCTCGTGTTTGTGCAGAGTCTCGTCCTTGATGTTCTCGGGTTTCAACGCTTCTGGCTGAGCTCGGGCGATTTTCCTTTGAAGGCTTGTCTGAATCTATATCCCCAATGCTCTAACTCGAGATGGTTTTACCCTTTCCTTCCGACTCAGGGCATCTGCTACTACGTTTGCCTTACCCGGGTGGTATTTGATCTCACAATCGTAGTCGCTCAGCAGTTCAATCCATCTACGTTGCCTCATGTTGAGCATTTTCTGATCAAGAATGTGTTGGAGCCTTTTGTGATCCGTGAAAACCGTGCACTTAGTACCATACAGGTAATGTCTCCAGATTTTTAAAGCGAACACGACGACTCCCAGCTCCAAGTCGTGTGTGGTGTAGTTCTGTTCGTGCACCTTCAGTTGCCTCGAAGCATACGCGATGACCTTGTCCTTCTGCTTAAGGACGCACTTAAGTCCTTGGTGGGATGCATCGCAAAATACTACAAAATTATCTCTGCCCTCTGGTAGGGACAGAATCGGTGCATGGCACAGTTGGTGTTTGGGTTTCTGGAAGGATTCGTCCTCTGCTTTTCCCCAGATAAAGTACTTATCCTTCTGAGTGAGTTCGGTCAGGGGCTTAGAGATCTTCGAGAAATTCTCGATGAACCTTCGATAATAGCGAGCCAACCCTAGGAATTGTCGATTTCCGTAGGAGTCGTTGGAGCTTCCCATTTCTCGATCACTTCGATCTTTGTCGGGTCTACATGAATTCCATCTTGTTTGACCACATGACCAACGAAATGTACCTCCCGGAGCCAAAATTCACACTTCGAGAATTTGGCGTACAGTGTTTGATCTCTAAGGAGTTCTAGGATAAGTTTCAGATGTTTCGCGTGATCTTCCTTATTCCTTGAGTACATAAGGATGTCTCCTATGAATACGATCACGAATTTGTCCAGATATGGTCTACACACCCTGTTCATCAAATCCATGAACACCGTTGGTGCCTTGGTCAGACCGAAAGGCATAACGAGGAATTCGTAGTGCCCATAACGAGTTCGGAAAAGCGGTTTTTGGAATGTCGGTCTCACTGACTCGAACCTGATGATAACCCGAACGGAGGTCGATCTTAGAGAAATAAGTTGCACCCTGCAACCGGTCGAACAGATCATCGATCCTCGGGAGTGGGTATCGGTTCTTGACGGTCAGCTTCTTCACTTCACGATAATCGATGCACATTCGAAAGGATCCGTCTTTCTTTTTAACGAAGAGAATTGGGCTCCCTAGGGGGATGAGCTTAGACGAATAAGACCGTGATCTAAAAGTTCCTGTAGCTGTTTCGATACCTCTTGCATTTCGGGTGGTGCTAAACGATACGGTGTCTTGGCAACCGGTGTGGCTCCAGAAACGAGGTCTATTCGGAATTCCACTTGTCGATGCCGTGGTAGCCCGGGGAAATCTTCGGGATAGACCTCTGGGTGATCCTTGACTATGGGGATATCTTGTACTCGGTTCTCTTTGGGCTTACATTCGACAATGTGCGTGAGGAATGCATCACAGTCTTTCTCGAGGTACTTGCGCATTTTCATGATGGATATGATACAAATTTGTCGTCCAGGTTTGTCTCCCTGAACAACGAGAGTCTCACTGTCTAAGAAGGGACTACGTATGAGTTTGTGGAAACAGACGATCTCGGCTTGGAAAGGATATAGCCAGTCCATTCCCACGATTACGTCAAAGCTTTTCAGCTCGATCGGGATTAAGTCGATGGGGAAAGTTTTGTCAGCGAGGCATATAGAACATCCTAGAATAATATCCTTGGCTTCGAACTCTTGGTCATTAGCATATTCGATAGTAAAGCTATCCTTAAGAACTTTAGATCCTAGGTTAATAAGAGGTCTAAATTCTAAGGACACGAAGCTTCTCTCAGCTCCTGAATCGAATAGTACAGGGGCATAATGGTCATTTATAGAAAACGTACCCGTAACCGCGTTTGGGTCCTGACGAGCTTCCTCTCCGGTAAGTGCAAAGGCACGTCCTCGACCTCGTCCTCCTTGGTTTGGTTGGGCATTCTGGAGTTTGGGACAGGCGTTCCGAAAGTGCTGATCACTCCCACATTCGAAGCACACCGGCTTCTGGCCTGGATTGTTTGCTTTCTCTTGACAGTACTTGGCGTAGTGCCCCACCTTCTGGCACTTTAGACACATCGGGCAGTTCCCATGGTGGTGGAAATTGCAATTGTTACACTTGCGATTCGTCCCAGTGTAAGGTCGAGGTCCAGTTGGTGGTGGTGGTGGGGTTGCAGCAGTTACCGGATAGTTGCGGGTGGTCCTTGCCTTCTTGCTTCGGTCACTTCGTCTAGGCGTTTGCTCCGCCTTCCGTTTCTCACCTACTTCCCTCTTGGAGGATGCAGAGGTGCAGAGAAGGTTGCTAGTCAATCGGTGTGCTAGGATGATGGCACTCTGGAGTGTCTGGGGTTCTCTTGAGAGAACCATACCCCGGATTTTCGGAACAAGACCTGAGATGTAGAGGTCGAGCTTGTCCTCTTCGGGAGTTACCAGCCGTGGAACGAGTCGGGCCAGCTCGTGAAACCGGGCAGTGTACCCCTCGATGTCGTTACCGACCATCGTATGATCCCACAACTCTGCCTCGAGCTGCTTAACTTCTCCCTTTAAACAGTACTCGGTCACCAGGAGCTTCTTGAATTCATCCCAAGTGAGGGCATAAGCAGTTTCCCGTCCTCGGTTTCGGACTACGCTGTTCCACCAGGACAGCGCCCTTCCGTGAAGCACGCAGGAGGCGTACTCCACTTTGTTAGCTTCGGCACATCTGTTGTTGTGCAGGACCGATTCGATGCTCTCGAACTATGTCACTAGTCCCACAACACCAGTGGTGCCATGAAACTCCTTAGGCTTACAAGCCATGAAGATCTTGTTGTTGCAGATCGGAGGGTTTGGGTTCGGGTTGCCTCCCTGTTGTTGTTGCTGCTACTGCTGCTGATCCTGTTGTTGTTGTTGTTGCTGTTGTTGTTGTTGTTGATGGTTGTTGACGTTGTTGTTAATGTCGTCCGTGATCTGAGCGATCATATTAGGCATGGACGCGCTGAGTTGCTCGACAACCTGCTCATCGATGATTTCGGCGTTGAATCGTCTGGGTGGCATGGTTCTGTAACAGAAATAAGGAAAGTTTAGAACGCACGAATAGGCGCGAGTGATAAGAAGTTTAAATAATAAACAACCACGACAAGATAAGGGAGTAAACAAGGAAGAATAACAGCACAGGCACGATAATGATTCACGCAATAAACATACGGATTCACACAACAACGACAAGTACGGATAATAAAAGTATAAATTCCATTAATAATATTAGATTTGGTTACATAGTTCATAAATAAAAAAGGTTCCAATACGAGTACAATACAATAGAAAAATAAGAGCTAGCTTTGAGTTGTGTACATGGAAAATACAACTCAAGCATACGATAAAGTAAATAAAAGACTAACGACGCCTCTCAACGAACATATTTGCCACAATGACCACAATCAAGGACCCCATGACCAAACATGCGCCAACGAGACGCTGCACTGTCCTCGCTGTGGCTTGAGCCGACGCGATGAATCGCATCGACTGCTGCGACAACTGCTGTGCGGCATCGGAGACTTCGCAGAGGAGAAGACCCTACTGTTGGGCCTCTGCCGTAAGTCCCCGGAGTTCTCGACGGAGGTGTAGAAATGCTGCTGGTGGGGGAGTCTGTAGAGTAGGCGGCATCATCGGCCTAGATGGTCCAACGTCGTGGGCACGCTGCATCTGCTCTCGCTCGATCTGTCGCTCCCACGTATAGTGGTCTATCATCGAAGTACGCGGAGCCTCGCCGTACGGGTCTCCGAACAGCATGTGGGGAGGAGCGGGTCTGGATGGGCCGGGATTCTGTCCGACCATCCTGTCCGGTAGTTGGCCAGGGAGAACGACCTGCTTCCGAGCAATCTTTCTCGTGCGAGGGCCATGTTGCTGAGGTGGTGCTGCGACGGGCACCGGGGGAGCAGGTGGTAGCACGATCCTCGGGCTAGAACCGATGCTGCTGGAGAAGGCCATGGAGGTCTCCTCGGTTGGGTCCGTGGTTTGGTGGAGCTGGCTCTCGAAAGCGGCGCGGTCTTCGGAAACTTCTCGTAAAGAGGCGGCCCGTGAGAGCGAGCGGGACTCTGATCGAGACGGTGATCGTGAGTGCGATGACTGAGACATGAAGAATCTATGAATAACGAGTAATGTAAGTAGGGGAGAAAAGAAATAATATAAGGAAAGTGTAATGAAATGCATGCACGAGTCAGTCACGTGAGAATCGGGAATCGATAAGACGGGGAGGTTTCGACTCAAAAACCGTTAACAATAGTAAGTACTTTCCGTTCTTGCATAATTTATTTTGAACTAGGCATAGTTGATCAAGTCATGCATAGTTAAAAACAATCATGCAATTGCGGAATTAATCCACTAAAGTTTGAACCCGTAAAATAATTTTCCGAAAAGCCTTGGTTATAGTTTGGTTTCGAAAAAAATTTAGAATTTTTAAAACCGTTTTCACTATAACCTGTGCTCTGATACCAAGTCTGTCACACCCCGCTAAAGCGGAAACACAAGGTGCGAAGAGCAAGAATATCATTACACGGGTTATAACAAAAGATAACGGTTTCAAGTAATTAATATAGAAATAAAATTTTACAAATTCGAAAAGACAACCAAGTGTTTAACGTATCAAAATAACAAATACAAGATCAAAGTGTTTTAATAAAATTCCCAAAATAATTGAACAAGTCTTTTCCCGATTCGTGTCTCACATGACCATCCTGACCCGTCCAGGCTATGCATTCCATGCTTACACTTGGTTTCTTGAAACATGAGATAAAGTGTCACCTACATAAAGTAGTGAGTGAGTTACAGTTTTCAAGTTCTCGATAAAAGTTTCCGTAAAGTATATAAGTATAAAGGTTTCTTAAAAGAAATGTAGCGGAACGGCGCTTAAATATATATATACTTTAAAAGTTTCACATGGCATCGATGTGTAACAACACCTTAATAGTTTGTACAAAGGCAAGTATAGCAATACTTGTAAAATAGTTGCGGATCATGCGCGAAAAGTGTATATGCGTAAGTAAAGTAACTAATATTTAAACATTGTATCAACCTCTTGGCATAATATAACATAAGTGTTCACACTAAACCGATTATCCAACCATGAGGCTCCTTACCCCGCACTATCTACGAGGAGTATTCTGATCATAGTAATATGTACTTAGACTGCCATCTAAGAAAGGAACGGTTCTTTCCTAAGTATCGATACCCATAGTTACTAAACGGCTTAACAAAGCCAATAGTGTGAAGTGAACTGAAATCGGGCACTTATTTAATTTTATATAAAACTGATAGTAGGCACTTATGATTCGTGTTATATTCTCATCAAGGGTTGGAATCATATACAAGTAATCATAGTGTTAAATAAGTGTCGATCGGGGGCAAGCCATTAAGTCACACAGTGCCGAACGGTGGCAATAAAACAGTTTACGTATATAAGTTCAAAAGTTCATAAATAATTTGATCTCATGTTTCCCCCAAAAGAGTTATTTAAAAGACAACAAATAAGGGGATGTAACTCACGGATTCCGAAGATACGTCTCGTGCGAAAAGAAAATCGGGACACGTCGGAATCAAGGAGAACCTAAAAAAACCAAGTCTCGTATAAGTATTATGATTTAAGTTATGTTAAAGTTCCATTTTAACATCTTAAGGATTAAATCTTTATACTTAAGTTCTGTCCAAAAAGTTTTAATATTGAAAACTTATGTGTTACGACATGTCATATTACGTTTAATTTCTGTTTAGTCCAATTATGTCCAAAATGTTCAATGTTTAACGTCATAAGGTTTAGTTACATTATTTGTTCGTTACTGAAGTTCAAGTATATGGTCCAATAAAATTTGGGCAGCGCTTCCGCGCTATAAAGATTTAGTCCATTTCTAAGTCCACTTTCCCGCTCAGTAATTAATCCAAACGACAATATAAATAACATAATAGATTTAATTACAAAAACATAACCAAATCTTTTATTTTCTCAAAACATATAATTTGTCATGTGATGAAATTAATCTGTGAAAAATATTAGTTCTCGAATCTTACCGTGAATTGTAAAAATAATAGTTTCGTGAACAGCAAGATTCAGACAGCGGCTGAAGGTATTCAGCCGCCGACTGGACGTAAGCCGCCGGCTAGAGGCCTTCGGCCAGTTTGGTTATTTAGCTATTTTCAAGATTTTTAAGCGCTTTTAGGTTCGATTTCAACATGCAACAGATTGTTAATGAAGTATATTCATGCTAGTGGTTAAAACTCAGTTTCTTTTAGATCTTTAGATACAAATATGTAGATTTACTCCAAAATCCGTTTTTGTAAGAAAATCGTTATAAAACTTTATAAAAACAAGTTTTTAAGAAATGGATCGTCCATGCAAGGTTATTTTCATATAAAAAGAGTAAGGTAAAAGAGGTCTACCGAAGGAAATAAGTGGATGCCGATTGGAGGAGATTTGAGCTTCAAAAACCGGTGGAAACTTCTTCAAAACCCGATTTTATGTTACCTTCTTGATACCCCTTGCTGTATGGACGATTTGTATAAGTTTTTAGGGTGATTTTCGTAGGTTTTCTTGTTGTTTTAGAGGTGAAAGTGACTGGATTTTCTTTGAGGGATGAGAGAGTTTAGAGAGAAAAGTCTAGAGAGAGAGAGTTGTAAGGTGTGTGTGTGTTTTTGATTTGTGAAGTGAAAGGATGGAGTGGGAGGGAATGTATCACTGACCTAGGGAGTTGGAGTTACACGTGGGGAGGTCCAATCCCGTTTTAATAAGTTTGGTCCAATGGGATGGCATGCTTTTGTGACCCACCAATACGCTGGTCTGCACCTTGCAGCCGTCGCCTGGGCATATCCAGCCGCCGCCTGGGCCTCAGCCGCTGGCTGAAAGGCTTTAGCCATCGGCTGGATGGCTTTCCCAGCTAAGTGTCGTTTTAAGTTTCCTTTTTCGTCAAGTATTTTTCTAGAGTTTTACGTTAGTTCTTGTTATGAACTTAGTCAAGTTCATAGTATAGTTTCTTGGTGTTAGGATTTATTGGTTGATTCCGACTTCGATTCCGACACAAATACGATTACAATAAAGTACGATTAAGAATGACACGATATTACGAAGACATAAAATACGAAAGTCACCTGAATTTTTGACGGTTGTCACAGTAATAGAGCATAATGTCTTTCAAAGTGCTTTTATACAAGTTCGTCGTAGAAATAATAATGGATGATTTTGAATTTCATCCGCATTTATAATGAAGGTAATTTAGCGAGAAATAGCCAAAACATCCGTTTTAAATAAGTATCACGACATTTTTGATGGCGATTCCGTCTTTAAGTCCAAAGACGATGTTTTAACATTATAATTTACTTTGGATATATCCATTTACTTAAACATGTGTTTAGAGTTGTTTCGCATAAATTTTATAATTTAGTAAGTTTATACAATTGTTAGTCAACGAGATTTGGGCAGCGCTTCCGCGTCATATAAATTACGCCCATTTTCAAACACTTTCCCGCTTACTATTTTTATAAAGATATTTAATCTAATTTACCAACACAATAAGGTGTTTATATGATCAATATGTCACTTTAGTACTAGTTAAAGTCATTACCATTATTTCTGAACAGATACGCGAAATATGGAGCTTAAGGTTACGTTTTACAGCGGATTAGATACGATTTCTGGACCTGATCTCGGTTACGTAGCGTAAAGCTCCTCAAGTTTTGATAAAAATCGTTTTCGTGTTGGAATTTCATATTCTGCCGGTGGGTTTCGATATGCAATGTTAGAAACACCAAAATACATTATAAATGGCAGTTTATAACAACTTTATAACCACAAAATCTAAGACCTAGTATACATTTTATAAAAACACGTTTTGTTATATAAAACGCTTTAAAACCTCATAAAACATATTTTCAAGTGTTAGATCTTACATGCAATGTATGTTTTGAGTAGAAACAGTGAGTAAAAGGTTTATACCGGAGGGAAATGGAAGAATGAAGCTTTGGAGAGTCTTGGTGACAATTTTTGTCTTCAAACTGGTACATAACGATTATGTAACCCAAATAATGAACCTTTTTTTTTCTACCTTTGTTCGTTATAGATAAGTACAACGAACAAACTGAGATACATTCTTCAGCTAAATATCCCTGTGCAATTGAACCTTCGGGTTTACTCCTATTTCTTACATAAGATTTTAGTGTAGACAAATACCTAAGTGATCAAATGTATGAGAATAAATTTGATAATAAGTGTAAAACTAAATCATAAAATTTCTGCTAAAACGTTAATACGCACCTCTCGATTGGATACATCCAACGATAATGAATCGGTCCACCTATTCTAGCCTCCGAAGTAAGATGAACCATCACGTCAAAGAATGATGGTGAAAAAATCCTCTCTAGATCACAAAGTATTTTTCCGATCTTACTTCCCATCCGAACAAGATCATCAGGTCTGAGAACTTTCGAGCATAGTTGTTTATAGTAACGGCATAAGCTCATCAAGGAACAACGAACATGCTTAGGTAACACGTTCCGCAAGGCAAGTGGAAGCAATTGTTGCATCAGAATATGATTATCATGACTTTTAAGCCCGTGAAGTTTTGGAGGTTTTACTTGTATACATCGTGATTTGTTAGCTGCATATCCATCTGGAACTTTCACCCTTTTTAAGACACTACAGAATATTTCCTTCTCCTTTTTATCCATTGAGAAGCAAGCAGGAGGCAGATACACTTTGTTTCTATCTTGAATTATGGGATGAAGTTCAGGTCTTATACCCATTTCCTTAAAGTCAAGGCAGGCTTTTATATGATCCTTCGTCTTTCCATCCAGAGTAAGTAACTTTTGAATCACACTATCACATACATTCTTCTCAATGTACATTACATCTAGATTATGAGGTAGCAAATTATGTTCAAAATTAGATAACTTATATAAAATACTTAACTTTTTCCAATTGTATGGAAGGTATGGGTTATCTTTCACAAGTTTTCCAAATGTAATTTCATAACCATTCAGCTCCTCAAGTACATCGCGCCCGTTCAAGCGGGATGGTGGCCTCTCGTGTTCTTCGGTGCCATCAAAAGAATTCGTATTTTTCCGAAAAGGATGTGTACTAGGTAAAAATCGGCGATGACCCATGAAACAATATTTTCTCCCGTGCTTTAAGCGTTGTGATTTAGTATGCTTATGACAAGAAGGACATGAAAGTTTACCTTTAGTACTCCATCCTGATAGATTTGCGTAAGCGGGAAAGTCACTTATGGTCCATAATAAAGAGGCATGCATTTGAAAGTTTTTTTTTGTTGATGCATCATAGGTCGGTACTCCAAAATCCCATAATTTTTGTAGCTTATCCACTAAAGGTTCAAGATAGACATCTATATTATTCCCTGGAGCGGACGGTCCATGTATAAGTAAAGATAGCATGAAATAGGGTTGTTTCATTCACAACCATGGAGGGAGATTATATGGAATTAAAATAACAGGACATGTACTATGGGAAACACTCATCTTCCTAAAAGGATTAAACCCATCACTCGCTAAACCAAGTCTAACATTGCGAGGTTCCTTAGCAAAATTGGGATTTTTGTAATCCAATGTTTTCCAAGCTGGATAATATGCAGGGTGTCTCATACAACCATCCTTAGTGCGACTCTCTTCATGCCATCTCATGTAGGTCGCGGTTTTTGATGACATGAATATCCTCTGCAAATCTTGGTGTGATTGTAAAATAACGCAAAACTTTTGCTGGAATCTTCTTATCATTATCGATTTGGGAATTTGTTGACTGATCTTCTGGCCATTTTCACTAGGTTTATATCTTGACGTACCGCAAATATGACTTCCAGTATTCAAAAAAGTTTATTTTCGATATAACATGCAATCATTAGGACATGCATCAATTTTCTCGTAATCAAGACCTAAATCATTTATAATCTTCTTCAGTTCGTACAAGGATTTAGGTATAAAAGCATGTGGGAATGCCTCCCTCAATGTATCAAGCATCATGGAAAATCCTTTGTCACTGCATTTTCCTATACATTTACTATGAAATAGTCTAACGATAAAATAAAGTACCGAAAATTTTTACAGCCATGATAAAGCTCTTTCTCCGCATCTTTTAATAATTTGTAAAACTTATTTGCATCGGCATTTGGGATATCTGTACGTTCTTATTCTATGTCCAGTTCATCTGCATCTTTGTTTTGATCTAACGTACCAAAAGCATCATTTACCAATCCTTGCATGTCATTTGGTGTATCCAACAATCCTTGCATGGCATTTGGTGTATCCATCGAAGGACCTTGCATGTCATGTAATGTATCCAACGAAGGACGTACAAAAGGTCGGGAAATCGAAGTTGCAATTTTGTAACCTTTCATAAACCCATCACATATAAGATGCATTCTAGCCTCAGTTCGATCAACCCATACTTGATTACCGCAAATAATGAATGGACATAAAATCTGCCCACCAGAACACTCCTTTGAAAACATAACATCAAGATATTTTTCTAAGCCCTTTTGGTATTCACGAGTTACTCTTGATGACGACGTTCAACTTGTATCCATGTTGACCCTTGATTAAATTAAACACAAAAAAGTTTGTACTTAAATACCTAATTATATATTGTGGATGTAACAACAATAGATGATGGCTAATATATGTAGATAATAATAGAAATAAAAAAAATGCGTTCCCATCCTGTGAGATCTTAAGAAATTATGTAAAACTTGGCTTACCATTTTAAATTATAAATTCAAACGTCATTATTGAATATAGTGTGTCGGCTTCACAAACAAAATAGAGTATTTGAGGAAATAAAATTAGGAACTTTGCGATCGATCAGAAAGTCGCATGATCAATTGGATGATCTTCATCTAATCCAACACCCAACAAATGTAATGGGTCTGATCTAGATCCGAGTCGACCAATTCAATAAAATATTTTATTATTGAGTTAATTACGTAATTGGTCCCTGTGTTTGTCCGGATTTAACGGGTTTGATCCCTGGGTCGAAAATCGTTCGGGTTCAGTCCCTAGGTCATATGTTTGGTTACACGTTTGGTCCCTTTGTCACTTAAAATGACGAAAATACCCTTTTGTTTAGACTTTTTTATTTTTTCTTATTTTCTGTTATACACGTATCACAATATAATTGGTTTTCTTTTGAATTTTATTTTTTTCCCTTATATTTCAATAGATATATATATATAGATCTAGATCTGCATACAATATCTAAACACCAAAAACCCCTCAACCTGCAAAAAAGAATATTGATTCGCCACAAAACGGATAATTTGTGTCCGGATTTCAACTAGGGCTGTCAGCCACTGATTTTGCAAAAACCACCATATATTACCGTTGATTCTAACCGGTACAACAACTAGCAAATCCATAGAAACTGCCGTCACATAGTTAATTATCCCTTGAAACAACCGCTCTCTGCTCTTATCACCATCGCCAAACGTCAACCACCCCCATCATGTCTACACCGGTTCTCAACTACCATCATCTCCAAAAATCGGTTGAAACGAATTGGATTTAGGGGTTTAGAGAAAGTGTTTACATGAAACAAAATCCCCCAAAAACACACAAACACACGAAATTGACACCTAGATCTCACCTTTCAACGCATCATCTTCATTCTGTTCTTATTTGACTTAGTTATGATTGGGATGGTGGTAGGTGGTTCTGGATGATCTTGAAAATGGAGGGTATAGCGTAGATGAAGATAGATGGTTGTTTGTGTGTTTGTTATTAATTTTTTTATACAGAATTATGTTGTGGCTGAGAATGATGGCTGATGGTTGTTCAAGGTTAAGGATTGAAGACATGTACAGTGAGAGATGTGATATGATATAGGAGAGAGAGGTTATAAAATAAAATCAAACAAAACATTATCATTAATATATTTTCTAGTATAATAATAACATAAATAAATTTAAAAATTAAATGAATGAATAAATAGAGAGGAAAAGGGTATTTTCGTCATTTTAAGTAACAAAGGGACCAAACGTGCAACCAAAGATAGGCTCCAGGGACTGGACCCGAACGAATTGTGACCCAGGGACTGGACCCGTTGTTTTGGAACAAACACAGGGACCAATTATGTAATTAACTCTTTATTATTTAATATTTTAATTTTTTAATTTTTTTTATAATTTTATATTATTCAAGATATTTCATGGTGATGAATGGTTCAAATTCAGTTTATTTAGTATATTTGGCACCAAATCCAAGTGTTTTTGGCTTCTTTATCAGCACTTATATGCTATTACTTCATGTCGTTAACCTAGTTAACTCATTAACTCTTGAGTTTTAACCATCATAATCCGCTTTTTGACCGCCAAAAGTGTAATTTACGCTTGACACTCATCTATCTTAACACTCGACTAAGGGTAAACTTTTTTTTATAAACTTCTATAAGCACAGCTAGACTATCTAATTGTTCAACTCATTCTCGTTTTTAGATTAATTTTCGACCCGTTTGAGATAAAGTACAATCCAAGTTGACTAATGTGACAACCGTCCAATTCCAGGTGCATTTTATACTCTATGTCTCTTTTGGTCTATCTAGTCTTTAACTGTCCAATAACCGGAAACGCGACAGTGTCGGAATCACACCCGGAATCAATTTATATAAGTCGTAATACCAAGAAAACTTCTAATGAACTTTCCTAAGTTCATAACGTAACATACTTTAAAACTTTGGTTAATACTTTAGAAACTGTTAAAAAGATGTTTTAATAAGTTTAAACCGAATGCATGTCGAGATCTATGGCTAAAATAAACGTTTTGACGGAAAAACCAAGAAAAACGAGGTTGTGCGCCGTCCTAGAAGCCAGGACGACGCAGCGGGACACAAAAACGTGTCTGTGCGTCGTCCCAGTCTTCACAGCTGCGCACAGGCCTGCTTTTCTTCCGAAAATTTGTCGTTTTGATCATTTTATGCAACTTTGACCCGCTGACTTTTTAATGTATGATGTTTGGGACTAAGAAACATAAAAGTAATAACATTTGAGACATGTACGGACTTAATCGGACTAAAATGGACTAGATTAAATGTGTTATTGTGTTATAGGTGATTTGTGAGCGGAAGTGGATTTTACATTTTTGGATATGAAATTTGGGCACGGAAGCGCTGCCCAAATTTCCTTAGAGAAATGTAAACCACTTCAGCGAGCAAAAGCACTTGTGACGCGACAAGAATAAACGTAAAATCGGACTTTTGGACAAAAACGTGACAATTACCATTTCGAACCATTTTGGACAATACTTAACCTTGACACTTAAAGTTTAATAAAATTTTATCTATTATATTATATAAAGAACATAATAAGATAATAACTAATTTAACTACCTTGGTAATAATAGGCGATCCGTGATTCCCGGCTTCCATTTCGACCGACTTTCGCGTTCTTACTCTTCGCAATCCGTGAGTTACAACCCCTCTTACTTAATGTATATTTTTGCATGATTTTGGGGGAAACATAAGACTTATTTGTACTTTGAAAACTTTACGAACTTATGAAACTATTATGAACTTTGGAACTTTTGAACTATTTTGGACAAACTCTTTGAAACTCTTATGCGTAAACACTTTTGCTCTACTGGCTTACTTGAACTCACCGGCTTGCCCCCTTTTCGGCTAAACTAACTATTGATGCTTGTATGCGAGACCGACCCTTGATGAGACTATAACATGACTCTTAAGTGACGACTATCGTTTTTTTGAAACAAAACTACTTAGTGCCCAGCTGCTTTTTAGACTTTACACACTATTAACTTCAGAGCCGTTTATTAATAATGGGTATCGATACTTAGGAAAGAACCATTCCTTGCTTAGATGGCAGTCTAAGTACATATTACTAAGAACTTGACAACTCCCCGTAGGATAGGCGGGGTAAGGGGCCTCACGGTTGAACAATCGGTTTAGTGTGAACACTTGAGTTATAGAATGCCAAGAGGTTGATACAAGAATCTAATTAGTTACTTATACGCATAAATTTATGAACTTTTAGCGATTGATTCCGCAACTATGATTTTACTAAATCTGACTCTACTTGGTCTATACGAACTTTAGGGCATTGATGCGCCCATTACTTGAAACTTTAAAAGTATATAAATTTTAAGCGACTTTCTCCGCTAACCTCCTTTATGGAAAACTTTTACTTTTATATACTTAATCGAAACTTTTTGCCGCACCACTTAAACTGTAACTCACTCACTACTTTCGTAGTTGACGCTTTATCTTATGTTTCAGGGAATTTAGTGTAAGCACGAGGTGTATGGCATGGACGGGTCAAGGCGGTTGAGTGAGAACCATATTGGGAAAAGACTTGTTCACTTCTTTTGGGAAATTTTAAATGGAACTTTACTTATGTATTCGTACCAAATTTGTATGACTTGGTTATTACTTTTGAATTTGTAAACACTTTTATTTCTAATTTATGACTTGAAAACTGTTATGTTTGTTATGACCTGTGTAATGATCTTCCAGCTCTTCACATCTCGTGTTTCCGCTTTAGCGGGGTGTGACAGACTTGGTATCAGAGCACATGTTATAGTGAAAAACGGTTTTAAAAATTTTCAAAATTTTTTTCGAAACCAAACTATAACCAAGGCTTTTTTTTCGGAAAATCATTTATGGGTTCAAACTTTAGAGAATTAATTTCGCGATTGCATGGTTATTTTTAACTACGCATGGCCTCATAACCCATGCCTAGTTCAAAATGAATTATGCAAGGACGGAACGTAATTACTATTGTTAACGGTTTTTGAGTCAAAAATTCTCGGCTCTGTCTTTTCCCGATTCTCACGTGACTGACCCGTACATGCATTTCATTACACATTTCCTTTATTATTCTTTTGTATCTTCACGTACTTACGAAACTCATTGTTCACAGATCCGTCATGTCTCACTCCTCCCGTTCGTGTTCACCGTCACGATCCAAGTCTCGCTCGCTACCGAGAGCCGCCTCGCCTTCCGAGGCCCGCACCGCCTCAGAAAGCCAGCGCCGGCAGACCACTGATCCCACGGAGGACACCTCCATGGCCATCTCCAGCAGCATCGGGTCTAGGCTGAGGGCTATGCTACCACCCCCACCACCTGTACCCGTCGTCGCGCCACCCCTGTACCGGGGGCCCCGTACTAGGTTGACCGCGCGAAAGCAGGTAATCCTCCCGGGCCGCCTTCCGGACCGGATGGCCGTGCACCAGGCCGGCCCATCCCGACCCGCACCATCCCACCTACCATTTGGTCACCCTGTAGAGGAGGCCCCACATAACCCTCTCATGGACCATTACTCCTAGGAAAGACAGATGGAGCGCGAGGAAATGGAGCGCGCTAGAGACGTCGAGGCCGCTAGGCAGAGGATGCCTCCTACCCTTCAGCCTCCCCCACCGGCCGCGTTCCTTCACCTTCACCGCGAGGTACGGGGACTGGCACAGAAGACCCAGCATCAGGGACACCTTATTAGTGAGGTCACTGACTCTGCACAACAGTTGTCGGAGCAGGCGTTGCGAGGCATCGCATCGACCCGAGGTACGGCACGAACCGTGCAGCACCTCATTGGTGTGTGCCTGGTAATGGGCACGTTGATTGCGGTCATGGCAGCCAAGATGTTCCTAGAGAGACGCCATTAGTTATTTCCTTTCATTGTACTGTACCTAGCCTAGTCGTAATTTTCTCATTGTACACGACTTAGACTATTTATCTCATTTTCTTTTCTATGTATTGTAATCGTATTTTTTTTTCATTCAGTACTTGTATCAAACTTTATTATCATTAATGGAACTTCTGTCTTTTATTATTGTACTTATCTTATCGTATGAATCTTTTACTATTGACGATCATTACAGTTCTATCTCTTTAATCATTGTCAGGCGTGTACTATTTGCTCATTCATATTATCTTCGTGCTTTTATCTTCAATACTCACTAGATTATATTCTTATCATATTCCATTTGTGCGTTCTAAATTGAATCTATTCTTTTGGCTGTAGAATCATGGCACCTCGCTCCAACGCTAGCATCATTGTTGAAAAAGTCGTTGAGCAGTTGAATGCGGCATTGCCCAACATGATCGCTCAGATCACCGTCGGGATCAATGCCAATGTCAACAACCATCATCAGCAGCAACAGCAACAGCAGCAGCAACAGAACAATCAAAACCAGAATCAGAACCAGAACCAACACCCGAACCCTCCCCCGTGCAACTATAAGAGCTTCATGGCATGTAAGCCAAAGGAGTTTCACGGCACAACTGGTGTTGTAGGACTGCTCCAGTGGTTCGAGAGTATCGAATCAGTCCTACACATCAGCCGATGTGCCGAAGCCCACAAGGTGGAGTACGCATCCTGCGTATTCCATGGCCGAGCTCTGTCATGGTGGACCAGCGTTGTTCAAACCAGAGGGCGCGAGACTTCCTACGCTCTTTCCTGGAACGCCTTTAAGAACCTGCTCATTGAAGAATACTGCCCCAGAGGGGAAATCAAGAAGCTCGAGGCTGAGCTGTGGGATCACAAGATGGTCGGAAACGACATCGAGAATTACACCACCCGGTTCCACGAGCTCGCCCGGCTAGTTCCAAGACTGGTAACCCCTGAGGAGAACCGGATCGACCTGTACATCTCTGGTCTCGTTCCGGAAATCTGTGACATGGTCATCGCGTCCGAGCCCCAATCATTGCAGAGCGCCATCATTCTAGCTCATCGTCTTACCAGTAACCTACTCATTGCTCCTGCCACTATCAAAAAGGAGTCAGGTGAGAAGAGGAAGGCCGAGCAGACTCCGAGAAGAAGCGACCGCAACAAGAAGACCCGAAGCTCCCGAAACTTCGCCGTGACTGTCGCACCTGCACCTGCACCTACACCAGCACCACCTACTGGATCCAGGTCCTACTCCGGACCGCACCCGAAGTGAAACAAGTGCAACTTCCACCATGTCGGGAACTGCCCGTTATGTTTGAGGTGCCAAAGGGTGGGCCATTTCGCCAAGTACTGCCCGGACAAGACAATCACCGCAGCTCAGATACTGACATGCTTCGAGTGTGGAAGCGACCAACACCTTAGAAACACCTGTCCTAAGTTGCACCGAACACCGTAGAACCAGGGTGGACAAGGTAGGGGTCGCGCCTTCGCACTAACAGCTGAGGAAGCACGTCAGGACCCCAACGCAGTTACTGGTATGTTTTCTCTCAATGATCATTTTGCTTCCGTACTATTCGACCCAGGAGCTGAGAGAAGTTTCATTTCCTTAGAATTTAGACCCTCGTCAATCTAGGATCTAAAGTTCTTAAGGATAGTTTTACCGTGGAATATGCTAACGGCCAAGAGTTTGAAGCTAAGGATATAATCTTAGGATGTTTGCTACGCTTATCTGACAAAATCTTCCCCCATTGACCTAATTCCTATCGAGCTGTCGAGTTTCGTCGTTATTGTTGGAATGGACTGGCTGTCTCGCTTTCGGGCCGAGATCGTTTGTTTCGACAAACTCATCCGTATTCCTCTTTCGGAAAAAGAGACTCGCGTTGTTCAGGGAGACAAGCCTGGACGACAACTTCGTATCGTGTCTTCCATCAAAATGCGCAAGTACCTTGAGAAGGACTATGACGCATTCCTGGCCCATGTCGTCGAGCGTAAACCTGCAGAGAGTCGAATCCAAAATATTCCCGTAGTCAAGGATCATCCAGAAGTCTTTCCCGAAGATTTCCCAGGGCTGCCGCCTCAACGACAAGTGGAATTCCGAATAGACCTCGTTCCTGGCGCAGCACCGGTTGCCAAGACACCGTACCGTCTGGCACCACCCGAAATGCTAGAACTGCCAAAACAGTTACATGAACTCTTAGACCATGGTCTTATTCGCCCGAGTTCGTCCCCCTGGGGAGCCCCAATTCTCTTTGTTAAAGAGAAAGACGGATCTTTCCGCATGTGCATTGACTATCGAGAGCTGAACAAATTGACCGTCAAGAACCGATACCCACTCCCGAGGATCGATGACCTGTTCGACCAGTTGCAGGGTGAAACTTACTTCTCCAAAATCGACCTCCGTTCGGGTTATCACCAAGTTCGTGTGTGAGACCGACATTCCAAAAACCGCATTCCGAACTCGTTACGGTCATTACGGATTTCTTATCATGCCTTTTGGTGCCCGAATAACTCGAACAATAACTATTATTTATCTTGAGACGAATGAGAAACTACCATAAACACTTACCATAATTTTCTCGAATATAATCTTTCTTTCGTTTTATACTCGTAGTCTATAATATGGTATGCTATTATATCTTCCTCTATCCGATTAAATGATGCTACAAATAACATCAAATAATGTATGTTTGGGTCTCATACGGGCGTTCAAAGTTTAATATTGTTTTTTGCTTTCTTGGCTTTGGACCATCATGATTTCCTACCTCAAGTAGAAAACTGGCCACAACAATCTGACATTAACATAATACTCCGTATTAGTATCGAGAAAAACAATCACGGTGTTTCGACAAAGACTTCGACTTTGGAAGTCCGATAAAACTATTTTTCAGAAACAAAAATCATATAGATTTGTTTTATAAATTTAGTATCATAGACAAGTAACTCATATGAGTTATATAAAAAAGTTTTATATGAACTTTTTTAGCTTTAACTCAAGACTCTTCGGTAGGTATTTATAGCAGTTCATGTTTAAAATCTTCTTGTGTGACCTCAAAAGTAAAAATCCAAACATGAACAGTATACAATATAACAAAAAATTTATCAAAAAAGCAAATGGGTCAAAAGTTACCCAAAGTATATTTTAAATATATAAACCTCGTAAATCTTATAGTTTTGGTAATCATAGTTATCCAAGTTGTATTTATTAATAGAAAAAACAAAGATTTTGGACAAAAATCTACACCGGGTCAACCCAATTGTATTCACCTGAAGACAATCTCACTTGTGATGATCAAATTGGTTCCAAATGGAGTATTTTTCACAGAACGCACATCATTTGGAATCACGAAGCTCATTGACAGATTCATCTCATGATTGGAAATCAAAATGATCTGCAAATGCATCAATTGAAATAAGATTTCCTCTAACACATTTAAACACCAGAATAGATAACTACAAAAGTGAGAATATGATAGCACGAGCAGAATGGATGGATAAGTCGAAAAAGTTTTAGCCCCAGTCAACAACAAGGTCATTGTACAATAGATCAAAAAGCAACATAATCTATTTAGTTCATCCATAACTTAAATTCAAATTCCTCTGCTCTTCTGATATTCTGATTCAATAAGTTATACAAGGTCAATAGTAGTCTAATCAACACATTTTTCTCAACGTTAACCGCAATTCAACATAAAAAATCTCACAGTCAACATAATGTACAAATCAAGAGTACTCTTATACACTAACGGATGACACTTTTGTCCTAAGAAATTTGCACCGAATTTCTAGTTTTTATAAATGAGTAAAGTTTCAATAACAAAATCGTTTGGTTTTCATTTTATTCAGTTGTGGTTTGATTTTTTCTTTTTTTCTGATCAAAAGTTTAAATCGAGAACCGAATAAAACCAAAAAAAACGAACACAAAAAAGAATATTTTTTTTCTAGTAGTTTGAAATGTGTATATAAGATATAAATCAATCTTAAATGAGATAATTGTAATCATGAACTAAAAAGTATGATTAAACCAATAACAACAAAAAATGTTTGTGGGAGTTAAAAATAAAATAATTAATATGTTAACTAATAGAATTAATCGGTTTGTCTAATCAAACGAATGATCAATATATCAATTTCGATGTCACATCGGTCACAATTGACTAAAGTTAGAGTTTGAACAAATTTGAAGGCAGAATAGATAAGAGCGGGAGGTTTTTTCCGTAGTCAATAATAGACTACAATTAGTAAATTAGAAATATTATAATTTTATTATACATATATATAATATATATTCGGTTTTTAGTTAAAACCGAATTCAAATTTCTAAAAGGAAACTAATTCTAGTTCGATTTCGGTTAAACCGAAAATTATATTCTAGTTCGGTTTCAATTAAAATTGAACCAAAAAACGAATTCTAGATCGGTTTCAATTAAAAACCAAACCGGAAAACGAATTCTAGTTCGGTTCCAATTAAAAACTGAACCGAAACCGAATTTGATGTCAGAGACTCGTATTTATCTTTAGTCGATTATATTGTGAAGAAGCGGAAGACTGCGCCGCAGTCTGAGCACAGACGCTTGACACGAAACAGAATTGAAGAGCATTACGCCGCACCGGTGAATCAGTGTGCCACAGTCAAGTGTCGCGCATAATTTTGTTATTTTTTTTTTTTTGCTAAGGACTTGAGTGTTATTTATTTTCTAGGGTTAGTATTTAATCCTTAGATGATCAATTATCAAGACATCTAATAATTTTTAAATGTTTTAAACTTATTTCAGATTTGAGAAATCCTTTTCAAGGATTCTAATCTTGGTTCTTGGTTTGTTCGTGTTTGATTTGCAAAGTAATTCTTTTTTATATATCTTGGACATTATTTGGTATCAGATTCTAGACGTGATTATCGTTGGCCAATTACCTTCTCGTGGCCGTGGTAGACGTCGTTGTACTGGTAATCGAAGAGGGGGTTGTGATCCTAATGTTGATCCACGTGACATAGAGATTGAACGACTGCAACAGCGGATACAGGAACTCTAATTCCGTCAGGATTCACCCGGAGAAGAGACTGAATTAGAAGGAGACGTTTGGGACGGTCGCTCTGAGGATGTAAATCCTTTTGCGGTACGTCGGAGGGTTCACCGTGATGTTCAATTCCGTGATGATCCTTTACGACATTTTGGGGTTAAGGTTGAAATTCCATAATTTGCAGGTACGATCAACACTGATGATTTTATTGAATGGGTTAGTACGGTTGAACAAGTTTTTAACATTCGTGACATTACGGATGATTTAAAAGTCAAACTGGTTGTGATTAAGTTGAAGCAACAGGCATCTTATGATGGGATCATGTGACTAAACAGCGTCGGTTAGAAGGAAAATCTAAAGTCCTTACGTGGGCTAAGATGAAGAAATTGTTACAGGGTATATACATTATGGCTACTCATAGACAACAAGCTTTCCTTGACTATCATCAGTTTTGTCAAGGTAAATTGTATGTAGAAGATACTATTAATGAATTTGACAGGCTATGAATGCGTTGTGATACAATTGAAGAGGAGGAACAGATTATTGCTCGATTTTAAGGGGTGTTAAAACCTCAAATTGGGGATGTTGTTACTCTTCACCCTTATTATTCATTTTCTGATGTTTGTCAATTAGCATTGAAAGTAGAACGGCAACAAAGGGCGCGAAGTCGATTTTCAACTGGTTTTCGTAGTTCTCCTAGTCAACTATCCTCTTCTCCCCCCCCCCCCCCTTCCCTGTTTCTGCTAGTGTTGAACCAAAAGCAACACCACTTTCAACAAATTCTGCTCCTACGGGTAATACTCCTCGACACATTGTGACGATTTGGGTCATATTGCGCGTAACTGTACCAATACTCAAGTGGTAGCTTTGGTGGAGGAAGACTCATTTCCTAATTATGATACAGATGGTGACGAGCTCGCATATGAGGAATTACCTCCTGGTCATGGTGAGTCTTTGGTTATTCAACGAGTTTTAAATATTGATCGGTCTTTTACTAATGAATTATGGTTACGTCATAATATTTTTCGTACTAAATGTACGGCTAAGGGTAAAGTTTGCACCATGATTATTGATAGTGGTAGTTGTGAGAATGTCGTATCTTCATATATGGTTAATAAATTGCGATTTACTGCAACTGATCACCCGGATCCGTATGAGTTGACATGGTTAAAAAAGGGTAATCTTATCAAGGTCAACAAACGTTGTTTAGAAGAGTTTTCTATTGGGAAAAAATATCATTATGAAGTTTGGTGTGATATTATTCCCATGGACACAGCTCATATTCTATTGTGTCTCCCGTGGAAATTTGATAGGAAAACGAAACATGGTGGGTTTTGGAACACATATAGTTTCACTAAGGATGGTATTAGCATCACTCTTCTGCCTTTGAATACTCGTTCTACTCCCAAATCGGATTCCACTTTGTTTCTTAAACGAGCGGAATTTGAGACGTGTCTTAAAGATACTTCTGTTGCTTTTATGTTGGTTGTTACAGAACAGAATAGTGATGCACTAACAATTCCAGTTCTGGTCCAACCATTGCTTGAGGAATTTTCGGATGTTTTTCCTGCTGATATTGCTTCGGGTTTACCTATGATTCAATATATTCAGCATTGTATTGATTTAGTTCTCGGTTCTTATATTCCTAATAGAACAGCATATCAGATGAATCCGAAAGAGTTTGCGGAATTGCAAAAGCAGGTTACTGAATTGTTGGATAAAGGTTTGATTCGTGAAAGTATGAGTCCGTGTGCGGTTCCAGCTCTGCTCGTTCCTAAGAAAGGCGGTACATTTCGTATGTGTATTGAATGTCGCGCCATTAATAAAATCACCTTTAAATACCGTTTTCCGATTCCTCGGCTGGATGATGTATTTGATCAATTAAATGGAGCTATTGTTTTTTCCAAGATTGATTTACGTAGCGGTTATCATCAAATTCGGGTGCGTCCAAGTGATGAATGGAAAACTGCATTTAAGACACGTGTTGGGTTGTATGAGTAGATGGTTATGCCTTTTGTGCTGTCAAATGCCCCAAGCACTTTTATGCGGATGATGAATCAGGTTTTTAACCACTTATGGGTCGTTTAGTTGTTGTGTATTTTGATGACATTCTTATTTTTAGTAAAAGCATTCAGGGGCATCTACAGCATCTGCAGCGTTCAGGGTCGTCAAATTTTTACGGTGTTGCGTGAACAGAAACTTTTTGCTAAGAAGTTTCAATTTCTCGTTGATGAAGTGGATTTTTTGCGATATGTAATTTCGGGTGCGGGTAAGATGGATGCCTCAAAGTTTGACGTTATTCTCAGTTGGCCAATTCCTACTACTACTCATGATGTTGGCCCACTTTGTGGTCTCGTCTGGGTTCGAAGTTACAGTTTAGTAGCTCGCATCATCCATAGATTGATGGTCAAACGGAGGTAGTTAATCGCAGTTTGGAAAATTTATTGCGCAATTTAATTGGTGACCACCCGAAACAGTGGGATATTGTTTTACCACAAGCGTTTTCTTATAATCGTTCTCCTAATCGTACTACTGGGAAAACACCTTTTGAAATAGTCCATGGTCGTAATCCAGTTACTCCTTTTGATTTGGTTCCTCTTCCTATTACTTCACAGGTTCATTTGGATGGTGATCATCAGACTGTTTCTATTAAGGAGTTACACCGTCAGGTTCGTGACCGTATTATTTAGCATAATAAGCAATATGTTGATCGTGCTAATAAACATCGAAAGCGGTTTGTTTATGACGAAGGTGATTTGGTTTGGATTCATTTGCGCAAAGAACGTTTACCCACTGGACATTTTGGTAAGTTAAAACCTCGTGTTGATGGACTTTTTTAGGTTATACACAAGATTAATGATAATGCTTATAAGATTGACCATCTGGGTCATTATCAAGTTACTGCTACCTTTATTGTTGCCGATTTGTCACCCTATCTTGGTGATTCAGATGATGATAGTGACTCGAGGGCAAGTCTTTTTAAACCTTGGGAGGATGATGTTAGAGACTCGTATTCATCGTTATCCGATTATATTGTGAAAAAGAAGAATACCGTGTCGCAGTGCAAGGGGGTGCGCCGCAGTCCGGGCACAGACGCTTGACACGAAACTGAATTGAAGACCATTGCGCCACACCGGTGAACCAGTGCGTCGCAATCGAGTGTCGTAAAAAATTTGTTATTTCTTATTTGTCTAAGGACTTGAGTGTTTTTTATTTTCTATGGTTAGTATTTAATGCTTAGATGATCAATTAGTAAGACGGCTGATAACTTTTGAATGTTTTAAACTTATTTCAGATTTAAGAACTCCTTTTCAAGGAATTCAAACTTGGTTCTTGGTTTATTCGTGTTTGATTTGCAAAGTAATTATTTTTTCTATATCCTCGGCATTAAAATTCTAGTTCTCTCGTTTTAGATCAAATTTTGGTTTGCTTTTCGGTTTATTGGTTAAGAATCAAACCGTAAAAACGCTTATCTATGGAATTATTAATTTTAAAAGATAATATTAAATGTTACTCCTTCATTACCTTATTAATTGTCCGCTTAAAGAAAACACATACTTCCTAGTTTTTACCACTTAAATATTATATTTACCCACTAAACTCTATTGAAATTAATTAACATAAAAGTGGACAATTATTTTAAGGCATCCCAA
Organism: Senecio squalidus; assembly: GCA_910822075.1. NCBI lineage: Eukaryota > Viridiplantae > Streptophyta > Magnoliopsida > Asterales > Asteraceae > Senecio > Senecio squalidus. Next base: position 21,392,249 of record CAJVGC010000060.1, on the reverse strand, counting down.
AAAAGAAACGTGAACAATAATATTGGAACGTTGGAAAAATTAAGTAATATTAGATATTAATCAAATCAAAGTATATTGTCTTACTTAATTTAACTGAATTTATATTATAAAAGTGAAAAATGATAATAAATAATTACTTCCTCTGTTCCGGACAAAATTATTTAACTTTCTATTTATTCTTATTCTAAAATATTATCGTGTGTTTTTAAGTACAGATAATTAAGATATATTTCCTCTGTCCCACTTCAAATGTCCATGTTTTAAATTTTTATTTTTTTTTGTCAAATTTAATCTTAAATATCTTTTTTTGGGCTATACTAGTCTTTATATCCATGTATACAGACGGACATTTTAAATCAATTTTATTTATAAGGAAAATAAAATGTTGTTATTCTTAAATATTATATAATTATATTAGTTATATTATATATTTAAGTGTTTTTTATGTCAATTTGTAACTATGACAATATTTAGTTATTCATTTATTTATAACTTAAAAATATTGAGTACAAATTAAAAATTCGGAAACTTATACTAACAAAAGAAGAAAAAGAATATTACAATCAAAATATCGTTGAGGTTGATGAATATATGATTTTTGGTTGAAATTTAGGTGTATTGTGGGGATCTAAAAGTTCGGATTATTTAACTCGTTATATATATATATATATATATATATATATATATATATATATATATATATATATATATATATATATATATATATATATATATATATATATAGGTGTGGGGATCTAAAAGTTCGGATTATTTAACTCGTTATATATATATATATATATATATATATATATATATATATATATATATATATATATATATATATATATATATATATATAGAGAGAGAGAGAGAGAGAGAGAGAGAGAGAGAGAGAGAGAGAGAGAGAGAGAGAGAGAGAGAGAGAGAGAGAGAGAGAGAGTTGGTTTCAAATAAAAATCACTCAAATATTTAAGAACCATAGGAACCATTTTTTAACCAATCCTTTAACAAAACCCACTTCATTTTAAAAAAATAAATACCTTTTAAATTATAAACTATTACGAAATTAAAAACATACCGTTAGAACGAGTATTTAATTCTTTTTTTGGAAAAATATTAACTTTTTTAACTTTAAGGACTTTTTTTTATAGGCACTCGTGAATATATTACAAATTTTGAATGTTTCAAAAATTGTGTGTATACACTGATGAATACCACCATATACACTTGTGTATACGTATGTATTCAGTGATGAATATATGGTTAAAATGTATGTCACAAACTGGTTAATACACTGGTGAATAGAAATATATTATGTTGTGTATATATATGTATTAATCTATGAATATAAGGTTCGAATGTGTTTTTGGTGAATTAGTATATACACTTGTGTATATACTGAAACCCACCAAAAACAAAAGTCGTCAAAAGTATATAAAGTGGGTGCTCGTTGGAAAGATAATAAAATGGTTGTTCTAATGGTGCAATTGTTGTATCTTAAAAATTAGTTGTACTCTACATATATTAATTCAAAGTTAATTATAAAATTAAAGTGAGTTTTAAGTGATTGGTTAAAAAGTGGTTCATATAGTTTCTAATTATTATAGTTTCTAATTATTTATTGGTTCATATATATATATATATATATATATATATATATATATATATATATATATATATATATATATATATATATATATATATATATATATATATATATTATGAAATGTTTAGATTGATTTAATAAATTATTTATTTTAATTACTTAGATAATAGATGGCAAAATAATAATTATGTAGAAAAAACTGGTTAGAAAGAAAACTGTTAAAACTAAAAGGTTTAATTTATTTAATAAATATTTATTTTGATTTGTTAAAAAAAATATTGTTGAATTTATTAGATAGAAAGAGTTATAATATGAAATGGTTAGAAAAAAATTCTTTATATTGTCATATTCGTGTACATTAATTCAATATACATACAAAAAAAAAACTATTTGTTGTCCGATTATAACAAAACAAAAATTAAGAAACTATTAGCAAAATTCAAGAACATATTTACATTTATTTGTAAAACTCTTTATCTTTATATCAACTTGAAAATAAACTTGTTAATTATTCTGATTTAAATATGTTTAGGTAATCACTAAAAGAAAATAGTTTATTCCTAATTTATTTTGATAAATAAGGGTTATTATATCAATGTTATGAAGATTTTTTAGTTAAACGGTGGAGATTATTAATTTAGACAAAATAAAAGACTAAATTGATTAAAGTATTAATTTATAGATTTTTTTAAGTTAAATGATGGAGATTTTTATCTAAAAAAAAAATGTCTAATATTATTAAATTGCTAAAAAAAAAGATTAATTAACTTTATAAACTATTTAAGATGATGAGTTTCTATTGATCTTCTTTTATATATATTAAACTTTGGGACAAAAAGAGTTAAATATAGACTAGTATGGTACTCGCACGTTGCAACGGGGGATTAAAAAGTATATTTTACAAAAATTACATTAAGGAATATAGCTAGGAAACTAAATACATAGAATTATAAAAATAAAATAATAAAACATGAAAAAGAATTTAAACTACAATCATAACGTAAAAAGTGAAAATACAAAATTCATTTAAAAGAATAACATTAACTCTTGAAACACATGTAATTTATTCATTATGTAAAGATAGAAACACAAGTGAGGTGTATAATTTGTGCCGTTTAGAATAGTTTGTTAACAAAGCGACATAGAGATGTTTCATAGAAGATAGGTTACATACTTATGTTTAATAAACAAAGGAACATTGTTCATGTTGTTCTAAACATTGTTGCTCGGAGTATTGTTGTTGGTTGTTGGGGCAAATGTTGCTTTGAGCATTGTTTTTTGGAGTAGTGTTGTGGCTTTGTGCATTAGTGTTATTGTTTTCTGAGTAAATTTTGAATTGCATATTGTATAGCTCACTAAATTATTAAATTGTGAAACTGAATTTATATAGTGTTTTAGTATGTCAAAACTAATTTTTTTCATAGCTTGTATGTGTTTGTCACCCATTTCCTACTTTTGAGAATTCCAATTTATAAAAGTTGAGTCACACCATCTACTTTTGAGAGTTCAAATTCATAAAAGTTGGGACACGCCATCTATATCAATAGAAAAGTATTAAGCCTAAACTTGTTAATGTTACACGAAACCATACTATAAAAATGTAATTGTTAACTTGGGAAAATTTAAAGTTGTAGTAAAAAAAAAATATTAATGTTAGAGCCCGTGTTAACGTCTCGTCTTGATCATACCTCGACAACTCCCCTACAACTAAAAGAGAATATTAATGAATAATTTCTTCTCTTGAAGTCTATGAGAAGCACGCACCCACATAATTTCTAAAAATATACTTTAGTAAACTCGTCAAACGGGTTAAAGATATAGATTATTTGACACATAAATTGTAAATTATAAGGCATAAAAGGTGTTTGGGTCAATCCATCGAATTTGTTTGGGTCTTTTAGAAAGAAGAAAAGTTGTTTTCAGCTTGAATTATTCTACTTCATAGTTATAAGTGGCGAGTGTACATTCCCGTTGCCATTTAAAAATAAAATGGTGAGTGCACATTTTGTCGAGCTACTCATAAACTATTATATTTAAAGTTTTTCTCAATTGGTAGAGACATTAGTTACTATAACCTTGCAATTTTTGGAGAACATTAATTGGCTCCAAGAAAAAAGTGTTAAAAATAATGAAGAAACACTCGTATATAAGAAAATATATTTTCACAATTAGACCAAAATCTTCAAACTTATTAATTAACATTGTATTTTAAATTATATTATTATTTTAAAAGGTTAAAAAGAAACAAAAAAAACCTATGTATAATTTTTAAGTTGAACCTCTTTCGACCTCTCATACTCTATCAATCTTTATTGATTTTTGTAGAGTTTGTAATCAAACTTATTTATGAATTTGACCCAAACATTTGTCTCAATTTGTTTAAAAACAAATCTGGTTAACTATGGCATGGATTCACAAAGAGTTTTAGTTTCCTATCATAAATTCCTTAATCAGTATATCAATATTGTGTTTAACAATATATAAAAATAGTTTTGTTATATGGAAGAAAATGGCTAAAAGTTATTGTTAAGAGACATGCTAGTTTAGATGTTTTAACTATTGTTTTTTTTCCTTTATTAAATTTTATTAAATTATACAGTTGAAATTTTATTAACTAACATTAATTGTAATAAAATATTTTAAATGATAGTATGTTGTGAGAGGTATAAAAAAGGAAGATAGGTAATTTCAATTATTTAAAATTCAAGAGATTAAGAATATGAAGAAATTCTTTATAATATAGTAAATATAAAGATAAATAGATGATAGTTATAACTACAAACATAAAGATATAAAGCTATAAATATTTGAAAAACCTATCTAAATTATCGAAAACTCATATATAGTTTAGACAAATAATAAACCTAAGGTAAAGTTGAATATACACTATAGTTTTTGGAACTTATTAAAAATTAATATATTAATACTTATACTTATTTGAAAAATTAATATACGTTTGCTAACCACGAATGAGAAAATATGTGAAAATAAATAAAAATGATTTACATATTATGATACGCTTTTAAATATATTTTTTAACTAATTTATGTAGATAAACTTTATTTTAAAATAAATATAATTCTATATAATATTATTTTATTTAATATTATTATTTATTTTATTACGGTACAAATATTAAAACCAGATAGTTATATATATCAATACTACTTGGTTTTGAACCGGATTTGATACAGATTTATTAAAAATTGAATCTTATCTTATCTTATCTTAATATATAATAAAAGAGCTAAAATGTCATTTGGCAAATTAGTAACTGTTAGATGAAAATCCAACTCTAATTTTAAACCATTAGATCATTTTGATGATATCATCATTAATAATTTCATTTTAACTCCTTTATTTTAAATAATTTAACTCTTATTTTAAATAGTAATAATTAAATAAAACTAATTAACCTCTCTATTTTAAATAATCTAACACTTGTATTTTAAATTAATTATAAAAAAATACAAAACATATTTTTTCTTCAAACACAATTTTTAGTATAAAAAGAAACTAAAACTATTTTATTGTGTTACGAGTGTTTTACATATAAAATAATCTTCTGTTTTTTCTTTGTACTATTTACGCAATATTTTTAGTTTTTTTATATATTATAAAAAGAAAATAAAATTATGATATCGTTTTACACGTGTTTTGTATATAAACGGAAAACATATCATATAAAAATATATTATGTGTTTTTTTCGTCCTATTTACGCAATATTTTTAGTTTTTTTTATATATTATAATTATTTTATTTTTAATAAGGTTTTGTTCGAATTACACAGTCAATGTTTTATTTAACTTCACATTTGCTAAATAATCATTTTGTCTATATGACTAATAGATTTCTATAATCTTTTCATATAAGTTATATGTTATTTGTTAACATTATATTTTTTTAAATATAATTCTCCGTGTATTAGACGAGTAATTAAGCTAATTATGAACTAAACTTAAACTTTGGGCTAGTTTAATATAACTGAGTTTATTTTATTTATGTTTCAAGGAGGTTGAATATTTCAATTGCAATGTTGAAATCAGCATAAGTTATCGTTTTTCTTGATGATGTGTACATGTACTGACTTTCTCATTCCTAATAACTAAAATGTTAATATGTCATCTCACCTATTTACGTTTATTTTATTTTTGGTTATTTAATATTTTAGTATTAGAAAAGTGAATATTAGTTTGTTACAAATATAAATTTATATACAAAACCAATTAAAATTACGTTACTTGTAAGAAATTCTTCAAATCTGTATAGTTTTAATCAAATTTATTAAATTAAGTTTACTAATTTTTATCTATTTACATCTTTTTCTTTTTTAATCATGTCTTTTTACAATATAGATCTTTTTATATAGCTATCGAAAAGATTTTTAATAACTTATTTATAATAAACAACAATACTTATGCATTTAAGTCTGTTCAGTCGTGCCTATCCACGATAGTTACTCATTCTTTATTTTTGAGATCATCTCTCATTTGATGAATATATAAAAAAAAAAAGTTTAATAACATATAAACTACTAAACAATATAAATGAATTTCTTATATAACGTTAGATGTGTAACGTCATATGTACATTTAATTCATTCTTATTTTATTTTGTAATTAAGAATAATAGTCAAAAGGTAGGTTGAACTTAGCTATACATATACACACACGAAGAACATTTGTTGATTTCAACATTACAATTGAAATATAGCCACTCTGAGCATATAATTAAAATAAGCTCAGTTAGAAAAGTGTTACAACAAAAATACTTTATCATACAGAAAACATCAACATGAAATAGTCACCAAATTAAAAACATTTATACATACAAACACACACAAATAAATCAAGCATTTTGCCTACAATTTTTAATCTAAGCTTGCTTGCTTCCATCACACCCCATCAATGGTTGCATTCTTCATGTTTCCTCCGAGCAACGATAAAAGACCTCCCCCGTGGACTCGCCCTTCTGGGACGGTAATTCCCATACTCTTTTGATTACTTGATTGTGTCTTAAATGATGAAAATGGGGACTTCATTGATGGAGGAACTAGTACCTGAGGTGGAATCATGTGTTGTCGTTTACCCGGCTTTTCTAATGAGTCGATGGAATCTGAGACGAAACTGACTCCGGATGAGGAGTACGTGTTTTCAAAGCTGGTTACGATAGTTGAAGCTGGAGCTGGGACAAGACCGTAGAATAGCCCTGGTCCAATTCCGAAATTACCCTTTTTGTTTATGTTTTCTTGAACCATGCTTGTATGTGCAGCACATAATCCGCTTTTACCTCTGGCAAACTTTTCACATGTACCTTCTCCGCCCCAGTTGCATCGCTTTCCGCCACCGTGAGCTTTACAAAAGTCCGTACTACCTTGAGCGGACTTGGTACAGTTTTCGGATTTGCAACGCTTTCCGCCACCGTGTTTCACACAGCAGTCGGTTCTGCCACGTGCGCTTTTTGTACAATCTGGGACCGAACACCTTTTGCCGCCACCGTGAGCTACGCAAAAATTAGTCCCTCCGTGTACGCTTTTAGGGCAAATCCCACCACCGTCGTAAAGGCAACGTTTTCCTCCACCGTGGGCTTTACAAAGTGGGGTGCTACCTTCGGCACCTTTAGTGCAACCGGCGAAAACACAACGTTTTCCACCACCGTGAGCTTTACAATACATAGTGCTTCCCTGAGCTCCCTTGTTACACCCTTGAAACTGGCACCGTCGACCTCCGCCGTGAGATATGCACAAACCCACCTGTCCTTCTGCACTACGAGTGCAGCCATCCACCCTACACCTCTTTCCACCACCGTGTTTAATACACAACCCAGATTTTCCCCTGGCGGCTTTACTGCATCCAGATGAGTGCCCGCACCGTCTCCCACCACCATGCGCTATACAATGTTCCGTCCTGCCTTCTGCACTTTTTGTACAGCCGAGATGCTGACACCTCCTACCTCCGCCATGAGCCTTGCAATATGCAGTTCTACTCTCGGCACCTTTATTACATCCCGGTTTCTGACACCTCTGCCCGCCACCATGACCGATGCAAAGACCTGTGGCTCCTCTAGCACCTTTTGTGCACCCTTCAGACTTACATTTCTTAGAATTACCCGTTTGGTGGTCGGAAATTGTTCCCATAGAGTAGTCTGACATAGCCGACGGTTCAGAGCTTATTTGAGGGCCATGATAAGAGTTTTCCCCTGGTTCCAAAACGTTGTGCATATGCATTCTTGGAGCCAAAAGAAGTGATGGCATATAACCACCTGATTTCTTTGCTGATGTGGAACCCTCGTCAATTGGTATCTCACAAGATGATTTGTGAGAATAAAAAGATGGATTCAGATCGCTCACTGAAGTAACACAATGATCAGAAAGACCAAGTTTGAGAACCGAATCACCCTCACACGACAACCCCATGCTGGATTCAAAGGCTCGTTTTTTGGTTGCAGCAGAAAAGTAATCATTAGAATATACACTTGGAGTTGGTCCCAACCCGAGGACCAGTCTGCAGCCATCATCTGGTGCATTATTTGTATTTTGCTCAGTTGTTTTATCCCGATTTCCACCGTAACTAAAGCAGTCCAAGCTTAATGTGGTATTACTACTACCACCGTGGTAACTATTATTGAGTTCGCCATTACAAGAAACAAGTGTAAGACCATTGTTGAGATCCATTTTCGGGTTATTGTATACCATTTTTTGTTTAGAAATTGAAGAAGTTGAAGATGTAAATTACGTATCTCGTCTAAAATAATCTATATATTAAAATAAACAGATATAGAAAGTTTTCCAATAGGCCAGCTCCACCACTTAGGAAGCCAGATGTGTCTGACCTATCCATTCAGTTGGCAGTTGCCGACAATGGGACCCACCCTAACGACTTATCCAAGCAGCTTGGTTGGGGGGTGTATCTGATAACATTTCTGGGATAAAAACGGATTACGTGAACAACAGTTAGTGTGTTGAGGTCGTCAAACTCTCTATTTCTCCTTACCGATAAGTCTTTTAGCTTCATTTACCTGCAATTACAGAACATGGACATGTTAACACCAAATCCTATTTCTTCGAGGTTTTACACATATAAATCACATTCAGACTACTCTATGGGTACAATTTCCATTGACGTAAGGAATTATGAATCAATAAATCAAACAGTTAAAAAAAGGAGTAACACGCAGTTGTTTGATAAAAAAAGTAAATACATTAATGGTTTCAACACATACATGATATTATTAATTAGGGAATTGGTTTCGATACAAAAACATTATATTGTTAAAATCAGATAAAGGTCAGGAAAACAAATAGTAAAAGTCTTTAATCTCTCTATCTTCTTCATTGTTTTCAAAATTGTAAAATCTAAATTCAGTAATCTCATAAAAATTACATAAGCAAAATATAGAAACTAATTATCTAAATACTTGAACATACAACAAAAGATATTATGTGATAGACAAATACACAAAAAAAAAAAAAAAAAAAAAAAAAAAAAAAGCATTGAAAAATAGTTAGTTATCTGAATCTTTGTATATCTATAATCCTTAATAAACATTTAATGAAATATAGGCAACTAAGAGATTAGTATCCTAGTATTTTTTAAAAATATGAAATTGAAAAGGCAAAGAGAAATATACCATAAGAAGAAGGTAAAGTGATTCGATCTATTAAGAACAAGAACAACAGCTAACAGATATATAAAACTGATTGGAATGAGGGTTTTTTTTTAGAGAAAGAAAAAGAAAGAGAAAAGGGAAAAGAGAAAGAGAAAGAGATGGTGTTTGAACAAGTGGAGTAATAATTTGATAATATACACACACAATTAGAATATTTATTTCCCCCTTTTTCTATATTTCATCCCTCAACTTCTTTTTTTTATTAAAAAAGCCCCTTCTTTTAAGAAATTACTATAATAGATGGTGTGTTAAAACTAGAACAAGGGTTTTATGATATAGTGACTATTTAGGTTTTGGACTTACATGGATTTTTTGTAATTAATATCAAGTCCATTTTTAGTGTATTAGTTCATTTTTGTGATCAATTAAGGATAAGAAGATAAATGTTGGTGATTTATGTCATCAATATGATTTAAGTGTAATGAGATTAATTTGTTTTAACCAATGTGATCTTGATAAATATTGAACAAGTTCGGGAAAATGTGGAGTACACACTTGTTCGAACTTATCTTGATTGTTCGCCCCTAAACGACGAGGGTTCAAGGGTAGCGCCCCCGATAGCGGGGGTGCAAAGGGTGGCAACTCCTTGCGGGACTCAAGGGGCAAACTAATAGTGTTATAATAAAAATGTCATAGAAATTGAATCTGACCCGATTTTGACCTTAAATTATGGACTCGGTTTTGACCCGAAAACCCGACCCGCGTTTGATCCGTTTGGAAGTTAGGGATACATTTTCAATAAAACTGCATGTGGGCAGTTTTAAAACGTCTCTAAACTTCTTATGTTGGTTAATTTAATCACTGGTACGATATTGAATTCATCATCTACACAAAATCACACACAGATCATCGTTCATAATACTGAGTTTTATCCGATTGAAGATTTTGATAGTACCATCGAAATACTTTGATCTGAAAGTGAAATCACGACTCTCAGTTTCAAAAATCAAAATCCCCAATTTACAACGATAAATGTCGAAAATTTTAGTATAATATAAATATGTCATAATCTTATATAAAATGCAAAGTCATCTAACTAAGACATTAAAATGTCAAGACCCAAATGTTGGGGGCTTTCAAGGGTCCTAAGCATTGTCTGATTCATGATTAAACTAAGGAATATTCGAAATAAATAAATAAAATTTATTAAATTAACATAATTAAAAGAAATCGACAAAATTTTTTAGACTACAAATTAAGTTGTTCGACAAGTTCATGGATATCCATGGGTACCCCTAAACTTGCTTATGGTCTGCCACTGGTCCTAATGGTAGCATGCCTTGTGGAATTTTGGGTATGTGTGGTGGTTGTACTATTGAACAATATAGCTAAGTGAATTCAGTAATTGAATTAAGGTGTTTTATTGTAAACACTTAAATCAATGGCATAAATATATAGTTTTAGTGAGTGAATGTGGGATGAATTATAACATTATAGACAAAACACATACGCTTGTTCAATGTTAAGTAATATAAATATAAGTATAGAACATCTTAACCAATTCAAAGATATATTGAACACACTTTCAAAAATTTGTAAATTTCATTTCTGTTTCTTTTTAAACAAATACTTATCCTCACCTCGAGCTTAGATTTTCCTCTCAATAATACTTAAGGGTATACTCTGTTCAACGACTCGCTAAATATGATCGTTGTGAAGACTTGTTCAGTGACTTACTCAACGACTTCAATAATCAGTTACTTGCTCAATCTCATAACCAACTATAACGTTTGAAAATTAAAAGTAACAATAAAAGAGATTAAAGGTATAGAATACGTATTTAGAGGGCTAAACATGAGATTATCAAATGTTACAAGGACCAAAAACAATAAACTTGTTTTCCTTTTCCAAATTATAATTATAAAAAAATTAGAGTTAATTACATAAATGGTCCTTGTGTTTGTCACAAAACAACGGGTCTCGTCCCTGGGTCGAAATTCCTTCGGACCCAGTCCCTGGACCCTATCTTTGGTTGCACGTTTGGTCCCTCCCACTAACAACCGTTAAAAAATCCCGTTAAATCCATCACGTGCCTGGCACGTGATGGGTAAATAGGTAATTTTGCCTTTCTTTTATTTTTCAATTCAATCTGGGGTGCACTACCTTCTTCCCCTAACAAACCCTAAATAAATAATATCAAACCTACCTTCTTCCCCAAACAAACCCTAAATAAATAATATCAAACCTAAATAAATCAAAATTAAATCAGAAACAGAGAAGAAGAAGAAGAAACGCAAGGAAGGAAGGAAGGATGGCGGCAACTGTAACAAGCGCGTGGGCGAAACCAGGGGCGTGGGCTTTGGATTCCGAAGAACATGAAGAGGAACTAAAACAAGAACGACACCGACAAACGGAACAGCGGCGGCGATGTCTGATTTCCCTGACCTGATGACAGCCGCAGCAACCAAAACGAAGAAGAAGAAAGGTTAGACAATATCTCTTGGTGAATTTGTAAGCGGTAAACCGGTTGTAAGTCAGAGTTATCAAGCGGCTAAGGGTCTAAAGCCGGAGGATATGATGATGCTTCCCACCGGTCCACGTCAACGTACGGCTGAGGAGTTAGACCGTACTAGGCTAGGCAGTGGTTTCAGATCTTATGGTAATGATTCTTCCAATTCAAGGTGGGGGTTTGTTTGGGAAAGAAGGTAGTATATTGTTCTTGTTATGGCAATTTTTGATTTGGGATTGGATTGGAGATATTCTGTGATTTGGGATTGGATTGGAGATATTCTGTGTTTGGAAAAGAAGGTGGTATATTGTTCTTGTTATGGCAATTACCTGTTTACCCATCACGTGCCAGGCACGTGATGGATTTAACGGGATTTTTTAACGGTTGTTAGTGGGAGGGACCAAACGTGCAACCAAAGATAGGGTCCAGGGACTGGGTCCGAAGGAATTTCGACCCAGGGACGAGACCCGTTGTTTTGCGACAAACACAGGGACCATTTATGTAATTAACTCAAAAAACAATGAAAATATATGGAGTGTGCCACATATTGATGATTCTACTTGTATGACACAAATTACCGAAAATACCCCTTTATGTACAACTGTCTTTTGGAGCATTCGATGGAAGACGACGACGTATCATTTGATTACTTTTTAGTGATAGCGACCTTGTTCCCATTATGACTATATTACCCTTGTGTTTGTAGGGAATCTTGATACATATGGAGGGGTAAAGTTGTGATGGGGTATTAGAATTAGTGGAGGAGGTGAAGCGGTGACGTGGCGAACCCGTGCCAACAACCAATCAAAAGTGCATCCGCTTAATGTCTTTTGTCTATATATTCTTTGGCTTTCAGCCATTGCTTATTCTTAGCGCGGCTTGCCGGCTGTGGATTTCTAAACTTTAAATTTTAAATTTATAATTTACCAACAATCTCTAGGTCACATAGCTACAAACATTTTGTTTTTATATCACTCTTCTATCATTCCAAATATTATTGTTTATATTTTTCGAATTTAATATATTTTAAAATAATTATTTGATTTTAACTTTCACCGATTAAAACCATTTAAATGATAAAAATATAATTTTATTGATTTAACATTAGTACTTTTTGTCTTTGATATTTGACCCACATGATTTTATTAGATAAGCTTTAGTCTTAGACGGAGATCTCAGGTTCAAATATCGTATAAAATTTTGTACTCTAAGAACATATCCACCTCATGCAAATGCTCAGTTGACCGGTTAAGAAAAAAATTTGGTTGGAAATGGTCATGTGTTCGGATTCGGACTCACTTATTGGCTAGTATTTTGCTAAGACAGGTAAACATTATTTGGAGTCTAGTACTTTTTAAATAGGTTGAGTTGGGTTCAAAAAAATATAGAGTTAATTACTTAACTTATACCTTGTATTAAAAAAGTTCGTATTAACTATATTTAATTTACCGTGTGAATTTTCTAAACTGAAATGTGTATTTTATATATTCAAATCTTGTTAAATGCATTTTATGCACCTATTTATACACATTTACTTCCGTTATTCATTACATTTACGTACACAGACCAGCATTTATATTGCAATTTCGTGATTCTAAGTACACTTAGAATATTTTTTTACTTCACTTATTTTATTTATATTTATAGGCATTGAAGTTGGATGAATAAACGAGTCGAATCGGGACATGAAGGAGCGAGAAACAAAAGCCGAAAATAAACTCAGGGGGATACCCTCCCGGGTACATTTTGCCTTGTAAACATACCCCCCCCCCCCCCCCCCCCCCCCCGAGGCCTTTTTTGCCTTGTAAATATACCCTCTCGGGTATCATCTGAAAAAGAAGAAACTAGACCCGTCCGGGCCACGGGTTCAGTTATATTTGACCCGTCGGGCCTCATCTAGGTGAAATTTGGAGTGTACAGTGACCAAACCCGCCCAGGCCTATTTGTGACGGAATTTATACCCGTCTGGGCCACTTTTCAAAGGCTCAAAGACCCGTTCGGGCACTTTAAAAGTCGGATTTTCGGTTTTGCCAAGTCTGTGCACGATTTATACACATTTCTAATCATTTTTTAGGATATCTTATCATCTCGGAACATCAAGGAGACAAGGAGAAACACCATTTTGAAGGCTAATTCATCAAATTAACATTAAATTCATCATTTGTAAGAATTGAAATGGTAACATTTATGTTTGTTTGTGTGTTTATTCAAGCCATGTGTGGCTAATTTCCTTGTATTCGGTTCAAACCTAGACTTGATTATACATTTTGATTTATGAAATTGATGTTTGTTTGCTACCTATTTAATGATTTTGGGTTTGTTTTACGGTTATGTTGAATTATATCTTTATGCTTGCTAGCTACTTGTGTTAAGGTTTAATTCACAATTGTTATAATCAAATTATGAAATCCGTAATTGTTTTGTAGTTTGATAACTAGTAACAAAACGTTGTTCACTCAATGTTAACAAAAATCATACAATTATTACATTTCCGAGCTTTTGTGAAATGGTGATTGTTGTTTGGAATGTTTACACAATACGTTAATGCTATTTTTGATTCATTTCTAAGAGCTTATTAGACTCGAATTAGGAAATTAGGTTTATGTCAAAGAGTTTGTTTTGATATAAATAATTCGGTAAACAAAAGATGTTAGAGCTTTTTAATGTCTTTTAGTACAAACTTGAATAGGAGTAAACTAAACACTTTGTTTAAAACATCATTTCTTGGTTAATTTGCATAGTTGTAAAAGTCGAAGTTGGAACCAAATCGTTTTCTTATTATTGTTTCTTTGTTATTTATTATTACTTGTCATTAGTTTAACTAAATCCACAAACACAAACACCACCACCACCCCCCCCCCCCACCCCCCCCCCCCCCCCCCCCCCCCCCTTCCCTTCCTTTTGTTACATTAAGTACTTGTTTTCAAAGATCAAAATTGTAAAATATTTAATACGCGTCTCGTGGGTTCGATCTCACTTAATCTATATTGCGTTAATAACATAGAGTAATCAGATAAGAAAACTTTATTTTCATTTGTAAATGGTCTGACAAACCGTGTAAATAAATATCTTCATTGTCTTCTCTGATATATGTAACTAGATTTAATTAATTTATATTAAATGAAAGTTCAAACTTTAAACAAATTTTAATGTATTGAATGCGGATTAACATTTGTGCTTAGATATAAGTTGGCCAGAAACAATATCTTTTCTTAAGAGGTTTTTGTTTAATATATGTTTATATAATTATGTAAATGAAAGTTTCTTTTTATGTTTGATAGTTCTAGTTTGTAAAAAATAAATATATAAATAAACTAAAAAGTAAACATAAGACAAGTGTTGAAAAAACAAAAAACGAAAAGAAACAAGAAAAGTAAGAAACGAGGTAAAATAAATATTTTATGATAACCTTTAAATTATTGGCATGGGGGACCACATGACGTTGCAAGTTTATTCCAGCAGCGGCTCAAGCTGAAGTTGTATGAGTCGCCGACACCCAACCTCGATGCACACGTGCTTCTTTGGCTTCCTATTCGCTGCGTCCGATCTATGTAAGTAAGAATCATCTGCCACGTGTCACCATTTAATTGGGTTCTTGTGAGTAATTCAGTCTCCTAGGTATCTCCAACCAAAGTACGTCAGCCCTATTTAGATACTCTTCATATATCTATCCGTCTCCGCGCCGCGTTGCGTTTTCGACTTTATTTTCTTTTGTAAACTTACATCTAAATATACTTTTAATAATTAAGTGGTCTGACGTTGAATTCGCAAACACCAGGTTTACAAGACGGGTTTAAATAAGAATATGTCAAAAATTATGTGATTATCAGATGACGTAACTACTTTAAGTGATTTTGGATAATTTGTTCGAGACTCACTATCATTGGCATAAAATATTAGATAGTAAGAAAGAGATGTCGATATTAGAAAGTCATCCATCTCACACCACTCGATAAACATGTGTCTTAGACAGGGACGAAGTATTACTATGGCGAAAAAAGATAATGACCCTTTCCCAATCTTAGTATAATTTTATATGTCTAATGTCCCATAAAAAATTGTTCACCTAATGATTGAAAATTATGTCATGTTTTTCAAATATAGACGGTAAAAATCTAGTAACTCTCATTTTGTCCTTAAATAATTTAACTTTCAAAACTCTGAGAGTAACAAATATTTTTTAAATTTCC